>OV656867.1:73693102-74911947 GCA_927399465.1 Sarcophaga caerulescens
TGCAAATTCACACCCATGGAACGTGCAAATTCACACCCCGTGGAACGTGCAAATTCACACCCATGGAACGTGCAAATTCACACCCATGGAACGTGCAAATTCACACCAGTGGAACGTGCAAATTCACACCCGTGGAACGTGCAAATTCACACCCATGGAACGTGCAAATTCACACCCGTGGAACGTGCAAATTCACACCCGTGGAACGTGCAAATTCACACCCATGGAACGTGCAAATTCACACCCATGGAACGTGCAAATTCACACCAGTGGAACGTGCGAATTCACACCCGTGGAACGTGCAAATTCACACCCGTGGAACGTGCAAATTCACACCCATGGAACGTGCAAATTCACACCCATGGAACGTGCAAATTCACACCCAGTGGAACGTGCAAATTCACACCCATGGAACGTGCAAATTCACACCCGTGGAACGTGCAAATTCACACCCGTGGAACGTGCAAATTCACACCCGTGGAACGTGCAAATTCACACCCGTGGAACGTGCAAATTCACACCCGTGGAACGTGCAAATTCACACCCATGGAACGTGCAAATTCACACCCGTGGAACGTGCAAATTCACACCCATGGAACGTGCAAATTCACACCCGTGGAACGTGCAAATTCACACCCGTGGAACGTGCAAATTCACACCCATGGAACGTGCAAATTCACACCCTTGGAACGTGCAAATTCACACCCATGGAACGTGCAAATTCACACCCGTGGAACGTGCAAATTCACACCCATGGAACGTGCAAATTCACACCCATGGAACGTGCAAATTCACACCAGTGGAACGTGCGAATTCACACCCGTGGAACGTGCAAATTCACACCCGTGGAACGTGCAAATTCACACCCGTGGAACGTGCAAATTCACACCCATGGAACGTGCAAATTCACACCCGTGGAACGTGCAAATTCACACCCATGGAACGTGCAAATTCACACCCGTGGAACGTGCAAATTCACACCCGTGGAACGTGCAAATTCACACCCATGGAACGTGCAAATTCACACCCTTGGAACGTGCAAATTCACACCCATGGAACGTGCAAATTCACACCCGTGGAACGTGCAAATTCACACCCATGGAACGTGCAAATTCACACCAGTGGAACGTGCGAATTCACACCCGTGGAACGTGCAAATTCACACCCGTGGAACGTGCAAATTCACACCCATGGAACGTGCAAATTCACACCCGTGGAACGTGCAAATTCACACCCGTGGAACGTGCAAATTCACACCCGTGGAACGTGCAAATTCACACCCTTGGAACGTGCAAATTCACACCCATGGAACGTGCAAATTCACACCCATGGAACGTGCAAATTCACACCCGTGGAACGTGCAAATTCACACCCATGGAACGTGCAAATTCACACCCATGGAACGTGCAAATTCACACCCATGGAACGTGCAAATTCACACCCATGGAACGTGCAAATTCACACCAGTGGTACGTGCAAATTCACACCCATGGAACGTGCAAATTCACACCCATGGAACGTGCAAATTCACACCCATGGAACGTGCAAATTCACACCCATGGAACGTGCAAATTCACACCCGTGGAACGTGCAAATTCACACCCGTGGAACGTGCAAATTCACACCCATGGAACGTGCAAAATCACACCCATGGAACGTGCAAATTCACACCCGTGGAACGTGCAAATTCACACCCGTGGAACGTGCAAATTCACACCCGTGGAACGTGCAAATTCACACCCGTGGAACCTGCAAATTCACACCCGTGGAACGTGCAAATTCACACCCGTGGAACGTGCAAATTCACACCCATGGAACGGGCAAATTCACACCCATGGAACGTGCAAATTCACACCCATGGAACGTGCAAATTCACACCCGTGGAACGTGCAAATTCACACCTGTGGAACGTGCAAATTCACACCCATGGAACGTGCAAATTCACACCCATGGAACGTGCGAATTCACACCCATGGAACGTGCAAATTCACACCCGTGGAACGTGCAAATTCACACCCGTGGAACGTGCAAATTCACACCCATGGAACGTGCAAATTCACACCCGTGGAACGTGCAAATTCACACCCGTGGAACGTGCAAATTCACACCCGTGGAACGTGCAAATTCACACCCATGGAACGTGCAAATTCACACCCGTGGAACGTGCAAATTCACACCCGTGGAACGTGCAAATTCACACCCGTGGAACGTGCAAATTCACACCTATGGAACGTGCAAATTCACACCCGTGGAACGTGCAAATTCACACCCATGGAACGTGCAAATTCACACCCGTGGAACGTGCAAATTCACACCCGTGGAACGTGCAAATTCACACCCGTGGAACGTGCAAATTCACACCCGTGGAACGTGCAAATTCACACCCATGGAACGTGCAAATTCACACCCATGGAACGTGCAAATTCACACCCATGGAACGTGCAAATTCACACCAGTGGAACGTGCAAATTCACACCCATGGAACGTGCAAATTCACACCCATGGAACGTGCAAATTCACACCCATGGAACGTGCAAATTCACACCCGTGGAACGTGCGAATTCACACCCGTGGAACGTGCAAATTCACACCCGTGGAACGTGCAAATTCACACCCGTGGAACGTGCAAATTCACACCCATAGAACGTGCGAATTCACACCCATGGAACGTGCAAATTCACACCCGTGGAACGTGCAAATTCACACCCGTGGAACGTGCAAATTCACACCCATGGAACGTGCAAATTCACACCCGTGGAACGTGCAAATTCACACCCGTGGAACGTGCAAATTCACACCCGTGGAACGTGCAAATTCACACCCGTGGAACGTGCAAATTCACACCCGTGGAACGTGCAAATTCACACCCATGGAACGTGCAAATTCACACCAGTGGAACGTGCAAATTCACACCAGTGGAACGTGCAAATTCACACCCATGGAACGTGCAAATTCACACCCGTGGAACGTGCAAATTCACACCCGTGGAACGTGCAAATTCACACCCGTGGAACGTGCAAATTCACACCCGTGGAACGTGCAAATTCACACCCATGGAACGTGCAAATTCACACCCATGGAACGTGCAAATTCACACCCATTGAACGTGCAAATTCACACCCATGGAACGTGCAAATTCACACCAGTGGTACGTGCAAATTCACACCCATGGAACGTGCAAATTCACACCCGTGGAACGTGCAAAATCACACCCGTGGAACGTGCAAATTCACACCCGTGGAACGTGCAAATTCACACCCATGGAACGTGCAAATTCACACCCATGGAACGTGCAAATTCACACCAGTGGAACGTGCGAATTCACACCCGTGGAACGTGCAAATTCACACCCGTGGAACGTGCAAATTCACACCCGTGGAACGTGCAAATTCACACCCGTGGAACGTGCAAATTCACACCCGTGGAACGTGCAAATTCACACCCGTGGAACGTGCAAATTCACACCCTTGGAACGTGCAAATTCACACCCATGGAACGTGCAAATTCACACCCATGGAACGTGCAAATTCACACCCGTGGAACGTGCAAATTCACACCCATGGAACGTGCAAATTCACACCCATGGAACGTGCAAATTCACACCCATGGAACGTGCAAATTCACACCCATGGAACGTGCAAATTCACACCAGTGGTACGTGCAAATTCACACCCATGGAACGTGCAAATTCACACCCATGGAACGTGCAAATTCACACCCATGGAACGTGCAAATTCACACCCATGGAACGTGCAAATTCACACCCGTGGAACGTGCAAATTCACACCCGTGGAACGTGCAAATTCACACCCATGGAACGTGCAAAATCACACCCATGGAACGTGCAAATTCACACCCGTGGAACGTGCAAATTCACACCCGTGGAACGTGCAAATTCACACCCGTGGAACGTGCACATTCACACCCGTGGAACCTGCAAATTCACACCCGTGGAACGTGCAAATTCACACCCGTGGAACGTGCAAATTCACACCCATGGAACGGGCAAATTCACACCCATGGAACGTGCAAATTCACACCCATGGAACGTGCAAATTCACACCCGTGGAACGTGCAAATTCACACCCGTGGAACGTGCAAATTCACACCCATGGAACGTGCAAATTCACACCCGTGGAACGTGCAAATTCACACCCGTGGAACGTGCAAATTCACACCCGTGGAACGTGCAAATTCACACCCGTGGAACGTGCAAATTCACACCCGTGGAACCTGCAAATTCACACCCGTGGAACGTGCAAATTCACACCCGTGGAACGTGCAAATTCACACCCGTGGAACCTGCAAATTCACACCCGTGGAACGTGCAAATTCACACCCGTGGAACGTGCAAATTCACACCCATGGAACGGGCAAATTCACACCCATGGAACGTGCAAAATCACACCCAAGGAACGTGCAAATTCACACCCGTGGAACGTGCAAATTCACACCCGTGGAACGTGCAAATTCACACCCGTGGAACGTGCAAATTCACACCCGTGGAACCTGCAAATTCACACCCGTGGAACGTGCAAATTCACACCCGTGGAACGTGCAAATTCACACCCATGGAACGGGCAAATTCACACCCATGGAACGTGCAAATTCACACCCATGGAACGTGCAAATTCACACCCGTGGAACGTGCAAATTCACACCCGTGGAACGTGCAAATTCACACCCATGGAACGTGCAAATTCACACCCGTGGAACGTGCAAATTCACACCCGTGGAACGTGCAAATTCACACCCATGGAACGTGCAAAATCACACCCATGGAACGTGCAAATTCACACCCGTGGAACGTGCAAATTCACACCCGTGGAACGTGCAAATTCACACCCGTGGAACGTGCAAATTCACACCCGTGGAACCTGCAAATTCACACCCGTGGAACGTGCAAATTCACACCCGTGGAACGTGCAAATTCACACCCGTGGAACCTGCAAATTCACACCCGTGGAACGTGCAAATTCACACCCGTGGAACGTGCAAATTCACACCCATGGAACGGGCAAATTCACACCCCTGGAACGTGCAAAATCACACCCATGGAACGTGCAAATTCACACCCGTGGAACGTGCAAATTCACACCCGTGGAACGTGCAAATTCACACCCGTGGAACGTGCAAATTCACACCCGTGGAACCTGCAAATTCACACCCGTGGAACGTGCAAATTCACACCCGTGGAACGTGCAAATTCACACCCATGGAACGGGCAAATTCACACCCATGGAACGTGCAAATTCACACCCATGGAACGTGCAAATTCACACCCGTGGAACGTGCAAATTCACACCCGTGGAACGTGCAAATTCACACCCATGGAACGTGCAAATTCACACCCGTGGAACGTGCAAATTCACACCCGTGGAACGTGCAAATTCACACCCGTGGAACGTGCAAATTCACACCCATGGAACGTGCAAATTCACACCCGTGGAACGTGCAAATTCACACCCGTGGAACGTGCAAATTCACACCCGTGGAACGTGCAAATTCACACCTATGGAACGTGCAAATTCACACCCGTGGAACGTGCAAATTCACACCCATGGAACGTGCAAATTCACACCCGTGGAACGTGCAAATTCACACCCGTGGAACGTGCAAATTCACACCCGTGGAACGTGCAAATTCACACCCATGGAACGTGCAAATTCACACCCATGGAACGTGCAAATTCACACCCATGGAACGTGCAAATTCACACCAGTGGAACGTGCAAATTCACACCCATGGAACGTGCAAATTCACACCCATGGAACGTGCAAATTCACACCCATGGAACGTGCAAATTCACACCCGTGGAACGTGCGAATTCACACCCGTGGAACGTGCAAATTCACACCCGTGGAACGTGCAAATTCACACCCGTGGAACGTGCAAATTCACACCCGTGGAACGTGCAAATTCACACCCGTGGAACGTGCAAATTCACACCCGTGGAACGTGCAAATTCACACCCGTGGAACGTGCAAATTCACACCCGTGGAACGTGCAAATTCACACCCATGGAACGTGCAAATTCACACCCATGGAACGTGCAAATTCACACCAGTGGTACGTGCAAATTCACACCCATGGAACGTGCAAATTCACACCCATGGAACGTGCAAATTCACACCCATGGAACGTGCAAATTCACACCCATGGAACGTGCAAATTCACACCCGTGGAACGTGCAAATTCACACCCGTGGAACGTGCAAATTCACACCCGTGGAACGTGCAAATTCACACCCATGGAACGTGCAAAATCACACCCATGGAACGTGCAAATTCACACCCGTGGAACGTGCAAATTCACACCCGTGGAACGTGCAAATTCACACCCGTGGAACGTGCAAATTCACACCCGTGGAACCTGCAAATTCACACCCGTGGAACGTGCAAATTCACACCCGTGGAACGTGCAAATTCACACCCATGGAACGGGCAAATTCACACCCATGGAACGTGCAAATTCACACCCGTGGAACGTGCAAATTCACACCCGTGGAACGTGCAAATTCACACCCGTGGAACGTGCAAATTCACACCCATGGAACGTGCGAATTCACACCCATGGAACGTGCAAATTCACACCCGTGGAACGTGCAAATTCACACCCGTGGAACGTGCAAATTCACACCCATGGAACGTGCAAATTCACACCCGTGGAACGTGCAAATTCACACCCGTGGAACGTGCAAATTCACACCCGTGGAACGTGCAAATTCACACCCGTGGAACGTGCAAATTCACACCCGTGGAACGTGCAAATTCACACCCGTGGAACGTGCAAATTCACACCCATGGAACGTGCAAATTCACACCAGTGGAACGTGCAAATTCACACCAGTGGAACGTGCAAATTCACACCCATGGAACGTGCAAATTCACACCCGTGGAACGTGCAAATTCACACCCGTTGAACGTGCAAATTCACACCCGTGGAACGTGCAAATTCACACCCGTGGAACGTGCAAATTCACACCCGTGGAACGTGCAAATTCACACCCGTGGAACGTGCAAATTCACACCCATGGAACGTGCAAATTCACACCCATGGAACGTGCAAATTCACACCCATTGAACGTGCAAATTCACACCCATGGAACGTGCAAATTCACACCAGTGGTACGTGCAAATTCACACCCATGGAACGTGCAAATTCACACCCGTGGAACGTGCAAAATCACACCCGTGGAACGTGCAAATTCACACCCGTGGAACGTGCAAATTCACACCCGTGGAACGTGCAAATTCACACCCGTGGAACGTGCAAATTCACACCCATGGAACGTGCAAATTCACACCAGTGGAACGTGCAAATTCACACCCATGGAACGTGCAAATTCACACCCGTGGAACGTGCAAATTCACACCCGTGGAACGTGCAAATTCACACCCGTGGAACGTGCAAATTCACACCCGTGGAACGTGCAAATTCACACCCATGGAACGTGCAAATTCACACCAGTGGAACGTGCAAATTCACACCCATGGAACGTGCAAATTCACACCAGTGGAACGTGCAAATTCACACCCGTGGAACGTGCAAATTCACACCCATGGAACGTGCAAATTCACACCCGTGGAACGTGAAAATTCACACCCATGGAACGTGCAAATTCACACCCATGGAACGTGCAAATTCACACCCGTGGAACGTGCAAATTCACACCCGTGGAACGTGCGAATTCACACCCGTGGAACGTGCAAATTCACACCCGTGGAACGTGCAAATTCACACCCGTGGAACGTGCAAATTCACACCCATGGAACGTGCAAATTCACACCCGTGGAACGTGCAAATTCACACCCATGGAACGTGCAAATTCACACCCGTGGAACGTGCAAATTCACACCCGTGGAACGTGCAAATTCACACCCGTGGAACGTGCAAATTCACACCCGTGGAACGTGCAAATTCACACCCATGGAACGTGCAAATTCACACCCATGGAACGTGCAAATTCACACCCGTGGAACGTGCAAATTCACACCCGTGGAACGTGCAAATTCACACCCGTGGAACGTGCAAATTCACACCCATGGAACGTGCAAATTCACACCCATGGAACGTGCAAATTCACACCCATGGAACGTGCAAATTCACACCCGTGGAACGTGCAAATTCACACCCATGGAACGTGCAAATTCACACCCGTGGAACGTGCAAATTCACACCCATGGAACGTGCAAATTCACACCCGTGGAACGTGCAAATTCACACCCGTGGAACGTGCAAATTCACACCCATGGAACGTGCAAATTCACACCAGTGGAACGTGCAAATTCACACCCATGGAACGTGAAAATTCACACTCATGGAACGTGCAAATTCACACCCGTGGAACGTGCAAATTCACACCCGTGGAACGTGCAAAATCACACCCATGGAACGTGCAAATTCACACCCATGGAACGTGCAAATTCACACCCGTGGAACGTGCAAATTCACACCCGTGGAACGTGCAAATTCACACCCGTGGAACGTGCAAATTCACACCCATGGAACGTGCAAATTCACACCCATGGAACGTGCAAAATCACACCCATGGAACGTGCAAAATCACACCCATGGAACGTGCAAATTCACACCCGTGGAACGTGCAAATTCACACCCGTGGAACGTGCAAATTCACACCCGTGGAACGTGCAAATTCACACCCGTGGAACGTGCAAATTCACACCCGTGGAACGTGCAAATTCACACCCATGGAACGTGCAAATTCACACCCATGGAACGTGCAAATTCACACCCATGGAACGTGCAAATTCACACCCATGGAACGTGCAAATTCACACCAGTGGAACGTGCAAATTCACACCCATGGAACGTGCAAATTCACACCCGTGGAACGTGCAAAATCACACCCGTGGAACGTGCAAATTCACACCCGTGGAACGTGCAAATTCACACCCGTGGAACGTGCAAATTCACACCCGTGGAACGTGCAAATTCACACCCATGGAACGTGCAAATTCACACCCGTGGAACGTGCAAATTCACACCCATGGAACGTGCAAATTCACACCCATGGAACGTGCAAATTCACACCCGTGGAACGTGCAAATTCACACCCGTGGAACGTGCAAATTCACACCCATGGAACGTGCAAATTCACACCAGTGGAACGTGCAAATTCACACCCATGGAACGTGCAAATTCACACCCGTGGAACGTGCAAATTCACACCCGTGGAACGTGCAAATTCACACCCATGGAACGTGCAAATTCACACCCGTGGAACGTGAAAATTCACACCCATGGAACGTGCAAATTCACACCCATGGAACGTGCAAATTCACACCCGTGGAACGTGCAAATTCACACCCGTGGAACGTGCGAATTCACACCCGTGGAACGTGCAAATTCACACCCGTGGAACGTGCAAATTCACACCCGTGGAACGTGCAAATTCACACCCATGGTACGTGCAAATTCACACCAGTGGAACGTGCAAATTCACACCCATGGAACGTGCAAATTCACACCCATGGAACGTGCAAATTCACACCCGTGGAACGTGCAAATTCACACCCATGGAACGTGCAAATTCACACCCGTGGAACGTGCAAATTCACACCCATGGAACGAGCAAATTCACACCCGTGGAACGTGCAAATTCACACCCGTGGAACGTGCAAATTCACACCCGTGGAACGTGCAAATTCACACCCGTGGAACGTGCAAATTCACACCCATGGAACGTGCAAATTCACACCAGTGGAACGTGCAAATTCACACCCATGGAACGTGAAAATTCACACCCATGGAACGTGCAAATTCACACCCGTGGAACGTGCAAATTCACACCCGTGGAACGTGCAAAATCACACCCATGGAACGTGCAAATTCACACCCATGGAACGTGCAAATTCACACCCGTGGAACGTGCAAATTCACACCCGTGGAACGTGCAAATTCACACCCGTGGAACGTGCAAATTCACACCCATGGAACGTGCAAATTCACACCCATGGAACGTGCAAATTCACACCCATGGAACGTGCAAAATCACACCCATGGAACGTGCAAAATCACACCCATGGAACGTGCAAATTCACACCCGTGGAACGTGCAAATTCACACCCGTGGAACGTGCAAATTCACACCCGTGGAACGTGCAAATTCACACCCGTGGAACGTGCAAATTCACACCCGTGGTACGTGCAAATTCACACCCATGGAACGTGCAAATTCACACCCGTGGAACGTGCAAATTCACACCCGTGGAACGTGCAAATTCACACCCGTGGAACGTGCAAATTCACACCCGTGGAACGTGCAAATTCACACCCGTGGAACGTGCAAATTCACACCAGTGGAACGTGCAAATTCACACCCGAGGAACGTGCAAATTCACACCCATGGAACGTGCAAATTCACACCCATGGAACGTGCAAATTCACACCAGTGGAACGTGCAAATTCACACCCATGGAACGTGCAAATTCACACCCGTGGAACGTGCAAATTCACACCCGTGGAACGTGCAAATTCACACCCATGGAACGTGCAAATTCACACCCATGGAACGTGCAAATTCACACCCATGGAACGTGCAAATTCACACCCATGGAACGTGCAAATTCACACCCATGGAACGTGCAAATTCACACCCATGGAACGTGCAAATTCACACCCGTGGAACGTGCGAATTCACACCCGTGGAACGTGCAAATTCACACCCGTGGAACGTGCAAATTCACACCCGTGGAACGTGCAAATTCACACCCATGGAACGTGCAAATTCACACCAGTGGAACGTGCAAATTCACACCCATGGAACGTGCAAATTCACACCCATGGAACGTGCAAATTCACACCCATGGAACGTGCAAATTCACACCCGTGGAACGTGCGAATTCACACCCGTGGAACGTGCAAATTCACACCCGTGGAACGTGCAAATTCACACCCGTGGAACGTGCAAATTCACACCCGTGGAACGTGCAAATTCACACCCGTGGAACGTGCAAATTCACACCCATGGAACGTGCAAATTCACACCAGTGGAACGTGCAAATTCACACCCATGGAACGTGCAAAATCACACCCATGGAACGTGCAAATTCACACCCGTGGAACGTGCAAATTCACACCCGTGGAACGTGCAAATTCACACCCGTGGAACGTGCAAATTCACACCCATGGAACGTGCAAATTCACACCCGTGGAACGTGCAAATTCACACCCATGGAACGTGCAAATTCACACCCATGGAACGTGCAAATTCACACCCGTGGAACGTGCAAATTCACACCCGTGGAACGTGCAAATTCACACCCGTGGAACGTGCAAATTCACACCCATGGAACGTGCAAATTCACACCAGTGGTACGTGCAAATTCACACCCATGGAACGTGCAAATTCACACCCGTGGAACGTGCAAAATCACACCCGTGGAACGTGCAAATTCACACCCGTGGAACGTGCAAATTCACACCCGTGGAACGTGCAAATTCACACCCGTGGAACGTGCAAATTCACACCCATGGAACGTGCAAATTCACACCCGTGGAACGTGCAAATTCACATCCATGGAACGTGCAAATTCACACCCGTGGAACGTGCAAATTCACACCCGTGGAACGTGCAAATTCACACCCGTGGAACGTGCAAATTCACACCCGTGGAACGTGCAAATTCACACCCATGGAACGTGCAAATTCACACCCATGGAACGTGCAAATTCACACCAGTGGAACGTGCAAATTCACACCCATGGAACGTGCAAATTCACACCCGTGGAACGTGCAAATTCACACCCGTGGAACGTGCAAATTCACACCCGTGGAACGTGCAAATTCACACCCGTGGAACGTGCAAATTCACACCCATGGAACGTGCAAATTCACACCCGTGGAACGTGAAAATTCACACCCATGGAACGTGCAAATTCACACCCATGGAACGTGCAAATTCACACCCGTGGAACGTGCAAATTCACACCCGTGGAACGTGCGAATTCACACCCGTGGAACGTGCAAATTCACACCCGTGGAACGTGCAAATTCACACCCGTGGAACGTGCAAATTCACACCCGTGGAACGTGCAAATTCACACCCATGGAACGTGCAAATTCACACCCATGGAACGTGCAAATTCACACCCATGGAACGTGCAAATTCACACCCGTGGAACGTGCAAATTCACACCCGTGGAACGTGCAAATTCACACCCGTGGAACGTGCAAATTCACACCCGTGGAACGTGCAAATTCACACCCGTGGAACGTGCGAATTCACACCCGTGGAACGTGCGAATTCACACCCGTAGAACGTGCGAATTCACACCCGTAGAACGTGCGAATTCACACCCGTGGAACGTGCAAATTCACACCCGTGGAACGTGCAAATTCACACCCGTGGAACGTGCAAATTCACACCCGTGGAACGTGCAAATTCACACCCGTGGAACGTGCAAATTCACACCCATGGAACGTGCAAATTCACACCCATGGAACGTGCAAATTCACACCCGTGGAACGTGCAAATTCACACCCGTGGAACGTGCAAATTCACACCCGTGGAACGTGCAAATTCCACCCGTGGAACGTGCAAATTCACACCCGTGGAACGTGCGAATTCACACCAGTGGAACGTGCGAATTCACACCCGTAGAACGTGCAAATTCACACCCGTGGAACGTGCAAATTCACACCCGTGGAACGTGCAAATTCACACCCGTGGAACGTGCAAATTCACACCCATGGAACGTGCAAATTCACACCCGTGGAACGTGCAAATTCACACCCGTGGAACGTGCAAATTCACACCAGTGGAACGTGCAAATTCACACCCATGGAACGTGCAAATTCACACCCATGGAACGTGCAAATTCACACCCATGGAACGTGCAAATTCACACCCGTGGAACGTGCAAATTCACACCCATGGAACGTGCAAATTCACTCCCGTGGAACGTGCAAATTCACACCCATGGAACGTGCAAATTCACACCCGTGGAACGTGCAAATTCACACCCGTGGAACGTGCAAATTCACACCCGTGGAACGTGCAAATTCACACCCGTGGAACGTGCAAATTCACACCCATGGAACGTGCAAATTCACACCAGTGGAACGTGCAAATTCACACCCATGGAACGTGAAAATTCACACCCGTGGAACGTGCAAATTCACACCCGTGGAACGTGCAAATTCACACCCATGGAACGTGCAAATTCACACCCGTGGAACGTGCAAATTCACACCCATGGAACGTGCAATTCACACCCGTGGAACGTGCAAATTCACACCCGTGGAACGTGCAAATTCACACCCATGGAACGTGCAAATTCACACCCGTGGAACGTGCAAATTCACACCCGTGGAACGTGCAAATTCATACCCGTGGAACGTGCAAATTCACACCCGTGGAACGTGCAAATTCACACCCATGGAACGTGCAAATTCACACCAGTGGAACGTGCAAATTCACACCCGTGGAACGTGCAAATTCACACCCGTGGAACGTGCAAATTCACACCCGTGGAACGTGCAAATTCACACCCGTGGAACGTGCAAATTCACACCCGTGGAACGTGCAAATTCACACCCATGGAACGTGCAAATTCACACCCGTGGAACGTGCAAATTCACACCCATGGAACGTGCAAATTCACACCAGTGGAACGTACGAATTCACACCCATGGAACGTGCAAATTCACACCCGTGGAACGTGCAAATTCACACCCGTGGAACGTCCAAATTCACACCCGTGGAACGTGCAAATTCACACCCATGGAACGTGCGAATTCACACCCGTGGAACGTGCAAATTCACACCCGTGGAACGTGCAAATTCACACCCATGGAACGTGCAAATTCACACCAGTGGAACGTGCAATTTCACACCCGTGGAACGTGCAATTTCACACCCGTGGAACGTGCAAATTCACACCCGTGGAACGTGCAAATTCACACCCGTGGAACGTGCAAATTCACACCCGTGGAACGTGCAAATTCACACCCGTGGAACGTGCAAATTCACACCCGTGGAACGTGCAAATTCACACCCATGGAACGTGCAAATTCACACCCATGGAACGTGCAAATTCACACCAGTGGAACGTGCAAATTCACACCAGTGGAACGTGCAAATTCACACCCGTGCAATGTGCAAATTCACACCCGTGGAACGTGCAAATTCACACCCATGGAACGTGCAAATTCACACCCGTGGAACGTGAAAATTCACACCCATGGAACGTGCAAATTCACACCCATGGAACGTGCAAATTCACACCCGTGGAACGTGCAAATTCACACCCGTGGAACGTGCGAATTCACACCCGTGGAACGTGCAAATTCACACCCGTGGAACGTGCAAATTCACACCCGTGGAACGTGCAAATTCACACCCATGGAACGTGCAAATTCACACCCATGGAACGTGCAAATTCACACCCATGGAACGTGCAAATTCACACCCATGGAACGTGCGAATTCACACCCGTGGAACGTACGAATTCACACTCATGGAACGTGCGAAATCACACCCATGGAACGTGCGAATTCACACCCATGGAACGTGCGAAATCACACCCATGGAACGTGCGAATTCACACCCGTGGAACGTGCAAATTCACACCCATGGAACGTGCAAATTCACACCCATGGAACGTACGAATTCACACCCATGGAACGCACAAATTCACACCGAAATATTCAAAGCGAAATATTTTTATTTCATATACTAAACGGAGAATCACCGAATTGCAATTTGAATGAACTCTTTTGTGTACACAGTTCAAGTGTCAATGCGTTGGCATATAATCATAAAACAAATTTCTAGAGATACCTTTGCGAGATTCTCCAAATCCTCACTTTGAGTATAATAAAATTTTTAATGAAAAAATATTAGTTGAAAGCGAATTTATTGATTATTTGACTGAAAATATTATTGATCGATGATTCTGAATGGTAAACTTGTAATATCGCATGTTGGGTCATATCGACCCAAAGGATATTAAATGTGTGTAAATCGTGTTTTGAATGTGGAGGGGGAAGGAAAAATTTAAATTTTATTGTTTTCTTTTAAAAGCATAGTTTTTGTGCCTGTGATGGATAAATTAAAGTTTCACGATTATATCTTATAATTAAAGGGCAAAATTTTGCGATTGAAAAACAAAATTGGGTCGTGCAGAAGGGTTAATAATTTTTTCTAAACAGTGTTATATACCAGTAGACAAATAAACAATTTGGCCCAATAAGGCGGAGCGTTTTACAAATACATAACGCCATAACAACGGTACAGTTCCTCTTATCTGCTTTGCAGATTATATTTGTTCGCCCATGTGCTAATAACATGTTTTATGTTTCATTCTTCTATTAGAATGGATGTGTTTTATGTTGTAATAATATGTTGTAATAATGAAGACGAATTGGAATCTTAGTTGCAAATACTGTTTGAATATTCCTCCCTTGACACTATATGTTCCACCGTTGTCCTGTGATGTTGTTGTTATGTTATCATTTACAAAATTATGATTGACATCATAATCCTCTGTACCACTGAGTCATTTGCATTAACGCTTTAGTAATCGTCTAGACGTATTCAATGTAGAAGTATTCTAAAAACTTTCACGAGTCTGATTTTATAATCTCCAAAGCAATAATGTTAATTTAACACAAGACAATTTATGATGCCGTAGTTCTAGTAGGTAGTGCGTTGGCTTATTAGACGTGAGGCCATGGTTCAGGTCAGACATCTACAACAAAAAACGAAATACATATGAGAAAATATTTCTACGGCGACATCCACTCCTTCTAGCAAAAACTCTGAGAGTAAATAAAAAATGCCATGAAAAGTTTCTCAACAATCTGTCGTTCGGAGTCGTCTTTATGCTACAGTTTCCGCCACTCATATATGTATAAACTTAACACACACAACACAAGTGGTGTAAGGAGCTAGGTCGTAATCCTGACTGTAGTGTTGTAACGACCAATTATGTATGCCTGTATGTATGTGTGTATGTGGATTTTTGTCTTTAGTCATCTATTTGTAGCATACAATTTCGAGGGATTACAACATAAACTGTTCCTTTTCTCGTTTAATTACATTCTCATTAAATCTCTATAGGTGTCGCTATTATTTTTCACATCAGTGTATGTACTGCCTTCTTCTTACCATTGTCTGCCATAAAAGTTGCATAACAGGTTTTTTTTTTTTTTTTTTTGATCATGTTAAGGAATATTTTTGTAACACTGTGTTATTTTTGCTGAACGATGCATTATGCCACACAGTTATTTTCAATTTATGCTGCAATTTAAATGTCGTTCCATATAATAAGTATTTAAGTTTTTGTCTTTAATGTGGTAGGAGTTGCATATACATACATATTCCTGTGCTTAAGTTGCTGAAGATTTGAATTTAATTTTTATGTAATAATCACAAAATTCTTTGAATTTTAATTAATGCACTTTGGCTTAAAGTGGCAAAACAAGAAAAAAAAAAACAAAAAACAGAAAACAGCAATCACAAAACACGTTTTTTTTTTGAAATTATTTTCTGATTTTATTTTTAATATTTTCGTATGAAAATTAAAATTAAAAATCAAATAAAACAACAAAAAAATTTACTATTAAATATTTACAGCTATAATAACAGTCTATCTATACAAGATTCATTCTTTTTGTTTTTTTTTTGCTTTTTTTTTGTTTAACAACTTTAAGCAACTGGAAGATGGGCACCTTGGGGTTGGAAACCATTTCTGTCAGCAACATAGTTGACTTGATAAGTGACACCATCATCACCCACATAAGAGTATGAGCCCTGAACGGAAATGGCTTCATCGTCAGTGCCAATATTCTCGAGATGTCCACTTTCTTGTGCCGATTTGCCATCACTGGTCTGTACGGCATAGTTGTAGTGTTCAGGTTCAACATTCGATTCGTAGTGCAAAGTTTCAGCAGTTCTGGGATCGTTGGCCATTGCGAGGGCGAAGAGAGCAGCAAACACGATGATGTATTTCATTTTGTTGAATTTAGTTTTCTTAAGTTTTTTTTTTTTTATTGCACAGCTGCGTGTATCAGCGTTGAATGTTCAAAATGAATTGTATACCTTTGCTGTTTGGGCTCAGGCTTTTTATAGCCACCAAAAATGTTGTACAGAAACAAAAACAAAAAAAAAAGCAATACAATAAAAAAAAAAAACAGTATCTCCAAGATGTTACTTCTTTTATTTTATGTTTATTTTTTATTTTTTTTTTTTGTTTTTTTTTTTTTGTTTCTTCTCTTAAATTGTGCATTTGAATGCCTTGCGTTTATGTCAAATGGGAAATATGAAACGGTGCACTGGAATGATGGAGTTGGTGTTGTCTGGTTATTTCAGATGTAAGATTAGCTCAGGCTTAAATTTATTTAAAACCCTCCACTACTGGTTTTTCTTTATCGATTTAGGCCAAGTCGGTCTCTAAATTATTGAGAAAAAAAAAAATGAATTACAGATGATGTAAATTAAATTAAAATTAATTTGATTTAGTTGGTATTTATTTAAACTATAACAACAAATAATTGCTTACAAGATTTTAACAAAAAAAAAAAAAAAAAAAAAATAAAATCGAAGATATACACTAGAGCGGGTCGCTCTCTATGGACAAATAAAAAGTTGAGTCAGTCACCCCCTAGGATTAAAGATATATTAATAACATTTGCAAAAATATAAAAATTATTTTTTTGCCACGCCTAGAAATACCGCCCTTTTTGTTTTTTATATACTACATCGCCATTTTAGGTCCTATCGTAACATATCATATATGGCGACGTAGTATATAAAAAACAAAAAGGGTGGTATTTCTAGGCGTGGCAAAAAAATTCTTTTTATGGTTTTGGGAACGTTATTAACATATCTTTAATTCTAGGGGGTGACTGGCTCAACTTTTTTTTTCGACCCACCCTAATATACACTTTAGCATACTTGTGTTTAGATTCATAATAAATTCATCGTAGGTTTGGTATCTCAGTTGGGTCCTATAATTTCTCGTTATAATACCAACAGTACATGGCTATAGCTTTCGCCTGATATATCCTGTTAGCTTATGCAAAGTGTGGGCTCTAACCAAATTACCCCTGCCTAGAAAAGAAAAACTTTTGCTGTCAGCTTCAAAAAATACTGGACAATGTTCTGTGATGTTCTGTGACCTCCTCTTCTTTCTCCTCATTTCAGCCATGACTGAAATCGGGTCCGATCTCTATATAAATGGATCAGTGGTGTTGTGCTAATTTTTTTTTTTACCGGAACGCGTATATATAATTATATAGACAGGGCCGATCCTGGGTAGGCGGCCGCTCTGTTTGGTCTCATGTCCCAAATTTAACGACGGGGGTGATTTTCCATGATAATCCTCCGGTTCACAGTTCGGAAAAACAAGCCGATTCGTTCCGGTTTTTGTTCCGTTTCGGGTTCGGTTCAAACCCTTGTTTATAAAAATTAATTTAAAAAAAAAAAATAAAAAAAAAAAATTTTTTAAAATTAAAAAAATTATTTTTTGGAAAGATTGAAGAAATAGCTATCTAATAATAATTTTTGCTAGGACCAATAGGTGAAAAGTTACACACATTTTAAAAAAACCCTGTATGACCAAAATGTCCAACTTTGACCCCCTCTAACTCCGGCAGTTCTTGACTGATAGAGCTGAAAATTTGTGTCTGGCCTACTATCCAATAGTACTAACCTTGGAGCAAATTTCATCCAAATCGGAAGACATCGATTTTAAAAATTGGGTCACTTGACACGAAATTGCCCATATAGAACTTGTTAAAAATTAGAAAAAAAATCAGCAATTCTTTTTAATTTTTTTTTTTTTCAAAACGTCAGCCAATTCTCGTTATCAGAAATCATCTTTAGTTCCGGAACGCGTTCCTGTCCAAAAAGGAAGTACCGGAACGACGTTCCGGAGCGTTCCGGCTCGACAACACCATTGAAATGGATTCATTATTGCATCTTTCCTTTGTAACTGAGAAAAATTTGTCATCGTTTGCTTGCTTCTCTGCAGAACAGTGCCATTGTCTTGTATGAATTCATTTGAGATATATTACAGTCAAACTCGTTTATAACGAACTCGGTTATAACGAATTCTTGGTTATTACGTACATATTTTCAAGTCCCAACGTTTTAATAACAATTTTCATACAAAAAACATCGTTTATTACGAACTCGTTTATAACGAATTCTCGATTAAAAGGAACTACTTTAAATGGTCCCAGTCATTAAATTTCATACATTTTGCATTTTTATAACGAACCCTCAGAAATAACTTTGAAGTGTGGCAATGGTCTTTACTTTTATTTAATATGGCATTTCGTACAATGGGTCAATTCGACCTCCGGGCACTGTGCTTGTCTTAACTGCCAGGTACACGTCCTCTAACCTATTAAATTATAATTCAACATCTTTAATCAGCTGATAGATAAAAAGAATTAAAACGTCAGTTGCTAAATAATTTGAAAATGTCTTTTGAAGTTATTTTTGTTATTTAGTTTTATTTTCTTATTTAATACTATTTTATTAAATTTTTCACTGAAGTACATATTTTTGGTTTTCAATAAAAAAAATATTTTTTGTTTTTAATAAATGAAAAAATTATTTGTATTTTATATTTTCTTCAATGACTTCACCCCGTTTATTACGAACTTTGCCTATAACGAACTATTTTTCCTGGTCCCACGGAGTTCGTTATAACCGAGTTTGACTGTATGTTGTATCAGCCCTTGCAAATACATCAACTCTGTTGTTATATTCACTGTCCCTGTGTCCAAGCACTCAAATGAGAATAAACGTCAAATGTCTTATGATCTTTTCCAGACATACCCGATATTTTTGAACAGTCTTGGATGAGGTGTACACGCTCTCTTGGGCCACTTTACTGGCATTAAATATGTTTACTTGCAAAAAGACAGTATTTACAGCCATTATATAAGGCCAAATAGTCGCCGTAGTCTAGTAGACTGTGTGTTGGCTTATTAGACGTAAGACCACGGTTCAAACCCCAGGTCAGACATCTCCAGCAAAGCGAAATATGAAAAAATATTTCTTTGGCAACTGCCTCTCAGCAGATTTCTAGCAAAAACTCTGAGAGCAAATAAAATTGAAAAGTTTCTCAAAAATCTATCGTTCGGAATTGACTTTAAACTGTAAATCCTGCCATTCATGTGTAAAAATTAACACATACATCTGCCTCTCAGCAGATTTCTAGCAAAAACTCTGAGAGCAAATAAAATTGAAAAGTTTCTCAAAAATCTATCGTTCAGAATTGACTTTAAACTGTAAGTCCTGCCATTCATGTGTAAAAATTAACACATACAACATAAGTGGGTGAGAAGCTAGGTCGTTAGCCTGACTGAAGAGTTGTAATGAAATATGTTTACTTGTAAAAAGGAAGTCTTTATAGCCATTATTTCAGGCCGAATAGTAAGCGCAGTTATCAAGTAGTGCAAAGAGCAATAAAAGACTTTGCTTTTCTAGAATGACATTTTCTGGAAGTTGGAAACTATTATTGTAACAGGATTAATTCGGTATTTCCGTTTTAAAACCAGGATCGGAGCCAGATCGACCATACACAAGTATTTGTTATGATCAAAGCTTCTGTAATTCCATGGCCATGTATCGCTAAGACTCATTTGCGTGCTCGCTGCCACTTCTTTTGTCCACATGCCTGGTGGTAGGCAGTTAAGGACGGGTACACACACAATTGGTAATTGTGTCAACCCTAAAGTCAGTAATACGACCTAGTTTCTCACGCCACTTATGTTGTGTGTGTTAATTTAATACATGAATGGCGGGACGTTCAGTTTAAATTCCACTCCAAACGACAGTTTTTTTTTTTGAGAAACTTTTCATGGCAATTTTATTTATTCTGAGCGGAAGTCGTCGAAGAAATATTTTCTTCGTGGCCACACGTCTAATAAGACAGCACACAACCCACTAGACTACGGCGGCTTCTTGCCACCATTCTCATAACATGCTCAAACCCGATTTTCTCCAAAGTCAACCATCAAACCGCGACGACTTGTAATAGATTTGATTTGATTATAAGACAGTACAGCCAGTCTACACTTTTAGAACTGATACACCAGTTTAAACTAATTGCGTTCTTGCAACAGTAAATAGCAGTTGCAGCCTTACGGAATCTGGATTGTGTATTCTTATTCCTCCTTAGTTTGGTGTCCAATAAGATTTCAAGATATTTGCAGTTATTGGATAGATACTAGAGGTAGCGGTAGACCATTCCTTGAGAATAGTGACTTAGCACAGATTATAGAACTTTTGAATGGAATTTTGTATCATTCCTTTTTTTTTTTTTTTTTTTTTTTTTGGTGAAACCAGCACTCAGGGGATGGCCCCTACTCATGCAGTGCATTGTGCAGGTTTTAGGAAAATGGGTTATAGGAAGGTGGAAGAGAGGGAGTAGTGTTTTGTGGACATCTCAAGATGCGAACGGCAGGGAAACGAGTTGCTGCTAGGTGACTATAAAATGGCCAGTGCTATACCTTCACCATTAAACAGTCTACAGCAATCGTCTCCAAGAAGCCCGCACCCTTCAGTCCTAGCTTCTCACACTACTCATGTTGTGTGTGTTAATTTTATACATGAGTGGCGGGACCTACAGTTTAAAGTCGACTCCGAACGACAAATTTATTGAGAAGCTTTTTATGGCAATTTTATTTACTCTCAGAGTTTTTGCCAGAAATCTGCTGAGAGGAAGTCGCCGAAGAAATATTTTTGTTTTTGATGTCTGACTTGGGATTCGAACTCGGGCCTTCCTTTAGTTGCTATTGCCACATAGTCTGCTTAAGTGATAAAGTTCATTGAGAGTACACTTCCTATTGGTATTTCTCAAACTTTCACTTTTAAAACACTTGAGATGCCCAAAGTAGATAGGGTGGCAAAGTAGACATGGTGATAGGAGTCATTGCTGAGCATTGTTGTTATGACCACGCATGAGAGAGGCATTTGTCTTTCATATGGAGAAAATTGTCCTTGAGCTACTGGATACATGCTAAGCGTTACCTCGGTGAAGAAGAAAGGAGCATGGTTTTCACTATGGAGATGAAAACTCCCCACTGTCCTAATCAATAAAGAAGGTTTTTTAAGAAGCTCTTGATGGTTTCAGGCCTTAGGTGTTCTACCCTATCTTCTTGGACTGACAGCCACTTTTCCACCTACCCATTTACAACTTCAAAGGAGTGTAATATGAAAACTTCAGTAAAAAATAATTCCTTACTTTATAATATATATGTACATACATGCTTACCAATAATAATAATTTCTTCACATTGAATACATTTGTTTATTAATTTGAAGACACAAAGTTAAAATAGAAAAACCAACAAACAAACAAAACAAACAAACTCTTTGGATATTGAGGTTACATTTTACAAGCGGCATAAATGTTATCAAATCAAATTCAAATAAATTAACATTAATAAACTTAATTTTCATTAATTTTTTTAATGTATTTTTCAATACGTTAGACAAAGATAATACATACGTACGTCCGTCCATACATATGTTCACATTTTACAGATTATAAGATGTTGTGCTCAACAGGTACAGATGTTATAATGAAAATGTAAACTTGAATATGGGTTAGATAGCTCGCCCCGCAACTTAAAATAGATAAAAATAAGGGGGGGTATAATAATAAAAAAAAAATAGTTTTATAAATTGATTTATGAAATTTTTAAATAACTAACCTACGACAACAACATATGTATGCAATAACATGTTAACACATTTTTTTCAACATGATACTGTAGTTTCAAACGAATCAAACGTATCAAACGTACGTATAAAAGCTTCAGGCAAATTCAAAAATTATATTCACTTTTAGATTTTCATTCGAAGCGATAACACAAATCTTAAAAATCTTAACAAAATGAAATTCACCATCGTTTTTGCTGCTCTCTTCGCCCTTGCCATGGCCAACGATCCCAGAACTGCTGAAACTCTGCACTACGAATCGAATGTTGAACCAGAACACTACAGCTATTCCGTAGAGACCAGTGATGGCAAATCGGCTCAAGAAAGTGGACATATCGAAAATCTTGGTAGTGAAGATGAAGCCATTTCCGTTAAGGGTTCATACTCTTATGTGGGTGATGATGGTGTCACTTATCAAGTCAACTATGTTGCCGACAGAAATGGTTTCCAACCCCAAGGTGCCCATATTCCAGTTGCTTAAAGTTGTTAAATGTTAAGAATAAAAAGACTGTTATTAGATACTGTAAATAAAATATTATTATTTTTTTTTTAATAATTAATTAAAAATTGTTTTCGTTAAAATGTGGAATGTACAGATAATCTGCTAAAAATGGAGATAATCAAGTGCTTAAAAAAATTCAATACAACGATTAAAACGACGACTATTCCAACATCCTAATGTACGCTGATGACGTAAAAATTTTCCTAAGTTATCGCCAAATTTCCGATCAAAAACTTCTTCAAAAAGATCTAAATTCGTTTCATTTATGGTGTAATTTAAATTTAATGCAGCTTAATTTCAAAAAATGTAAATACATGAGATTTGTAAGAAAGAATCCGATTCCTGCAAACTATGCATTTGATGGATATGAGCTTGAGCTTGTAGATAACTTCCTGGATTTAGGAGTTCTACTTGATCCCAAACTAAATTTTATTCCGCACATAGCTATGACAGTAAATAAAGCTAAAAGTGTACTTGGTTTTATAAAACGGTGGGCAAAAGAATTTAACGATCCTTATGTTACTAAGTCGCTCTACACATCTCTTGTAAGGCCTATACTCGAGTATGGATCCATAATATGGGATCCTCTATATAAAAAATATTCCGACGTCATCGAATCTGTACAAAAGCAATTTCTGTTGTTTTGGACTGAATTTTAATCCCACAAGTTTACCATCTTATTCTGCTAGACTAGCATTAATCAAACTTCCTACACTTAAAAGCTGCAGAACTATGTTAAATATCTCGTTCATATTCAATGTAATTACTGGTGATATTGGCTCCAGTTTTTTAATTCATAACATCTCATTTAATGTTCCTCAGCGTCCGTCACGTCATTTTTCCCCATTATCAATTCAATTTTTTAGATCCAACTATGCTGGTGCTGATCCAATAAGGAGAATGTGTTATGAATTTAATAAATTGTATATGATAATTGATTTTTCATTATCAAATAATGTTATAAAAAATAATGTAATTAAATATTTAAATTCTTAGTTTTTTATTATTTTAATATTGTAATGTTACTTAATTGCCTGCAAGGTGCATTTCCATAGGCAAAATAAATAAATAAATAAATAAAAAATGTTTGATTTCATAACACTCAGTTTGAATACAGTGATGTTAGGAAAAATTTTTAAAAAATTCTTACGTCACGCGATGAAGGAAAACTTCATTGTCTTTGTGTCCAAGAAGGTTTATTCTTTCCTTTGAATCATTTTTTAGTAGTCAAAAGGTATTGCATTCTATTGTCAGAGCCATTAAGTAAGCTTGTTGTGCACTCACCTTTAAGGGCATCCACCATATTTTCTCTGCATTAAGAACGTAGTCCTGAGAAGTATTGTGTCTTTTATAGTGTATTTATCAAACTGTTGGAATCTTGAGCTTGCGAAAGCTGGGCAATGATATAAAAAGTGTTCCATAGTTTTGATGTCTTTGCCACTTGTCGTGCTTTCATTCCTATCTCCCACATGTAATCAAGTAGCCCATCAGCGTACTAAAGTAGCCTTTATACAGTTTATGGTTTAGCTCCCATCAAGGTATTTCTAATTATTCTTACTGCGTCATTATTCCATGAAGGTTTACGTCATGTTTCCGTCCCTTTTTGTAGCCTGGTTTTCAATGCACTGAAAGGCATTGGGTTATCCAAGTTAAAGTTGTGTAATACTCTGTCTCTTTTAGCCAAATCATTTACTGCAGCATTTTCGATCACTGCCTGATGACAAGATTCCCATATAGTGCGTACCATGTCAGTTCTGGAGTAATAGGTCATCGCCTTATTACACTCCAATATAGTGCGTACCATGTCAGTTCTGGAGTAATAGGTCATCGCCTTATTACACTCCAATATAGTGCGTACCATGTCAGGTCTGGAGTAATAGGTCATCGCCTTATTATACTCCATGACAGTTCACGATCCCATTTTCTTGAATGTTATTGTCCTAAATATGATTTGACTATTAATGAAGATATTCTAATCCCTGAATGTCAACTTTACCAAGTTATCACTGGCCCAGATCATACATTCTCTAAGTGGACGTACCTATGTTTGAAATACCATATTATGAGGTTCACTTCCGTACTGTCGCCATGTTTAGAACCATATATGTAGCAACAAGTCTTCGCAAGCATCAGAGCAATGGATTCGTTTTACCAAGAAAGTCGATGTGGTATTAAGGTGATGCAATTGTTCACGAGTGATACGTTAGGCATCCTGTCGGATCATGTCGCGTTATGCGAGTCCCAATAATATGCGCTCAGTATCCCAATAATTCTCTGGTGATACGATTAGTCGCACTGGCTGATCCATTCTCCCATATCCGGGAGACGATAATCCGCTTCATATCGAACCCATCTCAATCGGTTGGATCCAGAGTATTGATTACGATCTAACTTATCACACACCACTTATGTTGTGTAAGTTAATTTTATACATTTACCTCCTCTGTAACTGCCCAGCCCTTAGTAAGTTGAGGTTGAGGACCCTTGGCTGGGGCTTCTTTGAGGGTTTGAATTCAGTGTCGAGAGCCGACATCAAGGCTCTGCACAGATTCATTAGTAGCTTGAGTTGGTTGAGAAGTGCTAGGACTTCATCAGTGTAGTCGCGTTCTCCCTTTTTGTTTTGTTTGGTCTGTGTAATTCCTCCGCTTCTCATTCTCGCTTTCCTACTTCCTCTCCTTTTTCCTATCCCCTCTATTATCCTTCCATTTTAAGGACGTTGTACAACGGGTCAATTCGATCTCCGGGTACTGTACTTGTCCATTGACGTAGACGTCCTCTAACCTAACCTAACCTAACCTAATTTTATACATGGGTAGCGGGACCTATAGTTTAAAGTCAACTTCGAACGACAGGTTTCTTTGAAAAACTTTTCATGCCAAATTTCTTAATTATTCTCAGAGTTTTTGCTGAGAGGAAGTTGCCGGAGAAATATTTTTTCATACTTCATTTTGTTGGAGATGTCTGAACTAGACTACGGCGACTGAAGCATAAGTAAATATGGGTCTGATTATGCTTCCCTAGAGCTAGTGATTCAATCCTGGAATGAGGCACCTGTAAGAGCCTATGACTATCTTACATTAGGACCAGCATCTGGGAGCTTTTGCTGTTCTATCTTCCAGATGCTGTCTTCATTTCAATATATTGGGTTACTAAATGCAAAATCTTAAAACTAAAACGAGAAAGCTGCAATAAAATCCAAATAAAAACGACTCAACAGGGATAACTTCCTGCCTAGCACATGATATGTATCCAGGTATTTCCTTAAATGCATTAACGCCACACCGGACAACATCTATTTTTCATATAAATAAATGTTAAGAGGGCGTGGCAAATCGTTAAAATTGAATATTTAGGTACATATTGATCGTAGACGAAAAAAATTTGGTGGGTAAGTTCGTAGAGTCGATATCGACAAACTCACCAAAAATAGGCGTGACAACCCTCCCCCTTCAAGTGATACCTATAACTCTTAAACTACTGAACCGATTTTAACCATTCTTTTTTTGTTCGGAAGCTTATAAAGTTTAGATGGCTTAAAAAAAATGCGATATAGCAAAAAGTAGGCGTGGCAAACGTTTAAAATTGAAGATTTAGGGACATAGTGATCGTAGACGAATGCAATTTGGTGGGTAAGTTTGTAGATATCGACAAACTCACCAAAAATGGGCGTGGCAACCCTCCCCCTTTAAAAGATACCTATACGTCGGCCAATTCGATGGTTTATAACTACATATGTACATATGTATATATAACATGTATGTCTGTTAGTTGCTGTTTTGGAACGAGTACAACAATTACAACTTCGTCAGCGCTACCCATGATTCGGACCTCTTACTGTTATTCTTTGTATGCCTCACCTAAATAAAGTACCGACTTCGATTAAATTTGGAACTAGATAGATAGATCCACACATTTATAGTAAGTTAGTTATTTTTATAGTATAACTGTTTTATGCAGCGTATTACAATAAATATATAATGTGATCTGTTTTGGGCAATAAAAAAAATTCAATTTTGGGCGGGACGAAGTTCGCCGGGTCAGCTAGTTTTCATATAAAACGTAATAGTTTGAGAGGAGGACAGAGAAATTTTCAAATATTAACTGGTTTTGCTTGAAACTCTCAATTTTCCAATTTTCTAAATCTGGTGTTCCTGTAGACCCTCGAAAATTTTAATTTATTTATTGTTCGGCTGAGATTCAATTCATTTTGCTTCAATAAATATCTTTCTTTGAAGTCGCCGTAGTCTAGTAGGTAGTGTGTTGGCTTATTAGACTGAAGGCCCGAGTTCGAATACCAGGTTAGACATCAAAACGAAAATATGAAAATATTTCTTCGGCGACTTCCTCTCAGCGGATTTCTGGCAAAAACTCTGAGAGTAAATAAAATTGCCATGAAAAGCTTCTCAAAATACTGTCGTTCGGAGTCGACTTTAAACTGTAGGTCCCGCTACTCGTTTATAAAATTAACGCACACAACATAAGTGGTGTGAGAAGCTAGGTCGTAATCCTGACTGAAGGGTTGTAATGACCAATTATGTATGTATGGAAATATCTTTCCCTAATTGCCAGCAAGGAAGTCGCCGTAGTCTATTAGGTAGTGTGTTGGCTTATTAGACGTAAGGCCACGTTTCAAACCCCAGATCAGACATCAAAATGAAAATAAAAAAAAAATATTTCTTCGGTGACTTCCTCTCAGCAGATTTGTGGCAAAATCTGTGAGAATAAAATAAAGTTTGCCATGAAAAGTTTTTAAAAAAATCTGTCGTTCGGAGTCGACTTTAAACTGTAGGTCCCGGCACTCATGTATAAATCCTTACTGAAGGGTTGTAATGACCAATTATGTATGTAATTGCCAGCAAATTGAATACGGTCTTCATTCATAGTTTAGCTCCTCGTTTATGCAATATCAGGCTTATTCGGTTATTTAGGTTAGGTTAGGTTAGAGGACGTGTACTTGTCAACTGTGATAAGTACAGTACCCGGAGGTCGAATTGACCCATTGTACAACGTCCTAGCTTCTCACACCGCTCATGTTGTGTGCGTTAATTTTATATGTGAGTGGCGGGACCTAAAATTTAACGTCGACTCCGATCGACAGATTTTTGAGAAACTTTTTCATGGCAAATTTTATTTACTCTCAAATTTTTTGCCAGAAATCTGCTGAGAGGAAATCGCTGAAGAAATATTATTTTTTTTTTTGTATTTCGTTTTGATGCCTGACCTGGGATACGAACCCGGACTTTACGTCTAATAAGCCAACGCACTACCTACTAGACTACGGTTATTTAGGCTTATTGAATTGATTATAGAACAGAATAACACTGAATAAAATTTTAACTTTAACAAAGGCACTTTATTTCAAAATCATTTAATTTTTTTTTGTATTTTTTTTTTCTTCATCCTTAAAAAAACTAAGGCATTTAACAATTTAACAACTAATTAGATCGACTTAAGCTTCAGGGGCAACGGGTAAATGAGCACCTTGGGGTTGGAAACCATTTTCATCGGCAACATAGTTGACGGTGTATTGTTGACCATCATCAGCAACGAAAGAGAAGGAACCCTTAACAACGATGGCTTCATCTTCGCTACCAACATTCTTCAATTGACCTTGAGCTTGGGCTTCAGAACCATCGCTAAGGGCATAACTGTAAATTAGAAAAAAGAAATAGTTTGAAATTAATCGATTATCCTTTAGGATGTTGGTATGAATGTTCTTTTTTTGATTTTTAAAATACTTACGCATATTGGAAAGATTCGGGACCAACATCGGATTCGGATTTCAAGACGGTAACATCTCCAGAATGTGGAGGAGCAGCCAAGGCAACGGCAAAGAGGGCAGCGAATACAATGATGAATTTCATTTTTTATTAAATTGTTTTGTTATTCTTCTGACAGTTCAAATTGAATAGATGCTGTTCGTTGGAATGCCTCGAGTTTTTATATTCTTTGAAAATGTTTTGGCGTAAACCAAAATTTTAGGCTTAACTATGTTAATACTTAATAATGTATGCAAATTTGCATAATTTACTAGCACAATATTTATAAATATTTTATGTAAAATTACCAAAAAAAAACAAAAAGAATGATGGAAAAATATCACATAAAACTGAACATGTCATCTAATGACTTGTCTGGCAACAATCAATGATCAAGTTGAGCGACTTTAATATTTAAATTATAAAAACAAAAAAGTTCTTTTATCAATTTCGTTAATCTATGGGTATTTTTATCTTTTGTGGCATCATTAGCATGTAATTTTAAATCCAAAAAAACATTCTTAGCATATAAATTTGAATTCTATGGCTTGTTATTTAAAGTAACAAAATCATAAAATTTTTTTATAAAATCACGTATTGCTGAAGTGAAGGAAGAATGTTTCAATAGAATGAAAACTATGTACATACATTAGGAAAGAAAAGGAATCAACGTAATATAAATGCTTTATAATTTTTCAATTTCATTCTTTATTGAAGCATCTGCTTGATTAAACATCGAAGTTGCTGATAGTCGTTTGTCTTCAATTCTCTCAATAGCTTAAGCCAGGAACCTTTAGAACAGCTTTGCTGTTTGATTTAGATAAAGGCAGCGTGATTACTAGGTTTCTTATAAGGCACTGCGAGTTAAGATTGCTGACAAGGGTCTGTTCCAGATCCCATCTGGTCTATTGAGTTGGAAACTGGCAAACATCTCCATACATAATATACATAATTGGTCATTACAACCCTTCAGTCAGTATTACGATCATGTTTCTCACATCACTTATGTTGTGTGTGTGTTAATTTTGTACATGAGTGGCGGGGCCTATATTTTAAAGTCCTCTATGAACGACTGATTTATGAGAAAATTTTCATGGCAATTTTATTTACACTCAGAGCTTTTTACCCGAAATCAACTGAGAGGAATCTACCAGAGAAAGATTTTCACAAATTTTGTTTTTTGTTGGAGATGTCTGACCTGGGGTTTGAACCTTGACCTCACGTCTAATATGTATGTATGCCCACTCACTACCTACTTGACTAAGGCAAACATTTCCTCTGTAAATGTCCAGCTCTTAGTAGAAAGGGGACCTTGGGGTAGGGTTTTCTTTGATGATTAAGATTTTCTCTCGAGAACCGACTTTAAGGCCCCACTGCGCTTAGAGGTTTATCATTGCTGTAGTCTATTAGGGTCTCATTTGTGTGTTGTGGTCATGTCTTTTTCACTTTTTTTCCAACTTTTATTTAGGGTTTATGCTACCAAAGAAGCAAGGCAACGATTCCTGCTCTCAGGATCCGAGGTCCAATGCCTAATCGGTCGAAGTCATGAAATATTTCAAGAAAGGTTTAATTGACTTTCATCAGAACCTTGGGGGTCGTTTGACGAATATTTATATTTCATACTTATTCAGAACATGTCTGCCTGGCAATCTAATAAAAAATTTATTTTAAAACGACAAAAAAAAAAACTGCATTCTTACTGAGACACCCTTTATTTATTCATTGATTTTCGTTACAAAGACGTTGCAGTCTGGTAGATAGTGTGTAGTTTCATCAGACGATAGCAAGAACGAAATATGAAAAAATATTTATTTCGGCAACTTTCCCGCAGTCTTCTTCTCAGAATAAAATGAAATTGCCATAAAAAGTTTTTTAAATCTGTCATTGCGACTCATGGCTAAAGTTAACACACTCAAAATGGGTGGTGTGCTAAGCTAGGTTGTAATTCTGGCTGAAGGTTTGTACCAATAGAGCAAGTAAGTAAGTTTTCGTTTCTTAAAGGAACGTAGCATTACTTTCATTAAGCATCTTTACAATTTTCTTTATTTTCTAGGTGAGCAGCATTTTATTATAGGGTGATAGGCTTCGCAAGATAGGTTAATAGGCGGTTAGGTTTGCTACATGTCATTGACTAGAAATATTGTAGGCTATGAATACACGTTGAATGTAAGGGTGAGGAATATTGCTAATTGAGTCCTACTCTACTCAAGAGGCGGCCCTATTTGACCTTTGTTGTTGATATTATCAACCCTGGCGCTTAGGTGTCGGTCGACTGCCTGTATTGATTATTTCAAGGGTATTAAAGCGCCTTAATTTTTGAAATTTTAAAAACCCTGGTGAATATTTTATTCACTGCATTATGCCACATTTGTAGGAATTCATCTCCTTTTGTATACATATATAGATCTGTTGATCAAGTTTGAATTCTTTTGGAATTTAATTTTTTTTTTTTTTTTTTTATGAAACCAGCACTCAGGGGATGGCCCCTACTCATGCAGTGCATTGTGCAGGTTTTTTAGGAAAGGTGGAAAGGGGGAAGATGCGAACGGCAAGGAAACGAGTTGCTGCTAGGTGACTATAAAATGGCCAGTGCTATACCTTCACCATTAGACAGTCTACAGCAATCGTCCCCAAGAAGCCCGCAGTTTCTCACACCACTTATGTTGTGTGTGTTAATTTTTAGGTGTTTTGATCACTCGGTTAATGCATATTTGTGCGTGTTTGTATAGTTACTCGAAAAACCATTTGATGGCCAATGATATTAATTTATTAAAATTTTTGTTTTTATAATTATTCTTTAAAGACTTAAATAAAACGCTGCATTTAAATGAAAATTAAAAATTTATGCATATTTTAAGAGCATTAATTACTATTTTTTACTATAAAACCAATAGACTTTTATTTATAACATGTCCAATTAGTTATAATATTTCCTCCAAAACTCAGATTAATTCTTCATGTGATTATAAGCAACTTAATCAATAATTAATTTTTAAATTAAAACAATTTTTTGGTGTTTTTTTTAGGACCTTTTTTTTTTAATATTATTCAACCATTTTAACAAAAATTCCATTTTAACAAGTTAAGAAGTGATTACAACTTAAGCTACTGGGGCAACGGGCAAATGAGCACCTTGAGGTTGGAAACCGTTCTTATCGGCAACATAGTTGACGGTATAGGTTACGCCATCATCACCAACGAAAGAGTAGGCACCACGGACAACAAGTTCTTCACTGTCGGAGCCAATGTTTTGCAAATGACCTTCGGCATCATGTTTGTTACCATCCGAGGTTTCGGAACTGAATTTGAAACCATCAGGTTGGACATCACTGTCACGACGTACAATATCTACTTCAGGACCAGCAGGAGCGGCAAGAGCAACAGCGAAGAGGGCAGCAAATACAATAATGAATTTCATGTTGAAAGGATTTGTTTGTTTTACTAGTTTGATTCTAACTAATGATTTCTCAAAGATTTTTTGTATTATATACAAAAATTTCGTTTCTTTTTTTTTAATTTCTGTTTTTTGCTGCGCTTCCAAAAGAAACCAATTAAAATGAAAATTTATTTCCTCTTGAAACAATATATCTTTGATGAATTGACAACAATTATTTAAATTTAGGAACAAGGCCTATCTATTGTATAGTTTGTATATGGAAATACAAACTATAACGAGTTATAATAGGGAAGCAGTTTTTTTAATTTTTTTTTTGACTGTTTCATGGTTTTCCTCTGTTATTAATTCTTTTTTTTTGATTTTTAATAAAATTTGTCATGAAACAAAACGTTTGCTTGCGTATGCAGAGATGGCCATACGTGCGAATGTTGTTTTGTTTTTTTTTTTTTTTGTAACATTAACTTGTTTACAGCTTTGACAAAATATTTCTTTTTTATTAATTTTTTTTTTGTATGAGAAATAAAATTTAAAAACAGAAGAAATTTAGAATTCATACAAAATTTTAATGGATTATGGCTTTAGACTTTGAAGTGGAATTTGGAGTTGTCACAAGCTCAGATTTACAAATCCTAGAATAATAAAGAGCTTGGCCATGTTGAGTACAGATTTTATCTTTTATCCCAAAGTTTTTGGCACTTACTTTTGCTAGATAACTACTCAGAGGGAGAATATTTTTCATATTTCCAAGAGATTAAAGCTGAGCCATCACCCTTTAATCCAACCCTTTGCACAATAGCCAACGACATCCATATTAAAAGAGAATACCAACATTGGAATCTCTAGCAGGATCCCTTTCTTTAGAAAACATTTTAAGTTTTAGATGCCAGTATCAACAGATATTTCAACAAATATTTTATAACAAGCATTTCGAAAAAAATTTGTATTTCTAATACAAAAGTGTAGGGTGTTATATAAACACTTTGGTTTTAGAAGTCATAAAATAACCAAAAAATAAATGATGAGCATCATCATTCGTATACATTGTTGTAGATTCAGTTCTTATTTAAATAAATACTAGTAATAACGAATTCTTTTCAAAAACTTGTATTTAATTTTCAGGTTTTTATTTTTAAATACATTGTTGTTGTTGTCTTTTTTTTTTGTAAAAAATAATTTCTTAAATACGTAAATAAGCAATTATAAGCGATATTTTATGTTGGTTTGTAATATGTCCTTAGGTAGGTAGTTTGAAGTGGCGGACACGCTTAGGCCGCACACAGAGCCCATTGTGATGCCACAGTTACACATTCTCCTCTAGTCCAGAAACCACTCGGAGCTTCCGATGAAGCGAATCAGGCTGCCAATATCCATGCATGACAGTGATGATAATCATCATTCATCCAGATCCTCCATATATGTAGTAGGCACCCAGGTGCCTCTTTCTCCTCCAACCAAATGCCAGGCATGTTCACAGTAGGTGAAAAACAGTCTCATCCTCCTCCTCATCTCCACAGCTTCTGCAGAAATCATTTGAAAGATGCCCAAAGACCAATACGCTTCGCACAATGCCCCGTAATAACCCCCTTAACAGTGCTGTGCCTACTTCTTTAGAGTTTAAATGGAGTTGCCATGCGTCTCTTATCCAGCCTTGGCCAGATTTAAATATATCCTTAAAAATGTTTAACCTTTGTGAACTTTAAACCTCTTTCTGACATTAGAGATATAGTTGACTCCACGCATAGTTTCTTTGCTCTTATCCCTCAATGGTTGAGTACATACATTAAATGCATCCCCATGATTTCCCTTCAAGCATTTCTCATATCATTCTGGCATGTTTGACCTTTACTGAAATACTCTCTAAATGTGCCCTGCTTGTAAAATTCCTATTCTGTGATATTCCCACATATTTTATATCCAGTTTCTGTAATATTTAATCAACCAGTAGTCGAATATTTTTCCATTTAGAAAGTTTTCTCTTTCTCTCCACAAATCCACTGATATACACCATCCATTTATAAATCTCAAGACCTCTTGGAATGATGTCGCAAAGAGTCTCTTCAAATTTAGACTTTAGCCATCAGTATTACATTATCTGCATGCACTTGACCGTCTATGTACGGTTCAGGTAGTTTTGTCAAGACTTAACCCACAACTAGGCATTATTTTAGTGGTAAAATATCCAAACGCAGTGGGAATTCTTGTGATGTGTGGACCGCAAATGGAGTGTATTGGACATCTGCTATCTAGCAGGATATCATAGGCTATTTTCCTTTCTACCTAACGCCCTATTTCTGAGCTCGTGGGGAGTGTTATCAAATTCCCCCTTCTATGACAAGAAATTCGCAGATGGTCATCTCCTTCACGTTCCACAGTTAACGAATGGTTTCAAGGATTCAGTGGTAATCTTCCCTATACTCCACATCTAATGTAAAGTTGTGGAAAAAACTTTGGCAAATTTTTTCAATAGGAAAGACATGAGAATAATTGCTTTGAAGGGTGTTCTGTGCATAGCCATTAAATTCTGCATAAGAAAATAGAGCTCAGTGATCCAATTCATTTCAAAAGTTAAGAGTGAAAACGATGATATTACTTCCCAGAAGTTCGAGGAACACTCAATGACTGACGGTTTTGTTTTATTTTCGTCAGCAACTGATAAAAATCTTAAAGAAGTTAAGAAATTGGTAATAAGATGCGTCGAATCCTTACATACATACATACATCATTGCAACTCTTCAGTTAGGTTTACAACCTAGCTTCTTACTCCACTTATGTATGTTGTGTGTGTTAATTTTATAAATGAGTGGCGGTAACTACAGTGTAAAGTCGACTCCGAACGACAGATTTTTGAGAAACTTTTTCATGGCAAATTTTTTATTTACTATCAGAGTTTTTGCCAAAAATACTTCTCTGCCTTGAATACTTAATTGATTGGTATTGTCACCAGAGTCCCATGACTTTTATGGAAGCGCTTTGAACAGCTAACACTGACAAATAACTCAATAGCATGGAAATAATGAGCAGCCTTTGCTAGCTTTCTTCATCAAAAAAATGTAATAAGCAATACTAGAGGAATTACATGAGGGATAGTTGGCTGTCTGGCTGATCTCGAATTATATCTTCTGACCCATATTCACTTAGATGTAGTGGAAGAACTTAAAAGGCAGGAAAAAGAGACACTTTCTAACCAAAAAAAAAAAAAAATTATTTGTGTCAACGATTGTGTATCGATTGTTTTATTTGTCTTAAAACAACAACAAGAGACAGAAAGTTGTTCTGAAATAAAATTTTCCGTATCAAAATCTGGAAAGATGCATTAAAATATGAACATTTACAACAGCAGGGAATTTAAAAACTGCACCTCTGAAATAAGTCAAGGTTTCGTGGAGTGTTAAGGGCCTAACCAAGTCGCCGTAGTCTAGTAGGTAGTGTATTGGCTTATTAGACGAAAGGCCCGAGTTCAAACCCCAGGTCAGACATCAAAACGGAAATATGAAAAAATATTTCTTAGGCGACTTTCTCTCAGCAGATTTCTGGCAAAAACTCTGAGAGTAAATAAAATTTCCATGAAAAGTTTCTTAAAAATCTGTCGTTGGGAATCGACTTTAAACTTTAGGTCCCGCTACTCATGTATAAAATTAACGCACACAACATAGGTGGCGTGAGAAGCTAGGTCCTAATCCTGACTGAAGGGTTGTAATGACCAATTATGTATGTATGTGTGTTAAGCGTTTTATATTTTTGATTTCTATTTCATTGGAAGCTTAATTTCGTTCATGCTCGAGGTGAATGCAGAGTCTTACATTTTTTGTTTTACTATTCCTTGTTAAGTTTTTTCCTTTTCTTTTGTATTAGGTATAGGGTACTCATTATTCCCCACACAGTCCGATTACTTCTAATATTGTCTTTAATGCATAATTTGTTAACTTCTTTTGGTATTTATTTTAAATTGTACCGAAGCATAGTGGTTGGTAATATTGCCGTAGCAGCTGATTTAGTAGCCAGAAAAGTGATGACGTCAATATGTGTTGTTAAAAATATAAAAATTTTGAAAACTAAAACTAGTTATTGTCTTATAAGTTAATGTTTATTTTACTATTTTTTTCTTCTTTTTGGCAAAGGTGATCAGCTTTTAGGAGACAAGATGTTCACAACCAACTCATAGCAGTTCATTCTTAACTTAATGGACGGAAGCATTGTAAACTAAACTTCAATGATTTTTAAAAAAAATTTTATTTTTTTGATTTTTTTTTGTGGAGTCAACAATTAAATCTTTGTTAAACGTTAATTTATTATTTTTGTGTACATGTTTTAATTGATAATTTTATTAGTTTTTAATTTAATATGACAATATTTTCGTGAATTGTATTTACAAGACACAAACCATTGGAATTTTTTTTTTTTTTTTTAAATTATTTCTTCTCCATTTTTGTTTTAAAAATAAAATGTTGAATATTGTCATTTAAATGCAAATGTCATGGCTGAGGTTTTCAATATTATTTTTGACATATTAATTTCAACTTGATATTACCTTAAATAAATTATTTTCTATAAACAACCACGACAGATCAAAGGCATCGTTTGTTTTTTTTTTTTTTTTTTTTTTTTTATGAAACCAGCACTCAGGGGATGGCCCCTACTCATGCAGTGCATTGTGCAGGTTTTTTTTAGTTTGAATACGCGAAAATGATTAATTAGAAAACCTTTGTTTTGTTTTTTTTTTTTCAAACGATATAAAAAATAATATTTATTGAAATTAATATTTAAATGTAACATCACACTTTAAGTGTAAATTTGCCATATAAAAATTGTTAATCGATTTGAATTTTCCTTAAGGCATTTAATGTTTAGGCAATGGCGGTAAATGTTCACCAGAAGGTTGGAAACCATTTTCATCAGCTACATAGTTAACGGTATACGTTTTACCATCATGTTCATCCTTATAGGTGAAAGTGCCATGTACTACAATTGCAGGATGTTCGCTGCCAACATCCTTGACTTGACCATCCTCATGACGTGAGGTACCATCGCTGGTTTCTAGACTTTAATTGTTTATTGTTAAATATTTAAAATAATTATTAAAACATCGGTTAAATATAATAACACTTACTCAAAGGAATAACTTTCAGGTCCAACAACAGATACGGATTTGATAATATCCACAGGATTAGCCAATGTAATGGCAATAAAAGCGGCAAATATTAAGAAGAATTTCATTTTAAACACTTTTCTTAAATTGTTGTTGTTGTTGATTAGAATGTTGGAAATTTTTTGACTGAAATCGACATGTTCTCTGGACCTTAAATACCTTGTGGCAATTCCTGTTCCAGAACAATAAACAAAGCAATTGACAGTGAATGAAATTTATTATTTCTTAATTCAATTGTTAATTAATTGTCTTCATTAAATAACGGTTTTGAAAACTCCCTCTAATTATAATTTTATGACATGATTTTTTTTATTATTATTCTGTATTCTGTAATTATTTTGATTTTGAAACAATTCTACACCTCAATTATTATATTTTAACTTGTTTTTTTTTAACAACAAAACAAAGAAAAAAAAATCAAAATTTTCATGCAATTACTGAGTGTACGAATTAATTTAGAGATAAATGAAATGCAAAGTTAAAAGGATAATCAGAAATAAAGATCCCCTTCGTTTATATCAAATTTAAATAGCTCTTAGTTATATGATATTGATGTATGTACATTAGAGCGGGTCGCTCTCTATGGACAAAAAACAAGTTGAGTCAGTCACCCCCTAGGATTAAAGATATATTAATAACATTTCCAAAAATACAAAAATTATTTTTTTGCCACGCCTAGAAATACCGCCCTTTTTGTTTTTTATATACTACGTCGCCATTTTAGGTCCGATCGTAACATATCATACATCAGTGTTCGTGGCTTGACGGCAGCTACATTACACTCTAAGACGATTTTTTAATTCGACGTCATATTCTATGCGCGACTTCTGATATCTCGGATCCTTCCCCAAAATCAGTAATTGTGGCTATGCAGGAATAAAGAGCATTTAATTATGTAAAATATTCGCTTTTAAAATGCTCACTTTTATGCATTAACAGCTATTTTACAGATATTTTAAAATGTTCAAATATTCATTCACAACCTTTCTCGCAATAAATTTCTAAAAAAATATATGTATTTATTTTTCCGTTACAAACCAAATTGGATCTTCGGATTCTTAAGTCCCATTATCAAAAACAAGAAAGGCCATTTTATTCAATAGTAGTTGTTAATAAATAAGAAAAATTTTATTAATAAATTCTTAAAAATAATACAGTTATAAAGAAATTACCAATTCATTTTTTTGATTATTACAAGAACTACATTTAAAGTAAGTCACTAAAAGAAAAATAAATTTATCTTAATAAAAATTTAGCAAATTTATTAAAGTATTTAAACAAACTTAAAATATGCGTTCTAGATTTTGACGAGATTCGAGCTATTGGCAATGCTCATGACATCTTAATTTTGCAAATATGTAGCCAACACGCCTATCATCTGCTACTTTACCATCAGATTTACTTACCACTCGTACAAAACGTTCTGTATTTTGAGAGTGACATGGAAATTCTAAAAGTATAATTTTTATAGGTAGTTATCAATTACATATAATTTATAATAATTAGATAAATTTACTTTTCTTTTAGTTACTTACTTTAAATGTAGTTAGTTAAATGTAGTGTATTATTTTTAAGAATTTGTTAATAAAATTTTTCTTACTTATTAACAACTACTACTGAATAAAATGGTCTTTCTTGTTTTTGATAATGGGACTTAAGAATCCGAAGATCCAATTTGGTTTGTAACGGAAAAATAAATACATATATTTTTTTAGAAATTTATTTAATGATGTTTTCGAAACATTGTAATGCATTTTTTGTTTGTTGCGAGAAAGGTTGTGAATGAATATTTGAACATTTTAAAATATCTATAAAATAGCTGTTAATGCATAAAAGTGAGCATTTTAAAAGCGAATATTTTATATAATTAAATGCTCTTTATTCCTGCATAGCCTCAATTACTGATTTTGGGGAAGGATCCGAGATATCAGAAGTCGCGCATAGAATATGACGTCGAATTAAAAAATCGTCTTAGAGTGAAATGTAACTGCCGTCAAGCCACAAACACTGATATATGATATGTTACGATCGGACCTAAAATGGCGACGTAGTATATAAAAAACAAAAAGGGCGGTATTTCTAGGCGTGGCAAAAAAATAATTTTTATATTTTTGGAAATGTTATTAATATATCTTTAATCCTAGGGGGTGACTGACTCAACTTTTTTTTTCGACCCACCCTAATGTACATCAAGCAAAATATTTGCAGACAATTGTCGGAAAGTTAATTCCATGGAATAAGACTGAATCTTACTTAGTCTTTATGAATATAATCCATCTACACAGGCAGAGGAGTCGACATCAAACTGTAGCTTCCTCCACTCATGGATAAAATTAACAAACACAACATGGATGGTGTGAGAAGATAGATTGTAATCCTACCTAAAGGGTTGTAATGTCCAAATTAAGTAAGTATGTATTTGCATACAAATGCCACATCTGATGATGGACAATTATGAGCGCATAGCCATTAAAATCTAGAGAAATAGTTTCTTAATATTCTTATAGGTTTCTGTACTAAAATGCCTTAAGAATTGCAGAGATATAGCTTGGGGTCGAGACGATCGTCTAGCTGTTAAGATACAGTTTTCTTAATTTTTTTATGGGCTATTGGATTTAAGAATTGCAGGGACATAGCATGGGTTCTGTTCTACGGTCTGACACATGGTCACTTCGGTGCAGTGGAAAATCTCAAAAGACCGGAGATAGAGTAAGGCCTGAGTAATCATGTAAATAAGTCGAAGGTAAATAGAGTGTAGGTCTTATTCATTGAAAATATCCAACTCTCCAGGAAGTATTATTTGAATGGAGAGAGAGCTGACAGATGAAGTCTTAAATTGCATTAAGAGAACTTTCAAAAGCATCGGTCAAGTCAACACAGCATAAAGACGTCAACACATTTTTTGTTTTCATCAATAAATGGTGGAGATGAATAAGCCAGAGATGAAAAAATATTCTGCCTGAATAGGTTACGGCATGAGTGAGTATGGGCACGCGTTTATGAAAATCAAATTCACTTGAAAATTACGTGGAGTTGTTATCCGAAATCCTATCCGAAGGAAATCCGCAAGGTAACAGAAAGTGGTAAGTGATAGCAGACGGAATGCTTACAACAGACAAATAGGTAAAGGCTACGCGCGGGGGGTAAAGCTATAATGAAATTGAAAACCTAGTATCAATTGAAACCTAGAATCGATTGAAATAATATCGATGTTGTGTGTCTTTTAATTTTATGCATTAGCAATGGGACCTACAGTTTAAAGTCGATTCCGAGCGACAGGTTTTTGAGTAACTTTTCATGGCAATTTTATTTATTCTCTCAGTTTTTGACAGAAAACTGCTGAGAGGAAGTCGCCAAAAGGAATATTATTTCATATTTCGTTTTGTTGGAGATGTCTGATTTGGGATTTGAAACGTGGCCTCACGTCCTACTAAAGCTACTATTAAAAGCAGTAAGAAGTCAGAAACTAAAAATTAAAACATTAAAAAAAAGACAGTTTTGTCCACAGAACAGTCCTTGGTAGGTAGGTTGATTGAAGGAGATCAAACCAACCAAGAGTGTCATGTCTATCGGCATACCCCTAAGCCATCATGTAGATTTGTTGTGGGGTTGACTTTCTAGAGGAAGTCTGTGTATTGCAGAAACTCCTTCCTCTGAGACAAGTTATATCTGGTATAGTGTTATCCCTTAAATACTGGAGCTGACACGAAACCTGGGCAGTAACACAAAAACCCTATAACCCATTTTCCTAAAAACCTTCACAATGCACTGCATGAGTAGGGGCCATCCCCTGAGTGCTGGTCTCAAAAAAAAAAAAAAAAAAAAGTGTTCCGTTTCGAAGGACAGTGCCAAGTTAAGTACATAATACTTTTGCCACAAAAGAAATATTTTAATTAGAACCAATAAACAAGGTATACAGGCATGTATGTATTAAAGAGACGAAATAAACAACATTTTTATAGTCCATTAAGCTTGATTATAAATTTTGAAAAGTTTGTATAAAGCTTTGTATGACCTCTAGACATTTTTGTTTTCTAGACATTTGATTTCCATTGCTTTTACTGTTTACTCAAGAACTTTAGTTCAAGATTAAAGGAATTCAAAGGAAATATTTCAAGAATTAAGTTTTTTTTTTTTAATAAAATCACTGAAACTATACTTTGGTTTATTTTTTATATGACTTTATTTCCTTTTCTTTAAATAACTTCAAGCACTTTCTCTTAAACGTCAGGACCAACGGGCAAATGGGCATCTTGTGGTTGGAAACCAATTTCATCAGCAACATAGTTTAGCGTGTACATCAATAGCTTCATGTTCAATGCCAATATCTTTCAAATGGCCATCAGCATCAAGAAAGGTACCGTCTGAGGTTTTAGCAGTGAATTTAAATCCTTCCGGCTGAACATCGCTTTCCAAACGAATAACTTCAGTGTCAGGACGAGCAAAAGCAACAGCGAAAAGGGCAGCAAAGACAATAATGAATTTCATTTTACGGGTTTAGTTGGCACTGTGTAAAGTATTCTTTAGAAAGTAGAGAACTTAATGACTGCTTTCGTTAGATTTTAATGCACTTTTATAGACACAAACGAAAGCTTTAAAAACAGATGTTGTTCGGCAAGTTTTGTAAAACAAAAGAAGCAATTTAAGCCATAAATTGTATAAAAAAAAAACGAGATTGCAACGAAATTTCCACATTAATAATTCAAAATTAAAACAGTAATAAAATAAATTTAAATATACACAGTGCCACTGACAGTGACAGTGACGTTATTTTTATTTTATTGTTCTGAAATACTTTCTTTTAAAATTTCTTTATGGAAGTTTTGTTTTGTTGGAATTTGCATAATACTTGACTGTATAGTTTTGGAGGGTTTTATTGAATTTGAAGAACAGATGTTAAAGCAAATTAATGACCTACTGGTACATTGGGTAAATGGGCACCTTCTGGTTGGAAACCATTTTCATCGGCAATATAGTTGACGGTATAAGTTTGACCATCATCAGCTACAAACGAGTATGAGCCACGTACAACAATTGCTTCATCTTCAGAGCCGACATTCTTCAATTGTCCTTGTTCCTGATGGGTTTTGCCATCGCTAGTCTCCAATCTAAAGGAATATTTTCTTTAAAAATCTGGAAATATGTCAGGTTTTTTTAAAAAAAAAAACTTACGCAAAATTATAACTTTCTGGTCCAACATCGGATTCTAAACGCACTATTTCAGCATGAGCAGAATCCTGTACAGGAGCAGCCAATGCAACAGCAAATAAGGCAGCAAAAACGATAGCAATTTTCATTTTGTTTTTTAGTTTACTTTTTTAAGAAATCTTTAATAGAATTAAATCCGTTGTATTCCCTTGGAATTCTTGGTGATTTGTGATGGTTTATTTTGATTTTCCTGTCACTTAAATACCAAATCACTTCCCAAAGTTGTTGTTTAGATTTTGGTTAATATTCCTTTAATTATTTAAGTTTTTGTTAAAGAAAGAAACAAACAAATAATGATAATAATAACTCGGAAAGATGATGAATATAATAATTACAATTAGTCAAAATTATATTTGATTGTTTTTTTTCTAAATATGACATCCGCTCATCTCTTCCTATTAGCTATGTATTGTTTATTTTCGTTATGCATTTAGTTGTGGAACCAGGTAGATTGTTTTTTGTTTTTTTTTTTTTAATAAATTAATAAATCAATGAAACTATAAAATAAAAACAAAGCACTTGAAGAAGAAAAAAATCAATCATGCATTGTTTCCTAATCGAGTTTCACGCGGTTTTTTTTTCTCACTATTTCGTTGTATTAATTATTTAACCAAATTCTGGCAATGCATTCTGGCTTTTTGTTGTACAATCATCTGTGCATTAGGGTGATAACAATGCTACAGAATAGATTTATTGTTTTTAATTAGTTACTATCATACTACCTACTTGCTTAATTGGTCACTCCAGACCTTTAGTCAGTATCATAACCTAGCTTCACACACCACCCATGTTGCGTGTGTTAATTTTACTCATGAGGGGCGAAACCTACAGTTTAAAAGTTGATTCCGAACAACAGATTTTGGCAATTTTATTTACTTTTAGGATTTCTGCCAGAAGACTGTTGAGAGAAAGTCGCCTAAAGAAATATTTTTTCATAATTCGTCTTGTACGAGATGTCTGAGTTGGTTGTTTGTTTGGCTTTCGTCTAATAAGCCAACACACTTACATACTAGACCACAACAATTTCTATCATACATATATGCTGCTCATACTGTAAAAGATAATTCCTTTTTACATTATCTTAAATTCTTTAGTTATGAAATATTGCATAAGGTCTTCCAACAGGGACTTCTGAACATTGAAAGATGATTAACCCATTCGTTCCCACTGTACTCGCTTGAGTACACCGACTTTATAGCGCTATATACAGAAAGTTACTGACTTTTTTAAAAAAATTGTTTTTCATAACATTAATAGAGAATGTAAAGAGTTAATAAATAGTAAAAGAAAGTAAAAAAAGGAGCAGCTGGCATACAGACATACATAATTGGTCATTGTAATCTTTTCGTTAGGTCACGAACCCAGCTTCTCACACCACTTATGATGTTTGTGTTAATTTTACACATGAGTGGAGGGACCTACAGTTAAAAGTCGGCTCCGAACGACAATTCTTTTTCTGAAGTTTTTGCCAGAAATTTGCTGAGAGCCTGGGGTTTTAATGCTACTAGTTTAATCCTATTAGTTTTCATTGAAAAATTGTCTTTAGCGATGAGGCCCATTTTTGGATAAATCTGTACTTAAACAAACAAACAAAGTTGTCGATAATGATACCAACGTATAAAAAATCTAAGAGCGTTCAATATATTCGGAAAAAGTCACTGTTTTATGTGTAGATTTTGGGCTGGAAGCGTAATCGGTACATATTGTATTGAGAACGATTTCAACGGCAAGCACTATCGGCGATTACCAACTTCTAATGGCCTGAATTGCATGATCTGGACGACATAGACGTGTGATTTCAATACATGGAGGCGTCATCGTTTCATATTGCACTGAGAACGATGTTGGCCAGGCCATACTGTCAACTGCCAAGATCTTCTGGATTGAATTCGATGATCTGAACACCAATGACATCTGATTTCAACAGGACAACATTACGTGGCACACAGCGCATGCCATATTTGAAAATCTCACATGGAGATGATGTGAACTGGCCACCATAATCGTGCGATTTGACTCTGATAGACCTATACTGGGTTCAGACATGCACCTTTATTGCGTAAATCGCAATAAACGGCATTATTGATCTCTATATTTCATATAAAATTTTAATTGACAACTCAAATGTAAACAACGACAAACAAAAAATGGAAGGTGAGCAGAAATGTTTGTATTTTATATTGATATCAATATTCATATCAAATTTTTCTTTCTCATCCTTCTGAGAAAAGCCACTTTGGAGTCAAAAGTAGTTCCTATTAACCGCAACAGCTCGGCGTTTCAGTTTATCATTAGCAATACCCTTTTAAATGTTAAATTGTTTTCCATTTTTACAAAAAAATTTTTTGGCACTAATTTTCGCGATTAAATTAAAAGCAATGTTGTTGAAGCAATCATCAATCACCAGCTGTCAAATAAATTTTCGTATATTATATGTCTGAACGCTAAAAATATTGTTCTCAATAAACCGAATATTGATTTAATAAAAGTGCATGTCTGAAGATGATGTAAATGAGCCATTAACCACAATAGTCTTCAAATACACAATAGTCTTAAAGTTTAAGTTTGAAGTTTGAAAGTCGCATGCCATCAAAATCAGACTGATTTATGCACAAGAGTTATAGAAAATTTTAACATTTCGGTAGAGCTCCATACAGAGAAGCTGTGACCGACATTTGAACGATGTTATGTTTCACACATAATAGCATCAATAGGTCTGTCAAACGAATAAAAAAATTTCTGTTATGGCTCATATAGACTTTTTTTATTTAAACCTGAAGATAGAAAGCGTTTAAGAAAAGACCATATAAAACTTCTTAGCATTCAAGTAGAGATGTTGCCCTAATTATTTATGAAATTATTAAGCAATATTTTGTTTTGTTTATTTTTAGCAAATTATACTTCATGTTTTAAACTGTTTTTGTTTATAAAAATAACGTATAAAACATATAATTTTTTAAACAAAATGATTTGTTAATTCCTTGGTAAACTGTAGACTAAAATGCATTTTGTTTGTTTTGTTTTATTTTGTTTTTATTTTTTTATTTATTTATTTAAATATTAATTGAAATAAAACTTATTTAATAGAACTTGTTTTTAATTAAATAAATTCAAAATATGCATGTATATACATACAGACATATGCAAACATATTCTGTATATAGTACGTACATTTGCATATGTATCGTAAATAAAATATCTTGTATAGTTTTGTTAATGCAGTTAAAAATAAATTTTTTGATTGAAATTCAATGAAATGCAAATGTTTTTAACATTCATTCATAAAAACCTTAAAACAAAATTGTTTCATTTTAAAAGATATTAAACAGAATGCAATAAAGATATGAATTTTTTCAAAAATAAAACGTTTTATTTAATAATTTTATAACAAATAATAACAAATGTTTTCAATTTTAAACTGGCAAATGAGCACCTTGTGGCTGGAAACCATTTTCATCGGCCACATACTTTACATTAATTGTTTCGCCCTTATCATCGACATAACTGAAGGCACCTTGTACAGCAAGCGATTCATTTTCGGAACCCACATTTTTCAACAAACCTCTTGCTTCGGCCTTAACGCCATCGCTTGTTTCAAAACTGCAGATAAGAAATGAATGCAAAGAATGTAAATGTAATGAAAGGAATCTGCAGAAAACTTACGCATAATTGAAGGAGTCTGGTCCAATTTCAGATTCTGATTTCAAGACAACAGCATCTTCGTTACGTGGTGCAGCTAAAACAACGGCACACAAAGCAGCAAACACAATAAAGAATTTCATTTTGTTTAGGATTTTTTGTTTTTATTTTTACTGTTCCTTATTTGCCAATTGTTTGCCTGAGAAGGAAGAAAACTAAGTGATCTACTAGCAGTTAATGCTGGGGTTTTTATAGGATTGCAATTGCAATGGCCAGGAGGCTTAAATTTGGTTTATTGCAGTATTCCTGTTTAATAGCCATTTAAACTGGTTTGAAACATGCGTATCTTTATGTTGTATTTGTGGCATGTAATCATATAAACATTATTCGTTTATTTTTTTATTTTTTAATTCTTTGTAAACATTTTTGAAAATTATTTCGAGAGCATTACAAAATCAAGTTTGTTTCTTAAGTCTTTTGTTTAAAATCGTTTTTCTGTGAAACAAAATGTTTGTAAAACTAAATTTTACCGTATGTACTTTAATGATTATAAAACAAACATATCAATAAATTAGGAAAATTATGTAAAGAAATAAAGAAATCCTAGAAATAAGATTTGTTGAATTTGCTAATTAAGACAGAATTTTAGCTTCATTTTCATAAAATAAGAAAAAACTTTTATTTTCAACAATAAAAACTTAAATGAAAATAAATAAATAAATAATAAATTAAATAAATAATAAAATAAATAAATAATAAAATAATAAAATAAATAAATAAAATAAATAAATTAATTAATCAACATAAAATCAATCATTTAATCAACATTTTGTTAAGAGTTAAAAATTTAATTGATAAGTATATTGTCTCAAACTCCTATTACCTTAATGATTTTCAACAATAGAATCAAAACTTTATTAATTAAACAAAAAACAAAACAGAAAAAAACTAGTTTTCTTAAATTTTTGTAATTTATGCTACTAAAACAATAACTTCTTTAAGAACTTGTTTCTTGATTATATCATTATGTTATTGCGTTTATGTTTTCGTCAAGCCACAAATATACAAAAATCTTTTTTAAAACTTAAATTACAACGTCAAACTAGTTTAGTTGTACATGTGAATACTAAATATGTTTTTTTTTTTTTTTTTTTAAATAATATTTGATTATAAAGAAGGCCCTTGTCTTTAAAATTATTCAAAAATATATTGAATGTATACTTTGGTGTATAAAAACAAAAGAAATTTGTTTCTAAATACCACTCAGTTACAAGCTTTAGTTCGATTAACAAACGCTTAGAACCCAAAAAACAAAATCAAAATGAAATTCATCATTGTATTCGCTGCCCTCTTTGCCGTTGCCTTGGCTGCACCCCGTCCTGAAGATGCCGTTGTCTTGAGATCCGAATCCGATGTAGGACCCGAATCCTTCCAATATTCGTAAGTATTTTAAAACAAAATAAAATAAAAAACAAATTTTACAAAAGCTATCATGAAAAAAAAAATATTAATTCTTATGATTTTTATACGCTTTGCAGTTATGCCACCAGCGATGGTGTTGAAGCTCAAGCTCAAGGTCAATTGAAGAATATTGGCAAGGAAGATGAAGCTATCGTTGTTAGCGGTTCCTATTCCTTTGTTGCTGATGATGGTCAACAATATACCGTCAACTATGTTGCCGATGAAAACGGTTTCCAACCCCAAGGTGCTCATTTGCCCGTTGCCCCTGTAGCTTAAGTTTCGATTGTTATTTATTAATAAATTTATTAGTTTTTTTTTTTTTGCTTCAAAAAACGTTACGTTTGTTGTTGTTTGCTATTTTACTGAAATGGAAAAAGAAAACATTTTTGTATTCAAAGCGTGTAATTTCCATTATTTGGTGAGTTGAACAAATTTTTTCGCTTTTTTTTTGGTATTTTGAGAATTTAATTAATTTTTTACATTGGAAATGATAAGCTTTTTATTGACCTTGCTTTAACCTTGAGACATAGTAACTAATACATACATATATCAATTTAAAGATGAGCATCATAATTGATTAGATTAATTTCGACAGGAATTTATTTCTTTTCGATTTTGATTTTGTTGCCACTGATGAGCTAATGTAATGAGCCCAACTAAGCTACCAGTTTGTACAATCGAACTAAAAAATTAAAAGTTCATGTATTTAATACTTAAACAGAAACATTTGCTTTTGCGTGTATTGCTGACAGAATTTTTTTTACTTTTTTTTAATGAAGTTTTGATATCACAAGTAGGGCAGAAAAGTCGGTATTGTAGCAATTGTTCAACTTGCTACTGTCCTTATAATGCTAATCAAAATAAATAAGTTTTAGAATTAAGAGTCAGGAGATATTATGTGGGACTTCCCTACTTCAATGCTGTATACAAAACTTAACCTCAACTCCTCCCTGATTGAATTGTTTATGGCACCAATATTATATGACTGCTTTTAAAATGTCCTAGAAAAGAAGACATTCTCTGAGATTTACGAAATTAAAGACAATATTGCTTATGTTAATGCATCACTTTTAAACAATAAAATAAAAAATGTTTCTTGTTACGAAAACTGTAAGCTGTCCCTATTCAATGTAATTTAATTAGGGGCGGTTTTTCAGACAAAGAATATAATGAAAGCTGGTTCTATAACTTTCCTAAAAAGTATAAACACAGATGCAGTATTACAATTATAAGATATATATATAAGATGGATATGTAAACTTCCTTTCCTTTTCATAATGAAATTATTTGGTCCTTGTACTTAACGCTTGCACTGAAAAGTGAATTAAAATTACACTGAAGCACATGATGGAAAATCTCGAGCTCTTCCCGTGTTAAGAGGAGTTCCACAAGGTTCTATTGTCGGTCCTCTTTTATTTTCGATGTACTCCAACGACCTTCCAACTATAATAACAGATTGTAAGATAAGGATGTATGCAGACGATGTCCAACTTTATACTAGCTGCAATAATGCAACGATTACTCAATGTATAAGTTCATTGAATCAACAGATGCATCGTATTCAGACATGGGCTTCTGCTAATGGTTTGGCAATAAATCCGGCAAAATCAAAATGCATTGTTATTCAGAAAAGGCTTACACAATCAATAAGTGTTCCTGATATATGTATAAATGGTCAAAAAATAAAAATAGTAACATCAGCAAAAAATTTGGGTGTTTATTTCAATAAAACCCTTACGTGGTCTGACCACGTCAACTATGCTTGTGGACGTTCTTTCTCTATGCTAAGAACTATGTGGTCATCTCACTACTGCACACCAATGAGGATAAGAATACTTCTGGCGAAAACATATTTAATTCCCACTTTACTTTATGGATGTGAACTTTTTTCTAATTGTGATTCTTCTAGTAAGAGAAAGTTAAACGTTGCCTGCAACAACATTATTCGTTATGTATACGGCTTAAACAGACGCACCAGAATTTCAATGTTCGTAGCTCAATTGTACGGAATTTCTTTTGATTGCCTGCTTAAATTAAAAGTTTTGGTACTTATGCACAAGATAATTTATACCCGCCAGCCGGAGCATCTTTACAATAGACTCTCTTTCGCAAATAGCTGCAGAGGTAGAAGAATAAGATCGTTTGGGTACAAGAGCCTTATCTCTAGTTGGCATTTTTACATATTTGCAACAACTCTCTGGAACTCGATCCCCTACAGCTGTCAAGTATTAAGTAACGCACGACAATTTAAAGCACAACTTATGAAACTGTTTTCAACGTAATAATTTTCTGAAAGTCTACTAAATGTTTGTATTTATCATGCATGTATGTAATTTTTGATATCTAAAATTGTTATACTATGTAAAATTTAAATTATATTGTTATTTAATTGTATGTTAACATTGTTTCTCTTACATGTTAATTAGTTTCATACTGCAATATAAGACATATGGTCTTGTGTATGGAGCTTTTAAATAAATAAATAAATAAATAAAAATAAATAAAAATAAATAAAAATCATGTGGTGGGTATTTTATCTTTAAATTGTTCACTTTAACTAGACTAAAATAATCAATTTCAAAAAAAAAAAAAAATCATTTCATTACCATCATCTCCAACACCAATTTTAAGCAACAATTTTATATAATAATTATAATTCGATTTAGTTCTGACACCATATAACGCAAATTTCCTAGAAAATTCTTTCATTAAGAACTTGCATACTTCGCTTTTGTGGTTTAAGCTTCCATTACACATGTTCATATACAATCTCGAAAATATGCAAATTTAATGTGTCTCAAATTCATATTCAAATTTCATACACACAAAATTTTTAGCATTTACAATTAGAAACTAGTTTATTGATTAAATAAGATTAAATTAATTAGTAAACATATACAAAACATATATACATTTTATTTAATTTTAATAAAATTTATTCAAAATTATTTGTAGAGTTTTACTATATAAAAACTGAAGACATTGTACTCCAGTCAACATAAAGTTACCGAACGTCTGCTGTTCAGAAACCAAAAACAAAAACAAAATCAAAATGAAATTCATCATTGTATTCGCTGCCCTCTTTGCCGTTGCCTTGGCTGCTCCTCGTCCTGAAGACGCTGTTGTCTTGAGATCCGAATCCGATGTTGGACCTGAATCTTTTCAATATTCGTAAGTACTCCTACACACAAAACAGAAACTAAATATCCATTAAATAATTAATTAATTTTGCATTACATTCTTTCTAATTTACAGTTATGCTACCAGCGATGGTGTTGAAGCTCAAGCTCAAGGTCAATTGAAGAACATTGGCAAGGATGATGAAGCTATCGTTGTCAAGGGTTCCTTCTCCTTTGTTGCTGATGATGGTCAACAATACACCGTCAACTATGTTGCCGATGAAAATGGTTTCCAACCCCAAGGTGCTCATTTGCCCGTTGCCCCCGAAGCCTAAGTTTTAGTTGTACCTGTTTAATGTTTAGAAATATAAGAAAAAATTTTTGTTAAAATTTATTTTTTTGTTTATTTTCATATGATAATGAAAACATGATCTTTTTAAAGGAGTGTTAATAAAATAGAATAGGTGGCTCTACATAGGCGAATTGTATGATAAATAGTTATAGTTTAAGTTGAAATCATGATTTTTCCAAATTTATTTTTAAATAATTACAAAATATTATGATGATCTGATTATGAGGAGTTTAACGTCGTCAGCATACATCAGAATATTACAATCAGAAATAGCACAAGGAAGATCATTAAGAAACAGTAAAAACAGCAAAGGACCCAAATGGCTACCCTGCGGAACACCAGAAATAACATATACAGTCTTAGACAATACATACCTAAACAATACCCTCTGATTCCGAAGGGAGAGGTAGGAGTCAAGCCAACGATGAATAATATCAGGAATACCAATTAATGAAAGTTTAAGAAGCAAAAGTCTATGATCAACCCTATCAAAAGCTTTACTTAAATCAGTATAAATTACATCAGTCCGAGCTCTGGCAAGAAAACTCCTGAAAACATGTGTAGTAAATTCAAGAAGATTAGTGACAGTCGACCTACCTTTCAAAAAACCATGCTGGAAAGGGGATATTAAAGATCTCGTATTAAAAAAGAGATAATCCCTCACCAATTTCTCCATCAACTTGAGAATAGCACTGAGTTTGGCAATACCCCTGTAATTGGAAATATAGGATCTATTACCCGACTTATGCAAAGGAATTATAAACGAACTCTTCCAAATAGATGGAAAATGACCAGCCCTCAGAAGCAGATCTTTGTTTAATACGAACAATTGTTTAAAACAGAACAAATTTCATACGTATAACCTAGCTCTTCATCATCTAGGGTTTTATTTATTATCTTTAACTCGCTAACACCAGGTATATTGGAGAAACAAAAGACAATGAGAATGAGGACGTCATCCAAGCATTCGCTGATGTATCCAAATCACGAAATGAACAATTGAATTTTATATTACCACTTGCACTACACGATTACTGTTGTATTATTCAAATTGAAATACATACATACATAGTACATCATTGGTCATTACAACCCTTCAGTCAGGATTACTACCTAGCTTCTCAGACCACTTATGTTGTGTGTGTTAATTTTATACATGCGTGGCGGGACCTACAGTTTAAAGTCGACTCCGAACGACAGATTTTTGAGAAGCTCTTCATGGCAATTTTATTTACTCTCAGAGTTTTTGCCAGAAATCTGCTGAGAGGCAGTCACTGAAGATATATTTTCATATTTTCGTTTTGATGTCTGACCTGGGGTTTGATGTCATGTCAATTTTATTTACTCCCAGAGTTTTTGCTAGAAATCTGCTAAGAGGATGTCGCCGAAAAAATATTTCTTCATAAGTACTTCGTTTTGTTGGAGATATCTGACCTGGTGTTGGAACCGTGGCCTTACATCTAATAAACCAACACACTACCTGCTGGATTACGACGACTTGATAATTTTTGATTTTAGTTTTATTATTGGGGTGTTGGTTGGTGGTTTACCTAGTACCAGCCGATGTCATCCAAGTATTTGCAAATGGATCCAAATCAAGTGTTGCATTTTTATTACCTTTTGCCCTTAAATTACCCTTTTGTGTTCGTTTCTAAAAAAAGGCAGCCCTGAATGTAAGTATTGTGTTTTTTTTCTGAAAATGTTACCCATAAAAAGTGTAAAAGTGTAACATTATTCACCCTTTATCAAATCATAGGCTGAGAAATTACCCATGTGTTTTTCTTTAATTTTACAAGAAGAAGACTATTTTTATTTCAAAGAAAACAAATATTTTTTGGTTATTAAAAATTTTTTTTTAGCTCTTACATTGTAGAATCCTCTTTGATGTAGTTGGAGATTCGTTTGTTTCACTTCCCATTCTTAATAGTTTGAAATTATTTGCCAATTTGCTTATATATTTTACAAAACCAAAAAGTCCCGAATTAGAAATGTTTTTATATTTCTAAAAAACAGCTGTTAAGTACAGGGTTGCATAATTGTGTTTGTTTCTGACAAAAAAAATGTTTCACATTTGGAGGGTAATTGTAAAATTTTAATATCGTTGCCGTCTAACTGGGCAACACTTTTTAACAGAAACGAAAACGCTATAAGAATGCCGGATGTATCTACAAGTAATAGCCAAACATTCGACATAATATGGGTTCTTGTGGCAGAGAAGCAGCAAATGGTCATATAACTCATTCATGTGCAAAAGATAGATAGAAGAACACTCTTACAGAAAGGCCCCACAGATCTGAACCGATATGATTATATACAGAAAAAAATTTGCATTAAAACTGACCAGTTTCCATCGCAGCACTGGCCTCTGAGTGCACATGGCTGGCCGGAGACTGGGAATACCTCTGAAGGAGAGCAGATCACAGATCATACTTGCTGTCATTGTCCAGCGCTTACGGGAAGCTAATTCAATTTATTTACAGAATGCATAGCGCCATTGCCGATTTGAACTCTCAGGATGGCTGAAAGATGCCAATCAAGATTTGTAATTATATAACAGAATATCGGTGTTACATAGGGATTATACAAGACTCAGGCAAGGTACGACGACTGAGGCGACTGCTAATTAAACCTACTCTAAGCTAAGCCTAGTTGTAGTATAATATCGGACTTCAGATTACAACAGAATATAAGACAATTGCTTGGTTTTCTCTAACAAATAGTTTTATTAACAAATAACAATCGAAACTTAAGCAACAGGGGCAACGGGCAAATGAGCACCTTGGGGTTGGAAACCATTTTCATCGGCAACATAGTTGACGGTATATTGTTGACCATCATCAGCAACAAAGGAGTAGGAACCCTTAACAACAATAGCTTCATCTTCCTTGCCAATATTCTTCAATTGACCTTGAGCTTGAGCTTCAGAACCATCGCTGAGAGCATAACTGCAAATGAAACGAAAAAGAAGGAAAATTAGAAAATTTTCATTCATTGATGGTATAAAAATCTATGGTGGTGATGAACTTTCTGAATACTTACGCATATTGGAAAGATTCGGGACCAACATCGGAATCGGATTTCAAGACAACAACATCTTCAGAATGTGGAGGAGCAGCCAAGGCAACGGCGAAGAGGGCAGCGAATACAATGATGAATTTCATTTTGTTTTATTTGTGTTTTGGATTCTGAGCGATTTTGTTGATCAAACTAATGCCTGAAACTGTGTGGTGATTTCAATCGTTTGATAGTGGTTTATATACAATAAACCATCATGTAAACATATTTTGTGATAATAAATTAATATGTTTGAATAAATTAAATCTTTAAAAGCCTTGTCTGTGTTTTTAGGTTGTATAGGGTGATTTTTTAAGAGCTATAGGAAAATTTTTCAAAAAAAAAAAAAAAACACATAAAATTCAGAAAAATGCATGAAATCTTTATTTGAATCGGTCCATATAATTTATTGTTTGAAGATTACATACATAATTGGTCATTACAACCCTTCAGTCAGGATTATTGACCTAGTTTCTCACACCACTTATGTTGTGTGTGTTAATTTCATACATAAGTGGCGGGACCTACGGTTTAAAGTCGACTCCGAACGACCGATTTTTTTGAGAAACTTTTCATGGCAATTTTATTTACTCTCAGAGTTTTTGCCAGAAATCTGCTGAGAGGAAATCGCCGAAGAAATACTTTTTGTATTTTGTTTTGATGTCTGGCCTGGGGCTCGAACCCTGGCTTTACGCCTAATAAGCCAACACACTACCTACTAGACTACGGCGACTTCACTTCACTTCACTTGTTTGAAGATTATTTCATGCAAATGTTGACCGCGACTGCGCCTCAAATGGTCCATCCACTTAGTCCAATTTTGGCATACTTTTTCCAACATTTCGACCGGTATCTCACGAATAAATGCTTCTATGTTGTCTTCCAATGCGTCAATTGAAGCGGGCTTGTCTGTATAGACATGAGCTTTAACATAGTCCCACAAAAAATAGTCTAAAGGCATTACGATTCGCAGCATCTTTGAAGAAGTACGGTCCAATGATGCCACCGGCCCATAAACCGCACCAAACTGTGACTTTTTCTGGATGCATTGGTAGCGTTTGCAATGCTTCTGGCTGATCTTCACTCCAAAATCGACAATTCTGCTTATTTACGTATCCATTGAGCCAAAAATGAGCTTCATCGTTGAACACAATTTTTCGATAAAGAAGTGGATCTTCGACCAACTTTCCAAGAGCCCATTTTGATAATAAAATTCAATGATTTGCAAGCGTTGTTCGTTTGTAAGACGATTCATGGTTAAATTATAGACCGAACTGAAGATGTTTGACAGTAAAACAAAACACGAAACGTGCGTGAGCTGTTTAAATCAGTGTTGTCAAAAAGATAATAGCTAAAAAATCACCCTTTATTTATAGCTGATCCGATTAAGTTAATATGTCTTGTATGTAAATCAAAATTATTTGATTGTTGTAAGTGTTAAAAATATAAGTATGAATATTAAATACGAAATTCGAGAAATTTTTTTAATTTCTTTTCGGAAATAAAATGTTTATACGAGTATTACTTATCTACAATATGTATGTATGTATGTATATTAACATGCAGTTTATGGTTGTTTATATATTTGTGTGCTAAATAAACATCATTGTCACTTTGGTGGCAATATTTATCAATTTGATACAAATAAGATTTGAATAAAAAGAATGAAAAAATGTCAAAGGTTTTGATTATAATCGATTGAGAATTGAAAACCTTCAAAAACTATTTCCTCGATGTAATGCCCTTTATTTGCTTTAAAAATATGTCGAATACAAATGAATTACTTTGCTTTGCTGTTACTCTGTAATACAATGGATTTGAACCATAACATTTCTTTTTTTTTATACAACAACTTTCACTCCAGAGATGCAGATGTTAGCGCTTAAAGTAAGACATTCATTTGACCGCAGTTGTCAAAAGGTTCTTTATCTTGTGCCATTCGCCGTTCAACCAAGTGTTTAAATTAAAAATTTTGTATAAAAAAATAAAAAATCAATGAAAAATTAAAGTCATCTTTTTGAAACCTGACAGGAAACCGATTTATTAACACCCAAAAGGTCTTAATCGTTAGCCTAAGGGAAAATGAATATTCTGCTAAAAAAAAAAAATTTTTTGAAAAAATATGCTTAATAGACAATAGAACGTTTTCAAACGGAAAATTTCTTTTCGACGTTTTCTTTCAGCAGTTTTCTGACAAAAAATCTGTAAATAATTTTGTCATGCAAATCTCAAATCTGTCATTCGTAGTCGATGTTAAACTGTGGTGGATAATATGAGTAGCTAGGTTGTAAACCTGACTTAAGTATTGTGATGGACAGTTAATTAAGTACGTACTCGTAAAAAAGAAAGAATGACAAGATATTACCTTAAACTTGGCAAAAGCTATGGAATTCAATTCCAACAAAATGAAAATTCCAAAAGAAAGAATAAACGGAAACGACAAATTTATCATTGTCCTACTGAAAATGGATTATTGTGCAGAAAAATAAAAAAAAAAATGTATCTTTCTGTCGCTAGCTAATCTACAGTTTCGCTGACAAGCTCGGTCTGCCCGACCAGGATTACTATAGAAGCTGCCATAATTTTGCCTACATTTCAGGACAAAAGTCATCGGTTTTGGGGTGACAGAATGCTTGAAGATCTGGACATGGTGGCGAACGTGCCACTAAACGAACTGGCCAGTTTATTCGGAGCTCGAAGTAGTTCAAACCCACCACTAACGGATCATGACAAAAGGGCTTAACTCACACAGGTTAACACAATGGCTCATATGGCCAACGAGTGAGCTTGTCTGTGAACGGCAAACTACCCTAAAACATACCGTACATATCTTCTAGGTAATCTATCGCCCATGTTTTATGTGCTACTCCGTCGTTTGTATAGAAAAAATTAAGATTAAACCACGATTAACTAATGTACATTAACAATTAAGACGTTTTAGATTGGCTCAAACCCACATGTCTTCTCGCGAAAATTTTTTATTCAGATGATCCAGAATGCTACAGTTGTTATACAGGGTGGGGCAAAAGTTGCGAAGGAATTTGAAAAATTAATAACTTTTCTAATTTAATTTTTTTTTTATTTTTCTTTTTAGGACTTGTAAAATGAATCTGGGAGATTAATTATGGAAGGTTACAACGTTATCCAGAGAACCAAAATCATAGAACTTTATTTTGAACATCATCGATTAATAATTCAAACTCAACGAGCCTATCGTCGTCATTTTAATGTGCGGAATTCACCATCCGAATCAAGTAGTGACACGTTTTCTGGAATAAGGCTCAGTAAGGGATCTTCCACGAAGCGGAAGACCACATTCTGTAATTAATGAAGCAAATATTCAACGCGTTCTGGAGAGTGTTGAGGAGAATCCTGAAACATCAACTCGAAGGCGCTCTGCTGAGCTGCAAATGTCTCGGCGGTCTTTACGCAGAATATTAAAGGGAAATTTACATCTTTTCCCATACAAGCTGCAGTTAGTGCAAGAACTAAAGCCACGAGATTCCCAAGAACGATTAAACGATTAAACCCCTTCGTGACTTTTGGCCCACCCTAGTATGGGGAGCATTATTTTATAATTTTGATCTTCTTAACTTCTAGAAGATATCCCTATCACAAAATTTGAAGAGAATTGTGAAGAAGAGATCAGCAACGAGTATTCAAAACGATGAGTAGATTCGAGTCATACTTATAATTTCAGCTACTTATACGCATTCATACTTATTTTAATAACATACTCATACTACTCATATTCAAAGTTAGAAATACTCATCGTACTCATACTTAACAATACGCACGATGTTGTTGATTTCGACTCTCAATGATTCAACATATACACGAAGCACAAAATAAGTATGATTCGAGTACGAACACCACAATACTCGCTAGAAGGTTGTGTGTGTTTGCTTTGCTTGCTGTCTTTATCTTTTCTTTTCTCTTCTTTTGTAAATGCAACAATAACTACTACTGTAAATTTTGATGAATGATTCGAATGACTCCAGTCATTCGTAAGTATTATAAGTATTTTTCTAAATTTATGAATCTGAATGAGTAGGCGTACGAATCAAACAATGAATCGAATGTTGTGAGTTTGATGTCAACATAGTACTCATACTCATTGCAACCTATACTTATAAATCAATGTTGTAGCGAGTACGAATGAATCAGAGTAGTTGAATTTTAATACTCTTGACTCAGTCATACTCAAAATTTCATAAGTACCTATGAGTAGCGAAAATACGATTTTCAACAGGATAATGTGGCTGTATATGTATGTATGTTACGTATAAAAATAAAGCATGGTTTTCTTCTACAAAAGGTTGATTTATTTTAATAACCGGTATGCAGTCAGTCACGATTACAAAGTTATCGAAAATACTCGTATTTTAATGTCACGTTTGAGGATCAATAAACACTCTGGGGTTTTTGTGTCTATGGCCAAAAGAAGATGAATGAAAAATTTTGCTGTCATTTGTAAAATATTTTAAAATTTCCAAAAGTTAAAGAAATGTATACGATACAGCTGCTGATGCTTTTATAAGACAATCATAATTGAAATCAATAATTTGTCCTTGTAAAATATGACACAAATTGATAAATTTGCATGTATGTATGTAGTTGCCTTCAAAAACATATGCTGGATTTATATTTGATTGAAAAAGTGATGTCGAAAAGCTTATAGCGTCCGCTAATAACCTCTCTCATGGGAAATGTCATCATCATGAGAAATATTTGTGCAAAAGATGTCATAAAAAGAGAGAAAAACTGTTTTTGTTTTATAAAATAATTTTATTAATAAATAACAGTCATAATTTAGACAACAGGGGCAACGGGCAAATGAGCACCTTGGGGTTGGAAACCGTTTTCATCGGCAACATAGTTGACGGTGTATTGTTGACCATCATCAGCAACGAAGGAGTAGGAACCCTTAACAACGATGGCTTCATCTTCAGTGCCAACATTCTTCAATTGACCTTGAGCTTGAGCTTCAGAACCATCACTAAGAGCATAACTGCAAATTAAAACAAAAAACGAAGAAATATTAGAAAATTTCCTTGTGCTGATAGCATGCAAAACTATGGCTGTAATAAGTTTTTTTTTTTTTTTTGAATACTTACGCATATTGGAAAGATTCGGGTCCAACATCGGAATCGGATTTCAAGACAACAACATCTTCAGAACGTGGAGGAGCAGCCAAAGCAACGGCGAAGAGGGCAGCGAATACAATGATGAATTTCATTTTGATTTAAAGTAAGTTCTGAGCGATTGATGGCTTGAAACTGTGTGGTGATCAAAAGTTAATCGTCAATGCCTTTTATACAATGGAACAAAGGCGAATAGTTTTGAATAAATGTGTTATTAATTAATTTTTATTTGCGTATGCATATTCTTCTTTTTGTTTAAAAATATTTTGAATAATAAAGACTCAAACTAGTTTATGACTGTAAACGGCGAATTATTATTTTTTTTTTGGCTTTTTTCAAGAAACAAGTTAATATTTATGGTTTATGATTCAAATTTTAAGAGATATTTTTATATGATTAACTTACTAATATAATAATATCAGTCAACTTTAATTACAATACAATATAATGCAATTGCAATACATTACTTGAGCGTTGTTGGAAAATATATTTTGGAACTTATTATTATGATTTTTAATACCATTTATTATGCGTTTCATTAGCCAATCGAGCAAGAAATCGGATGTAACTGTTGACAAAACTATTTGTGATAGGCATCGAATGCCAAGGATATGCTGAGGATATAAACTCAATGGCTAAAGGTAAATTTGAAGACTCTCTGCGAAATTATTCAAAGAGGTCTTGAGATTGTAAATCATTGGTACATGACAGTGGGGCTGAGAATAAACTCAGGTTAGAACATAAATCGCCGAAGTCTAGTAGGTAGTGTGTTGGCTTATTAGACCGAAGGCCCGAGTTCAAAACCCAGGTCAGACATCAAAACGAAAATATGAAAATATTTCTTCAGCGACTTCCTCTCAGCAGATTTCTGGCAAAAACTCTGAGAGTAAATAAAATTGCCATGAAAAGCCTCTCAAATATCTGTCGTTCAATGTCGACTTTAAACAGTAGGTCCGCCACTCATGTATAAAATTAAGTCACACAACATAAGTAGTGTGAGAAGGGTTGTAATGACCAATTATGTATGTATGTAGACCATAATGTGCTGATGAAATAGCCTTGAGGCAGCTAGAGGCAAATATGAAGAGACTCTCTTCGACATCATTCAAAGAGCTTTTGAAAAGAAAAGAAATGTTTTTACAATTTGTGTCACGCCCACTTTAAGATATTTAAGCAAATTAAATGTAAACGCTTATAACAATGTCTGTTTAGGACAGGGATGCCCAAAGCTAAAACTGTAGTAGTATTGGTGAGCGAGAGAGAACTGCACTGAAAGAAAAGTTGTGTAAACTGAAATAAAATGTACAGAAAAAGTTTCAAGGAAAAACATTGTTTCAAAAACTTTGTTATTCTTGTCTACGCATCTTGTACAAGTAACGAGTTAACAAAGATCGTTAATATCTGTACTTTCATCAAAACAAACAGAAAAAAACGTACAGTTTTTTAATTTTTCTACAATGTCGGCTTCTAAAGATGCCCCCACATGATCAGTGCGCCGAATAACACTACTGCGTGACAATGAAAGATTTTCGATAAGCTTAAAATTAAGTTTTTGAAAACATTTATTTAAAATTTTTTTAATGAACTCCCCCCATCAGAAAATGGTCTACCATGCCTAACAATATCCAAGTTTATTAAGCTTGATAACTCCATTTTCAACATTTTATTTTCTGAGGTTTTTTCATTGTTTTCTTCTTCAAGTAACCACTCTTTCAATTTTTCCAAATAAATTTTTTTATTTTTACAAAATAAATCTTTTTTTCCCCATCAGTAATATCATCCATATCACTATGATAAGAACAATAGTGCCTTTTAAAAGCATATTCTTCACATTCCTTCAATATTTTATAACATAAAATGCATTGAGCATCACCAAACGCATTTTTTATCATAAAATATGTTTCGTAAGTCATAGTAAATTTTTTTCAGTGCTTTAAGCAAAAAATATTACAAAAAAATCGCACACCCGCTACACATGTGCATTCGTCGCTATCTGAGTGACGACTAACCAAAGATAATAAGAATATGTGTGTTTTTAGCTTGCGCAAAAGCACTATGAAATGGGCATCAATGGTTTAGGATCAATTTTTAAAAATTTGTTAGCAGACGAAAGCTAAGAATATAAACGTACATTTTCTTCTAACACCCAGTAGCGCCACGCCCACTGAATCATGTTGAGATAGACTAAAACTATTAGCTAATAACTAAAAAGAATTGGGTGCGGCAAATAATATTTTCTTATATTCCGCGTCCGCGTTCTTAGCTTTTATTTCATACCAAACTTATGACAATGGATGCTGTATAAGGAAAGATTTAAGCATATAAATTTAATTTTCTTAAATATCTATAAGTGGGCGTGGCAAATTTAATAATATTTACAACTAGAATGAAAGAACACGTTTTTATTTTTTATTTGATAGCAAATTTCAAAAAAGTGGTGCTCTACTTACAAAGTTATAAGAAGTTAAAGAAAATAAAATAAAAAAAACTTTTGCGAAAATTTCATTTCAAAAATTTTGTGTGCTCTACCAGGCGAACAGAATTGTGTAGCAAGGGAGTGTTTGGTAAAGTATTTTCTTTAACTTCTTATAACTTTATGCCGAAGGAAACAATTTTTATAAAATTAGTATCAAATGAAAGCTACAAACATTTACTTTCATTCTCACTGTAAATATTATAATTTTTGCCACGCCCACTTTAAGATATTTAAGCAAATTAAATGTAAACTCTTCTAACTTTGCCTGTTTAGCATCGATCTTCATAAATTTGATAGCAAACGAAAGCTAAGAACCTTAAACTTACATTTTCTTCTAACACCCAATAGTGCCACGCCCACTGAATCATATTTAGATAGATTAAATATATTGGTTTATAACTTTGCGCTTTTTGAAGAAGAAGAAGAGTGACCCGGTAAATAGAAGACCACAATAGTACCACTTTCAAGAAAGAAAAAAACTTTCTAAATCGAACAAAAATTGACTCCGGCGTAAGATAATATCACAGAAAATGGAGGTCAAATATCTAGGAATAACACAGTATAGTAAATTAACATGGAGGGCTCTATAGAGAGAATCTCAAGAAAGGCCGGATATACTGTAATGATATGTAAAAGGCTCGCAGGGAAATCCTTGGTATGCAACTCAAGCTATGCCAAGATATGGTTTGACCAGTACTGGACTGTGGGGTAGTTATCTGGGTAGATAGAACAAATCAGAAAACAGCTCAAATTGGGCTGTATAAGATACAGAGACTAGAGTGTGTTGGCCTACCGGGGGTACTTGAGGCTCTGTTGGATTTAAATCCGCTGGACATGGCAGCAAAGACCAAAGCTTTAGATTAGACATGGTTAGATTGACAGGAGAGAATTTCTTACATGCAATTCGTGAGGTTATTTCGGCAGATTACTGTCCCCTTTACAAAACCAGTAGGCGCTATGATTTTAGGAAATGATTAGCAGCGAGACTTTTTAACACAAAATAAATGATGTAATTAGAGATATGCATAATCGTTTAAAAGAAAGACTAATTTATGGTATACAGATGGGTTAAGAACGGATTTTGGAACAGAGCAGCAGTTTTTGGGCTCAGAAAGAAATATTTCTAATTCTTGGGGAAACACCGGGAGATCTTTCAAGCACAAGTCGAAAGGTGTGCTCATTTGAATTAAGGTAAGAGGTACAAAAGACATGACATAGCATTACTAACTTGCAATCCGGCTGCTATTCCAGCACTTGACTCTAGTGAGATTAAATCCAAGACAATATGGGACGATCTGGTGAAGCTAAATCGGTTAGGTAGGGAAAATAAAGTTACTCTGTGCTGGATCTCAGGTCATGTGGGAAATATTGATAATAAGCAAACAGACGAGCTTGCGAGGAGGGGAGTTTCCGCACAGCTGCTGAGACCAGATCGCTTCTGTGGAGTGGTAGGTAATTAATTCTTAAGCCTAAATAAATCGCCTCCATTGCCATTCATATGCAATTTTTTTTTGCAAGATTCTTCGAAATCGATTAATAGACCTTAAACGACTAAGCTATTAATTTCTTGTTGCAATTAGTGTTTTAGGGTTAGGTTAGGTTAGGTCGGAGTGGTAGCTCTGATGTCACAAAAGCTCACTTGAGCACGCATAGCGGCCCGTTGTGATGCCACGGGTGAACGCAGTCCCTGTACTGACTAAGTTCTACCACAATCAGAGAAAAGGAAGAAGTTGGTCAGCGCAAGGGCTGCATGTTTTGGGGTTAATAAATTGTATAATCTTTTAAAAATCACTTTGAGCACTCTGAATCCAAATGTTATGATAATACATATTTTTAAGGGTTCTTAACTTATGGTGCGGTAAGCAGGAATCTTTGTTGATTTCATAATCATTATGTTTTTAATTGGTTCTACCTTTTAAATAAGAAGTACAATAACAAAACAGATTGAAAGACACTAATCTAATTGGAAGGCAATAAAGCTATCCTTTTAAAACAAAAATCTCCTAATACCATATTTTTAAATACATAAAATAAGAAAAGTAGTTGGATTTTTTTCAAAACAATATTTTATTAATAAATAACGGCATAAATTTAAACTACGGGGGCAACGGGCAAATGAGCACCTTGGGGTTGGAAACCGTTTTCATCGGCAACATAGTTGACGGTGTATTGTTGACCATCATCAGCAACAAAGGAGTAGGAACCCTTGACAACAATAGCTTCTTCTTCAGTACCAACGTTCTTCAATTGACCTTGAGCTTGAGCTTCAGAACCATCGCTAAGAGCATAACTGCAAATTAAAACAAAAAAAGGAGGAAAATTAGAAAATTTTCTTTCATTGATAGTTTGCAAAACTATGGCTGTAATTATTATTTTTCGTTTTTTGTATACTTACGCATATTGGAAAGATTCGGGACCAACATCGGAATCGGATTTCAAGACAACAACATCTTCAGAACGTGGAGGAGCAGCCAAGGCAACGGCGAAGAGAGCAGCGAATACAATGATGAATTTCATTTTGATTTAAAGTAAGTTTTGAGCTATTGAGGGCTTGAAACTGTGTGTTGTATGATGTAGTTTGACTGTGGTTTTTATACTGTCTAGTAATCTTTTTAGGTTTAAAATGTTATTGTTTTTATTATAATTTATTCAGTTGCGTATGCCTATATTTCTTTTCATATTATGTTTGCTGAAGTAATAACTTGTTTTTTTTTCTTTCTTAAAGTCGTTAGTTTTGCATAAAAATTTGCGAAAGAAATTTTTAGTCGTTACTTTAAAGTAATTTAAATAATCTTTTTAAGTAGACAAAAGAATTTATAATTGGAAAAGCAGAAAATATTTATATATATCGCGGTTAGGGTTGCCAGCCTGGCTGGATTGTTCAGCTTTTTTGATACTTGTCCAGTTTCAAGCTAAAATTTAATTTGTCCAGCTAAATAGAATTTAACTTGGGCAATAATTTTCATGTTATCTTTGTCAAATCATGTTAGCCAACATTGATTGTCCATTTGTTATACAACTAAGTTATGATTTTCCTATTCTATCATCACTGACAACATGTCTCAACACTTGAACAGCTGATGTCATAATAAATATTATTGCGAGCGATAGTCAATTTCTTTACGTACAGCTTTTACTTTTTGCACATGAAAATAATAAAAATTATTTGCAGAAAATCTTGAAATGGATATTGATGAAGAAGCTGGTCCATCAAAAAGACGACTCACAACTTTCTGCGATAGATGGAAAATATGCCAATTGGATAAGAAAAAAAGATAATTACACGGCAGAGTGTAAATTGTGCCAAACAGACATTATAATCAAATATGAAGGCAGTATTTCTCAGTATTTTTTATGTCCAGCTTTTTTTGTTTTGTCCAGCTTTTTAAAACCCAATGTCCAGCTTTTTGTGAATCGGAATATGGCAACCCTAATCGCGGTGGTCTAGTAGGTAGTGTGCTGGCTTATTAGACGTAAAAAAGCCAGGGTTCGAGTCTCAGGCCAGACATCAAAAAATAAAAAAAATACAAAAAGTATTTTTTCGGCGATTTCTTCTCAGTTTCTCAAAAAATCTGTCGTTAGGAGTCGACTTTAAACTGTAGGTCCCGCCAATTATGTATAAAATTAACACACACAACATAAGTGGTGTGAGAAACTGCGGGCTTCTTGGGGACGATTGCCTGTAGACTGTCTAATGGTGAAGGTATAGCACTGGCCATTTTATAGTCACCTAGCAGCAACTCGTTTCCTTGCCGTTCGCATCTTCCCCCTTTCCACCTTTCCTAAAAAAAAAACCTGCACAATGCACTGCATGAATAGGGGCCAACCCCTGAGTGCTGGTTTCATAAAAAAAAAAAAGTGGGCTTATTATAAATATTTTGTTTAATTTCAATGCAAATACTTATAGTGGGAAGTACTATTAGTTTTGAAAATTGTGATTTAAACGATGTCATGTTAAAGAAAAGAACAGAAAATGAGTTTAAAGAAAATATTTCTATTCTAAAAATTTCATTCTTATCTCTAGGATCGTCTTAAAACCCTTCCTTCAGAAGTGAAGATTACGTCCTGCTTGAAACTTTTGTCTTCTACGAATGGAAGAAATTCATTCATAGTATGTACAGCCATGTTATCTTACTCTCCACATCATACCGTTTCCTTCAGCATAATTTCGTTTCGACTGTTTTACATTTGATTAGTATAGATCACTTCAACGACGGCAATAATAGTCTGAATTAATTAATTTAATTTGTTTTTGCATTTGAAAAAATAATATTCAATCATCGGTCCAAGATACATATCGACGCCTCCATTCTATAACGGATTTCTCACCATGATAAATGGTTCCTCGTGTTGTCATATGTTAAATCTGCTTTTTCTGAAAAATTTTTTAGTTTGGAATTTCCATTCGTTGGAACTTTAATTCCATAGATTTTGCCAAATTGTAGGTTCTTTCTTATACCTCTTTCAGAACGTATTGTCATTCCAGCAATTTTTTTTATTAGAATTTTATTTCGTCCTTAGATTACCGTTTAAGCCCTATTGGATGTTATTTAATTGTTTTCTGTTGTCATTTCCAAATAGTTTACATAATTTTAGCAAGAATTTGTTACTTTTTTTTTATAAAATTTTCAATTTAAACGCAAAATTTTGCAAAAAAAAAAAAAACATGTTTGAACATCCAATGATAGAAATTATTTAACTTTTTGACTATGGCGTCAAACGAATATCTTACAAAGTGCTGTAACAAGTTTAAAAATCAATGCCGCGTTTTCTTTACAAAATGAAAAACAAATAAAAGCAACTACTACAACCATTAATTAAAGGAAACAAATTAAGGACAGTCGTAGTCGCCGTAGTCTAGTAGGTAGCGTGTTGGCTTATTAGATGTGAGGCTACGGTTCAAGCCCCAGGTTAGACATCAAAACGAAATATGAAAAAAAATATTTCTTCGGCGACTTTTTCTCAGTAGATTTCTAGCAAAAACTCTGAGAGTAAAATAAAATTGCCATGACAAAGTTTTTCCAAAAATTTGTCGTTCGGAGTCGACTTTAAAAACTATAGGTCCCGCCACTTAGGAATAAAATTAATACGCACAACATGATCTACCGGATGTTTTGGTTGACTGCCGTGTTCATATGTATGCTGATGATGTGCAGATTTATACCAGTACTCGTAAGGAGAATATTGTTTCTTGTTTACACTCTGTTAACCGTGATTTGGATAGGATTGACAGTTGGGCTTCGGCAAATTGACTATGCATTAATCCCTCAAAGTCCAAATGTATAGTGCTTTCGAAAGCCAACATTTCGGTTGCCATACCGGGCTTGAGTATCAGGGGAAATAAAATTGACTATGTCAAGTCTGCTACCAATCTGGGTATTGTATTTAATGACAGATTATCGTGGTCTGGCCATATTAGCGTTGTTGTTGGCAGAATATACAGCATTCTTCGGAACTTATGGGCGGTCATTGATTCAACTCCTTTTGCAATTCGTATGCAACTTGCTAAAACTTATTTAATTCCTGTGCTATTGTATGGGTGCGAAATCTTCGCAAATTGCGATAGTAATGAAAACCGCAAACTAAACTTGGCATACAACAATATGGCAAGATACGTGTTTCTTAAAGGTCGCCGTGATCATATTTATCATTTAGCGTACCAGATATCTGGTGTGAAATTTGATAATCTTGTGAAAATTAAATGCCTCATTCTATTCCATAAGATTATTAATACCGGACAGCCGGAATATTTATTGGGCCGAGTCAAGTTTGCTAGGTCATTCCGGGGCATGAAGATTATTCAACAACGGTACAGGACTCTTCTGTCACAGCGTCAGTTTTTTATACACACCACAAGTCTCTGGAATTCCCTACCGAATTACATACAAAAGTTAGGCAATGCAAATGCGTTCAAAAAGGAGTTATTTAATTTATTCTCTTAATGAAAAGTATGTTACTTCCTTAGTATGGTTACTATATCGGTTAAATATTTATCCTTACTTTCTTACTCTGATTTTTGTAAATATTTATTTTTTATATTTTTATAATTCTTAATTTTTTCTTTCTTTTCACTTTTTTAGTTATTTCTGTTTGTTTTCTAAATTGCTTGAAATTATATTTCTACTTAAATTTAATATTTTTATTAATTTGTTTTTTATATTAATTTGCTATTTTTTTTTTTTTTGCTTAATTTCTTATACTTTACAATAAATTTTATTTTTTTTATGTTTTATATCTTATTGATCCTAAGCATAGCACTATAACTTATAAGATTAAAATCTTGTTGTGTTATGTTAATTATAATAAATATATAAAATAAATAAAAAATAAATAAATAAAATAAGTGGTGTGAGAAGCTAGGTCGTAACCTTGACTGAACGGTTCTAATGACCAACTATGTATGTACGTAAGTAAATTAGGAACAATAAATTATGCGTGGTTCGTCAATGATTGTGTACCACTCTTATGTTTAAGTCCTGGGTGTTCTCTATAATGCCAATGTGATACAATTTTTTTTATAAAACTGTGCTCAAAGCAAATTACTTACTGCTGATCAAATGATAAAATATAGTTTTTATTTAAAAACTAATTTCCTAAACTAATTTTGGCATAACAGCACCATAATATCATTCTGAGCAAAATACACCTTTTTGTACGGTAGTTGGTTGAAATTCTGAGAGTATGCCCAGTCGATAGTCCATTTGTCTCAATTGGCAAAAAAACATGGGAAGTTTGTATTCACTTAAAGTCCGGGTTTGTACAATTCGTTCGATACAAAGATAACCTCAACCAAGGTCTTGAGTTTTAAGGCGTATAAGTGAAGCTTGACTGTGTACAAATAATCCCTCGATTTACGTCGTAGTTGGTTCCAAAAAAAGGCGACGTAAATCGAATTACATATTGCTTATACTACAAAGTAGTAAGTTTTTGACAAGAAACTCAAAAAAGTTATATGAATTTACAGTAATCCCTCGATTTACGTCGCAGTTGGTTCCAAAAAAAGGCGACGTAAATCAATGACGATGCAAATTGAAGTTAGAGGGAACAAAAAATTTGACCACGTAAATCGAGGGATTACTGTACTGATGGAACACAATTTATTTTTTTTTTATGTCCGAAGCTGAGTGCTTGTGGGCGATTGCGAGAATTTGATATAATATTTAATCGCTTTATTTAATTGGTTTAAAAGCTTTCGGAAAATATTTTATGCTGCTAAAGTTCAGTCAGGTGCGCTATATTACACTATTTTACAAAATATTAGAATTTTTAATAAAAATTTTTTATCATCCAATCAATTCTTCTCTATCAGGTATGGTATTCTCAATATTTGTACATTAAAAAAACTGACTATATAATGCTTCACAGACAAATAACGAAAACAATTTGTTTCTTTTTTCTTTTTATAAAAAATTTATTAATAAATAACAGTCAAAATTTAAACTACGGGGGCAACGGGCAAATGAGCACCTTGGGGTTGGAAACCGTTTTCATCGGCAACATAGTTGACGGTGTATTGTTGACCATCATCAGCAACGAAGGAGTAGGAACCCTTGACAACGATAGCTTCAGCTTCAGTACCAATGTTCTCCAAATGACCTTGGGCTTGAGCTTCAGAACCATCACTAAGAGCATAACTGTAAATTCAAAAGAAAACCAGGAAAAATTAGGAAAATTCTCGTTGATAGTTTGCAAAATTATGGCTGTAATAATTTTTTTTTTTTTGAATACTTACGCATATTGGAAAGATTCGGGTCCAACATCGGAATCGGATTTCAAGACAACAACATCTTCAGAACGTGGGGGAGCAGCCAAGGCAACGGCAAAGAGGGCAGCGAATACAATGATGAATTTCATTTTGATTTGAAGTAAGTTCTGAGCGATTGATGGCTTGAAACTGTGTGGTGATTGAAATTGATTGGCAATGCTTTTTATACAAAAATTTTGAACCGATAGTTTTGCAAGAATGTATTATTAATTAATTTATTTGCGTATGCGTATTATATCTTTTTTTTGTTTTTTTTTTTTTTTGCAAATGAAATATTTTAATAATAGCACGCCAAACCAGTTTATCTACGTAAATGTCGAAAATTTTTGGTAAATTTATATGGAAAATGTCTAGAGATGCTTTAGCTTTAAATTGTTAATTTTATTTTATTATAGAATAAAAAGAATACGATTAAAAACGTGTGAATTTTTTACTTCGTTTAATTCGATCACGCATTTCATAAATTATTGTCGGATTTGGAAAAAAATGTCAAAGAAAAACTATGCATTCCAATTAATGATTTATTTTGAGGTAGAAATATGATTAAAATTAAACAAATTTTAAATTCAAACAAGTTTCAAATTAAACTCATTTAGTTTGTGCGTAAAATTTGTTTCGAAAAAACAAAATTTTAAAAAGGGATATGCCAATAAGACTGTGTTAAATAAAAGCAAAAACATTTTTCTTAAAAATCTTTCTTAATTCTTAGGACTTAATGCTGAGCAAGGAGAGGAATCTTATGGCATCAGTCTTATTTCATTCTGGTTCAATTATTCTTGTAGTCGCCGTAGTCTAGTAGGTAGGTCCCCCAGGTCAGACATCAAAACCAAAATATGAAAAAAATATTTCTTCGGCGGCTTCCTTTCAGCAGATTTCTGGCAAAAACTCTGAGAGCAAATAAAATTTCCATGAAAAGTTTCTCAAAAATCTGTCGCTGGGAATCGATTTTAAACTTTAGGTCCCGCCACCCAAGTATGAAATCAACATATACGATATAAGTGCTGTGAGAAACTAAGTAGTAATCCTGGGTTGTAATGACCAACTATGTATGTATGTGGCAATCCAATTCTTTGTTTGGATTACCTGTTTGAGCGAATGGTGGTAAATTATGGGGTTTTTGCGGTTGAGTGTACGGTATGTTCGGATTACTAGGAATGATGTTCAATCAATGAAATCAATATCATCAGCGTGTTGGTGTTTTTCGATTTCGCGCTACCTTGGAGAAAACCTCTGTTCTCCTTTAGCAAAGATAAATGTGCCTAGAATGGTTAACAAATCGGATTAAAGCTTTCAATATTGCATTTTGCAGTACTCTACTTCAATGAAGAGGTGATGGCGACTTCCTCTCCGCAGAGAGTAAATACAATTGTCATGAAAAGTTTCTCAAAAATTTGTCGTTCGGAGTCGATTTTAAAATGTATGTCCCGCCTCTCATGTATAAAATTAACGCACACAACATAAGTGGTGTGAGAAACTAGATCAATAATCCTGACTGAAGGGTTGTAATGACCAATTATGTATGTATGTATGTATGTAAGAAGCTCGTTTAGTCCAGGTCCTGATGGTATACCGAGCTGTATACTAAAAAATTGTGCATCATTTCTAGCCTCGCCTCTGACTGCAATGTTCAACATGTCTCTTAAATCGTGTTATTTGCCATTAATTTGGAAGAAATCATTTAAATATCATTCCTTTATTTAAAAATGGCATTAGATCGGATATATAAATCTACAGAGGTATTGCCAAAATTAATGCTATTCCTAAACTTCTTGAGAAAATGGTAACTGATCTCCTATACCATCAAATTTCGCCTCTTCTATCGTCATGTCAACACGGCTTTCGTAAATCTCGATCATCAACAACTAATATCTTGGAACTCACTACAATTGTCAATGAAGGATTTTCAAATAAAATTCAGACTAATGTGATATACACTGATTTCAGTAAAGCATTTGATAAAGTGAATCATAAGCTTTTATTGCACAAATTAGCACTTATGGGCTTTAGTGATTCTGCTGTAAAATGGTTAACTCCGTATCTGTCACAAAGAACTCAACAAGTCAAATTTAGAAATGTCACATCTAAAATTATTAAAGTGCAATCTGGTGTACCTCAGGGGAGTCATTTGGGCCCAATCTTATTCACTTTGTTTATTAACCCTAGACGGTTACTCTTCTATTTTGTACATTAAGGTTACTCTTCGTTGAATCGACGAACACTTTCACCCTAATTGGTTACTGTTCGTCGAATCGACGAAGCTCATTTAATCTTTATCCTATAATTCTTTAATGTTTGACCAAATTTCATTCTTTTTATAATTTTTTATGATTGATTACGAAAGCTTGTAGTGAGTAAACGTACCCGGACCACCCATTTTTTAATCCCGGATTAGGGTTGGCAATCCCGCTCTATATTTTCAATCCCGCGATTTCGGGATTTCATTTACCTAGTCCCGGGATCCCGGGATTTATCCCGGGATTTTAAAAAATTTGTTCTTAAAAGATATTAACATATTATTTCAATAAAATTAATATTATGACACATCCAAAAATAGGTTTATAAGAAAGAATTTATTAAATTATAAGAAAATTAATTTTAATTTTAATTTTACACATTTTTAAATTAATTATAAAGAGTTAATTGTTTTTATAGATATATACTCTTTTGTTGATCAAGTGCGATATGTTATTATTTTTTATTATTTTTAAAATACGTTTTGAGGAAGCACAGAGCATCCAAAGTTTCATCGCTCAAACGACTTTTTATTTTAGTTGCGAAAAATCCAGCTGCAGAAAAAGCACGTTCAGACTCTACACTGGCTGGCTTAATAGTCATTAAAAAATCGTATGCTCTTTGCTCCATTTTCAAACAAGAGCATTTCACTCTGAATTTTTACAGACAACGTCTCACATCGAATTGTTATCCTCGGTAAATGTGCTTTTTTTTATAGCTTCATTGAGCTCGTCTGAAATACTTAAAGGTTCTTCAAGAGAACAAGAAAGAGATTCAGATGGAAGCTCAGAAGAATCTGACACAATTTCGAAAGGTGCCTTATCTGAATCAGAAGGTGTAATTTCTGACTCAGAAGCTATTAGAAGTGATGTATGTAGTTGGACTTGAAGCATTTAGTCTTTCGAGTAACGCAACTATTAATTTGCGACATTTTATGGAAGAAGGAAGCGTTACGAACTCTGTTTCGGATACGGACTGAACATTTGTTCTACCATTGTGCAGATACTGAAGTTCCCCACTGATATCTGTTCTCCTTTGTTGAGTGCGAACGATGAGGACTGAATGTAGTTTTTGACTTATAACATTGTTAGCATCTTTAAGTTCTTTTAACATTAAAGTTATGGCAACATCCGCTGTGAACAGATTAGCATCCCGATGGCAAAGGGCGTCAACTGTTACTTTAACAGGGACAAGAGCACTAATGATTGCGGATACCATATGAATCTCATCTTTGGATAAAGCAAAACATTCACCTTCAGGTGGACCTATGTCTATTAATGCCTTTTGTACACAATTTCTTAATGAATAAAGACGTTCCAGCATTAACAAAAGGCTGCTCCACCTAGTTTTACAGTCTTTTATTAGAGTTAGTTGCCTTCCAAATTCAGCCGTAACATAGTTTTGCAAAACATCGTTTTTTGTTGGCGAAGTTTTGTTTCTAATTTCAGAGCGGTTAATACATTGAAACAACAGATTAAAATTCCTGGAAATTCGAATTAGAAAGAGTTCTAATATACAATTTTTTTCATTGCGGCTTAAAAAGTCAAATCCCGGGATTAAGTGCTCAATCCCGGGATTTCGGAATTGTTAAAAACTGCGGCATCCCGGGATTTCGGGACCCCGGGATCCCGGGATTCCCAACACTATCCCGGATGGTAATTTTTGTACAGTAAGGTTACTCTTCGTCGAATCGACGATCAAAAAAAAATGTTTTTTGTTTACTGACTGCAAGCTTTTATTATCAAATAACGTTGTTGAAAAAAAGAGCGAAATTTGGACAACCATAAAAGAGTTATAGGATAAAGTGTGAATGAGCTTCGTCGATTCGACGAAGAGTAACCGTCCAGGGTTAATGACTTCCCTCAGTTGTTTTGCATTCTAAGGTACTGATGTACTCGTATGCCGTATGACGTTAAAATATTTAATACTTTTAATAATGGATTTATGGATTTGATCTACTTCGTGCTGACTTTTGCAGTTTTTATAAGTGGTGCAAATTGAATTTGTTGGAATTAAATATTAAAAAGTGTTCTTCTATTCCATTGATAATGCTGTTTTGGATAAAGTTAAAACTATTTTGGACCTTGGTATTCTATTGGATCACAGACTCAACTTTCGGGATAACATATCCATGATTGTGAATAAAGCTTATGGCATACTTGGTTATATGAAACGCTGGTCTAAGGAATTTGTTGATCCTTATTTAACAAAAATATTATTTATAGCTCTTGTCCGGTCTATCCTGGAGTATGGTTCATATCATATGGGACACTTGTTATGCAGTTCATATAAATAGCATTGAGTCAGTGCAAAAACAGTTTTTAATTTTCTGTGTTTACGAGGTCTTGGTTGGAACTCCTATGAATTACCGCCGTATCGGAGTAGACTTGCTTTGATTAAACTGCCAACTCTTAACCTTCCTATACCCGCGCGTTGGTCTGTGAGACCGATTTTTTATTATTGCGATTTTTTTTTTTGTAAAAAAATAGTGCCAGTAAGTTGATATCACTGGTAGCTTCGTTATTTGTAATAAGCTTCGTTTTTGATTCAAAAATTTTTTTTTGAAATAGTACCAAGGATATAGGATATACCATTGTCGGTCTCACAGACCAACGCGCGGGTATTGGTGTTTCACTTTTTGGCGCTGGTATAGGAAGGTTAAATGTCGTCGTCTTTTTATTCTGGGTTTAATACGTGGAGATGTTGATTCAGAGTTCCTGCTCAGTCGATTGAAATTCAATGTTCCTGTGCGACCTACACGCAATTTTGAACTGCTATCACGGAATTACTACAGATCTGACTATGAAAATAATGATTCCTTTAGGCGAGCCTGTAAAACCTTTAATGAATGCTACCAAGTAGTTGATTTCTCGGTGTGTTTTAAAGAAAACCCTATTTGTTGCATATAGTCAGTAAGGATATATTGTATCTATTGACATTAAATAAATATGGTAAAAACAACAATTAGGGAAAAGCGTACCACAAATCGTAATAAGCTTTAGCAATTAATTCAGGCTGCTTAGTATCATATACCGAGTTCAGTATACCAAAATCTTGTTGACGATGTCTAGCAATTTTAGACAACAGACGAGTCTCTATAAAATCATTCTAGAACAATATTATTAATTTTTTATCTTTATATACCAAACATGAAGTCGCCGTAGTCTAGTAGGTAGTGTGTTGGCTTATTAGACGTAAAGCCAGAGTTCGAGCCCCAGGCTAGACATCAAAACAAAATACAAAAAGTATTTCTTCGGCGATTTCCTCTCAGCAGATTTCTGCCAAAAACTCTGAGAGCAAATAAAATTGCCATGAAAAGTTTCTCAAAATCTGTCGTTCGGAGTCGACTTTAAACTGTAGGTCCCGCCACTTATGTATAAAATTAACACACACAACATAAGTGGTGTGAGAAACTAGGTCAATAATCCTGACTGAAGGGTTGTAATGACCAATTATGTATGTATACCAAACATACATTGGTATTTGTTTTTAGAAAAGGATTTTCTTTAAATAAGTTCTATTTAAAGGAAGAACTAATAAAATAAAATATTTTTTTTTTTTTTACATAAAGTAAGGTTTTATTAATAAATAACAATCGGAACTTAAACTACAGGGGCAACGGGCAAATGAGCACCTTGGGGTTGGAAACCATTTTCATCGGCAACATAGTTGACGGTGTATTGTTGACCATCATCAGCAACAAAGGAGTAGGAGCCCTTAACAACGATAGCTTCATCATCCTTGCCAATATTCTTCAATTGACCTTGAGCTTGGGCTTCGGAACCATCACTAAGAGCATAACTGCAAATTAAAACGAAAAAAAAAGACAAATTAGAAAATTTTATTTCATCGATGATATAAAAAACTATGGTGGTGATGAACTCTCTGAATACTTACGCATATTGGAAAGATTCGGGACCAACATCGGAATCGGATTTCAAGACAACAACATCTTCAGAACGTGGTGGAGCAGCCAAGGCAACGGCAAAGAGGGCAGCGAATACAATGATGAATTTCATTTTGATTTGAAGTAAGTTTTGAGCGATTGATGGCTTGAAACTGAGTGGAGATTGAAATATATTTCTAGCGTTTATATACGAATTAAAAAAAAACGCATATGTTGTGACAATTTGTCAATAAAAATTAATTTGACGCGTTCGTATATGCTTTGTTTATATTCAAATTTTGAATGCTTAAACTAGTTTAGTATTGTAAATACCTTCCATTCATAAATTTTTAAATTGACAAATTTTATGGGGCATTAAGTATGGGAGTTGATTTGTTATGTCTTTTTCAAGCTTTTAAAGTTGAATTTAAGTGAAGTTGTTTAACAAATTTCTCATTCATATTGGAAATGTTAGTAACAGAAAATAATGCATTTGGCAATTATTGATTAAAAATGTTCAACATTGCTTTTTCTCACTCAAGTCTCACTTTGCGAAATAGTATATCATAGAGTAAGAGGGATGAAAGAGATCAATTTACTTTAAAAACTACAACATTTGCTGGGCTGAGCTTAAGCAATTTAATTAACATTTAAGAGTCAGTATACATATTGTAATTGAGCTCAATATACAGAAGGGCAATATAATTTGCATCGGAGAGACCGTATTGGACTAAATATGTCCGGACAAATAGTCAGACCTGCGTTCAGACTAAGAAAATACTTTAGTGTGTAGTAGTAATTAAAGTACTTAAGACGGTGAAAAGGAATTAGTCATGGTTATTGAATTTTAAAAATTATAGATTTCAATCCTCTTCAAAAATAATCCACTAAGGATGTCCCCAGATCAAAAGGGAATAATATCGACAAGAAATATCACTGTCTTGAGCGAGAACAGAATTTAAACAGCAAAGTTTCTAACCACTGCTGCCAATACACGTTTACAGAGGTAGGTGTTGCCATATCTACATATTAACGAAACTGATGCACATCAGAGATCAGCAACGAGTATTCAAAACGATGAGTAGATTCGAGTCATACTTATAATTTCAGCTACTTATACGCATTCATACTTATTTTAATATCATACTCATACTACTCATATTCAAAGTTAGAAATACTCATCGTACTCATACTTAACAATACGCACGATGTTGTTGATTTCGACTCTCCATGATTCAACATATACACGAAGCACAAAATAAGTATGATTCGAGTACGAACACCACAATACTCGCTAGAAGGTTGTATGTGTGCTTTGCTTGCTGTCTTTGTATTTTCTTTTTTCTTCTTTTGTAAATGCAGCAATAACTACTACTGTAAATTTTGATGAATGATTCGAGTGACTCGAATCATTCGTAAGTATTATAAGTATTTTTCTAAATTTATGAATCTGAATGAGTAGGCGTATGAATCAAACAATGAATCGAATGTTGTGAGTTTGATGTCAACGTTGTACTCATACTCATTGCAACCTATACTTATAAATCAATGTTGTAGCGAGTACGAATGAATCAGAGTAGTTGAATTGTATTAATTATTATAATTAATTCATTTACGCTCGCCTCTATTTATTAGTTGTGCATTCAAATCATAAAGGCACAAACTTGTTTGACATTTTTAATCAAATTTATTTTTTGGATAGGGAGAAGATACTCATGGGGACAGTCATTTGAAGACAATGAGAAAAATGATTAGGCCGTTCAAGATCATGTTTGCAATACAATCTCACATTCCTCCAAATACAAGTACCATTTTCGAAAAGTGCCATATGCTGTGACATAACAACGATCATACAGTGTGTTATAATAATATCCTGAAATATGGAGCACTTTATTTGCAAAAAATATATGTATTTAGGCCATAAAGCCTAAGACTTGCCCCTACTTGTTATTTTATATTGAAGATTTTTATCAAAAAAGTTAATGTTTCAAATCAATATCAAGACAAAGAAATCTTTTGTTTTGTTAGCGAATTATTGTTGTGTATTAAGTATTAACAAAATGGTTATCGAAGATCAGTATCAATACATTTATTAAGCGTTGACAAAAATTATTGTGTAGTTTTTAAAAGCATGCACGCATGCATAGACATTATTTGCATAATCTCTGAAGACTATGAAAATTCATTTGTCAATTAAGTTTTTAATTGATAAGATGCTTAACCCCTTGTTCTATCCTATCTTATACAATTGATCACCATTACGTCATAGATATTAAGAAGTAAAAGTTAAAACGTTTTTTTTTTAACAAAGTTTTATTAACAAAAAATAATTTATGCTACATGGCCAACAGGCAAATGGGCACCTTGAGGTTGGAAACCATGTTCATCGGCAATATAGTTGACGGTATATTGTTGACCATCTTCACCAACGAAGATGTAGGATCCCTTAACAGCAAGGGCGCCATTGGTTAATTGACCTTGAGCTTCAGCTGCAGCACCATCGCTGGTTTCATAACTGTAATGCAAAAGAAAACGGACAATTAGAATACAGAACTCTTACTCTTACTGCAATTGATTTCTGTAGGTACTTACGCATATTTGAAAGATTCAGGGCCAACATCAGATTCGGATTTCAAGACAACAACATCTTCAGAATGTGGGGGAGCAGCCAAGGCAACGGCGAAAAGGGCAACGAATACAATGATGAATTTCATTTTGATTTTGTTTTCCGGTTCTCAGCAATTGACGGCTTGAAACTGTATGATTGTTAAAATCTATTTTTGAGTGCTTTTATAGAACGATTGTCTACTGATTTAGAAATTGTTTATTAATAATAAAATTTTATGCATTCACGTATTTGATTTTAATTTTTAATTGGAAACTCCTAAACTAGTTTATTATTTTAAACACTTTGGTATACGTAAATTATTAGAAGACTACCATCTCAAAACGAGTTAATTTGTTTTGTTCTCTTTTTTTCAGGGAGTAAAAAGCAAAATTAAATATTCTAAATTAAATTCTAGTTGCAAAACAAATAAAGTTAAATATTATTTTAGTTAACTAAGTTAAGATTTGGAACAAAGTATAGTGCAACCACTGTCGGAAATTTAACTATCCTGTGTACTGCAACATTTAAACGAATGTGGCCTCTATCGTTTAGGATGTGGCCTTCTATAGTTTAGTATAGTGTAGTTGGCTGCTTTTCATATCTCTTTAAAATAAGTCTCTACGTTTTTTAATATCTCTTTAATGTCTCTTCGGTCAATTTTTGCAAATTAGACACTGAGACAGTCCCCCATATTTGAATTCCTATGGACTATATTTGGGCAATTCACACAAGCCGTTGTATCGTTGTATTGATTATATTGTTGGACGATTATACAACAGTGTATGATTGTTGTTGATAATTTTCATGTAAAAATCCGATACACTTATACACTTTTTTTTCATATGTTTTTAAAAGTTGTATTGATTTCGTGCTATCAAATTGTGTGAATGAAAAAAATGTGTATATGTTTTCATATGTTTTTCAAAAGTTGTGTTGGCTTCGTTCTATCAAATTGTTTGAATGCCAAAAAAATACATTTGGAATACGAAATACACAATACAGCATAGCATTGAGCGTTCACAAACAACCAAGTGTATTCAATACAACATACACGATACAAAGTCGTGTGAATTGCACAATTGATTTTAAAATGATAAAGCAGGAGTTTGCAGTCTAATTTGAGTAGTAGAATTATGACTAACAGTCGCCGTAGTCTAGTAGGTAGTGTGTTGGTTTATTAGACATGAGACCACTGTTCAAACACCAGGCCAGAAATGTCCAGCTAAACGAATATAAGAAAATATTTCTTCGGCGACTGCCTCTCAGCAGATTTCTGGCAAAAACTCTGAGACTAAATGAAAATGCCTTGAAAAAGCTTCTCAAAAATCTGTCGTTCAGAGTCGACTTTAAACTGTAGGTCCCGCCAATCATGTATTAAATTAAAGCACACAACATAAGTGGTGTAAAAAGCTACGTCGGAATCATGACTGAAGGGTTGTAATAACAAATTATATATCTATGTATTATTGCCAATCAGCCAGTATATGTTAGCTGTTTCTAGCATCATTTGAGTATGCTTAGCGACGAAATGGTGCTTTCAAGTTAATCGTCTGTTTATGTGCCTTCCAAGGTACTAAACCGCCGATCAGTCGGGTAAATAGTGATTATTAATTGTTATGTGGTTAAATTCTTGTTCATTTACCCCGACCTTCCAGTTTTTTCAGCTATTTTTCAAATTGAATCTTCTTGTGGACATAGCTGAATACTGCCAGAAGTTGTACCATCGGCAAATGTTATCGTAAGTATATTTGAACTTGACAGCATATTTGAACTACACAGTGGACAGAAAAAGTCTTAGTACTCCAATATATTTTGACAATTTCATGAATTTTAACCAACAGTTTGTATAAAAAAGGTTTTTATATTTATTTTTTAATTTATTTTTGGTTTAGATTAGAGAAAAATAAGAGAAAAATTAGGAAAAGTTTCAGATGACTCCATAGGTACCCCCAAGGAGAAACCTGAGTAAATTTAAAATTCAAAGGCCTAATATACAAAAATGTTATCGCTTGTATTTAGTAAAATATTCCTTAAGGTTAAGCACTCCATTTAACCCATTTGGAATTGAATGTATAAGTTTTGTTTAGTGTTTTCTGGTGGCACCATGAGCAAGTTTATCGGTTGACTTTTGTTTAAGGTTTAGCGATTACGTAACCGTTCTTTCAAATAATCTCTTAAATACTCTCTTGAAATCATATCGGGACTTTGTGCAAGAGTATTAAGCCTGTGGGCACTTTTTTGTCAAAATATATATATTGGAGTACTAATGGTGTTTTCTTTTCTACAAAGAAAATGTCACCCTCTCACAAGGTGCGTTAAAAAATGTTTGACCAACCCTGTTGTAATGTCATTTTTTATTTGAGAAGAACATAACACAAATATTAAAAAAGGGTATGCCCTGTGTTTACCACTTATTAAGAAAATGAATGAGGAAATGCCAATTTGTTCAAAGTGTTGCCAGATCGCTAATTTTTCGACTTCATTTTTTGCACGCTTTTTTATAACAAAAAAAAAAATATTTTAATACTGTTCTAACATTGAATGCAATTTTTTATATTGCTGACCATGTAGCTTTAATAATGTAATATTTCTTTAAGATTACTCCACAAAACAATGAAAAAATTAACTTCAAATTGGATAACAATACGAGGCGACTTTTTTTTAAATTTCATCTGGTAGCCCTATAAATACACAAAAGTCATCTGCTTTACAGGGCGTTATCAGCACTCTCGATTTATACAGGGCATAAAATGCAATGCCCTCCACCATTGGCAAGTGCGAATTATTTAGAATAAAACATACCACCCTTTTAGAGGGCGAAACATTTTTAAGAAACAAACACAAAATTGCATTTTGCGTTAATAAAATGCACATTTTTTGGTAGAAAAGAAAACACCATAAGACTTTTGCTGTCCACTGTACATCAACTACAGTAGCGGCCCCTAGATACTTCCTTGGGCATTTCCACTAAGTTGTAGAAATACAATCCGCGTGTTTGAGGATAAAGTTTCAATTGGTAAAAAATGCTATTCAGTAGCTTGCACTGTTTTCGGGCAAATATGGCCGAAATTTTGTATTACAAACCTTCGTGCCAGACTAGGGTAAAAATCTGAGAAATATCAAAGAAAATATGGGTTAACCGTATTGAATTTATCAATTTGTAAGGAGGGCGCACAAAAAAAAATGGGCCCACTTTTAAGCTTATAACTTTTATTATAATTTTAAAAAATAAATACCGTTACATTGTTTTTGTTAGTCATCTGTTTCAAAATCCACGTGCTAAATGTCATTGCAATAGCAAAATTAGTTTTTTGAAAATGGGCATCCAACAAGAATGTCGTAAAAAAATAATTGAAATTTTCAATAAAAACCGCCACGCTTACAAAAAACAATTGCTAGGCTCACAGGTGTTAATCAAAAAACAGTTTCTAAGGTAATACTTAAAACAATATAAGGAGTCTTTGAGTATTGAGAGAAAGCGTGGAAGTGGAAGAAAAAAAGGATTTGCCGACCAAAACAAAACAAGTAAAATAATACGTATTTTTCAAAAAACACCCTAACATGTCTCTGGAAGAAAAGTGGCTCAAAAAGTTGGATGCTCTGAGACCTTTGTCAGAAAAAAATTTCATACACAAAAGAATGCAAATATTATTTACTTTAATTGAAATATAAAACGAAAAAAATCCGCCACTTAGTTTTATTTCTATAACGAAAAATGTAAGTCCAGATTTTTTTGTGCGCACTCCTTATATCTCCTCGGTTGTGCCATGCTGTATTCTGTATTCTCTTTGATTTAGAGCCGCGTCAAATTCCAAACAATTGCAAAGGATAAAAAACTAATTGGAGAATGTGTTATGGGCTGATATGACTCTATACGTTTGTGATTTTTACCTTCCATAGTTTAAAGTACTATCTGATGTTATGCCTGAAGATTTTTGGCAATTTAAGACTTTTGTCGACTGTTCGATTTGAGAGAGATTGCCGGTATAACTGCTACCTTAGGCAGTTAAGTAGCACACATGGATACGAGTGAGATAACATCATATCTCAAATGACCAACAAACAAACAATTGTTATCGATATTAATGCTCACTAATACTTGGTGGGCGCAATAGTTCTTTTAAGATTCTAATCAGAAATTGTTATTGAAATTGGACAGAAATGAATTCACATCCTCTGTCATACGTAGCTTCATGATTATCTCTATTTCAACCAATTTATTCGCATACAGATTGACCAGAGAAAAAGTGTGGCATACAAATTTGTGCACATCGTAGACGTATAATCAGAAGAGAAGCCAAGGAACCCTTCAATAAGATATAGTTCGGTTGGAATATTATTATTATTATTATTATTTATTAATAGTTTTGTGTATTACAATATATAATATATTCATTCCAGATATGCATATATCACAAACTATATAAGGCGTAGCAATATTGCTGTATGCCTGATTGACAATATAATTAATTTATCTTATGATTTAATTTTTAAATAGAAAGTTAAGTATTAAATTCATTTAATATAAGATTTCTGTATTTAATACAGGATTCAAGATAACCATAAAGACAATTAAAATTGGAGCCATTTAATATACTTAGTACCTCATTATAGGTCAGTGTGTTTTGTTCAAAATATATGTATCTAAATTCTGTGTACATAGGGCAAATGCCAATAAAATATTGCAAATACTACATATACCATCAGTATTACTCTTAAAACATCTAGCATTAAGATCTAGGAGACCACCTCTAGCCTTTATAAATAAACTTGTTGCTCGTGAGGAAAATTCTTCAGTAAGTGAAGGGATTACATCGTAATAAAGTTTAGGATAAAGATCATGATATTGTGAGCTTAGTGCAGCGAATTTGAAGTCTTTTATGTCTTTCAACTCCAACAGGCGTACAATTTCTGTCCAGTATGAACATAAAGGACGACTGTCATCAGGCGAAGAAAAATGCAGCTCATTGCATAGATTTACCCACTCTTTTGCCCAGAAAATATTGAGTTCTATAATTTTCTCTGCAAGTATTCTTGGTAATCTTTCCGGACCCAAAGAGAGTACTCTCTTAATATAGCAAAAATGCATTTTTAAAGTTGAAATAAACAATGATTTAAAACCAGTTTCTAAGTATAGCATGTAATTGGGTGTAGTAGCAGAAAGGTATAACATTTTCTTTATAAAAAATCGAAATAGTTTCTCAACGTCATCATATTTTTTATATCCCCAAACTTGCGCAGCATATAACATAATAGATCTTGAGCATGCTTCGAAAATTTTTAACTTGTTATTTTTTGAAATATTTGGATGGTTAATATATTTAGACCAGGTAGATGAGATGGCAATTTTAGCAGAAGATAATTTTTGTTGTAAGTGTTTTTTAAAAGAGAGATTATATGTTATATCCACTCCAAGGTAGGTGTAGCTGTTGACAGTTTCTAAGTTCTCATTACCATAATGCCATCGTAAGTCAGCAGAAATTCTTGGGCTGTTACGGAATACCACAACTTTAGATTTAGATATATTAACTTTCAAACTCCATGTTTGGCAGTAACTATGAAGAGCATCAATAATTTCTTGCAAACCATTAGGTATTTCCGACAGAATGACAATATCATCGGCATACAGCAAGACTTTGACATTTACATTTGCCACCTGTAAGCCACCGGGTAGATTATCAGGAAGATCATTTATTTATGTATGTAATGAAAACAGTATCGGGCTTAGAATGCAGCCTTGTTTCACTCCTGATTCTACTGCAAAATCTTCTGAGAAAGAAGAACCATCCCATACCCGGCATACGCTGTTTTCATATAAAGATTGAAGTACTCTTATAGTTTTAGATGACATTCCAATACACGTTAGTTTATAAAATAGATTATTTCTAGGTATCACGTCAAAAGCTGACGAAAAATCTACAAAGAGAGCATATGTATGTTTGTTCTTTAATTTGTTCAATCCAACAATGTTAACAAGCTTGAATATACTGTCAACTGTAGAGTAGCCACTCCTGAACCCTGATTGGAACTCATTTAAGACATTTTTTTTTGTCAGCCAATTCGATATCCGGTTTAATAAAATGCTATTAAAGATTTTGCCGATTGTATTTATTAAGGATAGACCTAGTTCGGTTGGAATATTATTTACCACTCCAGAATCAATAACGTCAGGTATCTTGTATCGATCTGTAGGCCAACTCTTAAAAACCGATTGGAAAAAAGCTTAGAATAACATTCGAAATTTGGACGTTAGTAGAACTAAATGTCATAGAATGCTTGTTATTCATTTTCGTCTAATAGGGCCGAAATTATTGGACTTGTTTACTGTAAAAGGATTACTTGTGTGTTACCCAACGTGTATTATCTTGTCTTTAAAATTAATCGCAGCAGCTAGAAAAGTACGAGTCTTGTTATTTATCCAAACATTTCATTTACGAAAAATTTCTTTAGAAGCCGGGTTTAGCATTTCATTATATTTACTTGAGAGAGTGTACTACAGGGTGGGGCAAAAGTCGCGAAGGGATTTGAAAAATTAATAACTTTTCCAATTTAATTTTTTTTTTATTTTTCTTTTTAGGACTTGTAAAATAAATCTGGGAGATTAATTATGGAAGATTACAACGTTATCCAGCGAACCAAAATCATAGAACTTTATTTTGAACATCATCGATCAATAATTCAAACTCAACGAGCCTATCGTCCATCATCGTATCACCATCCGAATCAATGATTTGACGCTTAGTGACACGTTTTCAATAACAAGGCTCAGTAAGGGATCTTCCACGAAGCGGAAGACCACATTCTGTAATTAATGAAGCAAATATTCAACGCGTTCTGGAGAGTGTTGAGGAGAATCCTGAAACATCAACTCGAAGGCGCTCTGCTGAGCTGCAAATGTCTCGGCGGTCTTTACGCAGAATATTAAAGGGAAATTTACATCTTTTCCCATACAAGCTGCAGTTAGTGCAAGAACTAAAGCCACGAGATTCCCAAGAACGATTAAACGATTAAACCCCTTCGTGACTTTTGGCCCACCCTGTACTTGTAGAGTGTGTCCGTTACTCATTGAAGTGCTGATCGAATAATTTTTAGTTAACTTTGAGAATCCTCGTATAAACTAATTCTTCATTAATTTGCATTTTAAACAAAATATTTTTTTTTCTTTTTTAACAAAAATTTATTAATAAATAACGAAATCACAACTTAGGCAACAGGGGCAACGGGCAAATGAGCACCTTGGGGTTGGAAACCGTTTTCATCAGCAACATAGTTGACGGTATATTGTTGACCATCATCAGCAACGAAAGAGTAAGAACCCTTGACAACGATAGCTTCAGCTTCAGTACCAATGTTCTCCAAATGACCTTGGGCTTGAGCTTCAGAACCATCGCTTAAAGCATAACTGCAAATTCAAAAGAAATTAAGAATTGAAATTAAGCGATTATCCTTTATGTTGTTGTAGGGAAATATTTAAGAAATATTTAGTGTTTGTCGGTGTGTTGGGAAATACTTACGCATATTGGAAAGATTCGGGTCCAACATCGGAATCGGATTTTAAGACAACAACATCATCAGAACGTGGAGGAGCAGCCAAGGCAACGGCGAAGAGGGCAGCGAATACAATGATGAATTTCATTTTGATTGGAAGTAAGTTCTGAGCGATTGATGGCTTGAAACTAAGTGTTGACTAAAATCGATTATCCACTGCTTTTTATACAGTGAAACCAAATGAAGTTTTTTTTGTTATAATTTATGGATGTTTGTGTGTGCGTTTGTTTTATTAATAAATACTAAAACTAGTTTATGATTAAAAAAAAAAAATGCGAATATTTGAAGAAATATATGTAAATTGAATTGATGCGAATTATTAAAATATAATTTATTATCATATTTTTTTCTTTTTGGTATTGATTTATAATTGTTTTATTTTATTTATGTGACCAAAGAGAAAAATGAAATAAAATTTATTTCATGTCATGTTGGTTATTTGTTTATAAAGATTCAAACGAAACTTCAAATTGATTACGTGTATTATGGCGCTAGACTATGCCGATGGCAGTAATAACTCAGGATCTGTAATTTAAGTGATCAAATAAGGATCAGTTTTGTATGGAAAACAGTTAGATCCCGTTTGAAAAGTGGACTAATTAATTTAAAGGCAATTTCGAAGGTGAATTAGTTTAATTTTCGTTAAAATTGGATCTAAATTTTGGATGTTTCATGAAGAAATTTCTGTATGATAAATCATTCTCGAGTAGTTGCCGTAGTCTAGTAGGTAGTGTGTTGGCTTATTAGACGTAAAGCCCGGGTTCGTATCCCAGGTCAGGCATCAAAACGAAAATATGAAAAAATATTACTTCGGCGACTGCCTCTCAGCAGATTTCTGGCAAAAACTCTGAGAATATATAAAATTGCCATGAAGAGCTTCTCAAAAATCTGTCGTTCGGAGTCGATTTTAAACTGTAGGTCCCGCCATTCATGTAAAAAAGAAACGCACACAACATAAGTGGTGTGAGAAGCTAGGTCGAAATACTGACTGAAGTGTTGTAATGACCAATTATGTATGTATGATAGAGAACAAAAGATTTCCTGACGACTACTGTACATGGCTTAAAATCTATACAAATTCTGATGGGCGACATACTCATTTATGGGCGAATAAAATAGAAAAAAAAAATAGTTCGAATTGATAAATGAAGATGAATCTGTTTCTAACTGATTTGAATTGGTAAATCAAAAATGGTCTGATGGCGCCGAATAAAATAACTTTTACTTCTCGTATAAATTAATCTACAAGAAACTCATTTAATTAGGCAACTCTACTCATTTATATCCGTAATGCATGCAGATAATTTCTCTATAAAAGGAAAATCCTTGAATTTACTTATGTATTTTTCCTATAGGAGGCCCGTTTACCAAATTGTAAATAAGTATTTAAAAATTTAAAGAGTTTGTACTTGATTTTTAAAGTAAGTAATTTTTTTTTTTTATTTAATAAATAACGTCATAATTTAGGCAACAGGGGCAACGGGCAAATGAGCACCTTGGGGTTGGAAACCGTTTTCATCGGCAACATAGTTGACGGTGTATTGTTGACCATCATCAGCAACGAAAGAGTAAGAACCCTTGACAACAATAGCTTCAGCTTCAGTACCAATGTTCTCCAAATGACCTTGGGCTTGAGCTTCAGAACCATCGCTTAAAGCATAACTGCAAATTCAAAAGAAATTAAGAATTGAAATTAAACCATAATCCTATTATAACTTGTATGGAAATATTTAATGAATAATTAGGTATTGTCTGCGTGTTAGGAAATACTTACGCATATTGGAAAGATTCGGGTCCAACATCGGAATCGGATTTCAACACAACAACATCGTCAGAACGTGGGGGAGCAGCCAAGGCAACGGCGAAGAGGGCAGCGAATACAATGATGAATTTCATTTTGATTTGAAGTAAGTTTTGAGCGATTGATGGCTTGAAACTGTGTGATGATAGAAATTCGTTGTCACGGCTTTTATAAAAAAGAAACGAATTAATAGTTTTGCATACTTTTTATCATAATTTATTAATTTGCAAACGCCTATTATGTTTTTTTTTTTTTTTTTTATTGAAAATTGCTTTTACTTATAAGATCACAAACTAGTTTATCGTTGTGTGGCTGCCAATAAGTTATTGTAAATGGTTTAAAAAACCTGAAATTGATTTTGTGATAAGAAATGAAGAATTGATTGAATTATTTATAATGTTTTCTTTTGTTATGTTTTTTGTTTTTGTAGAATCACTTTGAAATTTTTTTTTTGTCAAAATTGGGATTTTCGCATTTCTAGGTAATCTTCGTTAAAATACAGTTCTATTGAGATTTTAAGTTGTATGTTAAGTTATTTCCTTGCCAATCTATACTTTTTATATTTAACTCAAAAAGAATGTTGGAACTACACAAATTGCCTACATTTATCAAACCTAGGGCTTATAAAATTTCAAATATTAAGGACTAAAAGTACTCTTCTAAATGGTTCATTCAACGATATATCCGAGCCATAAAGTCAGATATACATAATTGGTCATTTCGACCCTTCAACCAGGGAGATAAGACCTAGCTTCTCACACCACTTATGTCGTGTGCGTTAATTTTATACATGAGTGGCGGGAACTACAGTTTAAAGTCGACTCCGAACGACAGATTTTTAAGACATTTTTCATGGCAATTTTCTTTACTCTCTGCGGTTTTGCCAGAAAAATGCTGAGAGGTAGTTGCTGAAAAATATTTCTTTTTTATATTTCGTTTAGTTGGAGATGTCGGACATGGGGTTTAAACCGTGGCCTAACGTCTTCTAAGCCAAAACCCTACCTACTAGTGTACGGCGATTTCACTGCATTAACACTATTATATCATTTGTCGCCAAAAATAGTTTTGGCGTAACGTTTTCTGGCACCTAGATGTACCCAGTTAATCAATGCTCTAGAATTGTCTAATCTAGATGCCTTCTGACCTTAAGACATAAACTACATACTTAACATAACATAATTGGGAATTTCACTTGAAAAAGTAATAATTGTGGATTTTCTTGTTTTATTTATTTATTTGTTAAAAATAGCCAACTAGTCTGTAAATCGCCAAAAAATCGCCACGTCGCCAATTGAAAATTTTGGTCGCCAAAGACAATGAAAAATAGCCACGTTTGGCGAGAAATCGCCACATCTGACAGCACTGTTTGCGAGCTACTTATCAAATTTCTCATTCAATAAAGAATTAAAAGACACACTGTCCTGTTCAAAAACAATTTTCCAGGAGCTCTTCAACAAAGTATTTTGGGTCCATTATTGTATGTTAATACCACTCTCTTTTTTACGATATGACTTTTCTTCCTTTTATTAATATTTGAAATAATATACAACTAGATGACCCGTTCGAATATTTCGCACCGTTAGTAGTCATTTTTGTAGCATAAAATGAAAATAATTAATAGAAATTTTATTAAAAGTATAAAAATATTAGAAATCATAATATATCATACATATTTACATACATACTCGTACATACATATGTTTAAATGCTTTTATAATACTTTTTTGAATACAATGTTAGAGGTAATGACATGATCATCGTTAACTTTTTACCCGTACGAATCCTTAAAACAAACAAAAATATCTTTAAACGTACGCACTCGAGAAAAAGCCACGTATAACTGCCCATGTGAAAAGACCGGTTCTGGTAAATACAATCCTACCTTTTGAAGGGTTTGACCCTGGTTTTCTTAAAACCTTTTTAACTGTTAAATATCAGCTGACACTATATACATATATGTATATATTAAAAGACACCGTATTACTACACTTCATAAAACAAACAATGCCATGACAATAACGACATTACCAAAATGGCTTTTACAACTTTATATATTATGTGGAATAGCATTACAATTAAGCGACCCTGTTTATCGCACTTGATCTAACAACTACTGCAAAGTATTGCCAAAACAGCTTTTTACAACTTAATATGCATATTATATATAACTGACTTAGTAATAAACGGCATTATAGTAAATAGCGGTATTGCCAGAATGGATTTTAATACATACTATATTATGTAGAACTGCATTACTATTAAGCGACCCTGTATTACCACACTTGAACAAAAACATATAACCATAATGACAATAGTATTATCATGCAGTTTTATATAAAATATTATTTTTATCAATGAAAATATTAATTTTTCAATTTCTAATTATTTTTCGTCATTAGTGTTAGATATAAGCTTTAAAATGAGATATCATTCCTTAAATTTGATGCGGTGGTATGGGAGATATTTGCAACCGACAAAAAAAGTGCTTTAGAAATAATATATATATATGATTATTTTCTATTGTCAGTTGCCGTAGTCTAGTAGGTAATGTGTTGGCTTTTTAGAGCTGAGGCTATGGTTCAAACCTCAGGTGAGACATTTTTAACAAAACTGAAATATGAAAAATTATTTCTTCGGTGCCTTCCTCTCAGCAGATTTCTGGCAAAAATTCTGAGAGTGAAATAAAATAGCCATGAAAAGTTTCTCAAAAATCTGTTGTTCGGAGTCGACTTTAAACTGTAGTTCCCGCCACGCATGTATAAAATTAACACACACAACCTAAGTGATGTGAGAAGCTACGTCATAATTCTGACTGAAGGGTTGTAATGACCAATTATGTATGTATGTGTGTATTTTCTCTTTCAATTACTTCTATTTGTAGTTACCGAACTTTGGCTCCATATGGCTTAGTTGGAATAACATTTTTCGAAATTTGCTAATCCATATCATACGAGTATTTAATTTTCAAATATTTTCATATCACTCTGAGCAAACGGAAAGACCTCAACAGTCATAGTGTAAATAATTTAAAATAACAAATGTTTTTGGTTTTTTTTTTAACAAATATTTTTTTTTTTTTTATTAATAAATAACAAACAGCACTTAAGCTTCAGGGGCAACGGGCAAATGAGCACCTTGGGGTTGGAAACCGTTTTCATCAGCAACATAGTTGACGGTGTATTGTTGACCATCATCAGCAACGAAGGAGAAGGAACCCTTAACAACGATAGCTTCTTCATCAGTACCAATATTCTTCAATTGACCTTGAGCTTGAGCTTCAGAACCATCGCTTAAAGCATAACTGCAAATTCAAAAGAAATTAAAAATTGAAATTAAGCGATTATCCTTTATGTTGTTGTAGGGAAATATTTAAGAAATATTTAGTTTATGTCTGTGTGTTAGGAAATACTTACGCATATTGGAAAGATTCGGGTCCAACATCGGATTCGGATTTCAAGACAACAGCGTCTTCAGGACGAGGAGCAGCCAAGGCAACGGCGAAGAGGGCAGCGAATACAATGATGAATTTCATTTTGATTTTGGTTTTGTTTGTCTTTCGCGAGTGTTTCACGGTTTGTGTAACTATTTTGAATGATGTTTCAGCAATTCGTTCCGTGCGTATTTATATGAATTTCATGAATTTTTTTTTTCATATTTTTTTTTTTTTTTAATTTTCATACTACATACTATTTTAAGTTAAGTTAGTTGAACTATTTTTTTTTGTTTTGTTTTTAATTTTTTTTTTAATTTATCTTCTACTCTTTTTCTAAACAACACTAAAGAGGAATACGTCATAAAGATATTTTTTTTTTGAAACCGAAATTTTTCTTTCTTATTTTTTTTTTCTTCTTAAGCATTGTCTTTCTCTTAATTATGTTCGAGTTTAAACCAGTTTCAAATCTCACATGTTAATTACTTTATTTGTTGTTAAATATACATATGAGAGACACTGTTTGGTTTTGTTTTAGTTTGTTTTTCTTGCAATATTTTTTTACAATTCAGTTATTAACTGCATTGAGACAAAAACGTCATTCCATAGGATATTTGTGCAAGCAACGAAAAATAATTGAAATTGTAAATATTTGTTTGTAATCTGAGTGTAATAAATTAAAATAAAATTGAAACATTTATTGTACTTCTACAAGAAGTCTGAGTTATCGTGGAAACACTATGTTGAATTTAAAAATTTTTATTTTTTGGTGAGTATTTTAATTTTTTTGGATTGACTTTTTACATTTCTTATTATTTTAAATTAAGATCCCTCATAGAAAATATAGAGGGTTTTTCATTAAGTGCATAACATAATATACTGTGAGCGTCAAAAGAAAGTGTACTATTCAAAAAAAATATACATTAATAAATTACCGTTAAATTTTTTTCAAATTATTTTATTGCCAGTTTTTAAAATTGAAACAAAAAGAAAAGAATTAGAAAAAATTTGGAAATATTGTAAAATTTTTTCGGGCACTCTCCTTAAGTGGAAAACTTGAGTTGAGATTATTAGAATTTTATCCATAGTATACACTTTCTTTTGACGCTCACTGTATATAATTGATCATTACAACCCTTCAGTCCGGATTACACATTAGCTTCTCACACCAATAACGTTGTGTGTGTTAATTTTATAAATGAGTTGCTACAGTTTAATGTCGAATAGAAACGACAGATTTTTTGAGAAACTTTTCATGGCAATTTTATTTCACTCACAGAGATTTTGCCAGAAATCTGCTGAGAGGAAGTTGCCGAAAAAATATTTTTCCATACTTTCGTTTCGAAGTCTGTAATTTTACGTCTAGTAAGCCAACACACTACCTACTACCTACTAGACTACAATGGCTCTCATAGCGCTTTCTGTCTATAAATTGAAAAAAAAACAAAATGTGTTTGAGATATCATCGAAATTGTTTATTCGTTTGTAAGGCCTATTGATTGACTATTGATTATGTGTGGCATACAATATTGTCTGTTACGGCTGCACTCGGCACAGCACATCCGAAATGTAAAATTTTCCAAGGCGTTAGCGCTAAAGCTGACTAAAGTTGACCGCTGCCATGGGTTGTGTTGGCTTTGAGCATCGCTGTGGTATCTGGCTTATTCGCACATACCTGCTACTTAAGAAAACCCCACAAAAAAAGGTCTAACGGAATCAAATCACACGATTTCAATGGCCAATTGCCATTACCTCCACGCAAGATGACAATGTGTTTAATTCGCTCGTGTAGAATATCCAATGCGGCATTTGCTATGTGGCACTTAGCATCGTCCTGTTGAAACCACATGTCATTGTCATTCAAATCCGACAAAAATGAAAAGTTGGTAGCCATTAATTAGAAGTTATATATGGGCAATTCACACGACTTTGTATCGTGTATGTTGTATTGGATACACTTGGTTGTTTGTGAACGCTCAATGCTGTGCTGTATTGTGTATTTCGTATTCCAAATGTATTTTTTTGGCATTCAAACAATTTGATAGCACGAAACCAACATAACTTTTGAAAAACATATGAAAAAAATGTGTATAAGTGTATCGGATTTTTACATGAAAATTATCAACAACAAGTATACACTGTTGTATAATCGTCCAACAATACACTCAATACAACGATGCAACGGCTTGTGTGAATTGACCAATAAATTCCAGCGTTACTCAAAGCCAACATTAGTCATGTCAAATTCAGCGTGATTTATGGGCCAGTGTCATGCAAAATTGGATAGTTCACATGCGCTCTATTCAATGATGCCGCGACCGGTAAATCTTTGATTTTTCAAAGATTTTTGGTTATTTTATTTAACGTTAAAGATAGGCAGCGCTTGAAGTCGCCTAGACCACGGTAGGTAGTGTGTTGGCTTATTAGACGTGAGGGATCTGTTCAATCCCCAGGTCAGGCATCTTCAAATAAATGAAAAGTTTCTCAAATATCTGTTGTTCGGAGTCGACTTTAAACTGTTGGTCCCACCACTCATGTATAAAAATTAACGCACACAACATAAGTGGTGTGAGAATCTAGGTCGTAATCCTGGTTAAATGGTTGTAATGACCAATTATGTATATATGTATGTATGATAGGCTGCGCTTAATAAAAGCCCCGATATGTGTACATATTTATTTTTTAAAATTTATACTTATTTAAAGGCTTGTAATGACCAGATATAAGAAAAATAAGATGAGTTCTATGACTTACATTTGATTTTGTTCATTGAATATGTATGTACATGTGAATTTTATGTCATTTATAAAGTTTTATGCAATAATTGTTTATCTTCTCTTACTGAGACTCTTTAAATTAGCGAAAAACTTTTATTTTCATTGGTTGCCTAAAAAAAAGGAGGTTCTTTAATTGTTTTAAAGAAACGTGTTTCCCCTTTTGGTTTGTTTTATTTACGTGCGAGACAAAGTATTTCAAATGATTTCAAAACTGACTTCAATCAAATTCTAAGCGAGTTTTGAATTTTTTTATACAACACAAAAGCATAGTTTTTGTTCTTTTTTAATTTTATTTCATGTAAATTAATAAAGGGTGATTTTTTAGCTATTATCTTTTTGGCAACACTGGTTTAAACAGCTTACGCACGTTTCGTGTTTTGTTTCACTGTCAAACATCTTCAGTTTGGTCTATAATTTAACCATGAATCGTCTTACAAATGAACAACGCTAGCAAATCATTGAATTTGGCATCATTGGTCCGTACTTCTTCAAAGATGCTGCGAATCGTAGCGTAACTGTGAATGGTGAGCGCTACCGTGAAATGATATCAAAGTTTTTTTTGCCCAAAATGCAGCACGCGTAACAATGGACTTATTGAGAGGCGAGTTCGGTGAACATTTTATTTCACGTTCGGGACCGGTCAATTGGCCGCCTAGATCGTGCGATTTAACGTCTTTAGACTATTTTTTGTGGGGCTATGTTAAAGCTCATGTCATATATGGATAAAATGAAAAATAATTTTATTAAGAATCCTAGGTCTATCTATACGTTTGTAAATTCCAAGAGAAAATCAACTGGTTTTCCATCCTTTATGAAACTTGATGATAAAGAATCCAGTAGTGTTGATGTCATATGTGATATGTTTGCTGATTTCTTCGCCGGTACTTATTCTAACTCTGCTTACAAGGATACAAATACTTACCCTTACCCGTTGACATCGGCTCAAGTTATATCTATTCCAACATTTAGTGACTGTGATATTTTGATGAACCTGAAAAGTTTAAAGATGTCTTTTCGTCCTGGTCCTGATGGGGTTCCAAGTTGTATTTTAAATCGATGTGCAGAGTCATTCATCACACCATTAGTTATATTGTTTAATACCTCTATTAATTATGGATATTTTCCTGTGTTTTGGAAGGACTCTTATATTATACCGCTTTTTAAATCTGGCAATAAGTCTGATATTACAAATTATAGGGGCATTGCAAAACTGAGTGCTATTCCAAAAATGTTTGAGAAACTGATTGCCGATTTTTTGGTTCATCATACTTCTTCGTTATTATCACCTCATCAACATGGTTTCCGAAAGGGCTGCTCAACAACGACTAATGTGCTTCAGTTAACATCCATGATAAATGAGGCCTCTTCTCAACAGAAGCAAACTGATGTAATTTTTACGGATTTTAGCAAAGCGTTTGATAAAGTGAATCACAAACTTCTGTTAACTAAACTGGATTTAATGGGTGTAAATCATAGGAGTTTAAGATGGCTAGAGTCGTATTTGACTGGTAGAAAACAGACCGTATGTGTGAACAATAGCTTATCTAAGTATATTTATGTGCTATCTGGTGTTCCTCAGGGCAGCCATCTTGGTCCACTTCTTTTTTCGCTGTTTATAAACGATCTTCCCAACATAATTAATTTTGCCAATATTTTGATGTATGCTGACGATGTAAAAGTTTTTCTCTCCTTCAATAATTTCATCGATCATATGTATCTTCAAGATGATCTCAATAATTTCTTTTTGTGGTGCGAGTACAATATGATGGAGCTGAATATTAAAAAATGCAAATGTATGCGGTTCTCAAGAAATAATTTTATTGCGGTTAATTACTTTTTATGGATCTTGGGATCCTATTAGACCCAAAATTAAACTTTAATGATCATATCGCTTTGACTGTAAATAAGGCAAGGAGCACCCTTGGCTTCATAAAACGTTGGGCAAAAGAATTTTCTGATCCATATATTACGAAACAGCTATTTGTATCGCTTGTCAGACCAATTTTGGAGTATGGATCCATGGTATGGGATCCTCACTATAATGTTTACAGCGATCACATTGAATCTGTGCAGAAACAATTTCTACTCTTCTGTTTGCGTGGCCTGAGATGGAATTATTTGGATTTGCCTTCATATACTAGCAGACTGGCATTAATAAAACTGCCTACCCTTAAGAGTCGTCGAACAATGCTAAATGTATCCTTTATGATTAACCTGATAAATGGTAATATTTGCTGTGAATTTCTGTTAAAATCGGTTAAATTCAATGTTCCATGTCGTAACTTCCGCTGTTATAATCTTATTTATATTCCATTCTGCAGAACTAATTATGCTGTTGCTGATCCGTTTACTAGAATTTGCCGTCAATTTAATTATTTGTCAGACTTTGTTGATTTTTCTTTAAATTCTTGTGTTATAAAACGTAAAATTATTGTTTTTCTCAATTCGTAACTCTTTATATTTTTATTGTAATAATTAATTGTATTTTTGAAACTATTAGTCATTGTATTCAATTTTTTTTTTCGTACCTATTTTTGTTATTAGTCAGTAAGGAATTTGTCCATTGACTTAAATAAATAAATAAATAAAAAAAAAATAAATAAATATACAGACAAGCCCGCTTCAATTGACGCATTGGAAGACAACATTGAAGCATTTATTCGTGAGATACCGGCCGTAATGTTGGAAAGAGTATGCCAAAATTGGACTAAGCAGATGGACCATTTGAGGCGCAGTCGCGGTCAACATTTGCATAAAATAATCTTCAAACATTAAATTATATGGACCGCACTATCGATTCAAATAAAGATTTCATGAATTTTTCTGAATTTTATGTGTTTTTTTTTTGAAAATTTTTCCTATAGCTCTTAAAAAATCACCCTTTATTAAACAGGCAGACGTAAAAGTTCTCATAATTAAACTTTTATGCAAAATTTATTTTAATTCTAAATATTTTCTTTTATGCCACAATAGATTTGTATTGTTTTAGTTGTACCCGTTATTGTTAGCATTAAATTTATTATTAATAAATTACCTAATATATCTTTGGAATCCCAGGATCATATTCTTTTAATCATCCAAAGAAAATATTTACATGAGACTCGAAGCTCATGTTCTTTAAAGCTGCCCTTTCGATTATACATACATACATAGATGATTGGTCATTACAATCCTTCAGTCAGGATTATGGATCTAGTTTCTCACATCACTTATGTTGTGTGAGTTAATTTTATACATGATTAGGTCCCACCTACAGTTTAAAGTCGACTCCGAACGACAGATTTTTAAGAAACTTTTCATGATAATTTTTATTTATTTCCGAGAGTTTTTGCCAGAAATCTGCTGAGAGGAAGTCACCGAAGAAATATTTTTTCATATTTCGCTTTATTCCAAATGTCTGACCAGTGGTTTGAACTGTGGCTTTACGTCTAATAAGCCAACACACTAGCTACTAGAATACGGCGATTATACGGCTCCACGGTTATTAACTGTTTCACTATGCATACATCAGGTTTTCTCATGGTATGCCCAATTCTACTCCTTTTTATTTTCATAACTTCATTTATAATTGTAACTTGTTGTTGTATTTCTCATAAGGAAAGCTAGGATGTTGTTTCTGGCCAGAATATGACCAGAGCTGAGCACTAGCCAGCGATTGATAAATGGAGTATAATGGAGTATACATACATATATGCATGGCAGCTGTATTTCACTACTTTTCAACTCACAAAAGTAAACTATTTAAACGTGTATTCAATATGTATTCATTTTGTATGTGTAGAGGTATGTGGAGACCGCCATATAATAAACAATCGTTTATAAAATTTATGATAATCAGCACTGTATAGCCTGAATGTCGTATCTCTAGATTTAGACCGCCTGTCTTGCCGTATTATAATTTTTTCTCTTTACAGAATCGAGATTCCGCTATATAATGCAATGCCTGTAAGCCGGAATATAAACGACGATGTGGTACTCGAGGAACTTCAGCCTTGGGTTAAGTCCTCAAGTTATTTGTCTTGGTGTTGATAAGACACTTTGTACCACCTACTCGAAAACAATATAGACCAGCACAACCTTGTCTAAAAAAGAAAGTGAGAATTATTACTAAAAAGCAATTCTCGCAAAAAGAAGTCATGAAGGTGTATTATATACACTCACTTTCTTTTCTTCTGTATTACAACACAATGCACTGTACAGGGGTCATTTCCTGAGTGTTGGTCTAAAAAAAAAAATTTTTTTTGGTAGGTTGACGCTGCCATCAGGTGGCTTACGACAACCCAGTGTATACTGCCTTAATTTTGTTGAAGGCAATACGCTTCAAATAGCTGAGTGAATTTGTCTGTCAATGATTTTTTAACTTTGGCAAAAGCAAATGGAAAGTGGTACTAAGCGGCTTGCTGTATAATGATCCAAAGGCTGTCTATGTGATTTGCTGTGTGACTAGCTTTCTGTTATTGTTTAAAACCGACTTAACCCTTTCATGCATGAATTTTTTCGGCCAGCGCTAAAATTTTTTTAAGGACATGTGTTTGTTAGTCGTGGCATAAATATGAAGTGATATTAAATTCAGAGTCCTACATATTCTGGTTTTACAGTTATAAAATGTTGCCTAGAGGCAACATTGGGCAGTAGTGGAAAATTTTTAATGAAAGACTTATTTTTATATATTCGTAATTTCAAAATTTTTTAAATCTAATTTCTTGTGATATAAAAGAAAACAGTATTTTTGTGGACTTGAGCACAAATGTACATTACACTTAGTACATTTGGATCTTGGAAATCCGGTTTTGCATAGTCTACATCGGCCTTTTGCTCCCCATTCTATGCAATGACTTTGTCATCAAAACGTACGGCTTTTGGTGGATCAGCTACGTTTTTTCTTCTTCCCCGCTGTCAGCATCATCATCCTGAGACTCATTCCAGTCAAATTCTAAAATTCTTTATATTTCTCTTTGAGACAAGCCGTTTGGACGCATACCTAATGCAGAAAAAGTTTATTGTAAATTTGATACATTATGGACCAATGTTGCCTATAGGCAACTTTGAGTTTAAAAAAATACTGGAATAAAACTAAAAATATATTTTCCACTTTTTTTGGTTATAATTCTTCCCTTACCTGCTTTTTAATTATTCACACACTTTTTATGAAAAAAATTCAAAAATTTACAGTTATTTTTTAAGTTTGAAAAATTTATATTTTTTGACTTTGGCATTGGCACGTGCCTACGCAAATTCAAACACCGATTAACTGAACACCAGTAGTGATTACTCACTTCATTTTTTTTAGAATACGCGTTTTCAATCAAGCTTGTTAGCAAAAAAGAAATCTTTTACAAAAATTTAAAATAACGGGATTTATGAGCAAATATGTACAATGTTGCCTATAGGCAACAATGGACATGAAAGGGTTAAAAGTCTTAAGAGACACGCACAATTTGGGAAATGATTTCGTAAAAATTCTGAAGTAAAAACATTTTATGAATGGATTCCGCAATTTATTATAATAATGGAAAATAATGGGTGTCCTATAGGTGGGCAGAGTTCTGCATTTACAGAATTCTCATAACAGAAAGGATAAGTATGCCAGTTCGGCCTTTAACTGGCTATTTCTTGCCATCGATAAATTCCATTATATTTTCGCATTGTTTGCAAAGTCTTTCCAAGCGGATTCTGATCATATTCAAGCATTGTTTTACGATTCTTTATGCTATTTATTGGAACCAATGTCCCATAGGAGATTAATAGTTTTCTGGTAATTCGACAGATTAATTAATTAACATCTGTCAAGTCTGCAGGCTTCAGCTTCAGGCCTTAGCGAAAATATAAACAAAGTAATGACGAAATCATTATGGAAATGAAGGTGCATACCTTACATACATGTAAACAATTTTAAGGTGATATTTTTTCTTCTTCGTTATAACAAATGTTTTAAAAATAAATCGTTTTAATTTTTTATTTTTTTTTAATTTAAAAGAGATATGCAAAAATTCTAAAATAATAATAATATAGACAATAAATAATCCCTCGTTGTTGTCGTACAAAAATACATAATTTCCCTCTGACAAGTGTTGAGATTATCATTCAAAAAAGCATAAAAAATCTATTTTTATTATTTTATTTTTAAATTTATCTCCAATTTAAATGGTAATGTTATCACATTAAAATACTTAGTATTTCAAGACGGGTTTTTTTAATAATACATACTTGTATTGTAGACATAGAATTATAATTTTAATATGTTTTTTATTATTATAAATCAGGCTTCAAAACAAAAATAAAATTGAAAACAATTTTCTATTTTTGATTTTTGAAATTGTTTACAATAAATTTACCACCTTGTTTTACATAACAAATCTATAAAACAAATACTTGTTTTAGAAATTTGCAAAAATAGTTTTGGATAGATAAACTTTTTTGAAAAGGAACATAAATACAGTTGTGGCTATTTATATAGGTACACCAACACTATTTGCAGATAAAAAAATATGCATAAATTCTGGCATTGTAATTATGTACTAACAGAGGTTTAGTTACAGCATACAGTATTGGCCAAAACTAAAGCACCCCCTCAGTACATTTTTTTTAAATGATAATTTTTTTAAGAAAACAAAGCTATTAAAATTTTATTTTTATTTTTTTTATTTATTTATATCCGTATTATTGAAAAACACAAACTTAAAGAATTCAGAATTTAAAAAAAAAAGTTAGAATTCAAAAAACATTTTAAGTTGCAAATATAAGCGGCCAAAACTAAAGCACCCCCCAATTAAGGTGCACAAAAAACTATTGAAATCAATATTTCGTTGCGAATCCTTTATTCTGAATGACACACGCACATCTTTTAGGCATAGGGGACATTAAATTATTAATTATTTCAGGAGATATTGCTTCCCAGGCTATTTTTGCGGCTTCAAATAAATCTTCTTTGGTTTTACAATTTTGTGGGTTGATTTTTAAGTTAATGATTGGATTGGAGAGCTGGCTTATCAAGGCATCAATTGAGTGCAAAATATTCAATCAACAGATCAATTATTTCTAGGCTAATTTAAAAGTTTTTACAGACTGGTCGCACATCTCCTACTCATTCTGGAGGAAGGTCACGTGAAACCTTGCGACATGAACACTCCTTAATTAAAAGGACAATCCAAAATGATCCTACAGCATTTTCTAGTCACGTACGAAACCGCTTAGATTTAAAAATAACCGAAAGAACGATTCCCAGAAGGGCGGCAGAGGCCGGATTATTCAGTCGACAACCAGTAAAAAACCTTTAATATCGCCAAACTTGAATTCGCCAAGACCCATCTCAACTGTAGTGTCCAAAAATGGATGAATGTGCTGTTTTCTGACGAATCTAAGTTTAAATTAAAGGATTCAGATGGCATAAGGCATCCAGAGGCAGGCCAAACCGACAACGGTTCAATCCTAAATGTACTGAGGGGGTGCTTTAGTTTTGGACAATACTGTACATATTTAAATGACCATTCCTATACAATGTGTGTAGGCACAATTAAAACAGAGTAGACTCACATACATATAAGGGACTTCGTGACATCACAATTTCATCATACATACATACATAATTGGTCTTTACAACCCTTCAGTCAGGATTACGGCCTAGCTTCTCACACCACTAATGTTGTGCGTGTTAGTTTTATACATGAGTGGTGGGACCTACAGTTGAAGTCGACTCCGAACGACAGATTTTTGAGAAAATTTTCATGACAATTTTTTTTTTGCTCTCAGAGTTTTTGCCAGAAATCTGGTGAGAGGAAATCACCGAAGAAATATATTTTTCATATTTTCGGTTTGAACCGTGACCTTATGTACGTCTATTACTTTCTGAAGTCGCCGTGGTCTAGTAGGTAGTGTGTTGGCTTATTAGACTGAAGGCCCGAGTTCGAATCCCTGGTCAGACATCAAAACGAAAATATTTCTTCGGCGACTTCCTCTCAGCAGATTTCTGGCAAAAACTCTGAGGGCCATTATTACAACTTCCCGTTAAAGTTGGGGTTAGTTAAAGCAAAGAATATGGATATAAAGAATGCGCATCATGTAGAAGTAAAATTTCTTATGGCGGGATGTACCAGTAACACCCGCTCTCACCAAAATCTCTTTTAAAAATCATTTCTTGATGAGGGAGGGAAGACAGAAGAAAAATAAACACAAACAAAGAGCGTAACAATGTGTTGCTCTCATCGTACGTATGTATATGTGTATGTACGATTATGTATGTATGATCGTTTTTATTGTTTGACCAAAGACTATAAATATGTAAAGATGTTGCACACAGTGTATTTAAAATTGACAAAATTTTGTGCTTCTTTATGATGAGGGGGTAGGTAACAGGGAAAGCTAAATTGTCGTTCTCACTCTCATGCTAACTGAGAGAAAGAAAACAAAAAAGACTCAGTACACTTATTGTACTCAGAGAACTTATTATACTTAGAGAACGTATTTTTTTTTTCACTAAGCAATTTATTCTCATATGCGTGTATACGTGTGTGTATACATACATTGCCAAATAAAATAATAAACAAACTGAAAGAATTTTTGTTTTCACAAAATATATGTGAAAATAGCCTGTGGAAAAACTATTACCGTTTGTTTTATTGTAGGGTAAGAATATGTGTTTTATTGTTGTAGAAATGAAATTATATCGATTCGCACCGAATTATAATGTTATTTTTTAGACTATTCAATTATGTATGTACATATTTACCATATGTGTCTATTTTTGTATAGAATGAAGTTGTAATAAAACGAATGCTTTTTTTGTTTAGTATTTATTAAATTTATTTATCATTTTAATGGTTCAAAATTTTAACTTTTTCCATACTGGATAATTTGAATTTGTATGTTTCCCATGTGGAATGCTTCCGTAGTAAAACAACAATTAGTAAATTAAGCATCTCCATTCTGTGTTTATAACATTCGTTATTTTCATCAAACCAAAAGGAATAAATTGTATTTTTTGTGCAACTTACGCATTGGCCAACTACAAATGTTTTTATGTTTTTTATAGATTTATTTTCTAAAAAAATTTTTTCGAAGACTTATATGAATTTTGCAAACTTCAAAAAATAAATCAGATGGAGCGATGGATTTGCATGAACGAACATTTCTGAAGGATATGACAAAATTTGCGCTGGTTTATTATATCCACACGACATTTAACGCATGATATTCGTTGAGCTATGTAACCAACAAAATATCGACTTGATGTTAATTCAATTGGCACATTGTTGGACGTAAAACAATCGGTGCCTTCATTAAAATATTCTTTATTTTCATCGTATACATATATCTGCGACATCTATATCAGGGGTATGGGTACTTTCTGATATATTTCCAATCCTATCAATATCTTCTAAAAATATGATTTCTGATTTTAATTATATATTATATTTATTAAACGCTTTGTTTGATCATGCACTACAATTTTTAAATTCACACTTTTTATAAAACAATTTTTCAGTTTTTCAGTTTCAAATGTCAACACAAAATATTGATTTTTTATTTCGGTGCGAATCGATATAGTTTCATTTCTACAACAATGAAACACATATTCTTACCCTACAATAAAACAAACGGTAATATTTCTTTTCCACAGGCTATTTGCACATACATTTTGTGAAAACAAGACATCTTTCAGTTTGTTTATTATTTTATTTGGCAATGTACAAGCACACACGTATACACGCATATGAGAATAAATTAGAGAAGAGAACAATACGTTCTCTGAGTATAATAAATTCTCTGAGTACAATAAGTGGCAGTAGCCGTACTGCCATCGACAAATTCTTCATATATTTATAGTCTTTGATCTCATCGCGATGAGAGCAAAGAATGAGAGCAACGCATTGTTACGCTCTTCGTTTCTGTTTACTTCCCTCCTATCTTTTTCCCCCCGCGGCATGAAATATTTTTGAAAAATATTCCAAAATATGTTAAGATGCACATTCTTTATACTTTATTTTCTTTGGTTAAAGGTACCTTTAGCTAAAGTGAACGGCAAAGTTAACTTTAACTTATTTTCGTTATTACAACTTACAGATAAAATAAAATTAAAATATGGCAGTGCCGGAGCAAAGTCGATAAAACTGCTCAATTAAACAAGTTTTTTTTTAACGCAGTGGCAACAGCGGACTTCGTTTTGTTGTTGTATACGCTCATTTTGTTTAAATTTGAAGCTGCCATATCGAAAATAGTATATGATATGGCAAGTTCAAACATAAAGTGACCTTTAAATGTTAAAGGTAGGATGATCTTCCCTTTAGCTTAACGATCACTTCTATCTTATTGGGTACTCATAATAATGAAAAACAATTTATCTGCCCGTTAAAATCCTCCCTTTAGTTAACGGCAAGTTGTAATAATGGCCCTGAGAGTAAATAAAATTGCCATGAAAAGCTTCTCAAATAAATCTGTCGTTCGGAGTCGACTTTAAACTGTAGGTCTCGCCTCTCATGTATAAAATTAACACACATGACATGAGCAGTGTGAGAAGCTAGGACTGAAGGGTGCGGGCTTCTTGGGCACGATTGCTGTAGATTGTCTAATGGTGAAGGTATAGCACTGGCCATTTTATAGTCACCCAGCAGCAACTCGTTTCCTTGCAGTTCGCATCTTGAGATGTCACAAACACTACTCCCTCTCTTCCACCTTCCTATAACCCATTTTCCTAAAAACCTGCACAATGCACTGCATGAGTAGGGGCCATACCCTGAGTGCTGGTTCCAAAAAAAAAAAAAAAAAAAAAAAATAAGCCAAAACACTACCTACTAGACTACCGCGACTTCACAATTTCATCACAATTGTTTATCCTAGCAAAGGATACATCAAAATCTTCTGATAAAGTCATTTAGATTCCAAATTCCAGGTGTTTTCTTCTGTAATAACAGTTTTCTACTCTTTTTAGTCTCAATAGCTTTTGCAAAAGTCAATGACCAAGTTGTAACGGTCAATGCACCTTGTCTGAGAACCCTGAATGGAATGTGTCCAGTACTAAAAGTTTGAAACGAATTTTTGTTTGTATTTCCACTAGGATACACAATTGAACAGATTAATAGGAAAGAGGTCGCCGTAGTATAGTCACCCTTATCGTGGTTGTCGTAGTCGTTTTTAGTCGATTGTCGTATTTGTAGTCGAATTTAAAACTCAATGGTATCGTGAAAACTTTACGACTACGTCAATTTTGTAAAAGAGCTGTAATGTAATAGACTGCTTAATTTTATTTGATTTTGAAGCAGCTTGTTACAAAATCTGTCAAGAACAACAGTTTTTTACAAAAATTAAAACAAAAATAAAATAACAAAAAACAAATAAATAAGCAATAGTAAAAATAATTTAATTTCTTGTTTGGATATTTTTTTAATTATGTTGAGCTTCGCATTTTATTCATCTTCAGAAGAAGATGAAGAAGAATTTTGTGCTTCAGATGCTATTTTAAAAAAAAATTAAGGCAGCAAGGCGATATATTTTCCATGCCTAATAAGAAGTGAGTTTAAACATAGGTACACATTTTTCGTAAAAGAGATCTTATAAGTAAATTTATTCCAGATTTGTTAGTTATTTTAGGCTTAACAAAGAGGCCTTCAAATATGTTTTAACGACGATTTCTCCGATTGAAAATCCCTAGAAAGCAAACCGAAGTGTCCAAAGTGGTCAACCTAACTGCTGCTTTAAGAATACTAGCTAAAGGAAAAAGGAGCTGGGAATAACTTAACGTCAACCTCTGTCAGTCTTCTGTAAGCGATTCCTTTCATGAATACATAGAAGCTATATATATTGAATTTTGTCCTTATTGAATACTAATTCAGAGGAAAAATATGAAAAAAAAAACATTTTATTTTTAAAAACTGGATTTATTTTATTGAATTTACTTCTTCGTAGTGACTAAAAATGCTTACGACTATTTTTGAAATATTCGACAGGCAAATACGACTACCTCGATACCGTTGTTGTAATAGATTTTTAATCAGTGTCGAATTTAGAGACGTTTTTGCCAACCACGATACCTTTTTTTAAAAACGCCTTAAATACGCCACATAAACGTCTACCACGATAAGGGTGAGTATGTAGTGTGTTGGCTTATTAGACGTAAAGCCCGGGTTCTTATCCCAGGTCAGACATCAAAACGAAATACACAAAAAATATATCTTCGGCGACTTCCTCTCAGCAGATTTCTGACAAAAACTCTAATGGTAAATAAGAAATTGCAATGAAATGTTTCTCAAAAAAATCTATCGTTTGTTGTCGATTTTAAACTGTAGGTTCCGCCACTCATGTATAAAATTAACACACTCAACTTAAGTAGTGTGACCAATTATTTATGTATGTACGTATGTAATAGGCAAGAAATCTGACTAAAATGTGTATCAGAAAAAGTGTTCGTTTTAAATTCTGTGACACTTTTCTTTACACAAGTGGCAGCTTTGAAATTTCACAACTGTTAACAGATGATTTTTCTGTTTCTTAAGAATGAAGTGCTTTTCAACAAAACAGCGCGTTTTAATTGTGAAAACTTATTACTAAAAATTATAAAGTTATGCTGAAATCGCACACAGACTCTGACGAGTTTTCAATCGAGATAATACACCTAAGGCGGCACCTATCGGAGAGTGGTTAAAAATTTAGAAGAAATTCGACCGTTTATGGATTACACAGCCCTGCATGGGTTTTGCAAATAGGATGGCTCTAGGTGTTTCCGAAGACATTTTGCGCGCTGAACACGAATCGAGAAAAAGGGTGTTGAAACCACTAAAAATAGCGTTTTTGGCCATTTTTGAAAAATTGTAGAGCTAAACACTGACGTGTTAGAACCATCGCTATTGTCAGAATTTTTCAATTGATCTTTGCTCTTTAAAATGAGTCCCAAGCCAAATTGATTGCATGCACCCTTAAAGTAGGGGGTGGGTTTATGTCAAGGGTTTTTTTTTTTTGTCCACAGAATTATTTATTGGATCTTTCCTTTCGGAATTTACAATAAGTATATCAAATCTTAACCTAAAAAAAAAAAGTTGTTATTGCCAATGCAACCGACAACTGTAAGTGCTCATCGTACAGATAATTACCGGATCAGATCAGTTGTTTGAATCCTTTTGAGTCGGGAGTGGCCGTCGAATAAAAGTAAGTCCCTTGCAAGACGGTTGGGATGGTCTGCAATCTTAGTGAGGTAATTGGTACTCGCTATTTTGATTTCTTCTCGAATTAAAGGTATTTTCAGATCCCTGTGGATGTTAAGGTTTCTGACGTACCATGGAGCTCGAGTAATTATTCTAAGGATTTTAGACTGCCGTCTTTGAAGCTTTTCCACGTTGGAAGGTGAAGCTGTCCCCCACAACTGAATACCATATAGCCAAATAGGTTTCAATACTGCCTTGTACAAAAGCAGCTTAAGATCTAAGGCAAGGGTTGACTTAGTTCCAATAAGCCAGTAAAGCTGAGCTGTTTTGAGTTTTAGCTGGGATGTTTTGGCAGCTATATGTTGGGCCCACGTTAGGCGACGATCAAGGTGAATACCAAGATATTTCACACTATCGTGTTCTGGCGCTCTAACGCCGTTAATTGTAATAGATGGGCAATTTCCCCTTTTATTTTCCACTTCTCTAGCCAGTCCTCTAGTTCACTGACATGAGATTGAAGTCTTTGGGACGCAACAGCAGACTCTTTATGAATACTTAAAAATGCAGTATCGTCAGCAAATGGAGACGTGTGAGTTACTGCACTCGTAGGCATATCAGCAGTGTACAATAAGTACAGAAACGGTCCTAGGATACTCCCCTGAGGTACACCAGCATTTATATATCTACATGGAGAGGTTACGGCTTTTGATTTTATTTGGAAATGCCTGTTCCATAAATAGCTTTTCAGCAATTTATGCACGTTCACCGGCAACAATCGTGTGATCTTAAATAAAAGTCCTTCATGCCAGACCTTGTCGAAGGCTTGAGATATGTCACTAAATAGGGCTGAGCAGTACTGCTTCTTCTCAAAAGCACTTCTTATCAGATTTGTTATTCTGTGCACTTGTTGTGTGGTACTGTGTTTCTGCCTGAAGCCAAACTGATGGTCGGGAACTATAACGTTGGCATCAATATGAGAGACCAAACTGTCTAGCAGTATTCTCTAAAACATCTTAGAAAGTATGGGCAAAAGACTTATTGGACGATAAGATGATACTTGCGTAACGTCCTTTCCCGGTTTAGGTATCATTACCAAATCTGATATTTTCCAAGAGGCAGGAAAATAACCTATTCTCAACATAGAGTTAAAAATAAATAAAATAAAACGCACAGCAGAAACAGGCAAATTTTTAATCATTGTAGCTGATATTCTGTCACAACCAGGTGATTTATTTGGCTTCAAGCTTTTAATGGCGGCAATCACTGCAGAAAGCTTGAACCTGATTGGACCTCGAACCACATCATCAATAATAACAGGAGGAATACTAGAACCAGTACTATTATGTCAAGGGGTGCAAGAAAAAAAGAAACACATTACGGAGGTCCTTAAAAATTAATCAGATTTACTTGAAAATTGTTATACAAGGGTTTCTGGGGTCGCTGATTACATTTATTTGCACAAAAAAAGTCCAAATTTGCAGGGCTGTGTTATTGGACGTATCGGTCGGTCTCTTGTTGTAAACGAGAGTGAAAACAAATCTGAAAACGAAATCTGAAAACATTAATTTGGCCACATTCTTAACAATTTAAAATTTCTCTACGCGCAGGATTTTAACAAACACTTCCATTTTCATTCGTTTAAATTTCTACTCAGGAGCTTAAACCAACAGAGCATGAAAAACGTTGATGATGAGTTTAATTCATTCAATGGAGCTGGTGATGGTAGTAGTGAAGCAAAAGAAAGTAAGTTCCAATTTATTGAAAAAAAAAAAAAATCAGCTTCTCCGACGAAATTATCGAATTTGAGGCTCAGAAAATAATCATGCATTCCATGCAAACATAATAATGTAGTTCTTGTGAACTCAACTGGATGGCATGAATCTGGATACATCCATTTAGTTTTAAAATTTTTAAAAAATTTTATAAAAATTGCTAAATTTCCTGTAATTTCCTATAAGTTTAGTAAATCGTAAACTATAGTTAGTTACAATCACTATTTAATTTTAAAAACAATTAAAAACTTTGAATTTTTTTTATGAAAATATAAAAAAAAACACTCTGACTTTATTTTAAATAAAAAATATATGAAACTGTCACATGCAAGCGTAGGATTTACTTAAACCTAGTTAACACAATGATTTAGAACCAGGGCTTATGGACATTTAAAGGCGAGGCAAATGATCACCTTCTGGTTGGAAACCATTTTCATCGGCTACATAGTTGACCGTATAGACTTGACCATCATCGCCGGTATATGAATAAGAACCACGTACAACGAGTGCTTCATTTTCGGTGCCAATGTCTTTAAGTTGTCCTTCTTCTTGATGGGTTTTGCCATCACTGGTTTCAACACTGGAATATACAAAAACAAAAAAAAAATGGAAAAAAATTTAAAGGTTAAACGTAAATCTTATTGACACTAAACAATCTCTTTTACACACACAACAACAACAACAACAACACACAAGCATACAATAATTTATTTTAGTAATCCTTGTTGGCCTTGGCCAGTTGACCCAGTTTACAAGTATCCACATTAAGAGATAAAACCCGCAAGAAAATTGTTAAAAAAAAATAGTTACAGATGCGTTGTAAACCGGTTCATAGCCACTCATAGCCACACAGCTCAAGTCCAATTCAATTCAACGAAAGTACAACTTACATAAACTTGTATCCCTCGGGTTGTACATCTGAGTCGTAACGTAAAACTTGTACTTCAGATGGATCCTGTGGTGGGGCAGCCAAAGCGCAACCAATCATGGCAACAGCGAATACAACAGTAATGAATTTCATTTCGTATTTTGGTGTGATGGCGTAAGTGATGTTACGTTTTAAAGATCTTTTCGTTGGTGGTTGTTAACCGTGCAAGTACTCAACAATTAATGTTTAATACAACGTCTTATTATTGGCATTTTATACGTGTTTCACGATAAGCAAAAATTTTTCTTATTTCATCAATAATTGCTGTTGCTGGTGTTGTTGTTGTTGTGATGTTTAATAAATTTCCAACAACAAAAGAAAGGTAATTTATTTTACTACTCATGTTAAGTGTAAAAAAAAAAAAATTAAAAAAATTGATAATAAAAAAAATAACGTAAAGTACAATATACGTAAACGTACATACGCAGCTTTATATATACGTATGTACGTATGTTAGTAGTTTGTATGTATATGTATATTTTATTTACTCATGTTGAAATTCAGCAGAAAAAAGGGTTTAACCAGACACTTAGACTCACAATCAAGATACTCGCGCATGCTGATGAAGAGATTTGTTTGCTTCTTATTTAAATTTCAATTAACATTACTTTGTATATGTATGCACTTGTATGTACGTTACGTAGCCTATGTTATCGGCCTGTAATCTTTAGTTTTCTTAATATGGTTTTAGGAATTTTAAGAGTTTTGTTCTTTTATAGAAATTAAAAAAGTAAATTGTTGTTAAAACGATCAAATCAGTTCCAAGATGAATAAATATTTTCATGGGTTTTGCACCGCTTTCTCTTGAATACTACTGGGAAATGGACGCCCAAAGAAATATTTTTTAAATTCTTTTTCTTTCTATATGTCAGAGCTGTTGTTTGAACTCGTGTTGTTCTCGTCTATTAAGTGTTAATATTTGATTGAAATTAGTATTGTTTCTTTGCACTTGATGTCAACTTACAATATGTTAAAACGATGATAATTCTTTTCAAAATGAACTAGTTTTGTAGCAAACTATCTGAGCAATTTCTTTACTGTTTTTTTTTTTTTTTACTTTTTAAAGCATTCATCAGCTATTAACGTTGCATAAATACCGTCATAGACAGATGTACAGGGTGGGCCAAAAGTCAGGAAGGGGTTTAATCGTTTAATCGTTCTTGGGAATCTCGTGGCTTTAGTTCTTGCACTAACTGCAGCTTGTATGGGAAAAGATGTAAATTTCCCTTTAATATTCTGCGTAAAGACCGCCGAGACATTTGCAGCTCAGCAGAGCGCTTTCGAGTTGATGTTTCAGGATTCTCCTCAACACTCTCCAGAACGCGTTGAATATTTGCTTCATTAATTACAGAATGTGGTCTTCCGCTTCGTGGAAGATCCCTTAGTGAGCCTTGTTCCTGAAAACGTGTCACTAATTGATTCGGATGGTGAATTCCGCACATTAAAATGACGACGATAGGCTCGTTGAGTTTGAATTATTGATCGATCATGTTCAAAATAAAGTTCTATGATTTTGGTTCGCTGGATAACGATGTAACCTTCCCAAATTAATCTCCCAGATTTATTTTACAAGTCCTAAAAAGAAAAATAAAAAAAAAATTAAACTAGAAAAGTTATTAATTTTTCAAATCCCTTCGCGACTTTTGCCCCACCCTGTATCTTTGATCTGTAAAAAAGTAAAAGTAAAAAAAAAAAACCGTAAAGAAATTGCTCAGAATTGAAATTGCTACACATAATATGATACACAGTTTTTTAAATAATTTTTTTCTCGGCTAAAAACTGCTGAAATGGAATCTTAAGTAAGTCCATGACTGGTACATTGGACTAAAAAGTTCTTGGTCTTGATCTTGGTATATTTTGGCCTACGTTTTGACCCCTTGTGCTCAGCAATGCAAGTGACACCACACCAAACCGTAACTGAATCAGGGTGATGACTCTTTGCAACACGAGTAATCAGTTCAGTTGCATTCTTCGGCGATCGTTCTATCTTCTCTATCATTTTGTGTGTGTTAAATTTGCTTCTGCACAGTAAATACTGTTTTACCGGTAAACGATATTTTCATGTTTCACCAAAAAATGTTTGCATTTTTGCTTCCATAGTTTTTAAAAACTGCAAACAACAAATGTCCGATGCGACGTTTAAAGGCAACATATCTCAAATATTTTTTTTTTTTTTTTTTGTAATTTAACTCATGGACTTTTATGAGACATTCATCTACCGGGCCTTAACGTTCTGATCACGGAATGGATTTCATTGAATTTTTGTTTTTAGGACTTACGTTGACATCCTAACCATTGGAGGTCTTAAACATCTTCAATCACCTCACACAGTTTTAGGCATCGATAGAAGAACATACGGCTAATCCCAAGGGACCGTAATATTTTGAAAATATCAACTTTTCTCATACATGCAGAATTGGTCATTGCAATTCTTTAGTTAGGATATTGCAATCCTAGTTTCTCACATCATTTATGCTGTGTGTGATAATTTTATACATAAGTGGCGGGAGCTACAGTTTAAAGTCGACTCCGAACGACAGATTTTTTGAGAAACTTTTCATGGCAATTTTATTTACTTTTTCATAATTTTCGCCAGAACTCTGCTGAAAGGAAATCGCCGAAGAAAGGTCTTTCATGTTTCGTTTTGTTGAAAATCTCTGACCTGGGGTTTGAACCCTGGCCTCACATTTAATAAGCCAACACACTACCTACTAGACTATGGTGACTTCAGACGTGAGTATACCTACAGACTAAAGAAACAGACAAATTTTTGAGAAACTTCTAATAGCAATTTTATTTTACTCTCAGTGTCTTTGCCAGAAGACTGCTGAGAGGAAGTCGGCGAAGGCATATTTTCTCAAATTTCGTTTATTGTTGAAGATGTCTGACCTGGGTTATGAATTATAGCCTCACGACGTCTAATAAGCCAACACATTACCTACAAGATTACAAGCGACTTCTCATATCACACTGAAATAGCGCTTTAACAGCAATACGGTTCTTGTTATCTGACCAATCCATGGTGATCACTGTAATAATTTAGAATTCCTGCTGCAAAATGATAATTTGCTTTCAAATCTTCTATTACAATGAGAGTGATCAATGCTGAGATGTGTTTAATATATTGCAAGTTCCTACAAAATCTACTGTGTACGATAGATAAATATGATCTTCTTTATATTATTCTTCAAAGAAAAATGTATGTATGCAAGGCTATCGCAAATCCTATAATAACTTCACATGGGTGTCGGCTGTTAATAGTGTTTGCCCGATAGGGAGAAAGTCTTTACTATATTGGCCCTATGGCCTATGAAGATTAATGAGTTTTATTTTATTGGCAATATTGGTTGAGTTTAATTCCATTCGGATAAGATTGAAATCGTTCAAAAAAATCGTTATACTTTAATTTATCTCGTAGAGGTTAGGTTGGTGGTTCTTGAACGTGATATTTTTTGTACCTAAATTTGTATAGCGAGGGAGTAGTTTATTAAACAATTTTTTTTGTTGTTATATTTTACACCTTTACAGTAGACTTCAATCACTGTCATAAAAAGAACATGCAAATGAATAATAAAAAAAAAAAAAAAAAAACAGAAATAAAAATAGAATGAATAGATAACCGCAATGCAAAGTAGTTTCTGTAAAAGTGCGTTCCCACATTCATTGATGTAAACCAAGAAATAAGTTTGTTGGACCTGAAAATATTTTGAAATTATTATGATGAATCTCTTCTTTATTTTTTGTTTTGTTTTTGGCAATTTTGTTAGTTTTGTTATTAATTTTATGTGTTGTGTGGGTAAAAGATGTTTTAATTTTTTTTTTCTTTATATTTGGGGTCATTCAAACACACTCAGTGTAACATACAGATGCATACATACGTATGGCAAAAATCAAAACCATATTATTTAATTTTTTTTTTTTTATTTGTATGTCAAGTTCAATTTAATTTATATTTAATTAAGGCGTGGCAGTTAATTTTGTTTTTTGGGTTTCTCTCTCTATCATTTCTTTATAAATGATGCTAATAAATGCAGTTTTTGGTTTCTAATTTTAAGGGGGAGGGGGGGGGATGGTGGTAAAGTAAATAAAATATTAAACAAATTTTTTTTAATAATTTTTCTACCGTTCGATTAGCATAATAATTCTCACTTTCAATATTGATGAGCAAAGATTGATTGATTGATTGTTTGTTTTAAAACATAAAGCATATGAGGGTCGCTCAAAAATATAATTAAGAAAAATGTTTATCTCGTAGTGTTTATTGAGAATTTTCGTAAATTTCTTAAATAAAATAAAATAAAAATTTTTGAAGAATTTTATAAAAAGAGTTGAAGCAACTTGTAAATAAGAAGAAGGACATCAGGTTTCTTAAACAACAATTAACATAATTATAAATGTGGCCCTCGTAAAAACATGTTGTTTTAGTAGTTATTTGTGTTTTTCTTTTTTTTTTTTTCTTCAAAGTAAATTTTATCTTTTAATTTAATTTCCAGTTTCCTGACTGTATGCCATTGAAGCAGCGCCTTTATGGCATGAATTTGACACGTAAAATTAAGATAAAAATTAAATAAATTTTTTGGTTTTTAATAAAACAAGAAACTTCCAAATCTAAAACTAGTCTTAAGAATCTTTATGCTTCACGTGATCATTTAATGATCAAAGATGGTAAAAGACAAAAAAAAAAACAACAAAACAAAACAAAAATCTGAAATATTATTTAAAACAAACATACGCTAGAGATTTCAAGAATTTATATGTTTTTTTTTTATTTCATTTAAATATAAAAAAAGGAAAGAAAGAAAGAATTTAATATGCACGTGTTTCAAAGCAAAATTCATATATAAAACAAAACATGTTACTTGGCTATACTTCCCCTTATATTTAAAAATTTTTTTTTTTTTTTTGCTAAAGTACAGTTAAATGACATTTAAAAATTTTTATTTGATTTCAACTTTTTCCAAATTAGATCAACCCCGTCCGGTTAGTGCAAGCAAAATATACTTTCAATTTGCAGTGCAGTTTCATTGGCTTAGAATTTCGTATATCATTTCATCGTTCATTGTTACTGTTGACAGACGCGTAAGTGAGTGACGTTAAAAGGTTTCATAATTTATAAGAAGATTTGTATAACTGGTCTACCAAAAAAAAAAAAAAAAAAAGAAAAAACGTCAGAATAGTTCTTTAAGCCGAGTTTGTTTTTGTGTTGTTTTGTTGTGTATAAAACCCTAAAACGTTACGTGAACGATCGCAGTAGTTTTGCCTAAATCGTGCCGGAAAAAAAGCAAAAATCCACCAAAGTTTTTTTTAACATTTCTTTGAATAGCTATTAACAACACTACGTTTTTGCCACAGTAATTATGCCAGTCACAGTGAGAAGTGTAATTGTAGCAATCTTTTGCTTATGCATCCTCAACTTTAATGCGGATTGTTCAACTGCAGCTCCTGTGGATAAGATGGAATCAACACATCAGCAACAACAACAAGACGCTGTGAAAATTGTCAAATATGACAATTTTAATATTGGCATTGATGGCTATGATTTTGCGTAAGTTTCTTAGCAAATTAGCCCCAAAGGGGAATTAATTTTATATTTTCTTGTTTTCTATCTACAGTTTCGAAACCAGTGATGGTGTATCACGTAAAGAAACAGCCACTGTTAAGAATATTGGCACCGAAGAGGAGGCAATTTCTGTTGAGGGTACTGTCAGTTGGGTGGGACCGGATGGTATTCATTATACTTTAAATTATTTGGCGGATGAAAATGGTTTCCAGCCAGAAGGCAAACACTTACCGGTTGCACCAGAGGCCTAATCTCAGTAAAAAGAAAAAAAAAAGTATTTTTATTTGTCTGTTTTATAGATGTTTAACGAATTTCTAGTCTACTTTATTGTTTGTTATGAAAATACAAAAAAAAAAAACTTTTCAGAAAATTTAAAATAGTTTTCATTGTGATTTGAAGGAGAGAGGAGATGAAAAGAAAATGCTTTATATTAACGGTGGCGGATATGTTTGTAGATTCTTTCCAAATTCATTTTTTTTTTTTTTGTGAAGTAAAATTGTTTCGTTTAGAAATGAAATATTATTTCATTCATATGGCTGCCTCAGCGGGCCTCACAATACCTCATTCGATCGCACAAATATTCCTGCACTTTTTCAAGTGTATGGGGTCGTATCTCGGCAATGGCATCACGAATGTTGGCTTTCGAATGCACAATTGTCGCTGGTTTGTCGGCATAACACTTTTCTTTAACGGTGCCCTACAAAAAATATTCCAACGGTGTCACAACGTAGCTTCTTGGCGGTCAATTGACATCAACATTTCAGCTGATTAAACGGTCATCAAACGTTTGACGCAAAAAATCGATTGTGGCATGAGGCGTGTGGTATGTTGCATCATCCTGTTGAAACTAAATATCGTTCGTATCAGTACCAATGAAAAGCGGGTAGAAAAAAAATCGGTTCACATGATGCGATAGGTATGTTCATTGACCGTAATACATGAGCAGTTCTCATGTTAAAAGGAATACGGGTCAATGATGCCATCGCTCCACAAGCCGCACCAAACAGTCCCTCGTGATGGATGCATTGGCTGCAGTAAGACCATGAGGAGGTTTTCTGAGCCCCAAATACATGAATTTTGCTTATTAACGTACTCAGCAAGATGAAAATGAACTTCATTCGAAGCTGATGATTTTTTTTTTTTTTTTTTGTTTGGAAAATTCGACATCATCGTAGAGTTATTCGTTAGCCCAATAAATCGATTCAAATCGTTCAGTGGAGATAATATACAGAATTAAATAATTACAATCATTTAGTCAGGATTACGACTAAGCTTCTCATACCACTTATGTTGTGCGTGTTAATTTTTATACATGAGTGGCGGGACCTAAAGCTTAAAGTCGACTCCGAACAACCGATTTTTTTTTTTTGGGGAAACTTTTCGTGGCAATTTTATTTCACTCTCAGAGTTTTTGCAAGAAATCTGCTGAGAGGAAGTCACCGAAGAAATATTTTTTCCATATTTCGTTTTGATGTCTGACCTGGGCTTTGAACCGTGGCCTCACACGTCTAATAAACCAACACACTACCTACCAGTGTTGAAAAATTCAGTACTTTAGTACTTTTTTCAGTACTTTTCCATTTCAAAAGTACCGCAGTACCCCCGCGACGCATTCAGTACTTTTTTATTATGACATATTTTATGTCGTGTGCTTTTCAACTATTAATGCATTAGCATTAATGCATTAGCAACTAAAGGTAGTATTTGTTTTTAGCCTCGATTAGCCAAACGTCCACGGAACGTACGTTCGTCTTAGAATGCAAAAAGCAATGAGAACGTCTGCCGAACCGACAAATGATTTCGGTAAGCATTAAGATTACTCTTCATATTCTACAAATGAAAGTATGTTCCATAACGTTCCGTCGACGTTTGACTACACGGAACTTTTACGTTTTGTTACGTTCAGAATCAGCAGTTTTTGTTTTATATGTGAGGAACACGTATAAGTCGTTAGTTTTTCTGTTCCGTACCGTACGTGCATTAAATATGAAGAAATAAATAGTCTAGTAGGTAGTGTGCTGGCTTACTAGATGTGAGCCCGTGGTTCATACTCAATATCAGACATCTCCAAAACAACGAAAAATGAAAAAAATATTCCTTCGGCGACCTCATTCTGTCAAAAACTCTGAGAGTAAATAAAATTGCCATGAAAAGTTTCTCAAAAATCTGTCGTTCCGAGTCGACTACAGTTTAAGGTCCCGCCACTCATGTATAAAATTAATGCACACAACATAAATGGTGTGAGAAGATAGGTCATAATCCTGATTGAAGGGTTGTAATGTATGTACATATGTATTTTTTTTTACAAAAGTACCATTTGATGCGAAAAAGTACTCTTTCACTTATAGTTCAGTACCATTTTAAAATTTCAATTTTTCAACACTGCTACCTGCTAGATTACGGTTACTTTAGTGGAGAGAATATACTGAATTTTGTAACAGAATACAATCATTACAATCTTTTAGTCAGGATTGCAACCTAGCTTCTTGGGTGTGTTAATTTTATACATGAGTGGCGGAAACTACAGTCTCTACTCCTTTGAGATGCTTTTCATGGCAATTTTATTTCACTTTCAGAGTTTTTGTCAAAAATCTGCTGGGAGGAAGCCGTAAAAGAAATATGTATTTTCATATTTCGTTTTGTTGGAGATGTCTGACCTGGGATTTAAATCGTGGCCTTACGTTTAAACAGCCACCACCACTACCTACTAGACTACGGCGGATCAGGAATATGATAGTGTTTACAATGAGCACGGTTAAAATTAAGTTAAATTAATGTGGATACTTGCTATAAGTATGTATACATATCTCCTTGTTTTCTTATATATCTACTAGACTACGACTGTTTTTTTTTATATTTGTTTGCCAATTTGAAAAAAAAAATGGTTTTGATATGTGGTTACATATGTATGTCAATAAAACAATTTTCAATTTCTTTATATGTTTGGAACTAAATTGCCAAAAAAAAAAAGGCATTTAATTGTCTATTCAACAACACAATAAACACGTTTTCTCAATTGGCAGTACATTGCCTTTTATTGGTTTGTTTTTAATTACTTTCATTTCCGTTTGTTGTGATGTATAACCTTTGACTTTCGGAGATTGCGATAACGATTACGCTTACCAAACGAAATTAAGACATTTAAATAAAACGCCACCCAAATTTTCGAATAACATGAATATCCAGAAATTACATAAAACTTATGAAAATTACATTTTAAACTCATTTCAGCAAACAATGTGATATGATATGATGAATGATGTGTGGTTTTTGTTTGTCAAAATTTAAATGCTCATAAGACAAGGGTGCTTAAACAATAAGTATAATAATAATAATAATAATAATAATAATAGAAAATAAAATCTGTGTTTATAAAATAAAATAAACAATATGAAATGAAATTGGCAAAAATTGCATAATAATATACAAATTGCCACCTACAGAAATAAAATACCAGCACCACTCTTAAGCACATGCAAACCTTTAGAGATATGTATGAATAGACTCCGATAGTTGTAAATATTACTTGTGTCGGTATGTTTGTTAAATACATACAAAAACAAAAAAAAAATCAGCTAATAAATCATTCGTTGAAATTCGACTCGATATGAAATTTACGACAACAACAATAATAAATAAATATTTAAACATTTTGTCTGCTAATCATGTCTGGCTGTATGACCAAATTGACCGAGAAATATTCACAGAAAACTATGATGAATGCAAAATAATACAAACACTACATATGTATGTATGTATGTATATATGTATCAGAGATCAGCAACGAGTATTCAAAACGATGAGTAGATTCGAGTCATACTTATAATTTCAGCTACTTATACGCATTCATACTTATTTTAATATCATACTCATACTACTCATATTCAAAGTTAGAAATACTCATCGTACTCATACTTAACAATGCGCACGATGTTGTTGATTTCGACTCTCCATGATTCAACATATACACGAAGCACAAAATAAGTATGATTCGAGTACGAACACCACAATTCTCGCTAGAAGGTTGTGTGTGTGCTTTGCTTGCTGTCTTTGTCTTTTCTTTTCTCTTCTTTTGTAAATGCAACAGTAACTACTACTGTAAATTTTGATGAATGATTCGAGTGACTCGAATCATTCGTAAGTATTATAAGTATTTTTCTAAATTTATGAATCTGAATGAGTAGGCTTATGAATCAAACAATGAATCGAATGTTGTGAGTTTGATGTCAACGTTGTACTCATACTCATTGCAACCTATACTTATAAATCAATGTTGTAGCGAGTACGAATGAATCAGAGTAGTTGAATTTTAATACTCTTGACTCACTCATACTCAAAATTTCATAAGTACCTATGAGTAGCGAAAATACGATTCATTGCTGATCTCTGATATGTATCTATGTATGTATGAAGAGAGAACCAAACTAATTTCTGTATTTTAAAGAATATACTTAAATGTAAGCAAGAACTGCCCATAATAACCGGCAACAATGTAATAAAAAGCAAAAAAAAAAAAAGATACAATTTTATTACCGTAAAAAATATGTTTTTATTATATGACTAACAACCGTACAATATGCCATAAATTGTTTTACACCAAAGAAAAACAAAAAAAAAAAAAAAAAACAAACAAAATCCAGTATTTGTTTTATTGTATTTAAAATTGATTATTAAAGTTTTGTTTGTTTAATACAAATACAGTAGCAGTGACAGTGACAGCCATATACACCCTACTACGTTTGTAGTTGTTGATGATAAATGTTGTCTCAGTATGATTGCATTCTTTTATTTTATGTTAAGAGATAGCAGTAATCGCAATAGTCAAATGGGTAGTGCGTTGGCTTATTAGAGGTGAGGCCACGGTTCAAAACCCGGGACAAACATCTCCGACAAATCGACTTATGAAAAAATATTTCTTTGGTGACTTCTTCTCAGCAGATTTCTGGCAAAAACTCTCGCGAATAAATAAAAATTGCCATGAAAACTTTCTCTGTACAATCTATAGTTCGGAGTCGACATTAAACTGCAGGTACCGCCACTCATGTATACATTTGACACACACAACATAAGTGGTATGAGAAACCAGATCGTAATCCTGGCTAAAAGGTTGCAATGGCTAATTATATATGTATCAGAGATCAGCAATGAATCATTTTTCCGCTACTCATAAGCACTCATGCAATTTTGAGTATGAGTGAATCAACAGAATTGAAATTCAACTACTCTGATTCATTCGTACTCGCTACAGCATTGATTTATAACTATAGGTTACAATGAGTGTGAGTACAACGTTGACATCAAACTCACAACATTCGAAATGTGTTTGATTCATACGCCTACTCATTCTGATTCATAAATTTAGAAAAATACTTATAATACTTACGAATGATTCGAGTCACTCGAATCATTCATCAAAATTTACAGCCTTTGTTATTGTTGCATATACATACAAACAAAGAAGAAAGGAAAGACAAAGACAACAAGCAAAGCATACACACAATCTTCTTGTGAGTAGATATAGTAGTGTTAGTACGCGAATCATACTTATTTTGTGCTTCGTGTAAATGTTAAGTAGAGACGAGTCGAAGTCAATAACATCATGCGTATTGTTAAGTATGAATACGACGAGTACTTCCACCTTTGAGTATGAGTAGTATGAGTATCATATTAAAATAAGTATGAATGCGTATAAGTATCAGAAATAATAAGTATGACTCGAATCTACTCATCGTTTTGAATACTCGTTGCTGATCTCTGGTATGTATGTATGTATGTATATCAAGAGATGGTTGTGATTTTTTAATGGGGTTTTAAAGAAAATATGTTCCGATTAAGTATGGAATAAAATATCCATTAAATGGTCGCCACAGCTGTCATGGCAGGTCTTTACATTTTCCAACAAATTTTCGTTGGCTTTTTCACTAAGACGTGGCTATATTTCCTTGACGGCTCATTAGATCCCGGATGTAAGCTCCGGAATTGTTTCTAGTTTATTCCGATAAGCCCGTGAAAACCAAAGAAAATCACAAATGATAATTTGTTCTGGAAAAAGTCGCCGTAGTCTAGTAGATAGTGTGTTAGCTTAACAGATGCGAGCGGGGTTAAGCGCCTAGCTCAGACATCGTGACAAAAGCGAAAAATTAAATAATATTTCTTCAGCAAATTCCGTCTCAGCAGTCTTGTGGCAAAAACTCTGAAAGTAAATTGAATTTCCATGAAAAGTTTCTCATAAATCTTTCGTTCGGAATCGACTGTAACCCATACAACAAAGGGTGGTGTAAGAAACTAGGTTCGTCATCCAGACTAACGGATTGTAATGACCAATTGGGCGAGTAAGTAAGTAATTTGTTCTGGAAATCTTTGCTGCAATAAATCGATTGCTGCGTGCTCGCGTGACAGATGAAGACGTCTTCCTGAAACCTCATATCGTTCAAAAACATGCCGTACAGTTTAGGCCACGGAAACTGTTTCAACATGTTCCTGTAACGAACGCCATTCACAGTCACTGCAAATTCGGTCTCGTCTTCAAAAAAACTAAGACGATAAAAATCTACACCAGAAAGTTGATGGTTGTGAATACATTTGTTTGACAATTTTATGTATTCGCTGAGCCATTCAGAGAGAAATGCGCTTTATTGGAGAAGATTCCGTTTTGTCGCAAAAGTTGCTTTTGAAACTTTGCTCTCTTAACAACTGAAAGAAAATCCAGTTATTTCCATGGTCTATTGGTTTGAGCTGGTGGAGGTCTTTTGTCAAAATTCGTTGCGTAATGTTTTGTGAAATTTGAAACGATGCCACATTAATGGGCTTGCGGTGGTACTCTCGTTTATAGCAGCAATGTATTCAAGAGACCGACCGGTATGATGACGCGTAGGATTTTAAATGTTCGTAAACGATTCACACTAAAAATGCACACTTTCCCAGATAAAATCTGTATCTAATTAGAGCTTTGAAATGCAACTTAAACTTGATACTTGTAATACAAGATTGTTTTAATTGTAGAGCATATCGATAAATTTTTGCAAGTCAGCCTTAAAAGGTGATTTTTACGAACACAGGTCTTCCAATGCAGTCTTCAATTAGTGTGGCAGCAACATCTCTATCTCAGTTGGAATATCGAAACGAATTGCATTTGATGCTGATTTGTTACAACAACAATTATTTATTGTGTTTAGGTTTGTAGATATACACGCATATACATACTCGTACATACTTGAATAGTTATCTTGATGCAGATGAAGTGATACCAAAGGCAGCATGTAGACTTTGTTATAAAAAAATTAACGCATTATTACTGTTTTTGTTGGTTTTTCTATTGTTATTTATTATTTTTATTTATTTTATTTTGTTTTATTATTTCATGTTGTTGTTGTTGTTGTTTTTTTTTTAAATATTACAGCCGATATTGTAATTTTATTGTCTAAGGTTAACAACTTACAAATTAAGAAGAATATTTGAAGAAGAAGCAGACGAATCTATTTAATGATTTGTATTGATTTTGTTAATTTATTTATTTTTTTTTTTTTATTTAAAAAACATCTATGGATCAAAATCCTTACAGACTATTTACATTTACAAATTATTAATTAGAATATACATTTTCAGGTGTTCAAAGAAAGTATAATATTACGTTTTATGATATTAACATTCAACGAGTAATCAAAATAAGTGTAAAAATAATTAAAGTTTCTACATAATCTCCTTAATGGATCATTGTTAGCATAATTAGTTTGATGATATTTAAGTTGAAGGGGTACGAAATTTCTTGTTGGTTTAGAAGGAACATTTAAGCAGATATTTCCCAGTAGAAATTCCGAACAAATAGAGCCATTCAATAAATTTATCAGAAAGCTTATATTCAGTATCAAGCGTCTACTTTCCAACGTAGGTAGTTTAATTAAAGCAAGTCGTGAAGAATAGGATTGTAGGTTCACATTTGGATTCCACGTCGAGTTTCCCAAACAAAATAAAAGAAACTGCTTTTGAACAGATTCTATATTGTTTTTCTGATAGGAAGTAGAGGGATCCCAAATAACCGATCCATACTCTAAAATAGGCCTTACCAAGGCAGTATACAATCGAGTAGTTATTTTACGATCAGTAAACTCCTTAGCCCAACGTTTTATGAAAGCAAGCACCCCACGGACTTTATTAATCATCATAGTTATATGTTTATTAAAGTTTAATTTGCTATCGAGGAGAACTCCTAAGTCAAGGAACTCAGTAACTATTTCCAGTTGAAATCCGCCTAATGAAAAATGACCTTCTGTAAACAAGTTTCTCGAGAATCGCATATGTTTACATTTCTTTAAATTAAGATACATTAGATTAATATTACACCAATCGTAAAACATATTCAAATCATGTTGTAGCTTCTTTCTCTCGTGAATACTATTATAGCTCAGGAAAATTTTCAAGTCATCCGCCATACATTAAAATATTACAGAATTTTATTACACATGGTACATCTTTATTAATGATGGGGAAAAATATAGGGAAGGGAAAATAATATAGGACCCAAATGGCTTCCTTGAGGGACTCCGGAACTTACGACGATGTGTTTAGATGTTACATTGTTAAAAACTACGCACTGCTTCCTTCCAGTTAAATATGACCTTAACCAATTCAAAGTAACAGTTGTAAATCCCAACAGATGAAATTTCAGTAAAAGCAAGTTGTGATTTACTTTATCGAAAGCCTTACTGAAGTCGGTATAAATTACATCAGTTAATTGTTTGCTATTAAAACCATTATTTATGATTGTAGTTAGTTGCAAGAGATTTGTGGTCGTTGAGTAACCTCTCCTAAAACCATGTTGATGACAGGATATTAAAGATGATAATTGATTAATAATATTATCCGTTATGCATTTTTCAAAAAGCTTTGGTATTGCGCTAAGTTTAGCAATACCTCTATAATTAATTATATGTGCTTTATTACCAGACTTGAAAAGCGGAATTATGTAGGAATCTTTCCATAATTGTGGAAAATAACCAAGTTTTATTGATCTATTAAATAAGATCTCCAATGGCAAAGCGAGAGAATTTGCACAATATTTCAATACACAGTTTGGTATACCATCAGGTCCACTATTAAAAGAAAGTTTAACTCCACCTATAGCCGATAGAATCTGCGTTGTGGAGATCGGAGGAAATTTAATTGACTGGCTTTCCTTAATTGTATAAGGATAGGAGTTACCGTCGTATTCAATATCAGAATATGTAGTTGAAAAAAAGTCAGCAAATAAATGACTTATTTCCTTATTATCATCAGATTCATAATTTAAATATTTCATGACATTAGGGTAACCAGTTACTTTTCTCTTAGAGTTGACGAAATTATAAAAAGATTTGGGGTCTGATTTAAGATTATTCTTCACCGAATTTATATAGTTTTTGTAAAGAAGTGAGTTCGTTGAATTATAAACTGTACGTGAGGCAACATATTTAGCATAATCAAAAGCTGACCCAGACCTTTTATATCTTTTGAAGCATTTGCTTTTAATGTTCTTAAAGTTAGACAATTGTTTAGAGCCCCATGGAGGACCAGTTTTATGAGAAATTTTCATTTTAGGGATACATTCATCCATCAATGACCAAATTGTTTTATAAACACATGTTTTATAAAACACAAAAATTTTTTAAATTATTTTTTATTGCTTAAAAAAAAAATATATGTATATATAGGGTGTGTTTTTTAAGAGCTTAAGCAGTTAACATGATGCGTCACGTCAGAATTGATGAATTAAATTTTTATTTGATCGTTTGGTGGTTAATAATCTCATGGCGTTTATTTTTTTTTTTTTATATGACGCATATGTCTACTAGTTACGTGATCTATTCGATCAGTCCAAGTATTGATTAGATTACTTTATCCAATAAATATGGCCATATAGCGTTATTGGTAAATCTTAGTTTCCAATGCTTAAAGAGTTGCTGATTTATCGCTATGAACCAATGACTTTATATAGCCCTACAACAAGTATGCAGAGAGATTAAATCGCCCGAACGAAGGTCCTAGTGCAGAGGATCACTTCGGGAGAGAAAATTCTTAACTTAAAACTGATTTTTCAATAAATCGAAGGATAAGTATGCTGTGCGAGACGTTGCGCTGTATTATTGGATCCAAATCGCTTTTGTGTTTAGCCGATTAATTTTTGCAAACAGAAAATTCAGTCAACATGACTGGAAAGCGCTTGCCTTTCACCGTAGCAGCAGCTCCTTGCTCATTTCGAAAGAAATAAGGACCATTAATGCTGCTTGCATGCAAATCGCACTAAACAGTCAATTTTAATGGATCTAATCGTTATGCGTTACGGCTTGAGAATTATCTTCACTTCAAATGCGACAGTTTTGCTTACTGATGTACTAATTTAACCAGAAATGAAGTTTGGTGATAAACACAATTATTTGTTAAAAATACACATTTTTGTGGGCAGTTTCAAATGAGTATGAAGCAGAACAAATATAACACAAACGATGATCTTTTGACTTCAGTTCTTGTGCGAGCGAGATTTTATAAGACCATAAGCTAATGTTCTGATTATAAGGGGTGATTTTTTAAGAGCTATAGGAAAATTTTTCAAAAAAAAAAACACATAAAATTCAGAAAAATGCATGAAATCTTTATTTGAATCGATAGTACGGTCCATATAATTTAATGTTTGAAGATTATTTCATGCAAATGTTGACCGCGACCATCTGCTTAGTCCAATTTTGGTCCATCTGCTTAGTCCAATTTTGACATACTCTTTCCAACATTTCGGCCGGTATCTCACGAATAAATGTTTCAATGTTGTCTTCCAATGCGTCAATTGAAGCGGGGTTCTCTGTATAGACATGAGCTTTAACATAGCCCCACAAAAAATAGTCTAAAGGCGTTAAAACGCACGATCTAGGCGGCCAATTGACCGGTCCCGAACGTGAAATAAAATGTTCACCGAACTCGCCTCTCAATAAGTCCATTGTTACGCGTGCTGTGTGGCATGTGGCACCGTCTTGTTGAAACCACATGTCATGCAAGTCAAGCTCGTGCATTTTGGGCAAAAAACAGTTGGATATCATCTCACGGTAGCGCTACCCTTCACAGTTACATTACGGTTCGCAGCATCTTTGAAGCAGTACGGTCCAATGATGCCAAATTCAATGATTTACAAGCGTTGTTCGTTTGTAAGACGATTCATGGTTAAATTATAGACCAAACTGAAGATGTTTGACAGTGAAACAAAACACGAAACGTGCGTGAGCTGTTTAAACCAGCGTTGCCAAAAAGATAATAGCTAAAAAATCACCCTTTACTAATGATTTCCATGTATTCGAAGGGTAAAAGCCAAAAAATTGGAAACGAAGACAAATCGACATTTCTTCTACGAGATGTCGTGCTACAGCAGCAATGTTCACTTTCATATGCACATTTTTTTGTCTTGTTGAAGATTTTAAATCGAGAAGAGTAAAATTAGTATGAAAACGATCAATAACTAAAGGAACACCTGGATTGTTAAGCCAGTTCAGTTGACCGTAAAATGGACAAAGTGCTTTGTGAACGTCTCTAATAGATTTGTTATTCTGGCATTCAACTATTCATGATGACTTTCCAAACTTTAGTAAATAGAAATGTCAACCCAGTTTGACATTATCGAGTGCAAAACCATAGTTGTTGATATTGAATGCTCTCATGCTGGAAAAGAACACTAGGTATGTGGAATTCTTTGGTACCCTGGTGCTTTAAGAGAGTATTTCGCACATCGCAAGGTTCATGTTGCGGTTTCCATCAGAGTTTCTTGCACCGAACATAAGTAGTTAGTTAGTCCGATCGTAATAAGTAGAATATAACTCAACTCTGGTGTATTTACATAATTGGTCACTACAACCTCTTCCACACATTACAGGACATACTAAGTAGGGATGCCAAACGGGATTGATTTTTAAAAATCCCGGGATTCGGGATTTTGTAATTCCGATCCCGAAATTCCGGGATAATTCGGGATCCAAAAATCCTGAAAAATCACGGAATAAAACGCGGTTTTCTCTTAATAATAAAAATGAAAAAAATATTTTTTGTTCACAAAATCATTTATATTCCAATTATATCAGAATTATATGTCATTAAAAATAAAATATAAAAAAAGCAAGACAAAAAGTAACAAAAAAGCGTAAATTAACAAAAATAAAAATTATTCGTACATATGCAAATGCATTAGTTTTAAGAAAATTATTTGGATTCCAAAAAAAGATTAAAGCATCTAACATATGTGATCTGATAGGCTTGAACGAATTTTGTTGTCAACATACGGTGCCGTTGAAAAACACCTCTCGCAATCAACACTTGTTGGTAAAATAGTTCCGAGATAGCTTTTTGCAGCTTGTAAATATTCACCTCTACCACCTGCTGATGTAAATATATCTATTTCTTTGGACAGTTGAGTATCTAAATCAGTAACCCTATTAATTGATTATATGTATAGGACTTTTGCATTCTTCGATGGCATCAAATAACTTTTTAGCAATGGAAGTAGGGTTTTCCTCATCTGAGATGCTATTATCGAAGTCGAGTGATATAGAATTTTTTTTTCAGGACCTTTTGCAGGGTCAAAATACATATGAATTCACAATCCCGAAAATCCCGAAAAATCCCGGGACAAGTTTTTAAAAATCCCGGGATTAGGGATTTGGGATTTCCCGATTGGCATCCCTAATACTAAGTATTCCGACTGCCTAAGTTGAATTGGATATTACACATACATAATTAGTCATTACAATCCTTTAGTCAAGATTACGACCTAGCTTCTCATACCGCTGATGTTCTGTGTGTTAATTTGATACATGAGTGGCGAAACCTACAGTTCACAGTCGATTCCGAACAACAGATTTTTGAGAAAGTTCCCATGGGAATTTTATTTACTCTCAGAGTTTTTGCCAGAAATCTGCTGAGAGTAAGTTGCCAAAGAAATATATATTTCATATTTTCATATTTTCGTTTAGTTGGAGATGTCTGACCTGGGGATTGGACCGTGGCCTCACGTTTAATAAGCCAACACACTATCTAGGACGACTTCAATGTCAATACAGTTTGACACTCTCAGCTGTGAAACCATCGTTCACGATATTGATAGTTCTTATGTCACTAAAAACTCTGGATATATGAAATTCTTTAGCATCCTGGTACTTTAAGTGTTATGGAGCGATTTTCATCATAGTTTCTAGACTTTTACACTACACTGAATTAAAGGTGTTAGTTAGTCCGATTGTAAAAACGAAACGATTTGATGAATAAAAATGCTCTTAAAACATAAGGACAACCCTCTTTATCTGCTTTATATTTAAACTCTAAAGGACACTTGCATTCGAATGCATTACCATAGACATAATACGGAAGGTAAAATACGTGGATATCATAGAATTCATTCCATTCGGGGTCTCTAATATCGTCCTATATCTACACTGCTCTCTCTCTCTCTGATTCTTAGTATCGATTTAGTTGAGGAGTTTCAAACGAATCAAAAAAAGAAAAACATTGCTTCCAGACAGCCAATGTTGAACAGCTTGAGTGGATATAACTTCTAAGCCACAATGTACTTTGAAGAAATGATATTTTATTTTTTATTTAGTGTGAGAAGCTAGGACTGAAGGGTGCGGGCTTCTTGGGGACGATTGCTGTAGACTGTCTAATGGTGAAGGTATAGCACTGGCCATTTTATAGTCACCTAGCATCAACTCGTTTCCTTGCCGTTCGTATTTGAGATGTCAACAAACACTACTCCCTCTCTTCCACCTTCCTATAACCCATTTTCCTAAAAACCTGCACAATGCACTGCATGAGTAGGGACCATCTCCTGAGTGCTGGTTTCACAAAAAAAAAAAAAAAATTTGCTGATCGAAAATAAAAACAAATTTTTAAAAACTTGCAAATGCTGATTATTGTGTCTTCCTTGCCGTATCGGAGTAGACTTGCTTTGATTAAACTGCCAACTCTTGACCTTCCTATACCCGCGCGTTGGTCTGTGAGACCGATTTTTTTATTATTGCGATTTTTTTTGTAAAAAAAAATAGTGCCAGTAAGTTGATATCACTGGTAGCTTCATAATTCGTAATAAGCTTCGTTTTTGCTTTAAAAAAATTTTTTTAAATAGTACCAAGGATATAGGATTTTCCATTGTCGGTCTCACAGACCAACGCGCGGGTATTGGTGTTTCACTTTTTGGCGTGGGTATAGGAAGGTTAAATTTGTTAAGGTCCTTAGTTGCTTATTTACTTCTACATGAATATTAATCGTGATACAATTACAAGTTATGTATTTTAAAAATTCAACGACAATATTGCATGACTGACATACAGCCCGACTAATAAGCAATGAATAGACTACAAATCTGTTTATATAGTTAAACTACGCATATGGAATGTGATAAATCCAGACAGGGTAACAAAATCTGTTTAATGGTTTTTAATTTAACAATAAAAGAAGAAGATTTAATTTTAATTGCATGCCAATATGGATTTTAAGCGACCTTTGTGATTAAAAATATATCTTCTGGCTCTGTAAGGCGTGTGATATAATCCCAGTGGGTTTGGTAAATTTTGATGGTTTTATTAAAAAGAAAAAAAATACGTTTTTTTTTCTCTTCATTGTTTGGCTTTTTATTATCGGTCATACGATGTTGTTGATCTTGATTAAGATTTTGCTTTCAATAACGATGTTGGTGTGGTGATGATGGGTGCAGTTGTAAAAGATGACCACAGGCGAGTGTAGAGTATGTTGTCATTTATTTTATGACTGTCACTTGCAATTTTATTGAAATAATTAACAGTGCGGCAAATAAATTATTCAATAAATTTCAACAAAAAAAAAATGTATTTTACTTTTTTTTAATTTGTATTCGTTTAAATACATTAAAGTACCTGATGGTGGGGGTTTTTTGCTCTGTGGTTTGGAAATTAATCATGATTTTGTTTGCGAAAAATAAATAAAAAAAAAGCGTTTCTTAGAAAACAAAATGCCATCAAAAGAGCCGTTCGCCATGATAATGTTAAAATGAATGAGGTTATGTATGTAAATATTTTATTTTCAACGCCTTGTCAATTGATATCTAATTAGAGATTCTAATTAAACTTCAATTTATAACTTTCAAATTGTAATTACAACAGCAACGACCACCACCACCACCATTAAGATTATCAGTATGGCCGAGTGGATTTAATATGAAGGAGTAGGTTTTTTGACATGTTTTTTAATTTACTGCCCATAGGAGGACATTGTTTAATTTTTTGTTGTTCATATAAAAAAAAAAAAAAAGATTCAATTAATAATTCTTTATTTTATTAAGTCTTTGTACAGTTCGATTTGATTTCGAATTCCACCATTTCAGTATATAAACATGGTGTTGGAATATTGAAAATCAGTCAAGTGTAAACAACTTGTAATATCAACACCTTCAAGGATTCAACCAACCAACCAAGAATTAAAACTTCAATATGAAATATCAAATCGTAGTATTGGCCTGCTTATTCAGCATTATTTTGGCTGCTCCCCAACAGCAGGATGATACACATGCCGAAACCTTGCGTTTTGAAACCGAAAATAATGGCGTTGATAAATATAATTTTGCGTAAGATTCCCTTCTTTTATTTGTGATAAAACAAAATTAAAAATAAATTCTTAATAACATATCCTTTAGCTATGACACCAGCAATGGCATCTCACGCACCGAAGAGGGTACATTGAAAACAACTGAAGATGGTGCCGCTATTGTTGTACAAGGCTCAACATCCTGGACTGCGCCCGATGGCAAGAAATATGAAATTACCTTTACCGCTGACGAATTCGGTTATCATCCCAGTTTCAAACTATCTTCCTAAATTTTGATTTTGTGCCTGAATTTGTTAATAATTTCAAATCCATGGGCGATATATACTTTTCAATATGTTTACTTAGTAAATTTGTTTAAAATATTGTTGTTTTCTAATTAGTTGTCTTGTTAATCTAATAAATATCAATAAAGTCGTTTGTCATTTAAATAAATGTTTTCGATTAAATACATAATTTGGGATAATTAAAAAAACAATCAAAATACCGGGAAGTCTTCACAGTAAAATAAAGAAAATATCCGTCCTTGTCCACGAATGCCAAACATTTCTCAGGCATGTTTTCGAACATTCAAAAGTAACTCTTATATGGGTTCCGCAACACAGCGATATCGTTGAAAATTGCAAGAGTGATAGCCAGCATGCAATCTCCTGCATATTACAGGAGTTATATTCCGATTGCATAATTAAAATTGGATATGATCCACCCGTTTTATAAGGCGGCTCAATCTCATTGCAGCAACAGTGTACGTGCAATATTGCTAGACTCTGCTGGATAGGTATGGATAAGCAGTAGACTGACTAGCTTCTATTCTCTAATCGTACAGCCAACCATCGCAGAATATTGATTATCACAGGCCAATGTGCTTTTAATACTTACTTACATACATAATTGGTCATTACAACCCTTTAGTCCGGTTACTACCTAGCTTCCCACACCACTTATGTTGTGCGGAACCTACAGTTTAGAGTCCACTCCGAAGGACTGATTTTTGAAAAACTTTTCATGGCAATTTTATTTACTCTTAGGGGTTGTGCCGGAAATCTGCTGAGAGGAAGTCGCCAAAGAAATATTATTTTATATTTCGTTTTGTTGGAAATGTCTGACCTGGGGTTTGAACCGAGGCCTCACGTCTAATAAGCCCACACACTACCTACTAGACTACGGCGACATCAGCTCTTTTTACTAAATTAAATTAGGGAGACTCAATCTATAAATCCCGCTTTTAGGGAGACTCAATCTCGTTAGCATCAACAGGGCACGTGCAATATTGCTAGAACCTGCTGGATATGCATGAAGAAAACCGACTAACTTCCATTCTAAAATCGTATGACCATCCATCGCAGAATATCAAGTCTCACGAGCCAATGTCTTTTGATAGGCATGCCAAAAAACTTGGCATTCCGGTAAAAAACTTCTGCAGGAGTTGTGGGTCTGGAGGAGTAAGTAATGAAAAAATTGCAGGTATTTGACCTCTCACCTCTTTGTGTACTCTTTCTGACGTTGTTGACCGCGGTCACTAATGTGAAGATTGCTGCACTAGAAACACTTTTTTTGGACTTAAGTTGGTTTTCCCAAGGGAACGTTTGATCTTCGGGTTGAATATTGATTGTGGGATTACAATGGGCTAAAATGCTGGCCTCAGTAGGCCCTCCTTTATGTTGGGTCTGTCACTTTTTTTTTTTTTGTTTTTTTTTGTGTGAAACCAGCACTCAGGGGATGGCCCCTACTCATGCAGTGCATTGTGCAGGTTTTAGGAAAATGGGTTATAGGAAGGTGGAAGAGAGGGAGTAGTGTTTGTGAACATCTCAAGATGCGAACGGCAAGGAAACGCGTTGCTGCTAGGTGACTATAAAATGGCCAGTGCTATACCTTCACCATTAGACAGTCTACAGCAATCGTCCCCAAGAAGCCCGCACCCTTCAGTCCTAGCTTCTCACACTACTCATGTTGTGTGTGTTAATTTTATACATGAGTGGCGGGACCTACAGTTTAAAGTCGACTCCGAACGACAAATTTATTGAGAAAAGCTTTTCATGGCAATTTTATTTACTTCCAGAGTTTTTGCCAGAAATCTGCTGAGAGGAAGTCGCCGAAGAAATATTTTCGTTTTGTTGTCTGACCTGGGATTCGAACTCGGGCCTTCAGTCTAATAAGGCAACACACTACCTACTAGACCACGGAGACTTGCTAAACTTAGCTAAACTAATCTAAAATAGAAAAAAAAAAATTAACGAGGCGTAAAGGAACTTAGTTGACCAGGCAATCACTCTACGTATTATAAGAGAACAATCTCTAGAATTGCGTACTCCATTGTATTCACTGCCCGAAGGTATCAGGAAAGCTGGTATCCAAGGCGAACTGCTATTTGGAAAGTATTGAGAAGAAAATGATAATTTGATTCATCAAAAGATCTAGAACTCTCAACGATAATATCAGTCAACCATTTCACATAAATGCTGGATTAAAGGATGCCCTTTGTAATCTCAGCTATTACCACCATGCTTTATGATATCATGAGCAAAATCTGTCCACAGAGAAGAGGAATTTTGATTATGTGGACAATATTTGTGTACTACCGCATAAGAACTCCAACATGCAAGAAAACTAGAAGTCTTGAGTTAAATATCAAGAAAACCAAAGCCATTACAATTAACAATGTTAGCGCCAATTTACAAGGCCAACCAGTTGAGTACGCTGATAGCAATCCGTAAATAACAGGCTCAATAAAGCGAAAGTGACATTCAGACAACTGCAATTGGTATGGAGAGGCTCATAAATATTCAAACTTACAAAGCTTAGAATATTCAAAGCATGTGTAAAGTCAATTCTGATAAACGGAAATGAAATTTGATTAGTTTCGAACACCATCATTATTTATTAAATTGTTTCTTAAGCTATCGAAATGCAATACAACAGCGTGTACTGTTCTGTAGGGTATTTAATCGTTTACAAGTTTTGCAATGCTGATGGCAATAAACAAAGTTTTTGATATTTAGTAAGGTAAAGTAATTAAATTTTATTGGCATATTTGATTCTTCTTCTTTTTTTATTGACGTATTCCATTAGACTGTTTCGATATTTACATTCTGCAGTAAAATTTTGTAAAATTAAATGCGAAATAAGATTTTTAAGATTTTTTCAGAATTTTTTTTTTTTTCTATTAACCTGATGCGACAACGTGTGAAGTCTGGTTTGAAACAAAAATAAACTCTGATGTTGACATTTATTACAAAATATGCTTTATTATGCAATTAAAAAACAAAATTATATGCAAAGTGTGTTGTCTGGCTACCACATTTCATATAAGAAATCTTTTTCAGCTGCAAATGTATCGCATGGTAATCGAGTGCTCAATGTACATACTTTCGAAATAATCCGTAATTCATAGAGACGATCAAAAATGACAGTCGAACTATAAAAGACTTGTGTTAAGTGTTTTAAGACTTAATCGTTGACATTTAATAAGAATCGATGACAACATTTTGCATCTTTAAGTGGGTGTTTATAGTTGCTTGAGCATAGTTAATATCGATAACAGTGGTTTGACAGCTAAGATTGTGTTGACTATGTTGACATTTCTGTTCAGCAGGATTTGTCATGTCATTAGGATCCGTTTATTGATGCGACAATGCTTTCAAATAGGGAAAATTATTTTGAGAAAAAAAAAAAGAAAAATTTGTATACGAAACCTATTTTACGTTCAACATAATCGGAGCATGCACGTCCACGTGCGTATTGATCAACAACAATTGATCACCAACAAGCCAAAGATATACGAGTATGCGTGCGCAAAAGAATATTGCTGGTGTAGTTCAGGGTCTTGAAGAAGACTCTGAAATATCGACTTGACATCGTTCTCAACTTTTTGGTCTTTGTCCTTCGGCTACGTGGAAAATTGTATGTAGGGAACTGTACTTATAGAACTACAGAATACATACATACATAATTGGTCATTACAACCCTTCAGTCAGGATTATTGACCTAGTTTATCACACCACTTATGTTGTGTGTGTTAATTTCATACATAAGTGGCGGGACCTACAGTTTAAAGTCGAATCCGAACGACAGATTTTTTGAGAAACTTTTCATGGCAATTTTATTTACTCTCAGAGTTTTTGCCAGAAATCTGCTGAGAGGAAATCGCCGAAGAAATACTTTTTGTATTTTGTTTTGATGTCTGGCCTGGGGCTCGAACCCTGGCTTTACGTCTAATAAGCCAACACACTACCTACTAGACTACGGCGACTTCAGAACTACAAAATACCGCTCTCTAAACAATTAAAGTCAAACGACCACCGTTTGTGTTTCTTTTAACAAATAATTATGCTTAGTTATGAGCCTCATTTCTAGTTAAATGGCTACGTCAGTAAGCATTCGCATTTGAAGCGAAGGCCATTTACATGCCGTTAACGAATAATCATTCAATCCATTAAAATCAACTGTTTGGTGCGGCTTGCATGCAGGCAGCATTATCGGCTCGTATTCCTTTCGAAATGAGCAAGGACCAGTAGTTAAGGTGTAGGGTGTTTCCAAAATAACAATCGATTTATTGCAAAATCAATTTGGTAAGAATTTTCTTTAGAGAAGTGACTCTCTGCACTGGCACCTTCGTTCGGGCGATTTAATGCCTCTCTATTACTTGTTGTAGGGCTTTATAAAGTCATTGGTTTATGGCGATAGCTCAGCAAATCTTGAAACATTGGAAGCATTGGAGGCATTTTTAGAAAAACTTGTCAAATATGGAACTCACCGATTACTTACTAACTTGATTGGTCATCACAATACTTTAGTCTGGATTAGAGATCAGCAACGAGTATTCAAAACGATGACTAGATTCGAGTCATACTTATAATTTCTGATACTTATACGCATTCATACTTATTTTAATAACATACTCATACTACTCATATTCAAAGATAGAAATACTCATCGTACTTATACTTAACAATACGCATGATGTTGTTGATTTCGACTCTCCTTGATTCAACATATACACGAAGCACAAAATAAGTATGATTCGAGTACGAACACCACAATACTCGCTAGAAGGTTGTGTGTGTGCTTTGCTTGCTGTCTTTGTCTTTTCTTTTCTCTTCTTTTGTAAATGCAACAATAACTACTACTGTAAATTTTGATAAATGATTCGAGTGACTCGAATCATTCGTTAGTATTATAAGTATTTTTCTAAATTTATGAATCTGAATGAGTAGGCGTATGAATGAAACAATGAATCGAATGTTGTGAGTTTGATGCCAACGTTGTACTCATACTCATTGCAACCTATACTTATAAATCAATGTTGTAGCGAGTACGAATGAATCAGAGTAGTTGAATTTCAATACTCTTAACTCATTCATACTCAAAATTTCATGAGTACGTATGAGTAGCGAAAATACGATTCATTGCTGATCTCTGGTCTGGATTACAACCCTGTTTTTTACACCACCTATGTTGTGCGTGTTAATTTTATACATGAGTGGCGAGAGCTACAGTTTAATGTCAACTGTAAACGATAGATTTGAGAAACTTTTCATAGCAATTTTATTTACTCTCAGAGCTTTTGCCAGAATACTGCTGAATGAATAAGCCAATGCACTACCTATTATACCGGCGACTTCGGAAACACAACGATTGCATCATATAACTCACAGCTGCAATGGACATCCGCTGGAGATGATATTAAAAATGTGAAATAGTCTACCTTACAAACATACATATATAACAGGTCATTACAACCTATCAGGCAGAATTACGACCTATGTTGTGTGTGTTAATTTTATACATGAGTACTGCGGGACCTACAATTTAAAGTCGACTATCAGAGAGAAACTCTCAAAGTTTTTCCCAGAAATCTGTTGAGAAGAGGTTGCCGGGGGAAAGTTTTTTTCATATTTCGTTTCCATTGAGATGTCCTACGTGGAAGTTACCCTGTGGCCTAAACTTCTAATAAGCCAGTACAGCTCAGCATCTGGAATAAAACGAAATATGAAAAAATTTTCTCCGGCGACTTCCTCTTAGCAGATTTCTGGCAAAACTCTGAGAGCAAATAAAATTGCCATGAAAAGTTGCTCAAAAATCAATTGTTCGTAGTGGACTTTAAACTGTACGTCCCGCCACTCATGTATAAAAATTAACGCACACAACATAAGTGGCGTGAGAAGCATGGTTGTAATCCTGACTAAAGGGTTGTAATGACCAATTACAGGTAGGCCTCGTTGAACACGGGGGTTTGGTTAGGTTAGGTTAGAGGACGTGTACTTGTCCGTTAAGACAAGTACAATACCCGGAGGTCAAAATTGACCCATTGCACAACGTCCTTGGAGAGGGAAGGAAATAGAGGGAATAGGATGAAAGGAGGGCAAAAGGGTAAGGGGAGGATGGGAATCACACAGAAAGAAACAGACACAAACAAGGGTTGAGCGCGCGACTACACTTATGAAGCCCTAGCACCTCTCAACCAGCTCAAACTGCTAATGAATCTGTGGAGAGCCTTGATGTCGGCTCTCGACACAGAACTCAAGCTCTCAAAGAAGGCTCTGCCAAGGGTCCTCAACCTCAACCTACCAAGGGCTGGGCAGTTACAGAGGAGGTGTTCGATAGTCTCTAACTCCTCCTCATCGCAACATACCCTGCAATAGTCCGGCTGGCGACCTAATCTCGCAGTGCCCTGTGATAAAACCGACAACCAACCTTACGCTGGCCTTAACCAAGCCCAGCAAGGGGGTTACGTTCCATGAAAATACCGTGTTAAGCAAAATCGTGTTAAGCGATACAAGAAACCGATACAAAAAGAGGGGTTACGTTCCATGGTTTTCAAAAAAGAAAATTTTATTAATTTTAATTTTTTTTTAATAATATATACATACATGTTAATCCATATCTACGCATAAAAACAAAAATATTACATTCAATTAACTTAATAATTCTCGAAATATTAAAAAAAAAATATTTCACGACAGTAATATTAAAAAAAAATAAAAATACATAACCATAAAATTTAATCTTCATCACTGGATAGATCTATCCGACGTGGACGCTTTCGTAGTGATTCAATGTTGTTGCTTTTTTCTTTAAAAAAATCTGTTATCTTTGTCTGATCATTAGAAAGATTTTTGTAAACCGCGCACAACCGAGGCTTTTTTAGTGTTAACCGAAAATTTGAACCAAAATGTGAATCGCGTTAGACCGAGGCCGTGTTAAAAAGAGTACGTGCTAAGCGAGGCCTAACTGTATGTATGTAAATACTGATGAAATAATTTCATTGCAACAATATTTCTGTCTTGTATTATAATTTTAAGTATTGAAGCTTTTCTCTAAAATTAAGTTTTAAAATTTAAAAAAAAAAAAAAAAAATTCTTTGTTTTCAATTTACGTCAACTGCAGAAAAATGCGTTGAAGATTACGATTCATAATGTGAATTTAAATTTTAGAATATAAAAAAATTATGAGACAAAATTACGTTGTATTCATTCGCCAAATTATTAATTTATTTGCAAATCTCCTTAACCCATTCGTTTCCACTGTACTCGCTGGAGTACACCGACTTTATAGCGCTATATACAGAAAGTTAATGACTTTAAAAAAAAAATTTTTTTTTCATAAGATTAATAGAGAATGTCGCCGTAGTCTAGTAGGTAGTGTGTTGGCTTATTAGACTGAAGGCCCGAGTTCGAATCCCAGGTCAGACATCAAAACGAAAATATGAAAATATTTCTTCGGCGACTTCCTCTCAGCAGATTTCTGGCAAAAACTTTGAGAGTAAAAAAATTGCCATGAAAAAAGCTTCTCAAAAAAAAAAAAAAAAACTGTCGTTCGGAGTCGACTTTAAACTGTAGGTCCCGCCACTCATGTATAAAATTAACGCACACAACGTAAGTGGTGTGAGAAGCTAGGTCGTAATCCTGACTGAAGGGTTGTAATGACCAATTATGTATGTTATGTATGTAATAGAGAATGTAAGGAATTAATAAATAGTAAAAGAAAGTGAAAAAAATATAACGGTAAGTTATCAGACCCTTTTATCTGTAAGTGTTTTTATATTTTTTCATTTTTTGCACTTCTCATCACATGTCGACGTATGCATATACATGTATATGTTTTGTATTTTAAACTAAATGCAGTCGAATTTAAGTGAAAAGTAAAGTAAACAGATTAATTAACTATAATTTAATAAAAAAAAATTATTTATAAAATTTAGGAAAGTGTTGTTTGGTAAGCATAAATATTGGGGGGTACCGCCCCAAAAACATATTTCCCAAAAAAAATTTAATTTTTTTTTTATTTTATTTTAAGGTAGACCCTAATAAAATATATTTTAACACAATAAAGTATTTTTTTTTTTTTGGTTTTAAAGATGGTTGGGATCTAATGGGTTAATGAATAAGAGAAATAAAAAAGAAATATGTTAAGAAAAAATAAATTTCTTTCCACTTATATTGCGAATTTTCAGACGAGCAGCAGCATATAATTAATATTTTAATTTGCAACATTAATGCGTTAATTTTATTTTTGTTGTATTTATTAATATTCGTTGTTAATCTGTTTAGCAAAGGTTTTTTTTTCCAAAAATTCTTAGGAAAAAAAAGCAAGCGTGCATAGCAATTTGAAACAAGTTTTGTATTCAATTTTTTTTTTTTTTGTTTTTAAATCGGAAATATTTTGTTAAACTTTGTTTACTATTTCGTCATTTAATTTCATATGCTTTTAAAGTTTTTATAATTAAAAACATTAAAAAAAAAAATTCTGGCATTAGTTTGGATTTTTTTTAAAGCAAATGTGCATGTGTATATACAAACAAAAGAAATAAAAATTAATTTGAATAAAAAAAAAAAAATTCTTATTTAATAACGAAATGACGCAAATTGTTGGAGGTCTTTGCACTTATCGGCTGTTACTTCTTGGTAAAGTTTCAAAGGAATTTGATTGTTTTTTTATTTAAATTTTTTTTTGTTTGTTTATAAATAGTTAATGTTAGACTATATATAAACCAAATAGTATTGCATTAAATAAATTAATTAAATTCTAAGGGTCAGGGATACGTACATACATACATACATACATATATGAATTTTTATAATGATAATTTTCATTGTCATCTAAAACTTGATTTCGATTTAAAAAAAAAAAAATTAATTAAAAAATTATTTTTTTTTATTTTAAATTTATTTTTATGTGCGTTTAGCTGATGGCCGCCGATACATTTTATTTGTCTGTTGCCAAGTAGAGCCTACTGTTGTATTGAAGATTTAAGGGTGAGCCTATATGGTTAAATTGTTGAAACTTGTTTTGATAAACAATGATATTTTGCATGAAATAATTCAAGTTTTTTTTATTTAAATTAAGTTAATCGAAATGCTACAGTAGAAGAGAAGAGAAAAGTAATAAAAAAAAATTATAAATTTGCAAACACGTTTTCCTGCGAACTTCGCCGTAATCTAGTAGGTAGTGTGTTGGCTTATTAGATGTAAGGCCTCGGTTCAAATCCCAGGTCAGACATCAAAATGAAAATATGAAAGCAATTGCCTGAAACTCAGATGGTAAATTAATGAAATTGTCATGAAAAAGTTTCTCAAAAAATCAATTGTTCGGAGTCGACTTTAAACGGTAGGTCCCGCCTCGCTCATGTATAAAATTAACACATACAACATGAGTGGTGTGAGAAGCTAGGCCGTAATTCTGACTGAAGGCCATGGAATGGCCAATTATATATGTATGTAAACACGTTTCCTTTACACTACAAGACGCTCATCCTTTCCGTGCTTCTTTATGGCGCAGAGGCATGGACCAGAGATCAGCAACGAGTATTAAAAACGATGAGTAGATTCGAGTCATACTTATAATTTCAGCTACTTATACGCATTCATACTTATTTTAATATCATACTCATACTACTCATATTCAAAGTTAGAAATTCTCATCGTACTCATACTTAACAATACGCACGATGTTGTTGATTTCGACTCTCCATGAGTCAACATATACACGAAGCACAAAATAAGTATGATTCGAGTATGAAAACCACAATACTCGCTAGAAGGTTGTGTGTGTGCTTTGCTTGCTGTCTTTGTCTTTTCTTTTCTCTTCTTTTGTAAATGCAACAATAACTACTACTGTAAATTTTGATGAATGATTCGAGTGACTCGAATCATTCGTAAGTATTATAAGTATTTTTCTAAATTTATGAATCTGAATGAGTAGGTTTATGAATCAAACATATTTTGAATGTTATGAGTTTGTTTGTTGCAACCTATACTTATAAATCAATGTTGTAGCGAGTACGAATTCTTGACTCACTCATACTCAAAATTTCATAAGTACCTATGAGTAGCAAAAATACGATTCATTGCTGATCTCTGGCATGAACCCTATTAGGCACTGATGCAGCTGCCTTAAGAATATTCGAGAGAAAAGTCCTATGTTGTCGTCGATATAGTCTAGTAGGTAGTGCGTTGGCTTATTAGACGTAAAGCCCGGGTTCGTATCCCAGGTCAGGCATCAAAACGAAATATGAAAATAAAAAATATTTCTTCGGCGATTTCCTCTCAGCAGATTTCTGGTAAAAACTCTGAGAGTAAATAAAAATTTGCCATGAAAAAGTTTCTCAAAAATCTGTCGTTCGGAGTCGACGTTAAATTGTAGGTCCCGCCACTCACGTATAAAATTAAAGCACACAACATGAGTGGTGTGAGAAGCTAGTACGTTGTACAATGGGTCAATTCGACCTCCGTCCTCTAACCTAACCTAAAGTCCTACGTAAGATCTTCGTGCGAGTGGGCGATGATTTCCGCATCCGATCCAAAAGTGAGCTGTATGAGGTTCTCAACGATATAGACGCGTATGTGCAGCATATTAACATCCAGCGGTAGCGCTGGCTCGGCCATGTCGTTCGAATGAAGGAGGATGCTCCGGCGAGACGGGTATTTGATGGTCAAGTCAGCGAAGACGACCACCTTGTTTGCGTTGGAAGGACCAAATCAAGGAAGTCCTTTCATCGATTGCTATGACCAACTGACGTAAGCGCGCATGAAGCAGAGGCGTCTGTAAGGATGTGTTACGGCAGGCCGAAATCCGTTATTCGGATTGTTAATGGCCAATTAAGTAAGTAAGTAAGTAAGTAACACGTTTCCACTGGTGTTACTTGCAAATGGCTAAAGACTATATGTGAAAAGCTTTACGACAATCCCTTAGGGAATTATAAACTATTGATAGGTAGATCTTGGATTTGCTTTCATGTATAAGAAGAGGCCAGAGTTTACAAGCCTTTCAATACAGCTCCTATTTGAAATCTCTTTAATGTTTTCGGTTTTTTTGCATTAAAGTCTCCTAAATTTATCGCTTTACTACCGTAAATAAAATTTAAATAATTTATTAAAAAAAAAAAAAAATATTATTAAAAAATAATAATTCCAGCATTTAGCTAACAAAACAAAACAAAACAAAATCTAGAAGATGAGCTGAGAAGGAAAACGTAAATAAATTTGTATAAACAAACGAAAATACAACAAAGTAAAGTTCAAATAAAGCAACACCAAAATATATTAAAAAGAAGACACACAAACAGACGCAAAACAAAAAAAAAAAAAAAATGATTGAAAAGAAGAAACCAAAAAATGGAATTTTGAAGGTCATTTTGGCCAGATTAACAGCAATAAAATAAAAGCAGCGACTCCAAAAATTATCATCATCACCAGCACTCATACCATTATACATAATCATCCAAAATACTTGTTAACCAAATGGTCATTTAGTTGACTGGCTGGCTGGATGGCTGGCTGGCTGGCTGGCTGGCTGGCTGACTAGCTGTTGACCACTTTGATCGTATGGCCTGATGTTATATGATCATTTTGTTCATTCTGCTTTTACGAATTTTTAATTTTTCTTTTTTCTCTTTTTGTTTAAATACAACTTTTAGTTGTTAATATATTTAAAGCAACAACAACAGCTACAACAACAAATACCAAACCAAACCTAAGAGTTTTAATTTTATTAACAAAAGACTAAAAGATGTTTATTTATTTGTGTTGTATGGGATCAACCACACCATACCCATGCCAATACCATAGATTTGATTTTAATTTATCGATTTTAAAATGAGGGGGATGAATCAAGAGAAGAATATCGTATAAAATTTTCATAAATTTATAAATTAGTTAAAGATTTAATAGCATAAATTAAAGGTTTAACTATGACGTCCATTTTTTTTTTTGGTTTTTTTTCTTGCGTTTTTTTTTATTTTGTACGCACGTTTATTTCGATTCGTATTGATGGAAGACAATTAAATATTACATTGACATTGAAAACAACGTAGTTAAAGGGCAAAAAGAACAAAATATAAAAAAATAAAAATAAAATAAAAATAAAGAAAATAAACTACCAAAACCTATCCCTCAAACATCATGTATCATCATGTTGTATTGTTCTATAATTTATTGCTTAAGAAGTATAATTGTTCTCTAAAGAATTGATAGAAATTTCCAAATGAAATCAAAATTCTTTCTTTAAATAGAGGAAGCACAGAGGAAGCTGTGGTAAATGTCATTAACTTTATTTGCAAAGGATTCGATCAAGGACATAAAGGCGTGGCTGGTATTTTTTTCGATTTTACTAAAGCTTTTGATATTGTTGATCACAACATTTTATTGCAAAAGCTAAAGTTATATGGAATTCGGGGCAATGAGCTAAAACTTTTAGAGAGCTATTTAACAAATAGGAAACAATTTGTCCAAATAAATAAGGAAAAAAGTTCTGTTGGTAGAGTGGAACATGGTGTCCCTCAGAGCAGTGTGCTGGGGCCGCTATTATTTTCTATTTATCTTAATGATATCAAAAATCTTGATCTCTATGGTAAACTTTTTATTTATGCTGACGATATTTGCCTTTTCTATCCATTTAAGCATGAGGTAGCAGTTAAAGCGTATATGGAACGAGATGCAGCATTAATTGTGGAATTTGCGAAAATAAATAAGCTCGTCATAAATGCTAAAAAAAAACGCAGTTAATACGTTTTCAGCCTCATAGTCCTTCAAATAACATATTTTGCGTTTTTGTCGATGGAACAGAAGTCTATGTAGTGAAAACAGTTAGATATTTAGGCATGAATTTGCAAAGCAACCTAGTATGGGACCTACATATTCAATACCTTCGGTCAAAAATATCCTCAGTAATTGGAATATTGTACAATTTCAAAAACAAATTCGATGTAAATACAAAAGTTTTGATCTATAATGCACTAGTTCAAAGTCACTTGAATTATTTAGCAATCATATATGGTTGTAAAAAAACTACTGAGCTAAAAACACTGCAACGCATGCAAAATAGAGCCCTAAAAGTCGCATATGATCTTCCTTTAACATGTTCTACTATATGTTTATATGAAAACGTATGTAAATCGGTGTTACCAATTTATGGTACATACAAACTTCAGCTTTTAGTTTATGTCTTCAAATCCTTGTACAATATAGGATATCATACAATAAAATTTTCACAGAATCAAAATATAATCAACACTAGAAACAACATGAATTTAGCAGTAGCACGATGTAGGCTGGAAACGACAAAGCAGCGCATAGAATACATGGGTAGTCGAGAATTTAATAACTTGCCTGATAAAGTTTGAAATCTGTCAATAGAATCTCGATGTTTAAATCCAATTTAAAAAAATTTTTAATAGAAAATATTGAAGAACTTTTATCTTAATAGTTAAAATACTTTTATTTCCGTATGTACAATTTTTTATAATTTACATATATAATATTATATTTTTCATTTTTTTTTTTTACTTTTAATTTATATTTTTTTTTTATTAATAATAGCAATTTGTTAATTTTTGCCAGCTCGCCTCTTTAATGCCTATAAGGCGCTGAGGCCCTATTATGTACTTTTTGAAACATGTATACCTGAATTTCATTTAATAAAAAAAAAAATACTATTTATCGTTACTTTATGAAGTATTGAATCAAATTTTAAAATTGAAATACGAAAGTATGAAATATTTTCGATATGAAATTGGCCTTTAAGACAGGGTTTATTTCACCAAAATAATAATGAAGAGAAATAAACTGATCCCTAAATGCTTTACATATTTTTTATTCGTATTTTTTATATTTATTATTGGAAAGATGACTTTTCTCTTTACTTTAGACAAGATTAAAACCTAGTTTTCACAACATCGCCACTTTCGCTACAGAGATGAAATTAACACATACAATTAATTTCATCTCTGTAGCGAAAGTGGCGATAGCTACAGGTTAAAATCCCTTTCGAATGACAGATTTTTGAGAAACTTTACATTAATAGAATATCAACAATTGCATCACTAAAGAAAACAGTAACACAAATAATGCCAACTGTGCCTGAAAAGAAACGACTTATACTCTTTCATACAACTAAAACTTTTGTTTTGGCTCGGACAAGCTTAATCCGGGAAAATTAAATTAATGGTTCTTATACATTCCTTATACAGTCGCCGTAGTCTAGTAGGTAGTGTGTTGGCTTATTAGACTGAAGGCCCGAGTTCGAATCCCAGGTCAGACATCAAAACGAAAATATGAAAACATTTCTTCGGCGACTTCCTCTCAGCAGATTTCTGGCAAAAACTATGAGAGTAAATAAAAACTGAAAAGCTTCTCAAAAAAACTGTCGTTCGGAGTCGACTTTAAACTGTAGGTCCCGGCACTCATGTATAAAATTAACGTACATAACATAAGTGGTGTGAGAAGCTAGGTCGTAATTCTGACTGAAGGGTTGTAATGACCTATTATGTATGTATGCATACATTCCTTATACAGTCGCTGTAGTCTAGTAGGTAGTGTGTTGGCTTATTAGGCTGAAGGCCCGAGTTCGAATCCCAGGTCAGACTTCAAAACGAAAATATGAAAACATTTCTTCGGCAATTTCTTCTCAGCAGATTTCTGTCAAAAACTCTGAGAGTAAATAAAATTGCCATGAAAAGCTTCTCGAAAAACTGTTGTTCGGAGTCGATTTTAAACTGTAGGTCCCGCCACTCATGTATAAAATTAACGCACACAACATAAGTGGTGTGAGAAGCTAGTTCGTAATCCGGACTGAAGGGTTGTAATGACCAATTATGTATGTATACATTCCTTTACAATAAAATGTAGGGTTAGGTTAGGTCAATTACTAAAGCCCACTTGAGCATGCATAGTGGCCGGTTGTGATGCTGCATGTAAGCGCAGTTCCTGTACAGACCGAATTCCAGTAAACTCATCGAGAAAGTTGGTCAGCGCAAGGGCTGCACAGTGTAGGGCCATGTTAGTTACTTTAATTCGAAAGTTTTGTTTATTGAAAACAATTTTGTTTTCTCTATTTTTTCGTTCTTTTTTTTTTCTTTTATTTTCCTTCTGTACTTTATTTTTTTCAGTTTCGTTTAACCTTCCTATACCCGCGCCAAAAAGTGAAACACCAATACCCGCGCGTTGGTCTGTGAGACCGACAATGGAAAATCCTATATCCTTGGTACTATTTCAAAAAATTTTTTTGATGCAAAAACGAGGCTTATTACGGATAATGAAGCTACCAGTAATAACAACTTACTGGCACTATTTTTTTACAAAAAAAATCGCAATAATAAAAAAATCGGTCTCACAGACCAACGCGCGGGTATAGGAAGGTTAACAAGTTTTTCCAACAAAGCAATTGATAAGTCTACTGCGGCAGATTCAAGGATACTATCTCTCGTTGGGTGTAGCGTCCCTGGACTTTGCTCCAGGAGTTCTACCATTTTTCCAAAGCGATGGTGCTGTTAGATCTTCATATGATGTTCATTGTTTGTTATCTTTTCTGGGTGTTAAGAGGTTCTATGGCTTGCTAGATGGATTACTTAAATGGAAAACTTTCATAAAATCCCTCTCTTTTTTTCATATTCAATTTCGCCTATTTTACGTTGACCAAAAACGTCCACATGAGAGGACTATTTGTACTGTGATGGATAAATACTACACCACTGGTTCAGTAAACGGTCGACCAACACTCATATGTCGGCGACACACAAGATCTGACAAAAATACTGCCTTTGACTGTGGCAGTCTATTTCCATTTGCTTACAGGAATTCGACCATTCGCAGATGAGAACTTTTTTGAATTTTGCATAGTGGCTTACGGCTGCATCCGTACAAAATTCCACTGATTCAGGAACTGAAGGAAAACGACCATAAACAAATAAAATTGTTGAATTTGGAATGACTCCAATCCACATGAAATCCAAGAGCTTCAATCGCAATAGTATCTATCCATCACAGTTTGGTATGTATTTTAAGCTGCTGGCGCCATCTGTCCATATTACATTGTGAACATTCGTCAGGTCATCACTGTTAATGACGGGCAAAGTAGGATAAATGATTGTCAACTTTTTTGACCTGAATTATATGATCTGGATACCAACGAACATGTTGTTTCAACAGGCTAGGTATCATACAGCTCATTGTACATTGTATATTGTATACGAGCGATTTGAGGATATGGACATCTCATGTGAGGATGATATGAAGAGGCCACTGAGATCGTGCGATTTGCCCTCGTTAGACTTTTTCTTGTGGGGTTTTCATAAGTTTCAGATGTATGCGAATAAGTGCTGCTCAAGACCAACATAACCCACCCCACTGGTCAATTTCAGCATGTTTTATGGGCCAAAGTCTTGAAAAATTTGACATTTTCGATGCTTTTCACACATAATGGCATCAATAGGTCTTTCAAACGAATAAAAAAAATTTTCGATAGCTCGCACACACACACACACACACTTCAGAGAGAATTGTTAAATTAAATTTCTTCGTGTCTCTTATACAAATTAAAACTTTGGAAATTATTTTGCTTTATATTGCATTATTCAGCTTCAAATGGATTAACAAAAGTGTTAAATCTGTAAGAAAAGTATTTCGTCCGAGTAAAACGTAATCTTTTTACTACTCTTCCAATTTCGAATGTGAAAACAACTGCATTCGTTGTTTTACAATTTTGGGGTGAATTCAAGTCCAATTCAATTTCAATTCTTCTAATTAAATGAAGTTTTCAATCAATTTAAAATGAATTTTTAATTTAAATTTTAAATATTGATACGAGAATAAAATAATCTTGGCATAGGCCATGGGCAAGAGCAAATAATGCTGAACAAGTCTGACCACACGCAATGTGATCTCTAAGGGATTGGTGTATGGTGGCTAAACCTTCATAGATTAGTAACTAATTTTTATTTTTTATTAATATTTTTTTCTTTTTCGTTTTAGTAATTATAATTAAATATATGTAGACAAACATTAAGAAAAAAAAAATAAAAACAAATGCTTAGAGCAACAAAATAGTTAAAAGCATGGGGAACAAATGATATAAATGGACAAAAAAGAACACAATATTAAAATTAATAGTAAAACTAAAACTAATACTATACATACATAAATATGCCATAATAATAATAAACAACATCTTTTTTTTATATATTTTAGTTTTACAAGTTTTTCTCCATTTTGGAATTTTAAAATAATTTTTTTGTTTCTGTTCATTTGTTTCGTTTCGTTTCATTTAGTTTTTTTTTCGCACGCATCTTCTTTAGTTCACTTCTGGTTTTTAGTCATTTATTGTTGCTGTTTGTGCTCATCATTTATTACATTTTACTTCTGTTAATTCTTTCCAACCTAGGTAATCTTCTTCTTCAGCCGTATGCGATGGTTAAAATATGCAAATTGGTTCATTTTGTCTGGCCTATAAATTGTAAAATCTGTGCGTTGAGGGCATCATTCAATCTTAGCAACTCTTTAAGTGAGCCACGCAAAGAAGCCCTTTTAAAACAAAACCAAACAACCAATCAAAATGAAATTCATCATTGTATTCGCTGCCCTTTTCGCCGTTGCCTTGGCTGCTCCCCGTCCTGAAGATGCTGTTGTCTTGAGATCCGAATCCGATGTTGGACCCGAATCTTTCCAATATTCGTAAGTGTTACACATTCTCTTAAAATCTACCTACACAGCTTAAAAAGGATTTTCAATTAATTTGAAATTCATTTTGTTTTTCGTTTTACAGTTATGCTACCAGCGATGGTGTTGAAGCTCAAGCACAAGGTCAATTGAAGAATATTGGTACTGATGAAGAGGCTATTGTTGTTAAGGGTTCTTTCTCCTTTGTTGCTGATGATGGTCAACAATACACCGTCAACTATGTTGCCGATGAAAACGGTTTCCAACCTCAAGGTGCTCATTTGCCCGTTGCCCCTGAAGCTTAAGTTGTTAAAAAAAAATATTTCATCGTATCAAATCAACTACAAAAATACTCAAAACCAATGCAAATTTCCGAAATCTTTAACCCCAGCGTTGAAGACAAAAGAAATCAAAATATCCCAGTTTGTTAATAATTTTTTTTTAAATCCTCCCCTAATGTCCTTCCCTATCCTAGTCCTGTTTGTGAAGTGACATTGCTGATCGGTCATTAACGTTATTTGTTAGCGACGTTATCAGGAAAACAAACAAACAAACAAATTGTTATAAACATTAGGCTAAGCCAATAATAATAAATGAAAAAAAAAACCTAGAAAAATATGTTAAACAAAGATTTATTTGTGGAGTTTTGAATTTTTCTTAATAACGGATGGCAACTTAACTTTAGTTGCAAAGCTGGTTACCAAAAATGGGCATACTGATGACGGCCACTATCAACCAACATTTAAAAATTTTATTTGTACAAAAATTTATGCGGCAACTAACAAACATTTGAGAGCCATTAATTACATATATACATACATACATACATTCATACGTACATATGTATGTGCATACTTTATTGGCCATTACAATCTCTTAGTTACGCGTGTTTATTTAATCCATGAGTTGAGCGCCACACATTTTAAAATCGACGCCAAATGCCTAATTTGAGAAGAAATTAGAAAGAATCACCAAATTAATATACACATTTTTATACTTCTTTTTAAGTTTGAGCTCGGAGATTGTACCTGGTATGACACTACCCATTAGGTCCCCTGTTTAATTAGATTTTGTTGAAATTATTTCTTTCGTTTGAAAGACCTCTTGATGCCATTATGTTCGGAATATAACATCGTTCAACTGTCTCCCACGTCTTCTCTGGGTTAAGCGCATCTGAAGTGTTATATTTTCCATATCTGTATAAATCAGATTGTATTAGAAAGATGGCATTGATTATGTTAGTTTGAGAGTTTTAAGAAAACGCCACAAGAAAAGGTCTAACGAGATCAAATCGGACGGTCTGGGTCACTAGTTCACCTTACCTTCAGGCGATACCTTCAAATCGCTCGTGCTGAATATCCAATATGGTATGAGCTGTATGGCAAGTAGCACCGTCCTATTGAAACCATATGTTATTTGTGTCCAAATCATTAATTTCAGGCCAAAAATAGTACGTGATCTGTAATGCTCGGCGTTGACAGTGATGGCCTGGGCCATATCGTTCTCAAAGAAATATGGTACAACAAAGCCGCAAGCTTACAATTCCCTTCAAACAGTGACTATTTTGGGATGCATTGTTCGCTCTATGTTCTGATATGGATTGATGTGACATCCTAAATTCGACAATTTGTTTGTCCACTCATCAATTCGTCCAGAAATGGCTCTAATCACGGAAAATAGTTTTTTTTTTTCTGATGATGCCATACATTAACTGAACAAGATACATACATACCAGAGATCAGCAATGAATCGTATTTTCGCTACTCATAAGTACTCATGAAATTTTGAGTATGAGTGAGTCAAGAGTATTGAAATTCAACTACTCTGATTCATTCGTACTTGCTACAACATTGATTTATAAGTATAGGTTGCAATGAGTATGAGTACAACGTTGACATCAAACTCACAACATTCGATTCATTGTTTGATTCATACGCCTACTCATTCAGATTCATAAATTTAGAAAAATACTTATAATACTTACGAATGATTCGAGTCACTCGAATCATTCATCAAAATTTCCAGTAGTAGTTATTGTTGCATTTACAAAAGAAGAAAAAAGAAAAGACAAAGACAGCAAGCAAAGCACACACACAACCTTCTAGCGAGTATTGTGGTGTTCGTACTCGAATTATACTTATTTTGTGTTTCGTGTATATGTTGAATCATGGAGAGTCCAAATCAACAACATCTTGCATATTGTTAAGTATGAGTACGATGAGTATTTCTAACTTTGAATATGAGTAGTATGAGTATGATATTAAAATAAGTATGAATGCGTATAAGTAGCTGAAATTATAAGTATGACTCGAATCTACTCATCGTTTTGAATACTTGTTGCTGATCTCTGATACATACATAATTGGTCATTACAGCCCTTCCGTCAGGATTACGATTTAGCTTCTTACACCACTTATGTTGTGTGTGCATAGCTGCCAGATTTGACGATTTATTGTCATTTTGACGATTTTGTGGTCCAAAAATATTATATTGACGATATGACGATTTAAGCCCTTATTTTGACGATTTTTGGAAATTAAAAATTTACGTCATATTCTTTAATCTTTGTATTTGCTTTGCAATTGTTACTATTGCAAATTTAGGTTAGTAATAACGAGGAGTGAAGTATTATATTTTTAAGTTATTTGCGAACACCGGTGATGATTTTTCTGTATTTTATGCCTTTTTCATCCGTTAAAAGTAAAAAAATTACAACCTCTGCTCGAATGGAGTTCCACCTATGAATAGTCCGACTAAAAAACGAATTTTGTCCGTAAGGTAAAGTTCGATCCACTAGCCAATCGACCACATACGGATGTGCTCGCCGAGAAAGACGAATGTACGTAGGAATACATGATTCTCGGGGATATGTCCACTTATTTCGCTCGAGCAAAATCGGTTGTACTAGCGATAGGACAGTGAAATACAACCCACATTGCAACGATGCTCCAATGAATCAATAGAGTTGGATACCCTACCGTCTCCTGTACGCGGTCGAGAAGTCTCAAAATAGACGTATTCCATTCTCTTTCGGATGTACGTGGTGTAAATAGTAAGAAGATCAGAAGATCTATGACACCCATGGATTTAGATGATGCAATATTATTGTTGCGATTATGTGTCAATAAATAATTAAATAATTAAATTAAATAATTAAACAATTTTCTCCTGAAAATAATATAAAACTTCTCGATTTTTGGAAAAAAAAATATCAGAAATGAAAATAAGAAATGTTAGCTTTTAATTTCTAGGCTGGACTAAATTTATAAAAAATTTTGTATTACATATGGGCAATTTCGTGTCAAGTGACCCAATTTTTAAAATCGATGTCTTCCGACAAAAAAATTAATTTAAAAAAAAAAATTTTTTTAAAACTTAAAAAAAATATTTTTGGAAAGATTGAAGAAATAGCTATCTAATATCCTTTGGAAAATTTTTGCTAGGACCAATAGGTGAAAAGTTACACACATTTTAAAAAAACCCTGTATGACCAAAATGTCCAACTTTGACCCCCTCTAACTCCGGCAGTTCTTGACTGATAGAGCTGAAAATTTGTGTTTGGCCAACTATCCAATAGTACTAACCTTGGTGCAAATTTCATCCAAATCGGAAGACATCGATTTTAAAAATTGGGTCACTTGACACGAAGTTGCCCATATGTATAAGCCAAGTTAATTTAAAATAAACTAAATTCCTTAAAAAGATTATTTAAAACTTAGCAGTTGTAACTACTTCGACTTTAATATTGTGTCTGATTTGATTAAATGTTTCACTATAATTTTCTTTTTTAATTTATTTATTTATTTTTTTGTAACGATTTTTTTTACGATTTCCTTGAACGCCCTTGACGATTTTGACGATATTTTTCTAATATTTGGCAGTTATGTGTATGTGTTAAATGTATACATGAGTGGCGGGACCTACAATTTAAGGTCGACATCGAACACACAGCTTTTGCCAAAAATCTACTGAGAGGCAGTTGCCAAAGAATTATTTTCTTTATATTTCGTTTCGTTGCAGATGTTTCACCTGGTGTTTGAACCGGGGCGTCACGTCTAATAAACCAACCCAGTACCTACTAGACTACTACACTAATCTTATTATTGAATTCAAAAGTTTTTACCGATTGGTAGATTTCATCAAGTTTTTTAGCAGCTCCCTGGAAATTCGTGCCATTATCGCTGTATATGTGGCCGCACAAGCCTCTGCGTGCAACAAATCTATCGAGGGCTGCTAGAAAGGCATCTGAAGTTAAATCAGTGGCTACATGCCCGAACAAGATACCCACTTTAATACAACAATTTTATTATTTGCACGTATTCCTATATACATGGCTAGTTGGAAAAGCAATAATAACTTGCGGTACAGCATGCTCAACAGTCAATCAAGTGACAAACTTTCTTTCAAAAAGTGGTTCTGTTCACTGGCCCTCTAGCTCGTAAGATTTAACGACTCTGGATGATTTTTTGTCGTGCTATATTAAGTCAAACCAAAGACTTTATAATTATTGGAAGCCAATATTCAAGCCTACATACACTGACGTCATACGTCTTGTATTATCATTTAAAATTGTCGAGCCTTTATCATCATCAAGTAATCCTGATTAGACTCCAAGTGTGTCTTAAAAGTTTTTAAATTTTGAATAGGTGAACAGGTCCCTCCTAAACTGAATTCTAAAATTAAGGAAATTACACAGTTTAACGCTACCAAAAAAAGGAAAATAATCGAAATTAAAAATTACGATACTTTGTGCCGATTTCATAGGAAAACTTTTGACCTTTATTAGAGACGCTACATCTTGACACGAAGTTGTTTCAATATTGAATTGATTTTTCATTGTGTAGTATGCGATATATTACTGGAGTTTTTTTTTTTTATTAGTTTAACACAACAACAAACTATGAAAACCTATTATAACCACTATGAATTTATCGATTATCAAATCTAAATGCATGTGTAGTCATAATTTTTTTTTTATTACCTTTTCAGTTAACCTACGTTTTGTATGGTTGTGTGTTCTTTTTCATTTCTTCTTTTCTTTTTAATTCGCACTCATCTAATTTATTAATTTTAGTGATAATCAATCTTCTGTTTTCATACAAATTAAAATTTTTTTTTGTGAATTCTTGACGTACATATTTGCCTAAATCTAGATAAACTTCTTCAGTGGATATCAACAATTAAAAAATATGCAAATTTCTTAATTAAGTTGTGACTATAAATTGTAAAATCTGTTCGTAGAGGGCATCATTCAATCTTAGCACCTCTTTCAGTAAGCCACGCCAAGAAATTCTTTTAAAACCAAAATCAAAATGAAATTCATCATTGTATTCGCTGCCCTCTTCGCCGTTGCCTTAGCTGCACCTCGTCCTGAAGACACTGTTGTCTTGAAATCCGAATCCGATGTTGGACCCGAATCTTTCCAATATGCGTAAGTATTTCCTAACACACAGACAAACACTAAATATTCCTTAAATATGTATTTCCCTACAACTCATAGACGATTATGGTTTAATTTCAATTCTTAATTTCTTTTGAATTTGCAGTTATGCTCTCAGCGATGGTTCTGAAGCTCAAGCTCAAGGTCAATTGAAGAATATTGGCACTGATGAAGAAGCCATCGTTGTTAAGGGTTCCTTCTCCTTTGTTGCTGATGATGGTCAACAATACACCGTCAACTATGTTGCCGATGAAAACGGTTTCCAACCCCAAGGTGCTCATTTGCCCGTTGCCCCTGTAGCTTAAGTTTTTAATATTGTTAGAATATTTAAATATTTTGTTAAATTATCGTAACTACTTAAACGTGGTCTTAAACGTCTCGTCTTATCCTAGTCTTGTTTGTGAAGTGGCATCGATGTACCATTGATGTTATTCGTTAGTGACAACACATAAACTGTGACAAACTTTAGGTTAAGTGAACAAAAAGGAAATGGAAAATACATTAAAATTTTAAAATTAAAATACAAAAGAATTTTTATTATAAATACAGGGTGGGCCAAAAGTCACGAAGGGGTTTAATCGTTTAATCGTTCTTGGGAATCTCGTGGCTTTAGTTCTTGCACTAACTGCAGCTTGTATGGGAAAAGATGTAAATTTCCCTTTAATATTCTGCGTAAAGACCGCCGAGACATTTGCAGCTCAGCAGAGCGCCTTCGAGTTGATGTTTCAGGATTCTCCTCAACACTCTCCAGAACGCGTTGAATATTTGCTTCATTAATTACAGAATGTGGTCTTCCGCTTCGTGGAAGATCCCTTACTGAGCCTTATTCCTGAAAACGTGTCACTACTTGATTCGGATGGTGAATTCCGCACATTAAAATGACGACGATAGGCTCGTTGAGTTTGAATTATTGATCGATGATGTTCAAAATAAAGTTCTATGATTTTGGTTCGCTGGATAACGTTGTAACCTTCCCAAATTAATCTCCCAGATTCATTTTACAAGTCCTAAAAAGAAAAATAAAAAAAATTAAATTAGAAAAGTTATTAATTTTTCAAATCCCTTCGCGACTTTTGCCCCACCCTGTATAATGGATAATTCCTTAAGAGAAAATTCCAATGGACTGCGGACTTGGCTAACCCGGCCAGTGGTTGCACTCCTTGTGTTAGGAATACGGAATCCGATCCTATAGTCCTTTTGAGAAACCATTCCCACTTCTAAATAACTCACTATTGCTGTAAACTTTATTTTACATTTCAGTGAGTTATTGATTTCTCCTCTGATCAACAGTTTTTGCAGATATCATGCAAAATAACGCCAAGTCTGTTAGAGTCTTGGCTATTCATGTAAATAAGGATATTCAGGAAAAATCGCATCACCTGCATCTGTGAAAATTCAATGGTCAGCTGGTCTATACAGCATTTTGAATAGCTCAATGGCATTGCCAGAACCTTCGAATCGCCAAACCAGATATCTATGTATATAGTTGGAGTCCTAAAGTAAAATTTCCAATTGGTGTGTAGATGTAGCAAAGTTGCATTCACCTCAACGCTCATTCATCTATCAAGTTTGACAGCGAAACTACAGTAGGATGTATGATTACCTGCTAAGGAACCACATCAACGAATTACTCCTTATTTCTGTCGAGATGGCTTAATTCCTTGGTAGGTTGTCGTATCCGGTATTTGGTTGTTCATCTGGGCACCACTCCAAATAGTAGTTCTGGGTATACTACCAAAGAATTTATTCCGAAGCTTAATTTTTACTGGAAGATATTCTTGTAACGAAATCTAAAATAGATATTCCATAATCCGTTCAATCTCCTAAGGTCGGCGCGTTAACTCTTCGCTGTATGCTGCCGTGATCACTGCAAGAGTGCCTCAGTCCCCTTGGTTTCTTGGATCTTAACGTCGACTTCACGTAGACGCATTCTATAAAGCAGTCAAAGTGCAGTAGACCTAGTATTGTCCCCTGACTGGCCTGAGGCCTCCTTCGAAATTTCCAAAACAGTTTCAGCTAATGTTAATACAGGTAGACCTCGTTGAACACGGGGGTTACGTTCCATGAAAATACCGTGTTAGGCAACATCGTGTTAAGCGATACATGAAACCAATACAAAAAGAGGGGTTACGTTCCATGGTTTTCAAAAAAGCAAATTTTATTAATTTAAATTTTTTTTAATAATATATACATACATGTTAATCCATATCTACGCATAAAAACAAAAATATTACATTCAATTAACTTAATAATTCTCGAAATATAAAAAAAAAAAAAAATATTGCACGACAGTAATATTAAAAAAAATAAAAATACATAACCATAAAATTTAATCTTCATCACTGGATAGATCTATCCGACGTGGACGCTTTTGTAGTGATTAAATGTTGTTACTTTTTTCTTTAAAAATATCTGTTATCTTTGTCTGATCATTAGAAAAATTTTTGTAAACCGCGCACAACCGAGGCTTTTTTAGTGTTAACCGAAAATGTGAACCAAAATGTGAATCGCGTTAGCCCGAGGCCGTGTTAAAAAGAGTACGTGCTAAGCGAGGCCTACCTGTATTCTGAACCTTGAAATTTTATACCTTCTAGTCAGCGCTGCCATCTGCCAAGTTTTCCCTCTTTTTCCAAGTTTTTTGAGATGCGAAAAAGTTTTCATTAAATTTGTTTTCTAACAAAACAAGTTTTTTCGACAAAATTAAATTTAAAATTTTTTGCAATAAATTCAATAATAATAACAAATATTTACATTTTTGAATAATAAATATTGTGTATTTTATTAGCCCCGGGAAAAAGAAGCAAGGAAACAAAAACAGAGGGAATCGGGCCCCGGAGTTTCCTTTAAAAATGTTGGGACTTTTGTAGAAAACAAGATTTTTTTCCAGAAATTTTTTTTTTTTTTTTATTTATTTTAAAAATCGAATCTTCACCTTTGTGAAATAACGATTTGTGTATCAAATCTTAAAGCTAAAAACCGTTAATCAGTCCCGCCAATGCTGGACGTGAAATTGTTATATTGCTGATTTTGATTGGGTTTCCGGTTTTGCGGATGACTTTATATCAGGTCTTTAGTAACTCTTCTTTTTAATCGGATATGTCTTCCACTACCTAAGATTGCACGACCCAGGGGATTTGGGTGAATTTCAAGCTTACTCAAGTAATTCACAGCATACTTTGCGATTTCGTCCTTAACCAAGGGTACATTTAGATCTTTATGGATGTTTGAATTTTTTAGGTACCAAGGGGCATTTGTTGTGCAGCCCTTGCGCTGACCAACTTCTTCCTTTTCCCTGATTGTGGTGGAACTTGGTCAGTACAGGGACTGCGTTCACCCGTGGCATCACAACGGGCTGCTATGTGTGCTCAAGTGAACTTTGTGACATCAGAGCTACCACTCCGACCTAACCTAACCTAAGGGGCATTTGTTATAGTTCTCAAAATTTTGTTTTGCTGCCGTTGAATGCGTTCAACATTTGTCTTTGAGGCAGTACCCCATAGCTGAGCACCATAGCTCCAGATTGGCTTCAAGATAGAGTTGTAGATAAGGAGCTTGCAATCCAAGTTTAGCACTGAATTTCTTCCAATAAGCCAATTTAACTGGATCATTTTTAGTTTAAGTTGCGTCATTTTGGCTTCTATATGGGGCTTCCAGGTAAGACGGCGGTCAAGATGAATACCTAAGTACTTTACGTCTGCTCGTTGGGGAATTTTTTTATTAATAATGAACACTTCTGGACAAGAGTTTTTGCGTAGTGTGAACGTAACGTGGGTACACTTGTTTTCGTTAACCTTCATTCTCCAGAAATAAAATTTTTTTAAAATAAAAAAATGGCAACGCTGCTTCTAGTAAAAGCATCAACTTATACTTTATTTAACTACGAGATTGTTTTTCATAGCCTAAGACAAATAATCATTGGTTTTAGATATTGAAATAGATATTAATTTGTAAATTAAAACAACGACTCAATTTTAATGAAAGACAATAAAAACAGCATTGCTTTGCATTTTTGCAGTGATTTTATTAATTCTTGTTTTCTGCTTAACAGAACTTAAAGTTTGTGTCTTAAGTCTTTTGTTTTATAGTCACCAATCAACAATATTTGGGGTATAGTTTAAGGCTTCAAAAGTACGGCTTAACAACTAAGCAATAACATAAGTTTTAAGCTTTTTTTTAATTTCATTGGTTAAAAAAACTGAATTTTGCGCTTTTCTGTGTGGGGCACCATAGACAGAGAAAGATCACAAAATTTAGTTTTTAACAGTACTGCTGTAACTGAATTTTGTGTAGCTTGTTTTTTGGCTGAAGATAATTTTTGTTTTAATTTTTTTTGATTTTAAAAAGGTATCAGTGATTCCCAAATGTTATGAAATTAATATTTAAAGAATACTGAAACCATTAGCAAGAGAGTAAATCGATTAAAAATCAGAGAAATTGTGATAAACTGGAGAAAAAATGAAAGGAGGACGAAGCGAAACCTTTGAGTTAAAAAAAACGAAAACATATACGAAACTAACAATTTGCTTATTGGAGATAAGAAAATTGCCTTCCATAAATCGGGTGAAATACGATTAAATTTAAAAAGCTGTGGTTTTCGGAGCTAACTTTAAGAAAACAATTAGCTTCGACGCCTTTATCTCCGGTCCCAAGTAACGCTCGACCGTAAGGAAATATGTTTTCGAATCCTTAAGATTATGGCTATCCAGCCCACTAGGTTAATTTTGAAATCCTTGATCCATTATTCATGCGATCTCTTTAACATCATCATTGAGTGTGTTCCGTGGAAGCCGAGAGTTCGTTGCTATGGTGTTATTTTCTGTAAAAGTGTACTGAGGACGAAACGAAGTATATGTAGAGATGTGCATCTTATCGGATCCTACGTGATGGCTAACAACTGTATCCTGAACGTTGTGCCTTCAACGAAATTACTAATAAGGATGAGTTCAGATTGGAGATTAAGCGTAGGATTACTCTTGTCAACAGGTACTATTATAGTGTCAATAGGTAATTGAGTATCAATAGGTAATTGAGTATCAATCCTCCTCGTCTTACTCTATGATGCGGAATCATGGATGCTGTAACACGCCATTGTACTTAGGTATTTTTTGAGCATTCGAAAGAAATGTTCTATAAAGATCTCTGTGCGAGAATAGTATTCGGCGTAGAGGTAAAGTCAAATTGAAATCTGAATAATTCAAATTAAAAATTGCTTTTTATTCTGCAAAAATTAATTCCTGAACCAGTGTTCATTGTTTGTATGTTTGATGGGCCAGTGGAATCACTTTGTTCATCTGCTTTCAAAATCGGTGACGGACACAATGCCCTATGCTAGTCAAATGGTAAAGATATAGAGACATAGTCTGGATTATGGTCTAGTTTCTTATCCAACTCATGTTGTGTGTGTTAATTTTAACTACCAGTGGCGTGACTTATAGTTTAACATTGAGTTCGAACGACAGATTTATAAAATTTTTCTTGGTAATCAATTGCTCTGAAAACTTATGTCCGAACACTGCTGAGGGAGGGAAATTTTTTTCGAAATGCCTGAGCTGATGCCCAGCTTTTGTTAGGTTGAAACTTAAAAATTTTGGGAAAGCTACTATACCAGACAAAACTCATCTCAGATGAGTGGACTGGAAGAAGATAAGTAAGTTTGTATAAAATATAGACATCCTTTGGAACATATAGTTGGTACCCGCTAATGGTGAGCGCACAACAAACCTACTTACTTGTCGGCTTAACGTTTGCCGATAGCGCTGAAATCATTGATTGGTTTCTTCTCCTTCAGCCTAACTACCTACCAACTCAGTTTTTTATACAGAAAACGTAAAACTTTCAACATAGCAAATAAGCAATACACTGCGATGCTTTTAATTAAAAAAAAAAAAAAAAAATGGGTGCCCTAATAGCTTAGTGCGTAGTGTGCTATACTATTAGAATTAGAGGCTTGTGGAATCGATTCCCACCAGAATTTCCAGTGCGCTACACTATACCAAGCTAAGATACTCAGCTTTTAATAATTATAATACAATTTGTAATTATATTCTAATCAATAAGTCGCCGTAGTCTAATAGGTAGTGTGTTGGCTTATTAGACAAAAGGCCTCGGTTCAAATCCCAGGTCAGATATCTCTAACAAAACGAAATAATATTTCTACGGCGACTTCCTCTCAGCTGATTTCTGGCAAAAACTCTAAGAGTAAAAATAAAATTGCCTTGAAAAGTTTTTTAAACTTCTGACGTTCGGAAGGGACTTTAAATTGTGGGTCCCAGTACTCATGTATAAAATTAACACACACAACATAAGTGGAGAGAGAGAAGCTAGGTCGTAATCCTGTTTGAAAGGTTGAATTAAGCAATTGTGTATGTATGTATGTGTGTGTGTGTTCTCATAAATAAACCCTGAAGGAAACATGTCGACAAGTGTCTCCAAGTCACCAGTTTTGTCGACTATATTGGTGACTTTATGGTGACGTTGTGATCGAAGCGTCAACAATTATTTAATTTGCCTTTGATGAGAAAAAAATTGTCAATTGTCAAATTGTCAAGAAATTATAAACGTTTAATAAAAAAAACAATCAATGTTATATAAAAATAGAAGTAGTGAAAATGAGACAATTATAAGTGTGAATTGTGAAAATTTTGTGGAGCCTGAATGTTCTGTGTCGTCTCAAATAGATTTTCCAAAATATAGTTTGCACGAGAAGATATAAAATTGGTATATTGGACACAATTGTTAAACAAAATGATATTGCTTCAAATCTCATGGAATTTTTCCCTATCAACTCTGAAGAAAAACTGAGAGAATTTGATGCTATTTTGAAAACTCATTCAGACCCATACGTAAGTATTTACTTTTATTGTGGAACTACTTCAACGAATAAAATTGCATTTTTTGTTTATATTCAATAGATTCGATAAATGAAATCACTCCCTGGGGGCAGAACGAAACCTTCATGAAATATTTGGCCAAAATATTATCATGAATTTTTATGTTGATGGCTCTTTTGGCAAAAAGAGGTTGCACGAATACTCAAATGTTTTTAAAGTCATAATAGGTAATAAATGCTTGTTTGTGTTCTCATAAATATTTGTAATATTTTAACAATTTGTTTCGTTTTTTTAATATCAGATGTAATATCAATTTTCAATGAAAATTGGGACAAAACACTTAGAGCAGCATTTCAGCGCCAAAAGAAAAAATATTTCAAACAAATGGGTCGCAGCAAAACCAAAAATAATTAAAATCGTGAAGAAGACGACTCTCTCAAAGAGGATTAATAATTTTACTTAATTTTATTAACACAAAAAAGTTATTTTGATATTTCTATATAAATAAGAGAGACTGAATTAATAGTACCTTTTTAGTTTTTATATTTAATAAAATATCAAATATTTACAAAAATTGAAATTTTATTGTCGACTTTTACTACAGAAAAGTACCAAAAGTGTAGACTAGAACTGCTAAATTGTACTATTGTTTCACTGGTTCCAATGTCTACATATGGTCCCAAAAGAAGTACCTAGTCAATAGTACTAACGTCAGTAGTAGATTTTCAATGACACGCACATGTTAAATGTCTATAGTAAAAAGCATTGCCTGTCATATAATAAGTCAGTAGTACTGGTGACTGTGTCAATAGTAAGTCAGTACAGTTTCACTATTGACATTTCCTGCAGGGAATTTAAAAAAATATTTCTTGAAAATCGTTAAAAAAAATCTTGAAAAAAATATGAATTACACGATATATGTTCAGTGTCATTTGTAACATGATTTTGTAAGATGTTTATCTATTTAAATGAACAGTTTGGATTAAAAAAAAAAATCTCAATTAAGAATTAATTACCACAAACGATAATTATTTTTCTTCCTTAAAACAAACGTGAAAATACTCGTATGTGTGAAATTTTTATAAATATTTCACGACTGTTAATTAAATTGCTTTTAATTGGTTAGGGACGGCGAGAACAAAATTTAACTTCCCGTTCAAATCCTATTGAATACCCTAAAAAATAGAAATCGATGACAGGCCGATCGATATGTTAGTATGAAGGAGTGTATGTTTTGGTTTTTGTTTGTTTACAGTTGTAACTCAACACCTTCGAAATCAATCATTATTCAAGTTGTCAGTTGCAATGAAATCCGTTTTTTTCTATTTTTTTTTTATTGAAAATCGTAGTTTGTTATCGAAAAAAAATGGCATTACAATGAGCATGATTTGTGAAAGTGATGATTAAGTGAAGATTATCTATCTGGGATTAGTTAAATTAGATTTAAGATTATGAAAAAAAATTTAAAAAAAAATGGACGAATGATGTATGTTTTATGAGATTCCATTGACAACCAGGAAATCAAGCACATTATCTAACTAATGTACAATACAACAAAGAAAAATTCTTAAGGTTGTTATTTAGTGTTTTGTTTCAAAACAAGATTTACATGACACAATGCTGGATAAGGTTTCAACAAATGTTTCCATATGAATTGAATTAAATTAAATTTGTAAGAAACTCATTTGTTATTAAAATTGCTTGTTAAGCTTATTAAAATCTTCTTTCTAAATACCACATACTTTATAAATTATTAGAAAAATATTTTTTAAATATACGTACGTACATCTCAAGCATCATCCTCTACAATGGTTGGCAAAACAGCCAAAGATACAATGTTAATGGAAATATCGTTTTGCAAACATCGATCATCAAATGCAAGAAGCGGCAATTAACCCATGCCAAAGCGTTATTTTAAATTGTGGCTAAGATTCTCGGATAAGCAGTTATTTATTAATGGCTTAAATTGAAAAATATCAAAAATAATGATTTTGATCTTTAGCAAAATGCTTCAAAGGAAGGAAGAGGAAGTTACCATATATGTATATAAGCGAATTTTTTGAAGAGTTTTTTAATCTTCTATTTTAAACTAAAATTAATCATTTAATAATTTAAATGTTAAATTTAAAAAAAAAAAAAAAAAAAAACTTCAAACATAGTGTCGACAACAGCCTGGTGTTATTTGTCAAATCGTGTATATTTTTTTTTTTGCGTGTTAAACAATATTTATCTTCTTTAAAAATCAGATGAATACTGTTTGCTTAAGCAAATAAATCTACAACTCAATGAGCAACTACCACAATAGTTTTAATACCCAATTTAAATAATGGTGGCAGCAGTAGCAGCAAACAAGAAAAAAAAAAGAAAAACAAAGCCTAACACAATACAAACAACTTAAGTAAACAATATTTAAATCGATATGTTATCGAGCATGTGAATATAATTTTATTTTTTTTCATATTTTTTCTTTTTGCGTAGATCCGGCTAGAATTATTTACACTCTTCTTAAATACGAGCATGCTGCCAGCAGTTAGTCAAAGCATTCATTGATGAGCTATTGATGTATTGTTGTATGTATTGATGCATGTTTTAAATGACTCAAGTACTGCAACTTGAACTGCGAAAAAAAAATAAGATACGTTTTTACTTAAAACCCAGCAAACAATGTGTACACAATTCCAAACATTAAATGTGAATTACAATAAATTTACTTACTTTTATCTTTCTTTAATAGCAGACGTTTAAAAAAAAACTGAAATTCTTTAATTTAAGAACAAGGAAAAATTCTTTAACCTCTTCACGCCCTTGTCCACATGTGTGGACGTTTGATTTTTTTAAATTATAATTGTAATAATAATAAAAACAACAAAAATTTGATAATAACTTATTGACTACCATATCTTCTAACAAGAGAAGTAAACCGTTTACCGTTTGTCTGCACTGATGATATTATTTCCGGTGCATAGTTGGATACTTAAAAAAAAATGTCAAATAATTCTTTGACAATCTGTTTTATTGGATTATATCAAGAAATCGTTAATATTTGAAAAAAATAATATCAGATATATTTAATATAATAAGTTTTACCATCACTACCTAAAAAATCTAACAGCTGCACTAAAGTTAACCCTGGAATCAGACTGGACGGTATAAGTCATTATCGTAAATACAAGGAACTGAAAAATTCCCCCAGATGTCACGATAAAAATTGTGTAAGACGGACTGTCTACATTTGTGAAAAATGTTAAGGATATATATGCCTGATATGCCCGGAATGTATGAAAGCATTTCACACATATATTACCATTAACGCTCATTTGCCACAAATGTGGACGTTATCGCTTTTTGTGAATTTTAATTTTTTTTTGCTTTTTGAATTCCTATTAAAATAAAGTTAATTAATTTAAAAAGAAAACAAAATTTAATCATTTTTTTGTCACCATAATAAAATCGTCCCTGAAGAGGTTAATTTTGGTAAAGGCTACGTTACAGATTGTTCTCGAATAACACGCGGTCTGTTTATATGGTCAATGGTCGATTTATAGGTTCTGAATCCAAATTATGTGTTCTTTTAAATTGTTGTTACGCTACCGCAGCTCTTTTTAATAGTTATATAAGCTATTATCTTAGTAACTATACATAGCAGATTGAAGTCACTTGTCACAGTCATTTGTCAGGGACCACACTTTTCTTGGTATATTTATTACCACATCTTTAGGCATCTTATTGTTTAGATTTTCATTTGCCATTGCACATGGGAATGGGTCATACGACAGATAAAGAGCCTATACTAGTGTTCGAAAAAATACTGTACACTAACCATTGTGTACGTAACTGATAAAATACTTTTAACTTTCATTTAAGTGTTTGCGAACTCGTACGCAAACACATTACGTACACAACATGTACACAACAAATGAACGCAAACTCTAACATAACGTACTGAACAGAGTTCACAAACACTATTTTTTAGTGTTCGTGTACAAAGTACACTAAAAAGATCAGTACACAACGAAAAAAAATGGGTTTTAGTGATCTTTTTTGAGTACACTAACATTTTTAGTGTACGCGAGAGTTTATATTCTCATTCAATAAGAGAGAGAGAGAGAGAGAGAGAGAAATGGCCAGTTTTTATTTGTATTCTTAAGCGAACTATGTCTATTATTCCTACAGAATAATAAATGGCATCAAAAACCACAACGCGATCTCTAAAAAAACCGAATGAGCTCTCGCGTACACTAAAAATGTTAGTGTACTCAAAAAAGATCACTAAAACCCAATTTTTTTCGTTGTGTACTGATCTTTTTAGTGTACTTTGTACACAAACACTAAAAAATAGTGTTTGTGAACTCTGTTCAGTACGTTATGTTAAAGTTTGCGTACATGTTCACAAACATTAAAAAAGAAACGAAAAGTTTCGCTCTCGTTGTAGTGAATGTGTTTGTGTTCTTTACCCATGGCATTCAGTAGAGTATATAAACGTTGCGAACTTTAGAGTATTTTTTCGAACACTGGCCTATACTGTAACGCTTCTTGGAGGACAAAACATAACGAATTGTTAAGTGGAACCACTGTTCCACTGAACATGGAATAGGTGTTTGACATGGCTGTGGTCTGTCACCACTACCATTTAATATTGTTTTGAACACAACCCTATAATAGTAGGGAAAGAGTATGTGAATTGGTAATCTAAACGATCGTGATAATGCAGACGATATCTGTCTACTGGCGCACAGCTACTCAGTTCTAGCAGCACATCTAAGCAGCGCAATGATGACGGACGAATTCGCCTTTTTAAAAATTAATATTACGAAGACAACTTTCCGATTTAGCTAATTCTGCGATATCATTATATATACGAACAGGGGATCTCGGGTAAGGATATCGATAATCATTTGCAGAAATTGAAAATCATCCTATTTATCTTTGCGTATACAAATTGCAATTTTAATGCGAATATAAAATCCCTACTTTTGTGCGGTATGGAAACTCTCGTGAAATAGCTAAAATGCATGTAATCGTGAACCGATGTCCTCGTAGGATCCTATGTTCGAGAACCGTATTTAATAACACGCTCTGGAGAAGAACAAACTAACAAATCCTATCGGTTGAAATAAAGATTCGGCCATTCCCTTAAAAAGTAAACTACGTCAGAACCCACAAAGGAACAGAAGAATACAAAATATTGTAAATTCAGGACCAAAATTGAAATTTAGATTACGGAACGAGAGCTCATGAGTTCAAGCCTCACCTCTGGCATTGTAGACAAAACGAAATATGAAAAATTATTTCTTTCGGCGATTTATTCCCAGCAATCTTTTGGGATTGCCATGGAAAGCTTTTGAAATCTGTTGGTCGGAATCAATGTTAAATTGTATGTTCCGTCACTCATGGATAAAGTTAACACATATAGAAAGTATGGTTTGAAAATGTAGGTTTTAACACTGACTAAAAGGTTGTAATAGCCAATTAAGTGAGTAAAGGATAGTGAGCTCATATACATACATATATTGGCAATTTCGTGTCAAGTGGCCCAATTTTTAAAATCGATGTCTTCCGATGGATGAAATTTGCACCAAGGTTAGTACTATTGGATAGTAGGCTAGACACAAATTTTCAACTCTATCGGTCAAGAACTGCTGGAGTTAGAGGGGGTCAAAATTGGACATTTTTGTCATACAGGGTTTTTTTAAAATGTGTGTAACTTTCCACCTATTGGTCCTAGCAAAAATTTTCCAAAGGATATTAGATACCTATTTCTTCAATCTTTCCAAAACTAATTTTTTTAATTTATTAAATTTTTTTTTTTTATTTCTTTTTAAAAATTAATTTTTTTTTAAATTTTTTTTCAATTTGGGCCCTATGTTTTTTTTTTTTTTTTGCTCAAAAGAAAACTTATAAAATTTCCTTTAAGGCCTTCATAATCGCTTAATGGGTGCAAATTTCATCCAAATCGGAAGACATCGATTTTAAAAATTGGGTCACTTGACACGAAATTGCCCATATTTATAGTTTAATAAACCAATTGTGAAATTGACTATTCAGAATATTTTATAAATTTTACAAAAAGCCTACAATAAAATACAACATGCCAAGTAATCAAGATATTTGGCAACTCTTTTTTTTTACTTATAATTATAATTACACATAAGTTTACAAAACAACTAATTTTGGTGTTGAATTGTTCAACATCCGATATTAAAAAATCGAAATCAATCAAAAATATTGTAATCTTTTACACGCATAAATTATGTTTTATAATGTAGATTAGACGACCTTTTGTTTTACGATAATTTATTTGAATTATTTAATCTTTTTTACAGGTTTGTTTCGTTTTGTTTGATTTTTAATATTTCGCTACTCAATGGTTTAAAAACTAAGGGAACAATTTTTATAACAAGTTTTCATTAATAAGAATAATAATAATAATGATAATAATGATAATAATAATGATTGTTTGTTTGTTTGGTATTATAAAGGGCTATCCATATCGTGGTTTCAAAAGTATGGTACTGGAATTCGACATCTGTCAAACTAAGTTGTGAAACCAATTTTTTTCTTTTCAGTTGAAAGTCTGACATTGACGAAAATGGATCGCTTAACTATCACACAACGCATAAAAATTATCAAAACCTACTACAAAAATGGTGATTCTGCCACAGCCACGTATCGTGCTTTAAGAGGAGATTATGGTTTACATAATCGTCCAACTACGCAAGCAATTGGCAAAATTGTGAAGAAATTTGAAGAGATTGGAGTGGTTACAGTAATTGAAAAGAGGCCATTACATCCAGAAAAAGTCACTGCTTGGTGCGCTCTTTGGTCTGAAGATGTGATTGGACCTTACTTCTTCGAAAACGACAATGGAACGACTGTCACCGTCAATTCGGAACGTTATGGTCATATGATAAAACACTTTTTTTGCCTGCTATTGAAGAATACGACTTGGAGAATATGTGGTTTCAACAAGACGGTGCCACATGCCACATAACTCGAGCGAATATGGCTTTATTGCAAGAGACATTTAATGGCCGCGTAATTTCTCGTCGTGGCGATATCAACTGGCCACCAAGATCATGAGATTTGACACCATTAAACTTTTTTTGTGGGGCTACGCGAAAGACCATGTTTATGCAGATAAACCTTCAACTCTTGAGCACTTAAAAACCAACATTCGTCAAGTTATGGCTGAGATACCGCCCAATATGTGTCAAAAAGTGGTCGAAAATTACCTCAAAAGAATCAATGCTTGCAACACTTCGCGTGGAGGTCTTTAAATGATGTAGTATTTCACACATAATGTCAACGTTCAAACTTTACAATAAAAAAGAAATATCATGAAAAAAATATTTTATATGTGTTTTATTTACGTTTACTTTTGAAACCACGAAATGGATAACCCGGTATATTTTATAGTTCTTTAGTTCTTTTATTAATAAAAAAAAAGTTTGTATTTTCTTGATAATGATATAGAAAAATATGAGTTTTTGATCTTTTTTTTATTATGATGTGGTGTTGCATTTAAATATTGAACGATTCAAAGTCAAATGAGTTACTTTTCAAACAGAATATCATTGTGGTTAATAGACAGATTAGTGTTATTGAAGTAATATGTCTTACGATTTAATATATTTTATTAAAAATTTTAATATATGTACGTCTTACATTTTAATAAAGCAAAGGCCTTAAAGAAATTTCCATTCAAAATGACACTGTGACACTAATTGAGTTTAAATCGGCTTGTAATATGATCGACTTCAAATATGATTCGATAATAAAAACTTAACTTGAAGTCGCCGTAGTGTAGTAGCTAGTGTGTTGGCTAATTAGACGTGAGGCCACGTCATATATCTCTAACAATATCCTTCAGGCCAGAGTTGAACTCATTTGCGTAACTTCGTCCTTTAGTAATGCAATTGTTGATACACTCAAACCTCGTTTTATGCGATTAATTCGTTTCGCAAAAGTCGCATAATTAAAATTCGCATAAAACGATACACTAGCTCCATAGAAAAACCACTACACTCAAACCTCGTTTTATGCGAATTTATTTTATGAGAATTCAAATTTATGCGGTTTCAAAATTCTCAAATTTTTTTTTTGGAAAAACGATTTTAAGGAAATATTGAATGTTAAAATCCAAAAAAATGTGTTGTTCGTAACAAAGTTACTACTATTTTTAAATTTTTTCGCCATTTCCGGTTCTGATGTATGAAGTATTATTCAAATGCTATGGACGTGGAGTAATATTATATTTTTATTTTATTGAAATATTATGTATTTTCTTCATTATTTGGAATTTTATGTTAGTTGTTGTTATTTTTCCTATCTTTTTCCGTATTTTGTATGGTCTCAGCAAGAGATTAATTTTTTGTTGAATTTTTATATGCGATTTTGTTTGAATTTTAAGGGTTAAATTTGAATTTATGCGCTTTTTTATTTAAATTCCTATTAGTGGATTTTGTATGAAGCTAGTGTATCGTTTTATGCGAATTTGAATTATGCGATTTTTTGTGGAACGAATTAATCGCATAAAACGAGGTTTGAGTGTAATTGGTTTTTCATTTAAAAAAAATCACATAAATTCAAATTAAAGAAATAAAACTCATACAAAAACGCATATAAAAAATCAACAAAAATTTTAATAATTCATTAAATTAATAAAAAAAAAAATAGAAAATAGCAAAAGAAAGAAAACAATGAATAAATAATACGAATTTCAAATAATGATTAAAATATATACATTTCTAAAAAAAAATTATATTACTTCAGGTACAAAGCAATTGAACAGGGATTTATAAATCAGAATCAGAATTGCTAAAAAATTCCAAAACGCTTGCATCATTAGACGTAAATGATATATTATTATCATCTGGAATATCATCATCTCCATCGCTAGAAATATGTTCAATAGGATCAACAGGCGAATTTTCTGGAGCTGTACTTTTTTCTTTCATTTGGAAATATTTTGTCACTAATGTTTGTGATTTCTTTTTTAATTGTTGTTTATACAACTCCTGCTATCCTGAAAAAAGATTGCCAAGTCCGCGTTGGAGCTTTAATGCGCTCTCCATATCGGGGTCAATATTAAGAATTTCGTTTTCTAGAATAGCCACTTTGTTAAGAACTTGAAAAATTCTAAGTTCAAAATAGTTGTTCTAGCGCCGGCGCGTAATTTTTTCAGTGTTACCATTTCACATAGAAATTGTAATGACTAAAATAGAAATAAAATTGAGAATTTAAAAACCGCATAAATTCAAATTCGCATAAAAAAAATTCGCATAAAACGAGGTTCGAGTGTATTCTATTAATGTAGTGTAACCCGGTAACGGTTCTAACCAGGTTAGACATCTCCAATAAAACCAAGTATGAAAAAATTTTACTTCGGCAGATTTCTAGCATAAATTCTGAGAGTTAATGAAATTGCCGTAAAAAAGTTTTTTAAAAATCTGTCATGCGGAGTCGATTTTAAAATGTAGGTCCTGCTACTAACGCATAAAATTATCATACCCAACATAAGTGATGTGAGACTGACTGAAGCGTTGTAATGATGAATTATGTATGTGTGTAAAAATTTAAAAATATTTTCGGATCAATTTCTGTTTTCTCTATTAAAGAAATTTCTCCAAACATAATTTTAATATTACTTCAGATTGCAATGCAGAGGCATGGACATAATTAAGCACTGGTGAGGCAGCCTTGAGAGTATTCGAGAGAAAAGTCGTACGTGTGAGTTGGCGATAATTTCCACATCCGATTCAACAGTGAGCTGTATGAGCTCCTCAACACGACATGGACGTTGTGCAGCGTATTAACATCCAGCGGCTGCGCTGGCTCAGTCATGTCGTTCGAATGGCGGAGGATGCTCTGGCGAGACGAGTATTTGATGCGGAGATTTGTGGAAGTCGGCGAAGAGAACGACCTTGTTTGCGTTGGAAGGGCCAGATCGAGGAAGACCTGTCATCGATCGATTGGTGTGAACAACTGGCGTAGGCGCGCAAAAAGCAGAGGCACCTGGAAGGATGTGTTGCGGCAGGCCGTAATCCGTTAATCAGGTTGTTAATGGCCAGTTAAGTAAGTAAGTAAGTAAGTATAGATTGCATTGTTTGCTGGGATATATAGTTTGATTGCTCACATCTACTATTACGTACGATGTATGTACCATACGTTAAAAGTGCAAAAAAACTATTTTTAGCGACACTTAAAACATTTCATAAATTAATTAAATGAGTAGCTCTAATGTAGAAATTTATTTGTATATTTCTTTATACTTGAAATTACAAAAAATAAAAAACACAAATCATAACAATTAAAAAAATAAATTAAAATAAATAATTTTAACAAACAAGTAATTGATCAATTTCTATATGTTTCTATCAGCAAATGATTTCCTTATCTGTCTTAAAAGCTAATTTCTAACGTGTTTTTTAATATAAAATTTTAATAAATTATCGTTACAGCCAAATTGGCAATTTATTTATACATTACGGCCATTCGATTTGACAGAGATGACGCAGCGTTGTCATAATTCAATTAATTTAAACGCAAATCGCTATCACCATTGCAATCGCATTAGTTGCGCATCGCTAGTGATCATGTAAAAATATTGTCATGTCTGGTCATTTATAAAATTTTGCGTGTACATTTTGAAGTTTACAAGTGTTGCTTTCAATTACTTTTTGGAAAATATTTTTTTTGTAGGTTTTTCGTAAATGCAAATATGAATGAAAACTTCATTTACGCATGATTAAAATGTTTATTGTTTTAAACAAGTAATAGTAATTGTTTAATGAATAAAAATGTATATTTAATTAAATAATCCATCACATCATATATAATTTTATTGCAATTTATTTGAAATTTAAAACATATTTTTTTTTTATTATGTATTCTTTTTTAATATTTTCTTTAAGTGCTACAAATCATTTCAGTTTTTATTAATTCATATTATCATTTTAACATATAAAAACAAGAATTCATTATTTTTTTATTGACGGACTTTATTTGGTTTTGATTGATTTTTTATTGTCCTATGGATACTTAAAGTGCTACAGAATACAACAAGTTTAAGTATTTTTTTAAAACGAAAATTAAATACGCATTTTAAATGGAAATTTATTATATTAAAAAAAAAACATACATACATATGTACTTAAAACAGAATTATTTCCAGAGCATGCAGGATTTTGAAGCCACAAATCGATTCTTGCCTACAACGGCGGTGGGGTGTCACAAAGCCATAGGACATAAAGCCATAATGGCTTCATGTCTCAATCCAAACGGACATAAAGCCATAATTTTGATATGGCCTTAAGTCTCATATCAATTTTAGTGAAATGGGACATAAAGCCATTATGGTTATATGTCACATTTGATGTTTTGCGTTACAAATGCTTTATTTCACTAAATATGCCTATTTATCTATGAAATTAATAATTTAAAAAAAATCCAAACTTTCTAGGCTCCAGGAATTACAGCTGCAAACATTTTGTGAAAGGAAAAATCCTTAGTTATCATTGGAAAACATTTTTTTATTCTTGTGACGCACGCAGGAAAACTTTATTCAGCGAAGCCACCTGCCGCGTCCTACTGGAGGAAAAAACGCCTAAGCGCGGCCGCAGGCCGCCACGCAGAATAACTTTATTATGCGAAGCCAGATTTCAATACTTAACTTTAGTGTCTCAGGAACTGAAATGAGAGATAAAGCCACTTTCTAATATTGCTAATGTGAGCTAAGGCCATGATGGCTTTATCATGCAATCATTATTAAAAATATGGCTTTATGTCTCATTTTCGGAAAAAAATTTATGGCGTTAAGTCCCATTATAATGAGACTTAATGGCATATGCCTTATGTCTCAATGGAATGGGACTTAACGTCATATGGCTTTATGTCCTATGGCTTTGTGACACCCCACCTACAACAGCTTATATGCCATAATAGAACTATCTGTTGAACAGCGTTCGAACCCATATCTGTGCTTTGTTTATTTTGAAAAGATTTCTGATAAAGTTAAATTAAAATGTGGGTGCCCTGTAGTCTAGTTGGTAGTGTGCCACGCTATTAGCGTTATAGTCCAGGGTTTGATTCCTACAAGAGAATCTGATCTGTTACTTAACACCAAGCATATGGTAGAAGTTATTCAGCTTGAATATAATTCAATACAATTTGTAATAGTTTTGTAATAAATAAATAAATCAAAAACCAAAATGTAAATTGCGTGAAAACAAGTGCTCTGGAAATATATTGCATTTGTTACTGCTCTCTATCGAAAATCCAGCTGGCATGTAAGAAGATCTTTCATGTGGAAGATCTTTCAGCAAAAGAACAAAAAATTGGAAACTGAAGTTTCAGCAAGCTTATGTACAACCTCCCCTTCCATACTTCCAGAATTATGTGAATTACAATGGATAACAAGGTGTCTAAACAATCTGGACTATGCGCACTATATATGTTTTTTGGAACATAACCTATCTACCTTTGTAAGTAGGCCGAGGCAATGGAGAAAAGGAATGTGGAAACAAATATTGCAAAACCAAAATCTCTACCTATAAGCTCTACAATCCAAAATTTGTTCCTCATATGCGATAATCATATAGAGAAAATTGGCGAGTTTCTCGAATACTGGTGAATGGGGATCAGACATCGTATCCAAAAAGCTTATCAAACATGCTGCCGAATAAGGTTTAATGGGATTCAACATCATTTTCGTAGTGGGTTGAACAATATCCTAGTCGCCGTTGTCTAGTAGATAGTGTGTTAGCTTATTAGACGTGAGGCCACGGTTCAAACCCGAGGTCAGACATCTCAAACAAAAAGAAATATAAAAAAATTTTCTTCGGCGGCTTCCTCTCAGCAGATTTCTGGCAAAAACTCTGAGAGTAAATAAAATTGCCATGAAAAGCTTCTCAAAAATCTGTCGTTCGGACTCGATTTTAAACTGTAGGTCCGGTCACTTATGGTAAAATTAACACACACAACACACAAGTGGTGTGAGAAGCTAGGTCGAAATCCTGACTAAAGGATTGTAATGACCAATTATGTATGTATGTATGTTAAACAATGTGAAGTAAACCCCAAAAAGTGGAACGTTGTCTTCCGAGACTCTCAGAAATTTAAGTATAAAATTAATGGCTCCGAAAAATTCTATAAAATTTTATTCCATAGAAATTTTATTACCATAGTAATTAGGAAACGATAATGGCATTGGATTGGACATACTCTCAGCAGAACTCAAGATGAATTTGCAAGAAATGCCAAAGGATGAAATCCACAGTTCGAAACGATTTGTTCAAATCCTATGCTATTTACAGAATAGATGGAAAAAATATATACACACTTAAACATGTGAAGTCGTCGTAGTCTAATAGGTGTGTGTATGTGTGTTGGCTTATTAGACTACAGCCCGTGGTTCAAACCCTATCTCAGACATCTTGAACAAAACGGAATAGTTATTAGCCTTATTCCTTTCTACGACTGTCTTTTTATCCAGTCATATGGCTCTGAGACTCTGAGAGTATACTATAGTATATGAAATTATTATAAAAAGTTTCTCAATTTTTTTCGGTGTCGAAGCTCCGCTACTAATGGATAAAATTAACTCACACAACATGATTGGTGCAAGAAGCTAGGTCGTAATCCTGCTTAAAGGTTTTTAATGACTAAATAAGTAAGTGCTGAATAAAGCTTCACTGTTTAATTGATAGCCAAATTATTTCAGATTAAAGCCTTCTCTTAAGAATTTATTTTTAAAATAATTTGATTATTTCTTAACGCGAGAGACAAGTTCCAATGTCTCACATATCTAAAATAAAAGTTATCAAGATTTTACAAAGGTGTCATCTTTTGACTGAGGCTCTACGACACCTCCAGGCTAAAATGATTATTTCTCTTAAACACCACATCTTGATCTTTGTCAGTACGCTTATTCATAGAATCGATGTTTTCAGTTGAATGGAGTTAAGAAGACTAATATGAACTCGTCCAACACTTTTATTAAATAAGGTCTTTAACGGTTCATCAGTTTGATGATAGCAGTTCAAAATAGATGTCTTCGACTAGTCTTGTAGGTAGTAGGTAGTCGGCTTATTTAACGAGAGCTTGTGGTTCAAACTCCAGCTAGGAGTCTGGAATAAAACGAAATATAAAAAAATATTTCTTTCGGCCACCCTCAACAGTTTTCAGCCAAAAACTCGGAGAGTAAATCAAATTGCCATGAAAATCTTTTAAAATCTTAAGTTCAGAAACGACGTTAAATTGTAGTGAGAATCTATTTTGTAATACTGATACTTAAAGGGTTCTATTTGCCTATTAAGTAATCAAGCAAGTAAGATAGTAGAGTTCATTATTTTAAAAAGTTTTTGAAATGAAATTTAAACTTTTTTTTTTATTAAATTTCATTTAAATTTCTACCTGAGAACGGTAAAAGAAAAAAGAAAAGAAACATTTGTAAAAAAAGAAATAAAACAGAATAGAAAAATAAACCCAAAATTGTAAGATCTTGTATTTGCTTTAAAAATTTTGCTTTTGATTTAAGATAAACCAACACAGTGGGAATTGCGAACTAATGTTGACCTAGTCTTCGTTTGTACAACTAAAATTTTTGCTACATATATAGTATATACTATCAATCATAATTAGAATTTATAATTATTAGATAATTATGATCGCATGAAAATCATAGTGACTAATCGAAAAGATTACTTTATACTCCCACTGTTTGGTTTGATGTTGAGATTCTATAAAATAACAATAAAAATTAAACACACACAATAAAACGGGTAAATATGCAAATAAATTTCGCTTTTATGACTGATGTTTTTTTTTTTTTTAATATTAATTGCCTTAATGCTGTTAATAATTATAATCATAATACCAGAACTAATAGTGCTATTGATCTCCGAACATACAATTTCACACCATGTGGACAAAATGACTGATAAAGCGGGCGAATAAAAAAAAATTCAATATCTTTACGGTTTAATACATACGAATTTGAATTGCAACAGGAATAATGGCTGAATGGTTGATAGGAGACACCAATACATGTACATATGTATATAAGGTTTGAAGTAAAATGCTGTTTGTGTGTTTGATCATACAGACATAGAGTTTGTTTTGTATATTGCCCTGTGCCGATAGGTGCTAATGATCGTGCGTTTGTTCTAAGTGTTAACGAACACACACATACTTAGATATATACTCTCGTATTCATTGTATACACGAGGGGCAAACTGCCTAAATGATAGTGACATTCGCGCGATAAAAAAAAATTAACAAATTGACTGGAGACTAGAGTATCGAGCAATGATTGTCAATGTATATCGTTGTGTTTTGGCATGTGTCTGTGTGTGTGTGTGTGTGTATAATGCCAATATTTTATTTTTGTATTTTTAAATATATTTTTATTTTCTGTTTTTATTATTATTGTTGTTGTTATTGTTGTTGGTTTTGTTTTGTTTTGTGTTTCTGTTAAGAGATTCTAATGTTTTATAATGTTTACCAAGTATTACGAGCCCAGTCAATATCGTATAGAACGTCGTAAGGTGTGTTTCACAAGTGGCCAACTCAAGTTGTATATGACAACGATAATTACAAAAAAAAAAAAAAAAATAATTAAAAAAAACAACAATAAACGACAAAAACGAGAAATAATAAAAACCGTATAATAAAATTTAAAAATACCAAAAAAAAAAAAACAATTTTGTTGCAACATTTTTCGCCTGCAGTTACAAACAATACCCGAAAAAACAGTCATCACCAAACACACTAGTTGGCAAACTTGCTTTAACGCACTTCTTATGAAAACCTATTAAGAAAAAGTGATAAAAAGATTTGAAGGAATTTGAATTAAAAAAAAAATCCAACATCAGTTTTCTTAATAAATAAATATTGAAAGTAAAAATAAAAATAAAAATTAAAAAAAATCGAAAATCGAAAATCAAAAATGCATTACACATGTAAATATTTAATATGTTCTGTAAGTTTTTCAAGTAAATATTGATATTCTGTTGTTGTTGTTGTTGTTATGGAGAGCAGTGATCAATTAAATTGAAATTTCTTTTTTAAAGATCATTTGGATTTTGTGTTGTATGCAACAGTATTGCATGAGCCAAAGTACAACCGTGCGTCCCTATAAATTTGGTTTCACCATTGATCAGCAACAGCATCGTTCGGAGAAAAGAGGCAAGTAAAGTAGAAAATTTTATTTAATTATTGTATAAATAAAAAAAAGGAAAATGTGTAATAGAAATTATGTAATTCTAATATAATTATCTATACAAGGTTAGAAGTAATTTATAATTAAGTTTGATAAGAACATTTGAAGAAATATATGAGCTGTTAAAAGAAATGTAAAGAGCTATGAAATATTACAATTTTTTTAAAGGTTTCATCCATTTCGTATTGATGCACAATTTTCTACATATACTTACTTACATTACATTTAGGGTTGCCAGCCTGGCTGGACTTGGCTGGATTGTCCAGCTTTTTTAATGCTTGTCCAGTTTCAAGCTAAAATTTAATTTGTCCAGCTAAATAGAAATTTGTTTAGTACATGCAATAACTTGGGCAATAATTTTCATGTTATCCTTGTCAAATCATGTTAGCCAACACTGATTGTACATTTGTTATATGTACAACTAAGTTATGATTTCCCTCTTCTATCATCACTGACAACATGTCTCAACACTTGAACAGCTGATGTCATAATAAATATTATTGCAAGCGATGTATGTACATGAAAATAATAAAAATAATTTGCAGAAAATCTTGAAATGGTTATTGATGAAGAAGCTGGTCCATCAAAAAGACGACTCACAACTTTCTGTGATAGATGGAAAGAGTTTGCAAAATATGCTAATTGGATAAGAAAAAAAGATAATTACACGGCAGAGTGTACATTATGCCAAACAGACATTATAATCAAATATGAAGGCAGCCGCTCGCTTGATAAACACATAAAAACAAAAACACATAATAAAATGGAGATGTCGCAGAAGTTGTCTCAAACTGTTTCGAATTTTGTAGTCCCAACAGACCCAAAAATTGTATTTTTTTATGTCCAGCTTTTTTTTGTTTTGTCCAGCTTTTTAAAACCCAATGTCCAGCTTTTTGCGAATCGGAATCTGGCAACCCTACTTACATTACATATACAATTTTCTAACGTTCGGTTCGATTTTAGCCTGGTATTTGAAAAATTCTGTTTTTTTTTTTTTTTAAAGACTGCACTGTGATCCCATATTAAATTGAAAATATTTACAGTGGTACAAAATTTATTTCAACATATATATACATACAGTAGCGAGAAAAAAAATGCAACGTTATGTTGTATGATATTCAATCGAGGCTCAAAACTTATAACGTTATCCAATTCCACTTCACTTTTGTTTTTTTATTCATTGATTTCTAAATTTTAATAAAAGGTATCATTAAGCGTTGTTTGCTTCTCTTTCTACTTAATTTTTTTCGATTTATAAAAAAAGTGAAAAAATTTAGCGAGAAAAAAAAAACGCAACGCAATGTGGTAAAGGTAAAAGGAGATCAACTAGAGGAATTAAAATAAAAGTTTTTAATGAAAACTTTGAAAATTGTGAATTTTAAAATAGAAACAGCTGTCAGCAGATAGCAAATTTGCCATTGTAAGGTCTTTGGCAAAAAGAGGCAGATCAATGAATGAAGTTGCTCATCAATTTAATATCAACAAATCAATGGTTTGTCCGATTTCATCGCGATATCGTCAAACAAATATCGTGGAAAGAAAGAGGAAGTGGTCGACTTCGTAAATCTACTGCCCGCCAAGTCAGTCAAATGGTAAAAATAGTAAAAGCTGACCATCGGAAAACGGTAGTAGATGTCACTAATTATGCAAACGACCAAAGTTTTGTGGAGCGAAGAATCAAAGTTTAACTTATTTGGCTCTGATGGGTTAAATTACATTCGTTGGCCCCTAAAACAAAGATATTCACAAAATTCTGTAAATAAACAACATTCTGTACCACCAGAGCCAAATAAGTTAAACCTTTTAAGCCGTTTTTTCTTATTAACTTTACTTATAAGTGACTTCTTGGTTGGTCTTCTAGCTAATAAATTTTCCTCTCTTAATCGATTTCTGGCTGTGTGGACGCCAATAGAAACCCCTAATTGGTCGTTTGCATATTTAGTGACATACTGTACATAATTGGTCAATTCAACCCTTCAGTCAGGGTTAACGCCTAGCTTCTCACACCACTTACGTTGTGTGCGTTAATTTTATAAATGAGTGGCGGAACCTACAGTTTAAAAACAGTTTAAACCGAACAACAAATTTATTTGAGATACCTTTCATGGCAATTATATGTATTTATTGTCAGAGTTTTTGCCAGAAATCTGCTGAGAGGAAGGCGCCGAGGAAATATTTTTTTCATAATTTCGTTTTGTTGTCTGACCTGGGCTTTGAACCGTGGCCTCACACGTCTAATAAGCCGACACACTACCTACTAGACTACTGTGACTTTTAAAAATTTATTTCAAATAGTCTCTTTTGAGAGGAATATGTGCTTGTATTATTCCAACGGATCCAGATATTAACAAAGTTCTAATGTGCGAAAATAAGTATCATTTAGAATCAAATTTATATTTGTTAAATATTTATAAATTAAAATCCAAAAAATAGGTATATGCGCACATTACTTACTTTATTAAAACCTAGCTTCTCACAACACCTATGTTGTGTGTTTTAATTCTATCCATGAGTGAGGGAACCTACAGTTTAAGGGCAAATCCAAATGACTGATTTGTTCCATTTACGCTTATAGGTTTTTCCAGAAGACTGCTAAGGAATGGTTGCTGAATGAAAAATTTTTTTATTGATCTTTAATTTTTTCAAGCGGTTAAGCCTAAGGTTTAAATTCTCAAGCCTTTGTCTCGTGGTCACTAGCGTATTTGTCTAGTCATAACTTATTTTTACCCTTTATAATGAACAAATGCTTAGGTTAGGTTAGGTTAGGCCAGGAGTCGGCAAACTTTTGAGACGGAAGAGCCAAAAATTGCAATTTGCAAAACTTAAGTTTTAAAAGAGCCACAAATTTTTTTTCTACAACAAAAATGTAAAGTTTCTTGATAACAAAAAAAAAACTAATATATTTATTCATAAAAATTATACACATATTTATGCTTTTATTATTAGGTAGATATTTATTATTTAAGTAAAAACTTAAAAGAATTAAACATTTACTTACAACACTAACTTGTACTTCAGTAACAAACAATTGATAAAAAAAAATTCAATAGGAGCGATGGCTTTGCATAGTTTTAGAAAGTTTGGATAAATTTGGATGATAACTTGTTGTTTTAAGTTTCAAACACGACTCTAAATTTTCATTTGTTAGATGGCTTCTAACTTTACTTTTAATTATAGTCATGCACGAAAACCCTTGCTCGCAGGAATATGTCGATCCAAAGATAGTCAGCACTCCAAATGCCAACTTTTTCACCTCATTGTAGCAATCTGGAAGACTATTCCATGCGTCGAATATAAGCGCCTCAACTCGTGGCATTTCTTTTAAATCTGTCCACTTTTTTTGTGTTACGTACATATATTTCTGGACCTCCAACTCTTCCAACTTGCTTTTCAACTCTGTAATTTTTTTTTTATGAAACCAGCACTCAGGGGATGGCCCCTACTCATGCAGTGCATTGTGCAGGTTTTTTAGGAAAGGTGGAAAGGGGGAAGATGCGAACGGCAAGGAAACGAGTTGCTGCTAGGTGACTATAAAATGGCCAGTGCTATACCTTCACCATTAGACAGTCTACAGGCAATCGTCCCCAAGAAGCCCGCAGTTTCTCACACCACTTATTGTTGTTGTGTGTGTTAATTTTATATATAAGTGGCGGGACCTATAGTTTAAAGTCGACTCCGAACGACAGATTTTTTGAGAAACTTTTCATGGCAATTTTATTTATTCTCTATTTTATTTACTGCCAGAAATCTGCTGAGAGGAAATCGCCGAAGAAATACTTTTTGTTTTTTTTATTTGATGTCTGGCCTGGAACTCGAACCCTGGCTTTTACGTCTAATAAGCTAGCACACTACCTACTAGACCACGGCGACCCCTAAATTTTCCTCTCCACAAAGCTTTACTTTTTTAAATCGATCAGTTGGATTTCTAGAGTTCCAGTATCAATTCCAAATGGCTTAATGTGGATTTCGTTACTGTTTATGTTGAGAGGATTTACTATGAATGCTGGAGTGGTTTTGTTGGTTTTGAATTGATCAAATCTGTCAGAAAATGCCTCTTTAATTTTTTTTTGTAACTGTGCTAACTGTACGGAACGATTCAAAAATATTAAAAGTTGTGTACATTATGGAAACGTTTACGAAATGATTTGTTAATTTTCATACACTTCTTGTTAATCGATTCTAAACAATTATTTTTTTTTTTTTCTTTGATACAATGATATATGTGTATGGAACTAAAGAGCCACAGCTTCACATCCAAAGAGCCGCATTTGGCTCGCGAGCCGTAGTTTGCCGACCCCTGGGTTAGGCGGTAGTTTGCCGTTCACAGGCAATTTCACTCAGTGGTGGCCATATGGCCTATTATGTTACCCAGTGTAAGGTAAGCCCCTTTGTCATGATACGTCAGTGGTGGATTTGAACCAACCCATGCTTCGGATGAAACCGGCCAGTTTCCTTAGTGTCTGAATCAAATCTAAACTCCTTCTGCTTACATACATAGTTTTCCCGCCATTTCCATAAGAGTATAGGGCCTCAGCATAATTTTTGAAGACATTTATGTTTTCCACTAACGCCTTCTCTCCAACTCTAGCCATTGCTGTTTACTTCGATGTTTATCAGTTTTTTTTAATGTACATATAAGCTAGGCATTTTCTCCTTCTGTTCACTTTTCAGTTCCAATCTACGGCAATTCTAATGATGTCGTTTGTTTAGTTTGTAAGGGTATAAGCTATTCAATGCCATTTTCGTATTTTTATTTCAATATTTAGGATTTAATTTGTAGTTGAATATAGTATACAAATCGTATAGGCGACCCTTCAGTCCACATACTATCTCACTGCCATTATCAAGGGATTTTTTATCGAAGGCCTTCTCAAAGTCTATAAAGCATATGTACAGTGTTGACCGCTATTTTTTTTTTTGGTGAAACCAGCACTCAGGGGATGGCCCCTACTCATGCAGTGCATTGTGCAGGTTTTAGGAAAATGGGTTATAGGAAGGTGGAAGAGAGGGAGTAGTGTTTGTGGACATCTCAAGATGCGAACGGCAAGGAAACGAGTTGCTGCTGGGTGACTATACAATGGCCAGTGCTATACCTTCACCATTAGACATTATTGCCTTACATCAACATGTAGGCTGCTTATATGGTCGATGGTGGATAGTTGGGGTGTGAATCTTGGTTGTTCTTTCGTCATAGCTGGTGTTAAACTTATTTTATTATTTATTTTAAATCCTCTTTTGAATTTTGCCAATATCTTACTTTGTTTCGAATATAAACGCACTTTATTCTCTTATAAGAGGCTGACTGTAATAAGTTTTGGGCCCACTGTATGTGTAGCAAGACTTTATCTTTTATCCAATAAAAATAAACAATAAAAAACTCTTTTGAACTTTAAACTTTTATAGGAAAAAGAAAACTTTACGTGTTTTTAAAAGAGGTGTCTTCTGCTGAAATTTATTTTTTAAAACCAGTATTTGACAAGCAAGGGAGACTGTTGAAATGCAAGACTTTTATTAGCCGAAACACGATGCTTAAGGTTTAAGATATAAGCTCTAAAGAGAAAACTTTAAATCATATTCGACAATTTTCATTCATTCTTTGGATGATGATTATCAATTAGAGATTTTTTTAATGATAATTGGCAAGTATTTACACGACAAAATATTTTATTCATAACTGTTGTGTACAGGAGTGATTTACATAAAGTTTTTCCGAATGATTACAACAGTTTAACCATACGCTTGTAAACTGAAACTGCAAAATCATGATTGTCACATTATTCCATTTGGCATATGGTGGCAAATGTTGCACATACTTTATGTCAATATTGGTATGCGGCACTTGTTTAGAATCTAAGCAGTTATAATGAAAAATAAAAAACTAAACAAATATGGATAAACACCAGTGAAAAAAAAAATAAATAAAGACAGCGCCAATCCACCAAGATAATGTTGTGCATCGTTTAGCATTAAAACGTTTCATTGTTTATGATAGCGACCATCATCACTATCATGACCACAACAACTTGAAACTTTTTTTCGTGTTTTTTCTTTTCAGTTTTTAATAACTTGTTCTCCAGTTAATGTGGCTGAAAGTATTGACATTAAATGCCATAAAATTTATAATATTCATACAGGAACATGATTTCGAAAATTCTTGATTAGATTTCTTAATAAAGGCAGCATGCTTGCCATCATAAAATGATGCTGAAATTATGCCCAGCTCATACATACATTCATCCATGCATATCAATATATGCGGTTGCGCAACACATTGCAATCTAAAAGATTTAAGCGATGGTTTTTCATTTTCTCTCTGTAATTTTATTCATTTGTTATAAATAATTGCTGTCAATTGGCAAGTCTCTCCATTGAAAATCTAATCCATGAAGACATTTTGTTTAGATTTGTAAAACCAACGATTATCATGATCATGATGATGTTTTCTTAATTGTCTCTTTAACAATTCAATATCAAACTATTAATTATTATTATTGATTCTAATTATAAATTAACAGCTGCGTTAATTGATTAATCGAACAGAATAGAATTAATTACGTTAACAAATTATTATTATAAATATCCACTTACAATAATTGATAATTGTAGAGATTAGAGAGTCGGATATAATTTTAAATAAAACCACACAATAACAATTGAAATTCTTTAATAGTTTAGAAATCTGCTGGTAGTATAATTATCTTCTCTTTTTAACAAGTTCTATATGGGCAATTTCGTGTCAAGTGACCCAATTTTTAAAATCGATGTCTTCCGATTTGGATGAAATTTGCACCAACGTTAGTACTATTTGATAGTAGACCAGAGACAAATTTTCAGCTCGCTCTATCAGTCAAGGACTGCCGGAGTTAGAGGGGGTCAAAGTTGGACATTTGGGTCATACAGGGTTTTTTTAAAATGTGTGTAACTTTTCACCTATTGGTCCTAGCAAAAATTTTCCAAAGAATATTAGATAGCTATTTCTTCAATCTTTCCAAAAATAATTTTTTTAATTTTAAAAAAAAAAATTTTTTATATTTTTTTTTTAAATTAATTTTTTTTTAATTTTTTTTTCAATTTGGGCCCTTTTAAAAAAATTTTTTTTTTAAATTTTTTTTTTAATTAATTTTTTTTTTTAATTTTTTTCAATTTGGCCCCTTTTTTTTTTTTTTTTTTTTTGCTTAAAAGAAAGTTTATAAAATTTCCTTTAAGGACTTCATAATCGCTTAATGGGATGCGAGTGGGATATCTATCTCTGGCCTACTATCAAATAGTACTAACGTTGGTGCAAATTTCATCCAAATCGAAAGACATCGATTTTAAAAATTTGGTCACTTGACACGAAATTGCCCATATGTATATGAGACTGGCTTCAACTGTCAAGGATATGCAGATGATGATAATCTTTATGGCTAATGCAAAAATTTGTTGAGACTCTCTGGGATATCATTGCCTGTAAGGCTCTGCTGAACACGTATGGATAAGAAGGGGACTGACTAACTTCGGTCGTTAAATCGTCGGGCCATCCATCTCCCAATAACAATTCTTACGAGCCGTAAATCACGGCATTCCAACTAATCTTCTGCAGGAGCTGTGTGTCTAAGGAGAAGGAAGAAACTGTCCTTCAACTCATTGTTCAGTGCCCTATTTTAGTTATGAAGAAACGAAGGTGTCTGACCTCTCGTTTTCTTACATCGTTGACCGAGCTCTCTAATATAAAGATTGCTGCAGTAGCAACATTTTTTTTGGACTCAGGATGGTTTTCTCTGGGGAATGGTTGACCCCCGTGTGGATTAATTGTGGTATCACAATAAGCCTAAATGCTGGCCTATGTGGAACCTCTTTCTAGGAGGGGTTCCGCCGCCTAACCTAACCTTACGATATCATTCGAAAGGTGTCTTGTGGTTGTAAGTGCATGGTGCATGTCAGAACGTCTGACGATAAATCCGTACAAAACCGGAAAAGTACCTTTTACAAGAAGGAGAAAACTTTCTAAATCGAAAAATATTGGAATCCTGGGTGAGATATCATAGAAATTGTAGGTAAAATGTGTGGTAATATCACAGAATTGTAATTGGATGGCTCATATAGAGAGCATGTCAGGAAAGGCCAGTCATGCCAGTCATGTCAGTTTCTCAAAAAATTTGTCGTTCGGAGTCGACTTTAAACTGTAGGTCCCGCCACTTATGTATAAAATTTCCACACACAACATAAGTGGTGTGAGAAACTGAGGGCTTCTTGGGGACGATTGCCTGTAGACTGTCTAATGGTGAAGGTATAGCACTGGCCATTTTATAGTCACCTAGCAGCAACTCGTTTCCTTGCAGTTCGCATCTTCCCCCTTTCCACCTTTCCTAAAGACCTGCACAATGCACTGCATGAGTAGGGGCCATCCCCTGAGTGCTGGTTTCATTAAAAAAAAAAAAAAAATTATATGCAGGAGATTTACAGGAAATATAACCACGGGGAATGCAACTCAGTGAAACTCACTGGATGTATACCATAATGAATAGAGCAATAGTGACATAAGACAGTTCAAATCTGAAAAGATCTCAAATACAGAGTTTAACGATTGTTGAATAAAAATGGGAAATAAAAACTCATCCTAAAGCAGCGCCAGAAACTCTTTTGGATTCAAATACGATGCACATAACAGCAAAGAACAGAGCTATAGAAGCTATGATTACGGTAATGACTTTATAAATTAAGTGCCTGATAACTTCCTTATTTACTGTTCCCTGGACAAAACTAGTAGACCCTATGATTTTAAAAAATGCTTCGCAACGACACACATGATAGTAAGAACCAGAGCTTTTGAGACTATGATTAGCACAATGATTGAATTAACATTCACTTAATGAATCGAGTTGACAGCACTGTCTTTAACTATTTCCTGGACAGATTCAGTAGATTCAATGATAGTGGGAAATATTTAAGAAGTTGTCATAGAAACAAATATTGTTATCTGAAGACTACTTACTCTTTTTGAAAGAGTAAACCGTTTTGTGGTATATTGATGGGTGAATAATGGATCTTAAAACAGTAGGGAAAACTTTCCTTCCTTCTCTTACCAATTGGATTGGAGGCAATCAAAACTTTTGTTGTAAAATTTCAACAAGAGGAAATTTGAGTCAAGCAACAGACTATGCAGCAGTAAACTGAGTCTAGTAACCGGTATTTTAATAGGGCACTTGTTTACAATGTAGATTATAACGAACCCAATATGTAGAATGTATGATGATGAGAATGAAGCTCACACAGATCACATTCTTCGAACCAATGAGGCATAAATGCATACCAGTGGGAAGCATCTGTATTCATACCAAGTTTTGAACTGGGAATTATCCTTTTTGGCACCCAATAGTATTCTGAAGTTTGTCAGGCCTTGTGCAAGAGAATACAATGGATCATATGGTTGCAGTACTAATGAGACATTTGTGAGTCAAAGTTGAACAAAAACGCATTTAAACATATTGAAAGATGCATTTGAACCAGATGAACTTACAATTTAGTCTAAAAACCTAAAAACAAATTGAAAACTTTTTTTTTCAATGATAACACGGTGCGACAGTGAAAATACACCCGAGCAACTACATAGTCTAAGTTATTCACTAGGTTGAGTAGAACTCAAAAATACTTTTTTTATTTTTCTGGAACCCTCAAAACTTGTTTTATTTGACAAAAACGGTTTTTTTGATCTTTTTACACAAAATTATTGACTACCCAAATATGTTTGAACCTATTTTAAAAATCCAAAGTTTTTTAGAAAGCGGAGAGATTAGCCTTTAAAACGGTATACATAAACGTTTTATCCAAACTTATATGTTATGAGTTTTGATGGGGTAAACTTGAAAAATATAATTTTTTTCTTGTTTTTTCAAGTTGCAAAATTTAATTAAAAAATATAAAATAAGTGATGACATTCTGAAAGTACATTATCTTGTGAAGAGATTGACACTTGACGTTTAATCAAATCGCACAAAAATTACCGAAGTTATAATTTAAATAGTATAACAGTCGTGTTATATTTTTATATATGTGATCTTATGAAATGAACTTTCAGTTCAAAAATTTTCAAAAGTTTTGATGGATTTTGATTGTTTATCGCACAATGTGTCAATTTCACGTTTGCACGACTTCCAGAAGTCGGATAATATTTGTGTTTTTTGCAAATATTATTATTTCTCTTTGCGCAATCATTGGCCAACTTCTGGTGGTCGCTCAAACGTGAAATTGACACATTTTGTGATAAACAATCAAGATCCATCAAAAATTCTGAAAATTTTGGAACTAAAAGTTCATTTGATGAGATGACATATATAAAAAATATAACACGACTGTTATACTATTTAAATTATAACTACGGTAATTTTTATATAATTTTATCAAACTAAGTGTCAATCTCTTCACAAGATAATACACTTTCAGCATGTCATCTCTTATTTCATATTTTTTAAGTAAAGTTTGCTACTATGAACGGACAAACTTGAAAAATAGGAAAAAAATTCGCATTTTCCAAGTTTACCTCATCAAAACTCATAGCATATTAAGACAAATAATAGATATTTGTATACCGTTTTAAAGGTCCATCTCTTCCCTTTCCAACAAGATTTCAATTATGTAAATCGGGTCAGAAATGTTTGAATAATGCAGAAATTTGAGTGTAAAGTCTAAACAAACAGTTTTTGTCAAATAAAAAAAGTTTGGAGGGTTCGAGAAATATAAAAAAAATATTTTTGAGATCTACTCAACAAAACTCACACTATGTCATTAGCCGGGTGTATTTAATTTTTTTTATTTTGTCGCATAGTGTAATTGATTGCAGTTTGAACAATATTTTTGAATAATGATCGTAACTTAATGTTAATAAGGTTTTAATGCAAATTTATTGGTTTCTGGTATAAAAAAAAAATGATTTGTTTTGATTCAAATTTGGTGCAATTTACCCTATAGCAATATATGTGAACTGAGAAGATGTTTTAAAATGTTTACGGAAAAACAGCTTATTGTCCTCATAATTTATATACCATTAGAATCAAAATCAGATAAACACACATGGGATTAGTTTCAAAAGAAGTTATAATTATAGATACAAATGACATGATCATTGTATTGAAACCTGCTATAAATTTATATTCGTACATTCGTACACATAGTGGTATAGGTGAACATAATATAATTAGCACTTTTAAATTTTTTTATGTGTTCTTTTTAGGGTATACATTAGAATTTATTGCCGTGTCGTTTGCTCTATCAAATGAATCCTGTTTGACTTGAAATTTCATAGGAGACAAGACACATTGTTTTTATATTTGGAAACACTCTTATTTGCCGAACAAATTATTGAAATAATAAATTTGCATTTATTTTCCATTTATTTATGGCAGTTGTTGTGTGTATGTATATACATATGAAATAAATTATTTAAATTTCAAAAATAAATAAACGAAACCAAAAATAGCAATACTACTGCGAAACTCACGTGAAATTATGGCCACAATAGTCTTCAAACATTTTCAAGCATTACCAACATACATACATATGTACATATGTATGTATGTATGTATGTATGTACATAGAATACTTGTATTGTTTTTCAATTCCTTTTCATATTTAAATGTTCCATTTCATTATCAATTTATTGTCTTGTTGACTATTAATAGCCACATAATTTTAAATGAATTATGGTTCAATCATTTATAAATGTCGCATTAAATGTGGTCTACAAGCAGGCTTTGGTCCAACAACTGAAATCTATACCTCCAGTATACCAACAGTTTATAAAATAAATTAATTAAGTATTCATAATTTAATTTGAAAATAAACAAAAAAAAAAGATTTAGAATTCAAAAGCATCATGTGGTCTTATTATGCTAACAGAAGATAACCTGAGTATTGAAATTGGTTCTAGTGACAGAAGTCTAGTAGAACACAAACACTCCAAAGTGTCAAAAACACACGAAATCTTAAGCGTTTTAATTATAAAAATATTTATTAGATATTCTAAAACGTACATATACGTATACGTACATATGAAAATATGAAATTTAATAAAAAAAAATATTTTTCTTGAATTAATTGTTCAGGAGCATGGAACAATTAAGTCAAACAAATTCTTAAAGGTATCATAAATAACACAACATAATTGGTCATTACAACATTTTATTCAGGATTATGACCTAGCTCCTCACACCTCACACTGATGCTGTGTATGTTAATTTTATACATGAGTGGTGTGACTTGCAGTTTAAAGTCGACTCCGAACGACAGATTTTTGAGAAACTCTTTCATGGAAATTTTACATTACTCTTATGGTGTTTTCTTTTCTACCAAAAAATGTGCATTTTATTAACGCAAAATGCAATTTTGCGTTTGATTCTTAAAAATGTTTCGCCCTCTAAAAGGGTGGTATGTTTTATTCTAAATAATTCGCACTTGCCAATGGTGGAGGGCATTGCATTTTATGCCCTGTATAAATCGAGAGTGCTGATAATGCCCTGTAAAGCAGATGACTTTTGTTTATTTATAGGGCTACCAGATGAAATTTAAAAAAAGTCGCCTGGTATTGTTATCCAATTTGAAGTTAATTTTTTCATTGTTTTGTGGAGTAATCTTAAGGAAATATTACATTATTAAAGCTACATGGTCAGCAATATAAAAAATTGCATTCAATGTTAGAACAGTGTTAAAATATTTTTTTTTTTGTTATAAAAAAAAGGCAACACTTTTTAACAAATTGGCATTTCCTCATTCATTTTCTTAATAAGTGGTAAACACAGGGCATACCCTTTTTTAATATTTGTGTTATGTTCTTCTCAAATAAAAAATGTCATTACAACAGGGTTGGTCAAAAATTGTTTTAATGCACCTTGTAAGAGGGTGATATTTTCTTTGTAGAAAAGAAAACACCATTAGAGTTTTTGCCAGAAATCTACTGAGAGGAAGTCGCCGAAAAAATATTTTTTCATGTTTTCGTTTTGATGTCTGACCTGGGGTTTGAACCGAGACCTCAAGTCTAATAAGCCAACACACTACCTACTAGACCACGGCGACCATTACCATTACAACCCTTCAGTCAGGATGACGACCTAGTTTCTCACACCACTTATGTTGTGTTTGTTAATTTTATATATGAGTGGTGGGACCTACAGTTTAAAGTAGACTCCGAACAACAGATTTTTCAGAAACTTTTCATGGCAATTTTATTTACTCTCAGAGTTTTTGCCAGAAATCTGGAGGAAGGAATATTTTTTTCATATTTCCTCTTGATGTCTGTCCTAGGTTTGAATCGTGGCCTTACGTCTAATAAGCCATCAAACTGCCTACTAGTCTACGGCGACTTCCATGACTCTGGCATATAAATCAGGCTGTATTTGACCGATGGCATGGGTTATGTTATCTTTGAGGACCCTATGGTTTGTATCTTATTCGCATACACCTGCGGCTCCAAAAAACTCCAAGCTAACTGTGTTAACTTGCATGATCTCAGTAGCCATTTCCCATCACCTACACGTGAGATTATCATACCTTCTTAACTCTCCTGTTTCAATATTCAATGTGGCATGAAGTGTGTGGTACGTAGCACTATTCTGTTTTTCCATTCATTTCAAAAGAAGTTGAAAATCCTCAACATATAAAGCTCGCCGTTGTCGGTGATTGCCTGGCCAAGATTGTGCTCAAAGAAATATGAACCGATAGGCCAAAGTCCACACTAAATAGTGACTTTTTTGCAATGTATTGAACGCTCTTGAATTCCAGTTGCATTAACATTGTCGCAAATTCAACAGTTTTGTTTATTCACGTACCCATTTATCTAGAAGTAATAGTCGCCGTAATCTAGTAGGTAGTGTGTTGGCTTATTAGACTTGAGGCCAAGGTTCAATTAAATTAAAAAATATTTCCCAGGCGACTACCTCTCAGCAGATTCTGACAAAAACTCTGAGAGTTAAATAAAAAATTGCCATGAAAAGTTTCTCAAAAATCTGTCCTTCGGAATTGACTTTAAAAACTCTAGGTCCCGCCACTCATATATAAAACAACACAACATAATTGGTGTGAGCAGCTAGGTTGTAATTCTGACTGAAGGGTTGCAATGACCAATTATGTGTGTATATATGTATGGCTCTTCGTTCCTTAACACTTTTCAAAAACCATCACACTTCATTAGATAAGGGATGGATTCATCTCATGTGTATTCATTTAGAAATGAAATTAGGATCTGCTGAAGACTGCTCCAGAGTGTGTGTAGAGAACACAGGTCGTTGTTTATGATTGTTTACCTTTACTTCCTGGGACAATTGAATTTTATGCGAATGCAGACATAAGTCACGACATGAAATTCGCCAAGTTGTTGTCGAAATCGTGTAATCGTTTGCCTCGAATTTTGCCTGCATACTTTCAAGGACAGCGGCGATAGGTACATATTAAGTTTTGTTGACGTACGGGTGTTAGTCGATTGTTTACTGAATCAGTGAACTCGAATTAATTCATCACATTACGAACAGTTTTCGCGATATGAAAATTATGGCGGTTGTAAAACGGGGAAAACGCGCGGTACCTTGTCCAAACAGAACACCCATTTTCTTGTTGAAATGTGTTGTTGTTCGCTACAACTTTCCATGGCGATTCCCCGTGCGCAGATAGGCATGCGATCGTTGACAGTTTTGAATCGATTGGTGCTGGTTCTTCTGCTGCTCTTCGTTGCTCCTGTTACTGCTGCTGTTGTCCACATGCCGATCCAAATTGCCCCTCTCCCCTGCTGTCATCATCCCCGTCATTGCCGCCCTTGCCGTCACCGCCGCTGCCAAGCCTGCTGCATTGTTGTGTGTCTTCCTGTCTTGTTTGTTTTGTCCATTCCTGGTGTCACACTATGTGGCCAAAGCCTCGTCCGTTAGGACGCTGTTCAATGTCAGTACCGTAAGTGTCGTTTTTTATGTTGATGTATGTTTATTGTTGTTGCTGTGGGCCACCAGTCCCGAACTGTTTGGGGTTCAACTGGTAGTAATCGATCTGATTACGAGATCTGACCGGAGACTTAATTCTGGTACCATGGGAGTCAGGAGGTTCCAGCCTGGCTGTTGGTGTGGCCCCTTTTGGAAGCATCGTGGTGGCTGTGGTTTGGACCCAAATCGCGGGAAGAGTCTAGTTAATGGGCTCGTCGCGGAGTTGCATTTTCAACCGGGTGCCGTGACCCAAAAATCGGAAGGAGTTTTAGATAGCTCCTAACCAAGGGGGAAGTCATGTCCAAATACATGGCTTCGAATTGGTACTCAGGTGTAGCATATGTTACATCTGGGGGCGTTGGTAGACGCATTGTATTTCACCCTGTGTTAAGAGCACCATGGGATTAGGTCCACGCGGACAGGTACCCATGTAAAACCCATCGGCGTTGTTTCCATGGCGATATGGCAAAACAAACTAAATAAATGACAACAAATTTCACAGTCGTTGCTACAAAAGATAGTCGTTTTCGACTGACAAAGTTCTAAAGTGTCTTTTGAAAGACCCAATATTCCTGTTAATAAACAAATTGCGTATCTATAGAAGCAGATTTATAAAATAAAAGACTAAAACGATGCGTTATTTAATATGAAATAAATTTAAAATTAATGTTTTATTAAATCTTTTGTATTTCAGATGAGCGTGGCATTGTTATGGGAGAATTTGGTTTCATAACAGCTGATGGCATCTATCATGTAACAGTTTATGCTACCGATGAGCAGGGCCGCTTTCGTATATTGGCCATGAAAAATTATCCCTACGAGTCACCGCCAAGTATTATAAAAATTCATTGTTATTATTTTCTGTTTATAAACAATAAAAAACAATTTAATTTATTTTTTTTAATAGAAACTGTTGAAGTCTTGGTACAACCGAAAATTCCAGTTACGACTACAACAACAAAAAAGCCATTGCCCAAACATAATTTCAATACAGAGGCTTGTTCGGGTTGTTTCCTTGTGAATGGCAACAACAAGCCCAAAGGTCTTGATGGCGCTACAGGAAAAACTGGAAAAAATGATATACGACCGTTGTCGAAGTCTTTGCCCAGTGCTGGAAGTGCACCGGCAGGTCCCAATAGTTCAAATAAACCATCATCAGGTAATAAATTTGTTGCACAAAAAGAAAACAATTTTTTGCACTCAAATCAAAAATATACAAACTTAAATGCACTCATAGCACAGTCTTTAGCAATGAGAGAGTTAGTGCAACAAAAAAACGTTGCTAAGACACCCTCCACACCTGGCACAACAACATTATTTACAACTGTCACAAGCAAAACAAAGGAGACCAAAGAATATGAAAATATTTCTCAAAATCCTTTAAATAAAAAAAAAATAATTAATAACTTACATACGCACACAAATGCACAGAAAACTAATACACTATTAGCACCTAAAGCACCACAAATTAGTCCGCACAATGTACCTTCAGTACAACATCTGCACTCGGTGAACTCTGGTGTAGCAAGTATAACAAATGCCTTCACAACACAACCAGCAAGTGTACCCTTGAATACTGCCACACTATCACCAAGCATTCTGCAACAGCACACTTCCCAGAAAGTACCTTCGGCACAACATCTGCACTCGGTGAACTCTGGTGTAGCTAGTACAGCAAATACCTTTGCAACACACCCAGCAAATGTACCCCTAAACACTGTCACACTATCACCAAGTGCTTTGCAACAGCACACTTCCCAGAAAGTACCTTCGGCACAACACCAGCACTCCGTGAATTCTGGTGCCTTTACACCACACCCAGCAAATGCACCCCGAAACACTGTCACACTATCACCAAGAATTTTGCAACACAACGTGCCTTCTGCACAACATCAGCACTCCGTGAACTCGGGTGTCTTTACACCACACCCCTCAAATACACCTCTGAGCACTGTCACACTATCACCAAGTATTTTTCAACAGTACACTTCCCAGAATATACCTTCTGCACAACATAAGCACTCTGCGAACTCTGGTGCCTTTACATCACACCCAGCAAATGCACCCCTGAACACTGCCACACTATCACCAAGTATTTTGCAACAGCACACTTCACAGAATGTACCCTCTGCACAGCATCTGCACTTAGTGCATTCTGGTGTGCCAAGTACAACAAATACTTTTACAAGACAACCAGCAAATGCCTTTACAAAACACCCAGTAATTGCCTTTTCAACACACTCAGCAACTGCACCCCTGGACACTGCCATACACTCACCAAGTAGTTTGCAACAGCACATTTTCCCAACGAATTCAATACAAAATTTACCAACAAAATCCACAGCACATGGAATCAATACACAAAATACAGCACTGGCGAATTCGCCTAGGCCAGCACAGGATACACAGGACTTTCCTTTGACAGCCAGTACACAAACCCAAAATACAAACTCAGCCAGTAGTAGTAGTAGTAAACCATTTGGAGTTAATAAATCCGAGACAGAAGCTAAAATACCAACAAACACTTTGAATACACTTAGTAAAGGCTCAAACCAACAAAGTATTTTTTATAGAATTTTGAATATTGAACCTTAACTAACACAATTTCCCTCTTCAGCCTCGCAGCCAAAACCGGGTGCTACAGCAGCCGCTAAGCCACCACCAATTATGGATATAATCATGCAGAAAGTTTTACCCGCTTTGATGGGCTCTAAGTCATCAACGCCAACAACCCTTAGTAATAAGCCAAATGGTTTGTAGATTTACTAGACTCCTTAGATAATGTCCTTTTCAAAATGTCCTTTTTTATACTTTCTCTTCTCTAACAGCCGCGCCATCTGGTAAAATACCCGGCAGTAATTCGGCCAATGATTTTAACCGCAAAACAGGTAGCTCTGGCAACGGTGATGGTGACTTGTACCGTTTCAAATATATTCTTGACTATCATGGACATTCGGAGACTGGCAAACGTAATGGCAATAAGGAGGGCACTTACTTTGCCATTGGCGATGACAATGTTGAACGTACCATCGAGTATGTGGCAAATGAATTCGGTTATCAGCCACGCATACGCTGGCGTAAATTGAATGACAATGAAATTAAATCCAAAGAAAATACTCTCAAGGATTACGAGTTCATATGGTTTAATTAATAAAAAAATCAAAAAGAACAGAAACCAATAATGCAAGATGATGAAAGACGTATGAATTAAAATGTGTGTTCTCTTCTTAGTGCAATGCAAATTTATTTTATTTTTTTCTTTTTGTTGATTTAGTTTTACTCTCTAGCATGTAGTAAATAAATTATTTAATTTAATTATTATTTTTTTATATTTTATTTTGTATTCTACACGAATATTTTTGTAACAAAATTAATTCACAAGAATAAGGATTTGCCTTAAAGGAAAAGAAATTCAAAGAAAAAGAAAGAAAATAAAACAAATTTAAAGAATAAAAAGTCACATTTTATTTAAAAATATTTGTTACAAAAAAAAAAGCCTATTGGGTGGTGTGCTAGAATATCAGCGTGTTAGTCGTTGATTTGATTTCCATAAGAGACTCAGGTCTGTTGCACCACACCGAGCATAAGAACCAAGTTACTAATCTAATGAATAAATAAATATTAAGAGAGTCAAATAAAAAATTTAATGCTCCGCACTCAAAGGGTTAAAAGCTTCAGATGGCAAGAACATTACAAGTGAAATAATATTGTTGCGAAAATGGAAATGGTGTTCTTAAAATGATGAACAAACGCTCCAAAAACATAAATAATGGGCTTGTTTACATGATTAACGAATAAACAAAAATATAGCAACAACATCAGTATAAAAAAAGGGGATAAAGAAGTAAACAAGCAACAACAACATACATACATAATTAGTCATTACAACCCTTCAGTCAGGATTACGACCTAGCTTCACACACCACTTATGTTGTGTGCGTTAATTTTTATACATGAGTGGCGGGACCTACAGTTTAAAGTCGACTCCGAACGACAGATTTTTTGAGATGCTCTTCATGGCAATTTTATTTACTCTCCGAGTTTTTGCCAGAAATCTGCTGAGAGGAAGTCGCCGAAGAAATATTTTCATATTTTCGTTTTGATGTCTGACCTGGGATTCGAACTCGGGCCTTCAGTCTAATAAGCCAACACACTACCTACTAGACTACGGCGACTTCAGCAACAACAACAGTGCAGTATAAAAAAGGGGATAAGCAAGTAAACAGCCAAGAACAACACTGCAAGGACAACATAAACAAAATACACAAATAACAATAAACAACTTGATTACATTTATAGAGATTTCGCGAAGGCGAAGACATTTTCCTTCAAGTGCATTCATCAGACTGCTTACCTTGCGATATAAAAGGCAAGACAGAGCAGGCAACGGTTGTTCAGAAAGAATTCAGTCAGTCTTATGTGAAGACACGTTGCGTGTGAAGCGATTAATTGTGGTTTGAAGATCTCTGTTATAAAGATCGATTGAACAATTGTTATTTTGTGTACTCGGAAGAAGTGTAAAGAATAATAACAACAATTAAAGCAAATTGTTGTTGTTTAAGTCAAATCGTGAAAGGTGGCATACGGAATTGTGGGAACAATAAAGAATTGATTTGAAACTAAACACAAATTTATTTTTATTTTATTTGCAATCTACGAACTTATATTTTTAACGTTTTTAAAAGGGTAAAAACGTAACAATATTTATAGGTGGTACGTACTATATTTTCTTCATAAAAATCCGATAACATGCTAATGTTGATTGACTAGTGCAATACAAATTTCTTGAGAGGTTTTTGACAGGATAGGACAGAGGACACTGAGGTTCCAATCGTTGGGAATACTTTCTTCTAGCCATATTTTGTAGATGAGTTGGTGCATGCGCCCTACCAACTCATTACATCCAGTCTTAAACAATTCAGCGGGGTGGCCATCAGGACCTGCCGCTTTGTTGTTTTTAAGACGCATAATCGCGACTTTAATCTCTTCATGGCTAGGCGGCTTGCTTAACTATTTCATGCAATTTCTTTGAATTGAAACATTTTTTACAAACTTAGGGTACCTATGTAGACTTAAGCTTTACACTATATATTTTTATATTGTTTAAAATAAAAGTCTTTTTATATGTGTTTTTATAGTATTTTTTTTTTTTTTGTTGTTTTGTTTAATTTTAATTTTTATTTATGTTTCGGTAATTTTTACTTAATGAACTTAATTAATCTAAAAAAAAATGTTTTTTTTTTTTTATTTCTTTCTCTTGTTTAATTTACACAAAGATAGAATTAAAATATTATTATTATTATTATTATTATTATTATTATTATTATTATTATTATTATTATTATTATTATTATTATTATTATTATTATTATTATACATACAATAGATTTATAATATTTATCCATTTCTGCTGCTTAGACAATATTTAGTAATTAATTTATGTATTTATTTTGGAAAAATTTTAATTTAAACATAAATACGGCAAATACATTGAGATATTGAAATGGTTTTTCTTTTTGTTTTTTTCGTTATTTTCTTATTTTGTTTAATTAGAATAAAACGTTTAGAGTTTGTATTTATTAAACATCGATGGATTAATTTAAATTTAAATGGTTTTCTATTTTACAATATTATGATGCTTACAAGAGTAGATGAAGACGATAAACAAGAGCCATGGAATTGTTATGGAAAATATTGAAAATTAAACTGTAATTGAAAAACTAAAGTTTGTTTATCGTTTCACTTACATTTCTTTTGTTAATAATAAAGTAATTTTTTTTTTGTTTTTGTTTTTTATTATTATTGATTAACTGTACATTTCACTATCACAGTCATCCAGTTCAATATAAAATTCAATTTAAATTAAACTGTCAAATAAAATAGAGACTTCAACACACACATACTCCATACACAATTTTACACCATTTCCATTAGCATTTGCTAGCTAACATGGAAATTTTTAAAAATTGTTTCACTTATTTTAGTTGCTTTTTTTTTTTTTAAATTATTGCTACAAATACACGTTCTTTTGAGGGACACTACATTGAATAATAATTTTTTTTTTGCTTATTTTTTATTAAAAAAATAAAATTAAAAAATATTTACAAAGATTTTTATTACACAAGTTATTACAACTAGTAAAAGTTTGGTTTTTATTTTTTTATTTTTTTTTTTGTTTTAAATTTAATTTTTTTTTTGTTAAAACAACATTTATGACTAGAAGGAGAGAGTGAGACAGAGAGAGAGAGAGAGAGAGTATATATATTTTAAATTAATTTTTTTATTTTAATTTCTCTTAATTTATGTTTATTTTCTTTAGACAATAACAACAATTTGAAAATTCGTTAGTATTCTTGTATTTTATTGAACTTTAGATGAGGATCATGTTTTTAATTTCTTCTCAATTCTGCTTCATTTTTTTTTTTAATTAAAAATTCTTTTATTTTTTAATTTTTTACACAAACATTTACATTTTAATTATTATTTAAAATTTTGTTTACGTTCCTTGGTGTAATGGCGTAGCTTAAAAGAAAATTTTTAACACTTTTATTGGACTCATTGGATTTGTGATTTGTTTGTTTTTTTTTTTTTTTTGCTTAAAAATGTTTCCTAAAATGTTTGTTTCGTTCATTATTATCATTCTTTCATTGACTGGTGGTTCCGTTCAGTATGGCTGTTCGCCTTTAATGTGCCTGTAAAAGGATGTTGTATCCGTAAATGGTGTATTATAGGTGGTGGACGCCAGTGGTTCAATGCTGTTTACAATTGAAGAGGGTCGCGTTTCACTTGTATTACCTATGGCTAGACCATATTCAGCCATATGTTATCATTTCAATATGGTCGTGAGACCTGAATTCATCAAACGATTGCCCACAACTAAAGAATTCAAATTACTGCTACCAACTCCAACGCCAAGACCACTAATACTGCCAAAACCACTGCTGCCACCCATTCCCACACCCACACCCACACCCATGCCAACACCATGCGAATGTGAAGCGGTTAGGGAGGCTGTTGCAATGTTTAGGTGATTTCCATTGATGAGACTATTTGTGCCGCCGCTGCTATTATTCTGACTAAGACTGAGGCTATTATGGTTGATGGTGCCGCTCGTATTGAGGCCACTATTCAAGCCGCCGGCTGTATTGTTGGCTAAACCAGATGACATATTGCTGCTTGAGCTAACGGCCGAACTAAGATTGTGCAATGTGGCTACATTAATAGCTGCCTGTGCTGCACTTGTACTCGTACCACTTGAGCTACCTACCACACCACTTGAATGCATTGAATGTGCCCCACTGCTGCCAGCGATGGCGTTACTCTCATATTAGAAACCACCACCGGACGATGATGGTCATGCGTAATGGGGATAGGAGCTCAAATGTGGTGCAACATGAGATGGTGTTACATGGCTCATTGAATGGGGTTGATACAAATTGGTAGCATGATTTCCCCAATTACCCCATGATGCAGCCGATGGGAATATAGAAGCTAAAGAAATACAAAAAAATAACAATAAAAAAAAAATAATAATATTTATCAATAAAAATTGTAGTGATATATGATAGAGAAAAACAACAATATGCTGTGGTCACTTGAAAATTATTATTTAAAACGAAAACATTTTTCAATTGATAGAATATTTTATTTTAAAATTTAATAAGGAGAAGAATGAAATAAGTGAATTAAAAGAGTTTTTAAAATAATGAAACATTATTTGTGTTTCTGTATTTCCACAATTATTTTAAAAGAAATGATGAATAAATTTTATAAAAACAAGAAAAGCTCTTTATAAAAGAGCACTTGTTTGAAAGAATATTCTGATAACGAAGTTAACGAAAACTAAAGAAACTGATGAATATTTGTATAAAATTCTATAAATCTGTATAAGGAAATAAGAGGAAAATACAGTGGTAGAAAATCGTTTGGACGCACCATATATTTTTTCAAAAAAAGACGAAATAAAAAACTTTTTGATAATATTTTTAGTCTTGTGATTTATTAATTTAAGAGCTTACAAATAAAAAACCAATTTAAAATATCTTTCGCTTTCAAAAGAAAAAAATAAGAAAAAACACAATTTTGATGGGAAATTCGTTTGAACGCACTATTAAGAAAATAAAAATATGCAATTAATACCGGCACTTTTTTTGGGCATTAGTATTTTGTGTGACCACCTTCATTGCGAATAACATCAAATATCCTGTTAGGCATTGAATCTACTAACCAACACTCTTTAATTTTGACTTTAAGGTCATTAACGCTCGAAAACTGTCTCCCTTTCTCATATACTTTGGACACAAGAATTCCACAAAGATTCTCAATTGGATTACAATCTGGACTGCATGCTTGCCATAGTAATACATTTATATTTTTGGATGAGAACCATTCCATACATTGTCTAGAAACATGAATAGCTGCATTATCTTGTTGGAAAATATATTCTTCATCCGGATTGTCATAAAATGCTTCAATCAAGACATCTTCTAAAAGCTCCAGGTACATTTGGGAATTAAAAAAAAAAAAATTGTAGGAAAATGCTCCCCACACCATGACACTCCCCCCGCCGAAATTTCTCTTTGATCTCACTACATTATTTTGCTTCAAATCATGCCAGTAGCAACTATAGCAGTCTGGACCGTCCAAATTAAATTTTTTTTCATCTGAAAAAATCACGTTTTTCCACTCATTTGTCCAAGACATGTGTGCTTTCGCAAATAAGAGACGCTTTTCTTTATGCACCTTCGTTAATCGAGGTTTTGACTTAACTTTTTTCCATCTTATGGTGGAAGTGGCATTTAAAACATTGGCAATTGTTCGAATTGTTACTGAAAGGCTAAGTTTTTCCTTTATTTCACGGCAAGTTAGTCGATTTTTCGTGGCTTCAAAAAGCGAATCTGACCCTTTTGCCGCGCAGTCAATTTTGAATTACCTTTTGTAGGAGCCTTAATGCCATATCTTTTGCCCAGTTTTAGAAAGTTTCTTACCACCTTTTCAGAACGGTTTATTAACCTGGCAATTTCTCTATTGGATTTTCCGTCTTTTTTTAAAGTTCCTATAAAATTTTTTTCAGATTCATTTAGCCGCTTTCCAGATCCCATTTTTTCACTTCCAACTGCTTTTTTAAGCCTCGATGCCTAAATTGATCCAATTTTATTATTTAAAAAAAAAACACTTGTTTACGCTACCAAATTTGCTATACATACTAAAAATTTTTTTACTGCGTCCAAATGAATTTCTCATTTAAAATGCAATAATTTCAAAAGAGAATGCATATTTTTTTTCTAAAAACCGTTAGACGCGTTATTGTTTTTGCTTTAATTACTTTATTCAATAAGGTAAACAATAAAACAAAAACAAAAGTAATTACATTACGGGAAATTAAATAAGATGAATTCATATTTCAAAAATTAAATGCGGCCAAACGATTTTCTACCACTGTATTAGTACTCCTTTCACGCGACTTTAAGATCGATATTCACTAAATTGCAGTGATTGTTGAAAGGTGCAAAAAAGGTAGAATTACAGAGAAATTGATCACCTTTGTTTTACATTTATTGTATACACATATATATGAAAAACATGTCTATTTTATGTTTTCATTAATGTTAGGTGATCGAAAAAGTTTGTTTAAATATTTGACAAAAAATTAAACTCTATTTTCTTATACCTAGGGTCACAAACAATAACAGTCCAAGTCGAAAACGATAATTTCGAAAAAAATAAATTTTTTTTATAAATGTAATGGGGCTTCATTACGACTTAGCTCAACATAGCTTTATTAATAACTGTTTTAAAAAAACATTGTTAGAGAAATGAGGATTTTTCGTAAATATAGTGCTTTTCATAATTATAGCACCACCCTAATTTTTTGAATTTCTAAAAAAGTACATTTATAATAACAACATCACAACATTTCATTATGTGTAGTGTTAATGTAGAAGAAAAAATTACACTAAATTTTTCAAATTGTTAGCGTAGTTTTTACTTCAGTATAAAAATTAAGGTTTTTGGTCTTTGCATAATTATAGCACCAGTCTCATTTTTGTTAAATAAGAAGCTTTATTTACCAAAAATATTGATACTTAAAACTTAGTAAACACCACCTTAGATCTTATTAAATTAAATATTCGATCTTTCATACTCTTATAAAGATTATTTAATATTTCTCCGTCTATTTTCTCCCACTCTTCGATTATTTTTAATTTCAAATGTTCAACACTGGTAAATTGTCTGTTATTTGAATATACTCTGCGGATAAGAATGTGCAATTCGTTTGGGAGAACGTTTTCAATAATATTCATATCAGGAGAGCAAGCTGGCCACGATAAAACCTCAATAGATTGGTTACGAAACCATTGCATCTACTGTCTGCAGACATGAATTCTGGCATTGTCCTGTTGAAAAATATATTTTTTTTTTCATTATTTTCTCTCAAGAAGGGGAGCAAACTACAGCTAAGAACAATAATGTACTCTGGTACTGTTTATTCGCGTAATGGAAACTGAAGTTCGAGGCAACCACTTGAAAAAATAGCCACCCAAACCATGAGACTACCTCCCCCAAAATTTCTTTTAGTAAAATACTTTGGTTCCTTTCTAAGGTCACGCCAGTAGTATCGATAGCCATCTGGTCCATCGAAATTTCACTTTTTTTCATCAGAGAATATGTATGACCTGAAGACGATTTTATATTCATTGTTTGATATTATTGAAATGCTGGTGGTGCTATAATTATGAAAAGCACTTTATAATGGCTGTTATTGTTTGGAGCCACAGATATGTCTATGAAACGAACTTTATTAAATCATATAATAAGTGGCATTTTGATATTTTGCCATTTCTGGGGTAAAACCTTTGTTCTGTCAGTGTAGAATATCTGAAGATATAAAGTATGAGTATGATTTGGCATTGTAATGATAAAGCATAAAACGTTTTCTATTGATCACTACTGGCCGTGTTCCTTAATCGTTTGACATCGCTGTAGAATTTCCTACATACACAGTATTTCCATGTAAACACCACGTTTTTGTATCGGAACATTGCAATTAAAATACTGCCCTTTAATAGGTGGTTATCAGAAAACTCAATCACAATTCAACATAACCCAAGACAAAGCTGCGACCAACTCAATATTTGCGTTCACAAGGGACTGCAGTCAGAAATTAACTACAAAAAGGCAGCAAAGTATAGAAAGTGGAAGATTGTACACAGTGCACAGAAGAAATCCATTAGCCTAGAGAATTACATTTAAAACACTTAAATCTTAGTGGGTAGTTTGAATTTGCTTTTTATTAAAAAAGTAAACCAAAAAACTTAACATTCAATAAAATGTTGCCAAATAAAATGATCATAGTTTCTTAGAGTGGAAAAAATACATATTGACACTGTAACTGTCACAGAATGGCGACTACTCGCTTAATAAATAAGGCGTAAAGGAAAGTCAACTATTCTACTCGTTTTTTGATTCAATATTTTTTGTTGAAACATTAGCCAGCCACCTTATGTATTATTAAGAAAATAAAATTTTCCATAAAGTTTCCTCAGAACGCCAAAATATTGGCGAAAATATATAAAATTTTCAATGCTTTTTATTCGTCGGGAATTGTTCAAAATACGATCAACCATTTTTTAACCAGTGTCTGAAGGCTTCTCGACCTTACAGTACATGGTTGATCTAGAAAATAGTTTTTGGGAGAGAGGAGTTAAATCTCTGTTGCAAATAAATGGAAAAACCAATTCTCTCTGTTATGCATTGAACGTTTCACTGGTCAATCGACCATGAATGGACGTACTCTCCGACAGAAATGAGAACTATGTAAAAATATGTGAATTTAGGTAACAAGTCCTTTTGTTTTGGCTAGATTTAACCGTAGATCGAGCCTTAAAAAAGCTTCATAATTCTAGCCTATGTATCACTTTTGATACATACTTGTAGTACATAGTATTTTCACGATTATTGATAGATTTTGTTAAAAATTTTTAATATTTTGATTTATTTTAATTCATTTTAATAAAACTATTTTATATTATTATATTTTATTATCACTTTTATGAAATTTACGCCAAAATTTTTGACATGATGTACGTTGCAGTATGGTTTTTTACGTAAAAATCAAACACTTCATGTCACATTGGTTTTATTTTTATCTAAATGGCAATAATTTGGCATCTAGCATCCTTGCTTTGCGGCGATTTATAAGTTTCCAATTGTTTAGATGGGGCAGCTTATTGTCACTCGCATCAGTAACACTCTCAATTGAGGGCTAGCTGAAACATAATGGTACAAACCATTGTTATATTTTGTTAGAAAAATTTGTTTTCAACGTCATGTGAGGTAAAAAAGTTTCCCGTAGCAATAGAACGTCGATTATATCAATAACAAGGCTCTGTCTTGGGTTCCTCTCTATTTTCCCGGATGCGGGTTTCTACAAATACGGCTGTAAGTAGTTGCTACGCACGTAGCATATGCTTGAATGTAAAACTGCCAATTCCGTTTCGGTGGACCGCGTAATTTATATCGACCATAAAATTCAATTAGTTACTAATCCAGAGCGACAAAATTATGGGGATTATTAAAAGCTGAAAGACTTTTAGCTCATTTTTCGAAAAGGCGTAATAGGTGTAAATTTATCATTATTTCCGAGTAGCACATTATCAAACCGAATTATTCTGTTATCGCATACATTCGTAGTTGACCGAAATATGATCCTTCCGTAATATCAATGAAATAAAACATAGGACGAAATACTTTTTTATAATGTTTGTCTATTACGTGAGATAAATATGAGAAGAGCAGTAAGAAAGACTCTACAACATTTCAAGAAACAGCTGCTAGCAAACTGCGTGAAAATTTTGAGTATTTTCTCTTTCCAAACTACTAAAGTAGTACTATATTTGGCGATAATCATCTGATTGTAACGTTTATTGCTCCCAATACTTTCGTCAGTTCATAAGACGAGCTTCTGTTTTCTTCTTCTTTAGAGTCTCCAGCAGCAGGAATATTACATATATACATATATAATCGGTCATTACAACCTTACTTTGTAAATGGGACATAACTGACCAGAGGTTTGAACCTTGGTCGGACATCTAATAAGCTAACACGCTACATACTAGACTACGACTACTACCGTCAATATCAAGGATATATCATGAACAGAAAATTCAACCTTTTCACTTTCCTCCAACACTTATCTTTCAATTTCTTCTCAAATACCATAAATAATGTATTATTTACGATAAAACTTCACAAAATCTTTGAAAACCTAAAAAAAATTACTTACACAACACCAAAGAATCGCCAGGAAAGTCGTATGTATCAAAAATGATACAAAGACAGAATTATGAAGTTTTCGATTTTTTTCACCCCTGTTTAAAATTTTTTTTTTTTTATTTGTTTTAAAATAATGACAATAACAATACTAACGAATTCAAAAAATATCAGGTGTCTAATTTTTTCAGAATTAAAGTTATATAGGCTCAAAAATTGAAATGTATCATTTTTGATACAAAGCTCGATCTACGGTTAAGATTGAAATGCAGACCACATAGCGACAGTGTTCTAAACAATCAATAAAATTGGATAGTCGTTATTAATGAGCACCATCACCATCATGTTTTGTACTCTGTTGAGAACTCTCACAGTAGACTTCATTGATCCATACAAGAGAGTTGTATTCCATTTTCGCACGGATGTAAGTGGTGAAAATTCCATTGCTAATGAGCTGGCCAGGGCCGGTATAGCGCTCGCAATCTCTGACATGCATTGCGTGTGCGTCAGTTAAATTGGATATTGTCCACTTGTTTTACAGGGACGCTCAATCTCATTGACAGCAAGAGAGTATGTGCAAGATTACTAGACTCTGCTGGACACGAATCACTTCTATCTCTAAATCGCATGGTTATTCTACACGCAATATCCTTTTGGTAGGCATGCCGAAAGATGTGGCATTCCGACAAATGACTTCTGCATTAGCTGTGAGTCTGAGGAGGAATGGTAGACTGTCTTTCACGTTATGTGTCAATGTGCTGGTTATGTTCTTGATCGAGCTCTCTTTATAGCAAGATTTATTGTACACTCGGTTTGGTTTTCTCTAGGAGTGTTCGATCCCAGGGTTAATATTGACTGTGGTATCACAATGCGCTTAAATGATGGCCTAAGTAAGATCTCTTCCTTCATCGCCATCTGAACTAACATAAGTGATTTATTTATTAAGGAGATCAGATGGAGTAAAGTATTTTTTACAACAAGGTATTGGAATGCTTTTTAAACAAAAAGCTTATGAAAAATCGTAGCTACTTTACATGAAACACCCACTCTACGATAACTCAAATTTATCTAACCAGGACAGTTTGTAATCAACAACGATAGGATTTGTTTCAGATTATATGTATACAAGAAATGTAGAACACTACGACATACATACATATTTATAATACATTTTTATTTATATTAAATGTCTAGGCGATTTGACAAAATAAAAAAAAAATTTTATCCTCTGTGAATTAAATTTTTTTTAAATAAAATTTTTAAAAACTACTTACCAGATGAAGATGTCATTCCATGATGTGGACTCATAAATGAGCTTAATTTGGCGCTATGATGATATGGTGTCATAAACAAATCACTCTGATATTTATAGGTGGGATCACTAGCAGCCGGCTGGGTGGCAGCAGCTAAACCTTGAAAATCAAATTTATAAGCATAACGTTTACCATGGACTTTGGTCATTATGTTCTTGTCGTAATAATATCTGAAAGAGAGGACAAAAACAATTACAAAACGTTTAACATGTGCGTGTATGTGTGGGTATGGATATTTGACAGAAGATAACAAAAAATTCAAACACCCACCCACTCGATCTCTTAAACTGAAAATGAAATGTTTTTCTAATTTTATCACTTTAACGTTTTGTTTGTAATTCTCATACTTTTGCAAATTCTTCTTCATTTTTTTCCATCTTTCACACTTCAAGGACAAAATACTAATAGAGCCCTGTTGTTGATTTCTGGACTAATGCACAAAGAAAACAAAAACAAAAGCAACGTCTGTAATGATAAAATAATGTCTTTAGGCGGGGAAAGACTAGGAAGGTTGGCAGTTTTTTTTTTTTTTTTTTGGAATATTTTTGTAGTTTCGGCTAGAAGACTGTGTTGTATCCTTATGGACATTTGTTGTGTAATTAAAAACAGTCATAAATCTTATAATAAATATAGACTGTGTATGTACATGCCGTAAAGAAAATAAAATATAAGCAAAGCGTAACCTTTTACTTAGAAATTAGGGAGGATTTTCCTTTGTTCATGGTTTTGTTTGTCACACAAATCAGAGTTCAGAGTCAGAGTCAGGACAAAATTAACACGCACCAGACCACAAATAATATTCATTAAGGATTTTAATTTTGTTTCATTAATGTTTTTGTTGTTGTTTTTTAATTTTTTTATGAATTGTACGCATATTTAGAGAAATAATTAGCGTGGAACACTTGATTGTATTTTATTTTTATAGTTTAAGGAACATGGAGTTAAATTCACTTGCCCAAACACAAACCCTGAGGTTATGATGATGTAATCAGTAAATCAGTGTTTTTAGATGTAAAAAAATCAATACTTTTTCATTTTTTTTTTTTTAAAGAAAAACATTTTATTACAGAGCCTGGTACTGCCAAACTGACCCTTGTTGGTAAATATATTGTTAAAGTGCAAATAAGCTTAAATATTTGGCCAATTTAATAACAAAACATGCATGTTTTAATACCTTTCCTTATAATTTGGAAAAAGAAATTTTGAAAATCGAACCCTTTTTTAAAAGCTTAACAAATAAAGAAACGTTTATTTGTTACCAGTTTAAACTGTCACTTCCAATATATAGGCAAATAAGCCATAACCCATCCTAAAAGGCTCTTCAAAATGTTGAAATCAACAATTCAGATCCTTAGAAAATTTAACTGAAGATTGATTCTTAAACTGAATCACATGTTGTAGCAAATCAAGCATGTAAATCGGAATTTGTTACGATTCTTTCAAGGCAATTTAGTTGCTTTTGATTTTACATTTTTTATGCCTCTTTTTCTCAACTTAACACTTCCACTTTGGTAAACAGACAAGACAAAAACCTTTATAGCACAGGAAAAAAAAAAGTATATGAAAACACTTGTAAATTACAATGGAATAAATGGTTGAATGGAAGAAGAGCAGATAAAAAGGATTCTTTAGAAAATCAAAGAGACGATGAAATCAAAATGCATTGAATTGAACTGATTTCTTTCAAAGTCTACATTAAAGGGTTTTTTTTGTTCGCCAATTTTCTCCAATTCAAAGTGAATTCTGTTTAAACAGTAACTGAACACCTTAATGTTATCCAAGTTGAAAGTGTGAAATTAACCAAACAGACAGGGACACAGGCAAACAGACAAACATACATTTCGTATTTCATCTCGTCATCTTGAAAAGCATCAGTGAAAGGATAATGTTTTCTTTTATGATTTTGTATGTTTATAGTCCGTATTACCATTATCCTAACAAAGTCCTTTAATGCTTCATTTAATAAATTTTTACACACTCTTTTTCCTTAACTTTTTTGTCATTTATTTACTTAACCATACACACACATATGTGATATATTATATGTGTACGTATGTATGTATATATCCTTCGTAATTGATGGACACTTGTATGTGTCTCCTGCAAAACGTTTTAATCCTTTTTTCCCTTCTTGTTTGCTATTTTATTGTGTGTTCATGAAGTTGTATGGTATGTTGAGGTTAAGATTTGCCAATTTTGTATTGATGGATGAATGAAATAAGAATAGGGAGCCAAATGAATTGCCAATAGAGTCAGTCAGTGAAGCATTGTAAGAGGGATTTTTTTTTGCAAAAAATTTTTAACATTAATTGCCAAAATAACCAGAGAATAGTAATTTAGAACGAATTCGAACACTAGGGGGTTATTTCGTTATTTCAATTTGTTGTTAAAAGACCATCATATCCCGAAGTCATGGCCACACAGTAGCAATCAGCAAGACGTACCAAGTTTACGGAATTTTCAATAAAAACTTGAACAAAAATTGTGCAGCCCTTGCTCTGACCAACTTCTTCCTTTTCCCTGATTTTGATGGAACTTGGTTAGTACAGGGACTGCGTTCACCCGTGGCATCACAACCGGCCGCTATGCGTGCTCAAGTGAGCTTTGTGATATCAGAGCTACCCCTCTGACCTAACCTAACCTGACAAAAATTGAAAAAAGGTCATCTTATTGAAGCTACATCTGTCAAATTAGTTGTCACTTATTCGGTCTATTCTGCGTAATCACCATAGGCGGATATAACTTTCAACAACCCGCTCAAATAATAAAATTGTTTCATCGAAATGTACATATGTATCTATTCGGGAGTATCGCGTACCGCGCTATAATCGTGTTACCGAGAGGACTATTTGCAATATGATGGATCCTAGTCTACTTATTCGGTAAATGATCCAGCAACACTTGTACGACAAAGAAACGCAAGATCTGTCGAGAAAATTCTCGCTGTGCAAGAATATAAATCGATTTGTGTCGCTTAAAGAACTCAACCTTTTGCAAACCACTTTTTTCGAATTAGGTGTCGCGAGTGGACCATCACGCGTATAAAATTTAACTGACCCAGTAACTGAATCCAAACGACCGTAGACAACGATATGTATTCGTTGGATGGAAATTGACCATAATTTTCGTCGAAAAGTCATCTTCAGCGACGAGACCCATTTATAAAGAAATAAGTAAGTACATGAAGTCGCCGTAGTCTAGTAGGTAGTGTGTTGGCTTATTAGACGAAAAGCCCGGGTTCGTAGCCCAGGTCAGGCATCAAAACGAAATATGAAAAAAAAAATATTTCTTCGGCGACTTCCTCTCAGCAAATTTCTGGCAAAAACTCTGAGACTAAATAAAATTGCCATGAAGAGCTTCTCAACAAAATCTGTCGTCCGGAGTCGACTTTAAACTGTAGGTCCCGCCACTCATGTATAAAATTAACGCACACAACATAAGTGGTGTGAGAAGCTAGGTCGAAATCCTAACTGAAGGGTTGTAATGACCAATTATGTATGTATGTATGTATGTAAGTACGTGAATTAAAAAAATTATCGAATTTAGGACGATAACAATTCGTGTTAGACCCAAAGGCGTCCAATGCATTCCGAAAAAGTCACTATTTGATGGATTTTGAGCTGGCGGCGTCATCGGTATTACTTCTTTTAGAATGACGTTGGTCAGGCCATTACTGACAACGGCGAGCACTGTAGGTCGATGATTACCAACTTCTTTTGCCTTCTTTGCCTCATAGCACATGCAATATTCGATAGTCATATCACATGGAGATGATGTAAATTGTACATCGATAACGTCTTATTTGACAGTGTTAAAATTTGTGGGGTTTTCTACCGTCCTTATTAACAATACCTTACCACGACATTACGCAATATTATCAGGTTGAACTAAACTCTCTGCTGGTTTTTATATAAGAGGCTTGGATGTCAGGAAGTTATACAGACTTCCGAATCACTGCAGTGCCTTCCAGTTGCTCACTATTAGATTCATTTGTATTAGATGATCTTGACACCAACGACATGTAGTTTTAAAATGTCTGCACTACGAGTCGCATAGCTCATGAAACATTGGATAGCCCACACTGGCGATTTGAGGGTATAGTTATCTCACGTAGAATATACTGGTAAACTTTGCCTGGTTGGCTGCCATAAAAACCGTTTCGAACATCAGATCCAAGCTTATCCGCTAATGTTGTCAATTTCTCTGAGTTATGGTGGATTGAAGTCGCCGTAGTCTAGTAGATAGTGTGTTGGCTTTTTAGACGTGGGGCCACGAAATATGAAGAATATTTCTTCGACGACTTTCTCTTGGATATCAGGAAATCTGAATCACTGCAGTGCCTTTCAGTTGCTCAATATATTGAAATACTGTGACTGGCAGGCTGGCATAAATCCTTTTACGAATATCAGATCCAAGCTCATCCAAGAACGTTGTCAATTTGTTTGAGTTATTGTGGATTATTTTAAAGTTTCAATTTCCAGGGCCTCAGGGCATATGGAAATATCCGGAATGGACTGGTAAAAACAGGTAACACAATGGATGGCATCCCCTATGTAATCTAAGCATAGGTGTCCTTTTGGACACATTTAGACTGCAAAGTAGAGATAAATTCTAGTTCTTGAATAGAATAGAGAACCTGTTAACCTTGGAAGAACGAAACAACTCATTATTCTTTCCTGCCATGATATCTTGATGTTTTGCCTGTTGGGGAAGCGTTAGTATTAGTGTTAGTAGGAAGAGATTGTCTGTCACTTAGTATGTCTCTTCATAGCACTCGTGCGATCGTGTAAACCAATATAGAGAACTAAATTTTTGACGTCCTTGAACGAACTCGGGGACTGTTATGTGTTGTGTCGTCACCAAACCTAACCCAAAACTTTATAAATAACTTTATAAATCGACAAGTCAACATAAGAATATGCTGATTAGCTATTAAACCAAAGTAAGGACTATTATGTCGAACATACATATATTTCATGATGAGCTAACAAACTGAGAACGATTTGAAAGCATATGACATAGTATCTCAGAGTAAGTTGATATATAATTACGGTGACCATTATTTCCAAGAGAAAAAAGCGGACAAATATATAAAATTTAAAAACAAAAAAAATTCATTTATTATAATTAATATTTTATATAAAAATTTTTAAAATACAGACATAAATAGGTACAAATAATATACACAAACTTAAATTTATAAATATACATACTCGTACATATGGATATACATACTTATGTGTATAAATTTACTTCTAATATTTCTCTACGGAAAGTGTTGGGCCTGTTAGATAAAAATGTTGGGATTTTTCGAAAAACCAAATATAGTTAGATATAGAAAAATCTCTTCCTGTTGGTGCGTTTGACGCTGGTAAAGCAAATGAGAAAACTAGTAATTTCAGGATGTTTTTATAAATAATAAAGAATATTTTTCGTTTCGAAAAATTTGAAAATTACAACCCACTTTTTATCGGGATTTAATGCTGATTGTTTCCATATTTCTATTCGTTCAGCATTTGCATAATTTTTTACATAACTCATAAAAAAATTCGTTATTATTTATATTTAAATCATTTCTGATTTCTGTTCCCTTTATTAACGACTTTTCAACTGAAGACCAAGACGGAATTGCATCTACAACATAGACAAATTATAGAGTTTGCAACTCAATTTCATATGGAATTCCAGCTAATATTAGCGATTTTACCGAATTAGTGAAAAAAGTGGACAAAAGCGGACATTTTGGAAAATAAATACTTTTTAGAAGTTACGTGTGGTAAAATAGTGGACAAATAGTGGACGCAAAAAAAATAGCGGACAGGAGGTTAAAATAGCGGACTGTCCACTATAATAGTGGACGGATGGTCACCGTATATATAATTCAAGTCCATTGATAAATAAGAATGCAAAACATTTGTTGCTTCTTCATATTAAAAGCTTTTCATTAAATTTAAAGCAAACAATTTTTACTCTGCTTATTACATTTCGCTGTAATTAGTTTTAATTAAAATAAATTTGGAAAAAAAGACAATTTTTTTTCGTTCTTTTATGTGGACAACCATTGTAATCATAAAGAATAAAACAATTATTGTCACTGATGTCAAATTAAATTCATGCCAATTTTGTGGAATCTCGTACAATGGAATGCAAAAAAAGAAAATGAAACAAAAAGAAAAAAAACACAATTATTTACACAACAACAATAAAAATGAATAAAAAAAAATGATTTTCATTTTCCAGCCATTATTTCTTTCATTTTTTAATTTTTTTTTTTCTGTGTGTGCAGTACAATGTTTTTTGCATTCAACCATTCATTTGGACCGGAAATGACCCCCAACTACTACTGGTTGGGTGCTGTTGTCATTCAATGCTGTGCATTCATTCACTTCTTTTCAATACTCATAGTTTGTCAATGTTTCGCAACTGTGTTGTGTTGTGTTCATTGAAATTTTTCTTTTCTTTTATGATTTTTGTTTTTCAACAAGGAGGCAAGTGTTGCTGGCTGATATTTAGTTTTGCCAGAAACAATTAAATTTAAAAAGTTGTTAAGAAAACTAAACTTTTCCTTTAAAAAAACATGACTTTTTTGAAATATAAAGTATAAGCAGAGGGAGTGTACAAAAATATTGAAATCTTCCCATGAACAGTTGGAAACTCTAAACGAAATTTAATTACAAAACATTTCGTCATTGCAAATTGTCATTTATGGTCGTATTATTATTGTTATTACAACACATATACATACATATACTATGTACGTCTAACGTTCGTTATTTGCAAACAGTTTTATTTCATTTCCAATTTCATTTATATTTCCATTAGAATTTAAATTTAATCTCAGTTGTGTGTGTATTTGGACACATAGCACAGCAGTTGCCAGCCTAATTTGATTTGTACAAACAAACTAAATTGTGTAGCAGTGAACACTGTTCATTGCCCCAGCCAGACATTTGTCATCATTAACCTATAAAATGAGAAAATAAAAATACAAAAACAATATCAAATCAACAACAATAAAAACGAAAAAACCGTGACATATGATGAAATTCATGACCACCTTTGCCAACCTCAACCTCATCCTTATCCACACAGTTTTGTTTCGTTGTTCATGAGCAAATTAAATGCCTTAATAGTGGTGGTTTCTTTAAAACTTCGCAAAAAAATCATGGTTTTTAAGTAATTTTTCATATTGTTTTTTTGGGTGCAAAGTATGAAAAATCGAATGACCAAAATAAGATAGCAATCAGGGCTATTAGTTGGCAATCAATAAGACTAATCAATGAATTCAATTATCTGGAAAATCTTTAACCAAACAAATGCTCATATTTTGGGTTTCATTTCTTTTTTCTTTCAATAAGAGAATCAAACTTATTACTTATGCCAGTCACAAAAGTACCGCATCAGTGAAATAGTAAAAAGAAACCCGAGCTAATTAAGTGTTTATCATTTTCATTTCGTTTATCTGGTGTCATGATTTTTGTTCTATTTACGCTTAAAGTTCATAATACAAGACCTGAGGACAACCCTTAAGAAACATATACACATTCATATATGTATGTACGTTTGTATAGCATGGTACAGATTTCTGTATTTAAGGAGTTGTTTTATCAAATGATTCCTTACTTCAACCCATTAATTTCAAAATAAAAATTTGTAGAAGAACTTACCTTAAAGCACGACTTAATTTATCATAATTCATATTCGGCTTTGATTTACGTTCACCCCATCGTCGGGCCACCTCATCTGGATCGGTTAATTTGAATTCACCATTTGTACCCTCCCATGTTATGCATCCAGCATTACCGGAATCGGAAAGTAATTCTAATAAAAATTGCCAAAGTTGTATTTGACCGGATCCTAAAACGAAATAAAATGATTTTTATTAAAAAAACAAGAACAATTAAAAAATAAAAAGAATATATGTATCTAAAAATATTTATTTGAGAGCGTTATGATCCTATTAAATCAAATATCTTGGAATTATATTGAAAAGCAAACTGAACTGGTATATGAATATACAAATCAGTAACGCTAATGACCATGTTTACATACGTTAACGTATCGAGAAACTACGTTTACACGATTTGCAAAATACCACTACAAAGTAAAATGATAACATTTCTGATCAAATGAAGGGTGATGACTTTTTAAAAATAGCAAAAAAATAAAAACCAAATTATCATCCGTATTTTCTTTCAATGTCGTACGCTCACATTACATATTGAGTTTTCAGGATACTATTCGCTGTCTCATACGCGAAAACTTAGCATGTCGCACGTAAAGACTTGTAGGCTAGACTTAAGGTAATACTTGCTGTTTACTGTTGCAAGAGAGCAATTTACCTAGGTTAGGTTAGGTCGGAGTGGTAGCTCTGATGTCACAAAGCTCACTTGAGCACGCATAGCGGCCCGTTGTGATGCCACGGGTGAACGCAGTCCCTGTACTGACCAAGTTCCACCACAATCAGGGAAAAGGAAGAAGTTGGTCAGCGCAAGGGCTGCACACAATTTACCTAGACTATGACATCAATGTTTGGAACTCCGATTTGGTGATTAGCTTTGGAGAAAAATATCAATAAATCGATCATCGATTATTCTAATAGACCTACGTTATCTAATGCTTTGTTTACTATATTTAACTGGCTTCCTTCACACCTATTGGCGAAACAAGCGATCGCGACAATGAAACTGAAGGACAGAAGGGCATGTAAGTATAGGAACAGTGATCATGCTAAAATGTTATGGTAAAATTTATCTAGATTTTTCTGTGGCCTGCACGATACCTGAGGTCACTTTAGAGCCTATTGTTATAATGGCCAGCACGTCCTAGAAAACAAAATCCGCATATTCCTGAACGAATACAGATCAAGCGACAATGTCGGATTTGATTCTTTGTTTGTCCTTTGCACTATCCGCTTATTGTAGTCGCCGTAGTCTAGTAGGCAATATGTTGGCTTATTCGAAAGAAACGTCATGTTCAATCGCTCGCTCACACATCTTGAATAAAACGAAATACACCTATCCCCCGATTTACACGGTACTTGTTTTACACGTTTTCGCTTTTACACGGTTTTCCAAATAAGTTTTTTTTTTTTTTGTTTTTATCGCACTCTACTAAATGCAACTGTGTTTGAACAAGTGCGCTGTGTACACATCTCACGGGGAATCCCGAGCTTATGTGCTGACTTGCTGCACATGCACACTGTGTCTGTATTTCTTCGCATAAAATTAAAGTTTAATGTATTGTAATTAAATAAAAAAAACAGTGTTTCCGTAATATATTACATATTTTAACCTGTCAATGCATTTTATTTTTATTTCTGTGTACACCTAAAAATATTGAAAAAAATCACAACTGTTAAATAGCAAAATTATGCATTTTCTGCAAGCTTTTCGATTTACACGGTTTTGACTTGAAAATTTTTAATTTTCTATTTACACGTTTTTTCTCAGGAACGTATCTACCGTGTAAATCGGGGGATAGGTGTATAAAGAAATATTTTTTTTGACGATTTTCTCTCAGCAGTTTTTTGAAAAATCTCTGAGAGTAAATAAAATGGACGTGTAAAGTTTATCAAAAATTTGTTGTTCGGTTTTGCTCAGATATTAAATTAACACACGCAACATGGGTATTGTGAGAAATTGTTATGTTGTAATCCTGACTAAAGGTTTACATATGATTGAGAAGCCCATCGTACCAACTCTTCTGTAGACTACTTCAACTCCCTTAGCGATCATACAACTCCCTACCATCATAAATCCAACGCCATATGGAGTGTGTATAACAGATCTAAGTTGGTCCAAAAGTGTCAAATGTTTTTGGAGGAGATGAAGAGACATTTGATGGTTACCCTCATATCTCATATTGATTCCTGGACATGAGAATATCATTGAAGGTAACAACGACGCTGATACATTTGCAAAGCTAATACAACATAAAATTCGAATGAAGTCAGACATTATTCCTCTACACAGAGCCATGCAAGTGATCATACACAAGCCTTACTCACTAGGAAAAGTAAGATGAGATAAAGAATCCACTTATTAAGAGGCCAAACAAATCTGACCTACTATGGGCATATGCAGAACAAAATATGCGTTAAATCCTATCAGAGTCTATTTTAGGAATATCATAGCAGTTATAAAGGCTAACTGATCCTTGGCTGGGAATACCTCACAACTCAGAAGCTGAAATGAGAGTAAAGAAGAGTAGTGAATATAACATTTTCTGTATCATAGCCAGGCACTTGGCAGCCTAAGACAAAGGTTTCTAAGGAGTTTATTGACTGAACGTGACTATCGGGATGGTTGGTAGTTATAGTTGAATGACAGAATAGTTAGATACTATCGCTAATGCAATGGAACGTTATAATTAACGTAACCAATTTCTTCGATAACCTGAAATGGTTATTTTTTGAAGCAATTTAAAATACAAAAAAATATCCCATTGCAGTGCAGAAGAAGAGAGAATAATATAAAAAAAGAAAATATTCAAACTAACATTTTATCGATAATTACATTGAAAAAAGGCTTTCAATTTAAGGCGTAAATATTGCTAAAGGGCATGGTTAGTTTATCAAAAGGGTTCTCTAATTCGGACACCTGTGGTTTTGTTTATGTTTTTTTAAATGCAAAAAACAAAATTTTCTATTCTTTAAGAATTACTTGAGGCGATATACATAAATCAACACATAAAATGGATTTAAAAACATTAAAAGTAACCGCAAATAATTTCAACAACTTGATGAAACATTATTTCATTCGTTATGCACTTCAAAGGCTCACTGATGAACATCATAAATCGCTTAATCATTTGGCAATTAGATGATGAGTTCATGAATTGTAATGAAAACAGAAGGGGGTTGACTGAATGATTCTTCTGTTATAGGTTGGCTATGTAACGGGGGTTGTTGCTGATGCTGATGCTGATGCTGGCGATGGTGATGTTTCGTATAAGAGAGAATATTATTGAAAAGTAAAGTGTTGAATTTGATATTTTGAACTCCGTTCAAGTGTGTAAAATTACATTCATAGAATAGGGCTGAATATTGTGTTAATTGTGTAAATCACAGTTTAAGTCAGCAGAAACTGCTTCAATGGATTCGTTATAATATTTGTTTGCTTAGAAGTATTGAATTTAGGGCACGCACGTGCTATTTAATGGATCTTAATGTGGCATGAAAATAAATTTTGATTTTTACCATAAAAGTGTTGACTGTAAGTGCCTCTATTTGGAAAGAGCAGACTTAATTTAAATATTTCACCAACACTTGCACTAATTTTGATTTCCGTCCTTCGGCTGGTTAGGTTTTCTTCAACTGCTGGTCTCTTATTCTTTCTTTTTTTTTTGTTTCTTGGCCGGCTTTAAAGATTTAATTTTTTTGTTTTTCTAGCGTCTGTGTACAACGCTAAAACGGAAAGTAATTTTAACTTAACAAACGCATGTTGGTAATATTTTAATTACCAACATGCAACATTCGCCTTCGACGTCTTTTATGGTAATTTTTATATTTTATTCTGCTTCTTCTCTTTTGAGCTTTGAAGGCATAATACCATACCATACACCCGCCATATTTGTTGTTGTCAAGGAAAGGAAAAGGAACCTTTTAGTTATTTAAAGTACGTATACTATAAAGACGTCTAACGCCATTTTGTTTTGCCTGCTGTTCGTTTTTTTTTTCTCTTTCGTTCTTAGCTTTTGCCAAGTGTTATTAGCATATTGTATTTGTATATGTATAGGCATATACATATGTATATGTGCATATAATATATGTATGTATTGTATACACTGTTCGAGTACGTTGAAATTATTGTATTTTCCTTTCTTTTTTTTTACTTTAAGAACTATTTTTTCTTCTTCTACTCCTCTCTCTCCCTCTCTCTCTCTCGCTCTTCTGTAAAACTTTTCCTTCATATTTTATTTACATTTTCTTATTTGCCTGTTACAACTGTTCCAGTAAATACATGTTTGTAGTCACTACTAAAAGGAAGGCTTTTTGCCTTTGATCTTAACTTTGTAGTGTAGCAGAGGCAACACCAAAATGTTAATTTAATTTTTTCATAAATGAATGTTGAAAAACAACAACAACAACAACAGCATTTCCATTAAAAACAATGGAAAACAATATGAAAAAATATGTTCAACTTAAATGCTCCTACGGAAATAATTAGTTGTTGTAATCTTGCTATTTTTAGTTGCCGTTTTTTTTCCTCTTCATTCTTTAAGTCGTTGTATTTTAATTTTAATTTTTTCCAAGTGTTTAAAAAACACATGAGCTAAAATTTTCTATAATTACTACCCAAAAAAAAAAAACTGCTAAAAATGTCAAAAAATTATGTTATGAATACATTTATGACAGGCGTAAATGGATAAAATTAACATTTTTTTTTTTTAATTTTTTTCCTCTTCTGTAATTTAATTTAATTTTAATTCATAATTTATAATTCATATGAGTTTATGAATGTACATATATTGTATGAATACATACATACATTACGTTTGTTAATGATATACAAAATATATTCGTAGATAGTGCTTCGATAGTTTATGCTCTACAAACAGAAGTCATATGCTAATGGCTGAAGTTATTTTGATGACATCTGTCTAACCTGTTGTTAATTTCAATTCAATTCCTGATTGCTTGTTACTCTGTTGAGCATTTGAAAACACAAAACTGTTTAACAGGTAGTCTGTTGCTTAAGAATCCAATTAGTTTTGAAATATGTGCGCATTATTAAACAGATCGTTTAAAAACATTTTTTTTTTCTTTTGATTTAATTAATTTAAACTTTTTTACAAAGCGACCTTGCTTTACTGGTAGTGTTAATAATTTAGAACATGGTTTCCTTATATTTACTTAGACATAGACCACACATAGAGAATTTGATATCATGACCACATGCAAACTCCAAGATCAACCACGACTGTCTTCATGAAGATAAAGTGATTGATTCGTAGCGAATTATTCACTGGGAACATACAGATATAAAGTCCCTTTCAAATGTCATACTAAAGTTCAAACTAGTCCATGAGTGTTGCTAGGGTTGGCAATCCCGCTCTATATTTTCAATCCCGGGATTTCGGGATTTCATTTACCAAGTCCCGGGATCCCGGAATTTATCCCGGGATTTTAAAAAATTTGTTCCTGAAAGATATTAACATATTATTTCAATAAAATTAATAACATGACACATCCAAAAATAGGTTTATAAGAAAGAATTTATTAAATTACAAGAAAATTAATTTTATTTTTAATTTTACACATTTTTAAATTAATTATAAAGAGTTAATTGTTTTTATAGATATATACTCTTTTGTTGTTCAAGTGCGATATGTTATTATTTTTTATTATTTTTAAAATACGTTTTGAGGAAGCACAGAGCATCCAAAGTTTCATCGCTCAAACGACTTCTTATTTTAGTTGCGAAAAATCCAGCTGCAGAAAAAGCACGTTCAGACCCTACACTGGCTGGCTTAATAGTCATTAAAATATCGTATGCTCTTTGCAAAAAGTCACCACGTGTTTTCATTTCCATTTTCAAACAAGAGCATTTCTCTCTGAATTTTTACAGACAACGTCTCACATCGAATTCCTATCCTCGGTAAATGTGCTTTTTTATAGCTTCATTGAGCTCGTCTGAAATATTTAAAGTTTCTTCAAGAGAACAAGAAAGAGATTCAGATGGAAGCTCAGAAGAATCTGACACAATTTCGAAAGGTGCCTTATCTGAATCAGAAGGTGTAACTTCTGACTCAGAAGCTATTAGAAGTGATGTAGCTGGACTTGAAGCATTTAGTCTTTCGAGTAACTCAACTATTAATTTGCGACATTTTATGGAAGAAGGAACCGTTACGAACTCTGTTTCAGATTCGGACTGAACATTTTGTTCTACCATTGTGCAGATACTGAAGTACCCCACTGATATCTGTTCTCCTTTGTTGCATGCGAAGGATGAGGGCTGAATGTAGTTTTTGACTTATAACGTTGTTAGCATCTTTAAGTTTTTTTAACATAAAAGTTATGGCAACGTCGGCTGTGAACAGATTAGCATCCCGACGGCAAAGGGCGTCAACTGTTGGTTTAACTGGGACAAGAGCACTAATGATTGCTGATACCATATTAATCTCATCTTTGGATAAAGCAAAATATTCACCTTCAGGTGGACCTATGTCTATTAATGCCTTTGGTATAAAATTTCTTAATAAATAAAGACGTTTTAGTGAGAGTTCTAATATAGGATTTTTTTCATTGCGGCTTAAAAAGTCAAATCCCGGGATTAAGTGCTCAATCCCGGGAATTTGGAATTGTTAAAAACTGCGGGATCCCGGGATTTCGGGACCCCGGGATCCCGGGATTCCCAACACTAAGTGTTGCCCATTTCTCCGAAAAATAGTGTTTTTATTATCATTATTATTTGCCTTGCAGAGTTGACCATACGATCAATTGTAGTTCATTTAAACTTTATAGGGCATCTCATTATGTTTTCTGCAAACCTATTGCCCCGATAAATTTTAGAATGCTGTTGGTTTCAACTATTACAACTTCCTACATAGCACTTGATATGGACTCTAGTGTTTTGTCCATTGATATTCCTTACACAGCTTCCAACAATGTTTTCCGATGATTCATTCCCATCGTCATAGAATGTACATGTTAGACATGAAACAACTTCCATTATAAAAAAGTGTAGCCTGAGCCTACGGTGACCTGTCACCCTTAGTTTATTCCTGTCCATAGTCTAATGCTTGATTTAAATCGACTCTTATTTAAAATTCCCAACAAAAGTTTCAATTGCCTTAAACTTACTTCTTTTGAGAACAATCTTTACGTTCTTTATCTTCCCTTTCGTTGAGCATACCTTTTCAAACATCCGCTCTCACTTTACAGAAGCGTTCTGGTTTTATCAGCGGCATGGAAGCTTCCGTCCTCGTAAGCTCGTTGCAGAGTGTTCCCTCATGACATGGGAGGAAGCAGAGAGTAAACTTATTATCCCTACTAATTTCGATTTAACCTCATAAGCGCCGAGTGCTCGAATGGCGGCTTGTCTGTCATATAGTACCACCAATCCAAATTGAATAATATAGGCTTCCCCATTGGAAGATACTTGCGATTTTCTCATGGGCCCAGAATATTTTATTCTGGAACTACAAAGTCCTGTTCATGTTCCTGTTTCAATATCCAATCTTGAGCCATTTGTATACCACAATATCGTCCCTCTATTAAAAGATACATACATACATAACATACATACATTGGTCATTACAAACCTTTAGTCAGGATTACGACCTAGTTTCTCACACCACTTATGTTGTGTGCATTAATTTTTATACATGAGTAGTGGGACCTACAGTTTTAAAGTCGACTCCGAACGACAGATTTTTGAGAAGCTCTTCATGGCAATTTTATTTACTCTCAGAGTTTTTGCCAGAAATCTGCGGAGAGGAAGTCGCCGAAGAAATATTTCTTCATATTTCGTTTAGTTGGAGATGACTGACCTGGGGTTTGAACCGAGGCCTCACGTCTAATAAGCCAACACACTACACAGAAAGAAAAACGGCGTGCTAAAATCAACTTTCCTATTCTCAATTTTAGCCAAAAAACGTGGTTGAAAAATTAAGCCCGTTTTGGCTATTGTTTGCTTAAAACAAGCAAAAAACGGGATTGATTTAAAAAACTAAACCTTCTATTACTAAAATCAAAACTAAAAAGCTCAAATCTATTTAAAAAAGTGTTATTTTGAGTTATTTGTTATATGAGTTATGGAATTGTGGGTTTTTAAGTTCAAAAGTAAAAATTTTAATAATTCTCATTTAGTTCATGTGTATTTATACAATATATATCCAACAAAATGTCGTATTTTTGGCAAGTTGCATTTCTTTGGTAGATGACTTGGATTATTCCGGTCGATGACTTGCGTTTTTTTTTTGGGTAGATGACTTGCATTTTTTTCAAATCAATCGATTTTAGGATTAAATCAAGTACGAGTTCGAGCTTAAATTAAGTTCAAAATTCTTGAAACAAGCTCGTTTTTGGATAAATTTAGGTTTAAATCAAGTATAATTTAGGGCTTAAATCAAGTTCATTGTGCTCGAATAAAGTACGATTTGGCTCAATTCGATCCCATTTATTAGTTAATTCAAGTACGAAATCTAGCTTAAATCAACTTTATAATTCTTGAAACAAGTGCGCTTAAGGATTACTTCAACTTCTGATTCTATTGAATCAAGTACGAATTCGATCTTAAATCAAGAAAAAATATGCTTAAATCAAATACATGATGAGATCACTTTGATCCCAAAAAGGCTTAAATCGCGCTAAAATCAACACTTTTGTACTTGGCTGATCCGGGCTTGATTCAACTCTTTTGTACTTGATTGAAGCCAAACCGTACTTACCGTACTATTGTGACCGATATGGATTGATTCAAGCCCGGATGGCTTGATTCTTTTTTTGAGTGTACCTACTAGACCACGGCGACTTCATAACTTGACTTTTAAAAGATAACTCCATTAATTTTTGTTACTAAGTCTAATGTATCTCTTACATGACTCCTTGGGCATAGGAATATAGTAGGGAACTCTGGTGCAAACGCACTGATCAACACCATATGTAGAGAATACCATATGTGCTCGGAAGGGAGGTAGAAGGAAGTAGTGTTTGTGAATGCTTGATATGAATGTGTTTATATTGAAGAGAGTTTTACATACTGTTGGTATGACAAAATAATAAATTCTCTATGTCGTATACTGCGCGTTTCATTCACCAAATCGACACTATGGATGTGATCTAATGTGGACTACGTAATACTATTCGATTTTCGGGAGGAAGGCTCCTAGTTTTCCTTCACAACACCACATTGAAGTAGCGATGAAACAGCCTAACACAAGCCACATAGCAAGGGTGCTTTAAGGAATCGATAGAGTGTTCGAAAAGCTTGAAAATAGACTTCCAAGCACCAATCCATACAATGGGATTGTAATCTAATTGTATTCTATTGTAACAAGCGTAAATAGTAACGGTATATTGAAGTTGTTGAAGGCACCTTTTGCAACTTGAAAATACTCAATAAAATATTGCTTTCAGTTTCATGAATTCCAGACTAGTTCCAATCACTGTATGTTGATCCATTTTAATTGATGAACTATTTGGACAAGCGAGAGAGTTGAAGAGAGTTTGCCTCAATTTATCAAACTTTTCTTGAGCCCTGAACAGTGAAATAGAATTAAAAAATATGTTGCGAAGTATTTGTTAAACTAAAGCAATATTTTATTTAAGTACCTCTTGTGCTCTTTCGAGCTTTTATAATTTCTTTATTAAAAATGGTTTTCTTTTCTTTTTCTTCAAAATCCTTTAGCAATTTCGCCACTAAAATATTTGAGTGGCAAGTGCGCTTGTGAATATCATTTGAAATGGCAATAATTTAAATGTTTCTCTCTATGTTTTTTTTTTTTTTTTGATTTTCGGCCTCATGCATGTTGCATGTTTAAAACATTTAAATTTTCAGTGAATCTTTAGAATGTACTTGTTGTTGTGATTTTATTCTGAATAGTTTTTTTTTTACAGGTACATTGTATTATTGTTGCACCGGACTTTGGGTAACAAAGCGGTTCCGTGTTTTAAGGAAACTATAATTAATCAAAACAGCATTTTTGCCACCATCATACCGCAGGTAACCAATGGAGGAGGCGGCAAGTTCCCACCCCGGCCAGTGTACAACTAAAAAATGGATTTGCTTAGGCTACCAGTTAAGGTTACTAGGTACTGTTACTATACTTAGGTGGAGGAGATCCGTTGCATGTGATTCGCGTGTAAATCTCATCAAAATGTTTTCTTTTCTTTTTTCTTTGCTTAAAGCACGTAGTTGTTCATGTAAATGTTGTGTTGTAGAGAGTGAAAGAGGCAAGGAAAATCAGTTGAAATCAGTTTTTATTTTTTTTTTTTTTTCCTACTTTGCTAAGAGTAATAAAAAGTGGAAATAAATAAATTAAAGAAAATGTCTTAAGAAAGTTTAAATATTTCCATATGGTTGTTGTAGTTTCGCTTGTTTTGCTTTCGATTGGGGGCGAGTGAAATAAAACCTTTTAAATGTCGCATCGGAAAATGGAGGGCGATTTGGTTTTTATGCCAATTCCGGTCTATATATCGTATATTTTTGTTTTGAATGTATGATGCCTTACACATACACTTGCATGTGTACTGTTAAATACTATTTTCCGTCTTTAAGTCCACAAAGTGATGAAATATTCCCAGGACTTTAGAAATATAATTTATATCCTTTCAATGTTTTCTTTAAAATATTAAAAAAAAAATTATGATGATCGTGATTTGATTAATGATTTATTCCATTCTATCACGCCCACTTTTCAAAGGATTTTTATTAACCATATTTAATCCGTTACATACATGAATGTAATGAATATGTAATAAATGACCCAAAATCCATTAATTTCACTCCTTAAAACGATGAATTATGAAATAAAAAAAAAATAAAACGAAACATAATTGCTGGTGTACAAATGAGTATATGAAGTTTAACCCTTTAATAGTTCGATCCCCCGTATGATCACGTGTCTGCATTAATTTTCTAGCTTGCAAAAGGCAAATGAAATAAAAAAAAAAATGTTTTCTACGCACCCTTAAAACTGCTCCTTTACACCATTTAATAGCACCGTGGAAAAAGGATAATTTTATTCAAAGTCCTGTGTGTGCGAGTGTTTTTCAAACACTCCGAAAAGGTGTTATTTTTGAAACCCATAAAGGGTAAATACTTTTTTTTTAATCACATAAAAAAGGTCATGGTGGTATGGAGCCCTTTTTAACTTTATTTTAGTTTTCTTTATTCATAAAAAAAACCAAAATTAATTCATTGCATATCATAAAATCTGTATCTCTTTAAGTTTAAAGTTAAGTTTTTCCCTCTAAAAGTCAAATATTTTATATTAAATACTCATAATATTATAGCTTAGCACGTGTACTAGTCGTGCGAGTACTTTTGGTCATGGTTTGTTTCATTCAAGCACCTGCCGTATAATATGACTTTTGGTACAAACTTACCTGAACTGGCTAGACGACTGCTGGTTGCTCCAAACATTTGATATGGATCTGTAATATAAAGAAAAAGAAACAAATTTATTCATGTGTCCAGCATAATTTGAATACAAAAGATTTCTTTATACAAAAAACATAATTACAACAATAAGAGTGACTCATTGTAATATTTTTAAGCATTCAAACAATTCATTCAAATAGGAAATGCATTTCTTTTTTTGGTATTTCAAACCCCTCATATACTATGTATATTCATGGGGGTTTATTTTTCTCACAGTTATTAATTGTTCAAATGAATCGAAAAAAAAAAAATTATGAAACGCTTTAACAGCGTTATTCAAACTTAATGAATTGGAAACGTTTTGTGCAAGATTTTGTTAAATTTGGTTTAATTTTTTTTTTTATTTTCATTAAAGATCAGAAAACTTTTTATCCATAGAACAGTATAGCCAAGTTTTGTAAATAGTGTGTCGGCTCATTAGACGTGAGGCTACGTTTCAACTACCGGCTCAAATATCTCGAACAAAACGAAATTTAAAGAAATATTTCTTCCGGCAACTTTTCTCAGAAGACTTCTCGACCAAAAATTAAGAGAATAAAATAATATTGATGTGACAAATTTCCCAAATCTGTGTTGGAAGTCAACTTTGCCATACGAGTACATCGATGAAATGAACACATACAACATGGGTGGTGTGAGAGGCTAGGTTGTAGTCTTGACTAATATGTTGTAATGGCCAAATAAGTAAGAAATTCAAGCCAATAAAAATAAAGGTTTTGTCGTATTCCAAATTACGAAATTGTAAATGAATTTATTTATCTCGGCTCAATCGTTACCATTAAAAATCATGTCAGTCTGTGGATCAAGCGTAGAATTACTTTTTGGCAAAATGTGTTATTGTCTCAATGGGCAATAAAGTAGCAGAGACCTCTACTGTGCGGTAGAACAGATGCTCTACACGTTCCCCCAAATTCTTTCCCATGCTTCTCTAGGTCGCGAAATCACATCACGCTGTTACCTGCCAATCAGAGATCAGCAATGAGTATTCGAAACGATGAGTAGATTCGAGTCATACTCGTAATTTCTGATACTTATACGCATTCATACTTATTTTAATATCATGGAACCCCTCTACTCATATTCAAAGTTTGAAGTACTCATCATCTTATCATACTTAAGAACACGTATGATTTGATTTCGTTGATTTCGACACTCCATAACTCAACATTTACAAGAATCACAAAATAAGTTTGATTCCCGTACGAACACTACAATACTCACTTGAAGGTTGTGTGTTTGCTTTGCTTGTTGTCTTTTTCTTTTTCTTTCTTCTTTTTTTGTCAATGCAACAACAACTAAGACTGTAAATTTTGATGAATGATTCGAAGTACTCGAATCATTCGTAAGTATTATAAGTATTTTTCTAAATTTATGAATCTGAATGAGTAGGTTTATGAATCAAATATATTTTGAATGTTATGAGTTTGATGTCAACGTTGCACTCATACTCATTGCAACCTGTACTTATAAATCAACGTTATAGTGAGTATGAATGGATCAGAGTTAGGTTAGGTTAGGTTAATGTGGTAGCTTTATACCAAAAGCTCACTTGAGCACGCATAGCGGCCCGTTGTGGCACCACAGGCGAACGCAGTCCCTGTACTGACCAAGTTCCTCCGAGCCAATGAGGGAGAAATCGGTCAGCACAAGGGCTGCACATTTAAAGCACGACTACCCCACGCTGGAAAACCAGCCAGAAAGTTTTATAAACGAGGCTATGTCCTTGACGTCAATGGACGATAGCTCCGTCAAGCTAACAAGGGTTGGAGAGCCGAATAACCTATATCTGCATCTCTCAAGAGATGGGCATTGACATAGAAAGTGGATAACAGTCTCCTCTTCTTCAGCGGATCTACATCCACGGCAGAAATCGTTAAATGGGAGTCGCATTCTTTCTGCGTGTCTACCCATGACACAGTGAACTGTAAGCATGGCCACTGTGATCGAGATGATGTTAGGACTAAGTCCAAGTAACTGGTTGGTGCGCCTTCTATCCATTGAGGGCCAAGTGAGCCTAGCGGTGGAGCAGGTCTCCTCATTGATCCAGGATAGGTTGGCGTCCTGGGAGAATTTCCGCGCGATGGCCTGTTTGAACGAGGTAAGTGGCATTCCCAAGTTGATCGAAGAAGATTCCGGAAGAAGTGCGCCAGCCCTGGCTAGCTCGTCTGCTCTGCAGTTTCCCGGAATGTCGCAGTGTCCGGGGACCCAGATAAGTGTTACACTGAATCGCCCAGAAAGAAAGTTGAGGCTGCGGCGGCATTTCCTGACGATCCTAGAATTATCCGAAACGTTCGATAGAGACTTTATCGCAGCCTGGCTATCGGATAAAATTGAGATGCAGCTGAACGGAACTCCGTGTGCGAGGATCCACTGCGCGGCCCGGTAGATGGCCATTACTTCCGAATGGATCAGAGTACATAGTTGAATTTCAATAGTGAATTTCATAAGTACTTATGAGTAGCGAAAAAACGATTCATTGCTGATCCCTGGTGCCAATGCAACTGCCTTAGGAGTATTCGAAAGAAAAGTTCTACACAATATCTTTGGTTCTGTGAGAGTTGGCTATGACTTCCGCATGCGATTCAAAAGTCGGCTATATATGTTTTCCAACAATATGGACGTTTTTCAGCGCATTAATGTTCAGCGCCTAGGCTTGCTCAGACTTGTTGTTCGGATAGAGAGCATGTTCTGGCGAGGTGGGTATTGAATTCAAGAATAAGTGGTCATCGACGTAGAAGAAAACCTTGTCTAAGTTGGATGAATCAAATTGAGGAAGCCCTGTCATCGTTTTCATGTGACCAACTGAAGTAGGCACTTGTGAAGTAAAAGCTTCTGGAATGAAATAACGCATGGTAGACCGAAATCTGACAAATGGCTTGTTATGGCCCATTAAGTAAGTAAGAAAGAAAGTCCAGTCTTTGTTAGTAAAAAAAAAACAAAACATGAACAATTTTGTCAACTGGAAAATTAGGTTTATAGATAGGAAAAGAGACAGATACTGATCAATTGGTAGTAAATTGGTGCCAGTTGCGAACTATAAGGTGGGTGTATAAGCATCTTCAATGTGTGTGGTTTAGAATACAATTCAGATTCTATTGACCTGTCCTGGCAGATTGGCAGATACATACATAAATAATTGGTCTTTACAACTCTTTTGTTAGGATTTTTTACATGAGTGACGGGACCTACAGTTTAAAGTCGACTTTGAACGACAGTTTTTTGAGAGACTTCTTTATGGCAATTTAATTTAGTCTTAGAGTTTTTGCCAGAAATCAGCTGAGAGGAAGTCGCCGAAGAAATATTTTTTCATATTTCGTTTTGCTGGAGATGTGTGACCAGCGGTTTGTACCGTGGCCTCCCATTTAATAAAAGGACATACTACCTATTAGACTACGGTGACTACAGTAAAACTTTACCGATCGTTAATTCTCATTTGGAGTCGCATGACAACATCCAGTTCAGAATTGTGATCCCTTATATGCAAGTCGTTTACTGAACGGTTTTTGAACAATTCTTAAGACCTTGTAAACAGACATTTATGTACTTAAAAAGGCTCTGTAGAGAAAACAAACACTAACTAACGATAGAATGGAATTCCTGAGGCAACAGTAGAAGAGAATGTCCTGCTTACGCATGGAATCGTCAAGTCTGTAAGAAGGCAAAGCAATTCAGAAAAAGTTTGGGACGAAATCAATAGATTATCGTAATATAAGCCAGAAAGAATTATCAACTGATTTTGAAAGACGACTGATTTTAGATGAACGTCTATTTGTATGGAAAACACTCCATCACTCAAATATGTTTGAGTTTTTTTCCGCACAAGTAGATGTTCGTCTTACAGGAACTTGGGATTAAATTAGTGAAGATCCTGTGTTCAAACCAGGTACGTATATACATACAGTCGAACTTCTATAATTTGAACTTGTATTACTTGAATTTTCTATAAGTTGAAGCACAGCAACAGCATCTTGGAGAGAAATTCTATCAGGTTTTGCTTCTTTAAATTGAAGTTTCTATAAGTTGAATTTTTTTCTGGATAATGGTGATTCAATTTATAGAAGTTCGACTGTATATTTAAAAGTCCTCGACAATTGTACAAAATGTTTTATAATGAAAATTATAAAAAAAAGAATTATTGTCTACACTCCGTAAACTATTTTCAAACAAATGTTTGCTTTTAGTTGGACTTTGTTATTTCTTGATTGTTGCAAGGAAATGTGCCAAAAAGCGTATAAAAGAGGCTTCCATTAAAAAAACCCGGTTCATAAATGTATTTAGTTGCGGTATAAAACACTTCAGTATTCAGTTTTTTCCTTTTTTTTTTTTTTTTGATAATATTTTGATGAAGAAATTTCATTACGTCAAGCATTGCATGGTGAACGTTTTTTTTTTATTTTTTGGCGTAGGTGTAAGTGCTCTTAAATTAAAAGTATCACGCACAAGTATTTGAAAGCTTGAAAACGTAAAACACAAAACAAAACAACTTAAAATGTCCACAAGTAGGAATTCAAGTGGCAGGAGCCACGAGCACATTATTTGTAACCGAAATATATGCATGTATTGTAATGTAATGGATATTTTGAGTTTCTTATATTGTTCTCTGATTTTATTATGATTTTTTTTTTTGAAATGGAACAAGAAAAATAAATGAGGAAATATAAAGGAAAACAAAACAAAATTCTGAACTAAATAGTATCAAAATAAGTTTTAGCAAATTTTTAAACATATTTTTTGAAGAGCACTCAGGGCGTGGCACTTATACATTTTCAAACATTTGGAGATACATATGTACATATGTATGTATGTATGATATATATGTATGAATGCATTATATTTGTCGAGAGTTCTGTATGTTTTTTTTGTACTTATTATTCTTTATTTCTTTAATATTGTAATACTTTGTTAGTGTTTGTTTCTGTTATTGTTGTTTTATTTTAAAAGTATTCATTTATTCATGCATAATAAACATATAAACATACATACACTCAATTCGAATTAAAACATTTTTTTTTATTGTACATTATTAAGGATTTTTACACAATCATTCATTTGTACTCACACGTACATACGTACATTTGTTCGTTTGTTTGTTTGTTTCATTCCCATATTCATTCAGTCATTCATTTACTCATTTTGCGGTATACTCAAGATTGCATTGAGAAACACAGATTATGTGTGTGTGTGTACACCCAAACCTTTTTTTACACGGTAGATACGTCGCGTGCCGAGGCAGGAGCAGCTCTCTCGGACCTGCAATACGGATTTAGGAAAGGACGGTCCACTGTTGATGCGATAAGGAGAGTAGTCGACATTGCAAGAGATGCAATAGAGGGCGAAAGATGGAGATTTGGCACCAAGGAATACTGCGCGGTTGTCACACTTGACGTTAGAAACGCGTTCAACTCAGCGAATTGGGGGCGGATTATGAGAGCCCTCTTTAACATGGCTACGCCGCCATACTTAATGGAGATTCTGAACAATTACTTTCAGGACAGGAATGTAATATACCTAACGGATGAAGGAGAGCAGGAATACGTAGTTACGGCGGGTGTCCCGCAGGGCTCTGTACTTGGCCCACTACTATGGAACATTATGTACGATGGAGTACTTCGACTGCGATTGCCAAACGGGACTACAATTGTGGGCTTTGCAGATGACATTGCCATAGTTTCGGTAGCTAAGACGGTAAAAGAAATAGAGGAGACAACTAACACAGCGATTCGAGATGTTGGAGCATGGCTGGATGAGGCAGGTTTGACACTTTCAGCACATAAAACGGAAGCCGTCTTGATAAGTGGCCGGAAGATAGTGGAGAAGATGAAAGTCACCGTTGGAGGCACAGAGATCGAATCAAAGAGGGCGATAAAATACCTGGGAGTGATTATCGACGACAGGTTGAATTTCAAGGAGCACGTAAAATACATTGGCGAAAAGGCATCTGTAACGCAGGGAGCACTGGCGAGGATGATGCCAAATATTGGAGGACCAGGTCCATTCAAGAGGAGGATAATTTCAGCAGTAGTAACGTCGATAATGCTATATGCTTGCCCAATATGGTCGGAGGCACTCTCCGTGGGAACGACAAGGAGAATACTGTCTTCGGTGTATCGTCTAAGCGCGATTAGACGGATAAGTGGCTTCAGGACAGTGTCTGATGAAGCGGTATTGGTATTGGCAAAGACAATTGGCGGATGAAATGAGGCGGATATACTATCGCCGTCTCGAGTGTCCAGGACGGACAGCGGCTATAAAAGCGGAGGAAAAAGAAGGACTTCCATGCACAAATGGCAGTCACGATGGGAGAGCAGTTTAAAGGGAAGATGGACATTTCACCTTGTCCCTTCTATAATCCCTTGGATGGAAAACAAACATTGCGAGCTGAATTACTACGTGACCCAGTTCCTAACTGGTCATGGATGTTTTAGGAAGTACCTGCACAGATTTGGACATGATACTTCCCCTATATGCCCAAACTGTGTAGATGAAGAGGAGGATGCGGAGCATATCCTAACATGCTGCCCCAGATTTAGATGGCCCGGAGAAACTAGATTAAGACCAAACCGGCTCATGGAGGAGCTGTTGAATTCTAGGACGCTATGGGGCCAATACAGCCGGAAAATGGCTGAAGTAATGCTAGAACTCCGAAGACTGGAGGAACGTAGGCGAAATTTGACATAATGTGATAAAGCTTTCGAGCTAACCAGCCCTCCGCGAAGTAATACCTTACGGCAGTCCCGCGGACGGAGAGTGGTTGAAGTGTGTAGGGGGTGGGTTTAGTACGTAGGCACCAGTGATGGTGAATCGTGCATGCTTTTGTTGGAACAAAAGTATCTTTCGAAGATTACCACCTCCGGCTCAAGACAAAAAAAAAAAAAAAAAAAAAAAAAAAACACGGTAGATACGTTCCAGTGGATACCGTGTAAAAAAACGCGTAAAAAAAGACAAATATTATGTATTTATGTATGTAAGTGTATAAACAAACTGAAAAGATATACATAGGATTGATGCAGCAGCCTACATATGCCTATAAAATTGAATAACTTTATAAAAACGCACAGAGTTAGTTCAATAGTATACACAGAGTTTTTATTTTATTTCATTTTATGATTATAAAAAAATAAAGAAAAAACTTAAAAATTCTCTTCCATTTATAAAAATAAAATTAGTTAACAAACTCTTAAGACAATTACAAACGGAATTATTTTCAATAAAATTTTTTTTTATTTTATTCGGAGTCAGTTTCTGATAGCAAGCGTATTCTCTTTTGCTGGGGTGGCTCAATATCAGTCTCGTCAATTTGTTAAATAAACCGTGTTATATCAAATTCGCGTAAAAAAAAACGTGTAAAAACAGGTTTGGGTGTATATGTGTTTAAGGACTCCAGTGGAATATTTTATTGTTTCTTAACAATAACAATGCCAACCATAACAACAGCAACAACATTTTCCATACGTAGTTGCATGTTTTTTTCCCCTTTTTTCGTATTAAACAAAGTTGAAGTGCATCATTATTCGTATATAACATATGAATATGTATGGATATGTATGTGTATGTGTTTCTTATAAATACATATTTAGTCCAGCAAAAGTAAAAATTATTTTAAGTTCAACTAAAATGCTGGAAATGTAAAATCCTCCAGATGAGCGAAAAAAAAACAAAAAAAAACTCTACAGGAAGGTTATATTTCCTTAGTACGCGCGTTAACTATGTTTCCGTCTCCGTTTTGGCAAAAATAAATGAAGAAAAGAAAAACACTGTCGTGTTCCTCCAAACTAAACTATTCATTAAGTTTCAAAAATCAACAACAACAATAAAAATGTAAGAGAGTGCATTAAGCCTAGGTAGTTAGCAAGTGGCCATATATGTAATTTACCATAAAAAATTAAAAAAATTTTGTATGCCAATGTTTGCGCAAAGGGAAATAATAATATTTGCAAAAAACACAAATATTAGCCGACTTCTGGAAGTCGTGCAAACGTGAAATTCACACATTTTGTGATAAACAATCAAGATCCATCAAAAATTCTGAAAATTTTTGAACTAAAAGTTCATTTGATGAGATGGCATATATAAAAAATATAACACGACTGTTATACTATTTCACTAATAACTACGGTAATTTTTATACAATTTTATCAAATGATGGCTCAATATCTTCACAAGAGAACATACTTTAAGAATATTATCACTTATCTTATACTTTTTTACTAAAGTTCGCTACTATGAATGGACAAACTTGGAAAAATGTGAAAAAAAATTCGCATTTTCCAAGTTTACCTCATCAAATCTCATAGCATATTAAGTCGAATAATAGATATATGTATACCGTTTTAAAGGTCCATCTCTCCCCTTTCTAACAAGATTTAAATTATGGAAATCGGGCCAGAAATGTTTTAGCAATCCATAAATTTGTGCGAAAAGTAAAAAAAAAAACGTTTTTGTCAAATAAAAAAAGTTTGGAGGGTTCGAGAAATATAAAAAAGGCATTTTTGAGTTCTACTCAACTAACTGAACAACATAGACTATGTTATTAGCCGGGTGTATAAAATTTTTTCTATTTTGTCGCATATTGTTATTTTGTTTTATTAAATTATTATTATTGTTCTTAATATCAGTTTTGTTAATAATTTTTCTTTCTATTCATTGAATTTCTTTGATTAAAAATTTTTTCTATTGTTTAAACGAGAGAAACAAATTTATTTTTTTATTACATTCCTATTTACGAGTATGTCGCGTGTAAGTTAAGCTAAAAAACTCACTTATGCCACGCGTCCTTATTGTTCACACACACACACATACATATGTATATTCACACACTTTAAGCAAACACAATACAATCTTGCGATTTATGAGCCAGTGTATGATTGACATTCATACAGATTTTCAGAAGTATTTGTTACAGTTTATTTCTTTATTATCCCTCTATTATTTTTTTACAGTCAGTGACAAAAAAATGCGGCAATACAATCTATTGTACTACGCTAGTATTTTATCCCTATAATATATCATCCAACCAATTGCCATGACAAAATTTAGGAAGGTGCTGGTCTTGACAATGATAGTTTCCAGCACCTGTAATACACGCAGTTGTTTCTTTCTGGTATGCATAAATCAGAGATCAGCAATGAATCGTATTTTCGCTACTCATAGGTACTTATGAAATTTCGAGTATGAGTGAGTCAAGAGTATTGAAATTCAACTACTCTGATTCATTCGTACTCGCTACAACATTGATTTATAAGTATAGGTTGCAATGAGTATGAGTACAACGTTGTCATCAAACTCACAACATTCGATTCATTGTTTGATTCATACGCCTACTCATTCAGATTCATAAATTTAGAAAAATATTTATAATACTTACGAATGATTCGAGTCACTCGAATCATTCATCAAAATTTACAGTAGTAGTTATTGTTGCATTTACAAAAGAAGAGAAAAGAAAAGACAAAGACAGCAAGCAAAGCACACACACAACCTTCTAGCGAGTATTGTGGTGTTCGTACTCGAATCATACTTATTTTGTGCTTCGTGTATATGTTGAATCATGGAGAGTCGAAATCAACAACATCGTGCGTATTGTTAAGTATGAGTACGATGAGTATTTCTAACTTTGAATATGAGTAGTATGAGTATGATATTAAAATAAGTATGAATGCGTATAAGTAGCTGAAATTATAAGTATGACTCGAATCTACTCATCGTTTTGAATACTAGTTGCTGATCTCTGGCATAAATGCCTCACAATGTTCCAAGAACGTGTTCCGATGAATCATTTTCATTGACAAATCTACATTTTGGCCTTTAGACAACCGACATTCTGAATAAATGTACTCTGAATCTACAGTGCTAGATAAAAGGCCGGTCTGATGCATGACTCTGATCTCGTCCTATTATAATTTCACAACAAAAGTTTTTTATTGCTTTCTCTGGGTTTCCTTTCTTTGAGCATAACATATCACAGTTGGTCATTACAACCCTTCAGTCAGGATTACGACCTAGCTACTCATACCACTTCTGTTGTGTGCGTTAATTTCATACATGAATGGAGGGACCTACAGTTTAAAGTCGACTCCGAACGACAGATTTTAGAGAAACTTTTCATGGCAATTCTATTTACTCTCAGAGAGTTTTGATGTCTGACCTGGGGTTTGAACCGTGGCCTTACGTCTAATAAGCCAACACACTACTAGACTACCGCGACTTCTTTGAGCGTATGTTTACCAAACATTCGCCACCACTCCACAAAATAGTTCTGGCCACATCAATGGCGGAGAAGATCTCATCTTCGCAAGTTCGCCAGGAGATGAAAGAAAAATCTATTAATTTTGAAAAGTTCACTCAAAGATGACTACAAATGAGCCGGGCACTGACACTTGAGATGAAATTTAGTCTCGTCCTCCTCTTCAGGCTTACAGATCCTACAAAAGGCGTTTGATGTAGCTGCAAGTCTACCGATATGCCTTTCAATAAGACAGCGACCTGTGAGAACCAGGGCAATGCAATTTAAGTGTAGAAGGCAATTATTTCTTTTATGATATGAATATTTCCGTTCATCAGAGCAATACATACATACATAATTGGTCATTACAACCCTTTAGTCAGGATTATTGACCTAGTTTCTCACACCACATATGTTGTATGTGTTAATTTCATACATAAGTGGCGGGACCTACAGTTTAAAGTCGAATCCGAACGACAGATTTTTTGAGAAACTTTTCATGGCAATTGTATTTACTCTCAGAGTTTTTGCCAGAAATCTGCTGAGAAGAAATCGCCGAAGAAATACTTTTTTTTGTATTTTGTTTTGATGTCTGGCCTGGGGCTCGAACCCTGGCTTTACGTCTAATAAGCCAACACACTGCCTACTAGACTACGGCGACGTCATCAGAGCAATATTCCACCTAAACTCCTGCCACCAGCGAAGTTCAGCCTCGCTTAAAAAGACCAAAAAACATTCAGTTGAGCTGAGGCAATTAGAAGACCGATGGCTTGTTACATGTCGAAAATTGTTAAGTTCTATACCAACCCCGAATAGTTCATTAACAATGCAATTACTGACGATGTATCTATGTACCGGAACCCATATAAGAGTCACCTTTCAATGATCTGGAATTTCACTGAGAAATTCATAACATTCATGGAAGAGGACGGACGTCGAGGTGCCGTTAGGGCTCTTAAAAATAATCTTGGCTTTCAAGCTGACTGTCCCCTGGACAGAACCAGTGGACTCTATGATTTTGGGAAGTTCTTTGCAACGGGACGTAGTAACAAAAATTAGTGAAGTAATCCGGAAACCACATACTGTCTTAAAAGAGGGACTATTTTGTGGTGTACAGATGGATCAAGAATGGAGGACAGGAGTCCCACAATAAAATCGAAAGATGTGCTCAATTCACCTTGGACAGGACATAGCAATACTAAAGGGTGATTTTTTAGCTATTATCTTTTTGGCAACACTGGTTTAAACAGCTCACGCACGTTTCGTGTCAAACATCTTCAGTTTGGTCTATAATTTAACCATGAATCGTCTTACAAACGAACAACGCTTGCAAATCATTGAATTTTATTATCAGAATGGGCTCTCGGAAAGTTGGCCGAAGATCCACTTCTTTATCGAAAAATTGTGTTCAGCGACGAAGCTCATTTTTGGCTCAATGGATACTTAAATAAGCAGAATTGTCGATTTTGGTGTGAAGAGCAGCCAGAAGCATTGCAAAAGCTACCAATGCATCCAGAAAAAGTCGCAGTTTGGTGGGGTTTATGGGCTGGTGGCATCATTGGACGGTACTTCTTCAAAGATGTTGCGAATCGTAACGCCTTTAGACTATTTTTTGTGGGGCTATGTTAAAACTTATGTCTATACAGACAAACCCGCTTCAATTGACGCATTGCAAGATAACATTGAAGCATTTATTCGTGAGATACCGGCCGAAATGTTGGAAAGAGTATGCCAAAATTGGACTAAGCGGATGGACCATTTGAGGAGCAGTCGCGGTCAATGTTTGCATGAAATAATCTTCAAACATTAAATTATATGGTCCGTACTATCAATTCAAATAAAGATTTCATGCATTTTTCTGAATTTTATGTGTTTTTTTTGGAAAAATTTTCCTATAGCTCTTAAAAAATCCGCCTATATATGATAGGCTTCTGAGATTAAATCGAAAATAGTACGTGAGTGTCTAGGGAAGCTGAATCGGCTAAGTGCAGAATATAAAGTTTCCCTTGGCTGGCTTCAAAGTCATAAATCATTGCAACACAAACTTGGAAGCTGTAGGGCATTAATTTAAGAAAGAAACGTCTCGGTGTATATCAAACGATAGCAGACAATTGTCACTGTAGGGGAGTACAATAGATCGTATGATACCAACACTAAGGCACCACATCATGACAAATAATAATGATAATTGAGCCGTTCAGTGCACAAAGTGATTAACTCCACTTTTTGAAAAATCTTAAATTTAAGTGTCAAAGCACTTGGGATAGTCATAACTTTTTATATTTATTATAACTTTCCTGAATAATAAAGGTTAACACCATTAAACGACAGAATTTTTTGGGCCATTGAATAATAGGTAATTTATTTCAGAAGACATTTTGATTAACTCCATATTCTTATGTAAATCGTTTCAATAATGCAATTCAAATGTACCACTAGCAACCGTTGAATGATAACAATTATCAATTTGCACCATTTAATCTAATCCAAATGACCCACCAAGATTTTTTTTCAACAAAACCTTTAGAAAACTCAATCGTTAACAGAAAAGCAACCGTTACAGGGTTTCCAGTAAATTGGCTTAAAATACGCTGCACAAAGTTAGAAAGGTCAAAACCCCATCTCATACAATTCAAATATGACTATAATGAAGATTTAGAATTTAACGATATTAACATAAGGAAATCTGTAGCAGGTAGGCCACAAAGTATGAAAAATGTAGATCAGCTTTTATAATATCCCAAAGGCAGAACTGTGACAAGGGAAAAAAGGAGAGACATGATGGATCTGATTAACTTCATTCCTCCTGTTAACCATAATTATTTTAAAAACTTGAGAACAAATCGAAATGACGAGTTCTTACATACATACATCTGATGAAGAAGACATTATTTATAATGCTGATAAATTAATCACAAATAATATATTATAACAGCACTGTAAACACTAATTTTTATGAAAAATTTCTGTAATAAAAAACTTAAAAATCTATATACCTAATTTAACTTTATTACTTTTTTCAGTTACCAAATCGATTAACTCCACCAGTCACATGAAATTTATAACTCTACTGACATTATTTTTTTGGCTATTCTTTCTTATTAATTTTATATACCATTAGATGAAAGGTATATATGTATTTATGTATTCTACAATATATATTTGAATTTATATTGTAAAGGGAATTTTAGAAAACACTATACATTACTTCATCGCATTTCTCAACTTTTTGTTTTATGGAATTAGTCGATTTGTGCGCTGAGTGGCTCAATTATAGTTCAAGTTGGATCAGGTTTTATTTCTCCTTCAAGAAAATGTAAAACGAATGAAATGATGACAATTTTCTAATGCAGGACAATTTGATTGCTTTTAAACATTGGCAGAATCACCAGTCTAAGAGCCATTATTACAACTTGCCGTTAAAGTTGGATTTAGTTAAAGGTACCTTTAGCTAAAGGGAACTGTAAAGTTACCATTAACTGATTTTCGTTATTACAACTTACAGATAATATAAAGATAACTTGTTGAAAAATATGGCAGTGTCGGACCAATGTCGATAAAACTGTTCAATTAAACAAGTTTTTTTTAACGCAGTGGCAACAGCGGACTTCGTTTTTTTTTGTTGTATATGCTCATTTTGTTTAAATTTGAAGTTGACATATCGCAAATAGTATATGATATGGCAAGTTCAAACATAAAGTGACCTTTAAATGTTAAAGGTAGGATGATCTTCCCTTTAGCTTAACGATCACTGCTATCTTATTGGGTACTAATAATAATGAAAAACAATTTATGTGCCCTAATTCAGGATATTGTGCCTTAAAATCTACATGTCGTTTCAATGTCTATCAGAGAGTATGTCATATTATTGTTACAAATACAATGTATTTGTAGAATGCTTAACCTTCCTATACCCGCGCGTTGGTCTGTGAGACCAATTTTTTTATTATTGCGATTTTTTTTTTGTAAAAAAAATGGTGCCAGTAAGTTGATATCACTGGTAGCTACATTATTCGTAATAAGCTTCGTTTTTTCATCAAAAAAATTTTTTTGAAATAGTACCAAGGATATAGGATTTTCCATTGTCGGTCTCACAGACCAAGGCGCGGGTATTGGTGTTTCACTTTTTGGCGCGGATATAGGAAGGTTAAGCAAAAAATAATCTGTAGAATAATCCACAAAAAAATTTTATTTGTCGTAGACTGTATATGACAAAAAAATGTTTTGTTTGTCTCAATAATTTTGATTCACATACAAAATGATTTATTTTTTTTTTTTTTTTTTGATTTGAAACAGTTTTATTGTAAAAAGTTATTCGTGACCGTCAAAATTTGACAGGTCAACATCACATTAAGTCACTAATACAAAACAAAACAACAACAGCAACAACAACAAAAAACAATAAGCAAAACTAAGCTGAACTGAACTGAATCGCAATCACAATAAAAAAAAAAACAAACGAAAGAGTATTAAACAATGTATGTTTGTATGTATATATGTATTGTGTTCATTACCTTCTTATTGTTGTTGCTAATGTTTTGTGTATGTATGTATTGCTACTGAAGTAGAATATGTTTGTGTATGTAATTTGCGGTGTAATGCGTTGTATTACGATTTTTTACTTTCATTTTGGTTTTTCAGCGGACTGAATTGCCATTTCATTACAATTCAATTCACATCAAGACGAACACGGCAACATTTGTGCGCATTTGGAATACCCCTCGTAGCGTAGAGCAATATTTAAGGTCCTTTTCATTTATTACATTTTCCCCCTTTCGACGACTCCTCTCCTTCAGCCAACAAATCATTTCAAATCAGCACACGATCATTTGTATGCTTAAAAAACTAAAGTAGTCGACTGACTGACTGCTCGGACGGACGTCTCTGTCTCTGTCTTACAAAACACAGGAGGAGAGAAGGAGGAGAGCACAAGTAAAAAATACGAAAAATATTTAAAATTTTCAATGATTTGTTGTTGTGTATTATTTTATGTGTCATTGCCGCAAATGCGTTTCAAGTGCCACATGATTGTATTGTTTTGCTTCTGTGATTGTGTTCATTTTGAAGGGGGTATTTAAGGCATTATTTTGTTTCGTTTTCAAGTGTCACTTAAAAACGTACATTCTTTTGGAGTTCCACATAAAAAAAAAACACACAAAAAAAAAAATGAACGTAAAATAAAACACTGACATTTTTATGTTGAGGGAAAGTTGAAAAACAAAAAAAGAAAAAATCGATAAATTTCATATGAAATACTGAAGACTTGAATGGAAAATTGTATGAAAATATGTTTGTTTTGTTGAGAAGTTACTTACCAGGCTGTCTTAAATGTGTATGGGGATCCAATGAGGACTTGCCAACACTAACACCAACACTGCTTAAGGCATTTGTGCCGTATCCTGTAAAATAAATTAGAAAAATTCATTACATTTTTAACGACATTTAAAATTAAAAAAATAATAATCATCATATCTTATATAAATTAAATTAAAGTATTTAATACGAATTGGCTTGAATTATATCAAAAACAAAAAAAGCAACCGAATTTTTAAAAAAGTCATAAAGTTTCTTACACTTCCGAAGCTTGCGATTTATTTAATGTTGCAAATTGCTCGAGAGATGTTGTACTCCAGAAGAGTAAGCCTAACTTGATAATTCTTATTAAAAGTCTAGGATTACTATTGTATAAGTCACAATATCGTTGATTAACTACAGTCGAACTTCTATAAATTGAATCACCATTATCCAGAAAAAAACTTCAACTTATAGAAACTTCAACTTTGGGAATAAAATTTAATAATGATCCAAATTAATGATCTATTTGTAATTTTGTAAAGGTATATAATTATTTACTAAAATACTCAGTAATTTTTGATTGAATTTCTTCACATTTGCTTGAGCAAAAAGTGATTCTAATTTGTGTAGTGCTTTGTATAGGTCATCTTTTGCGTTTTCATTTGTACTCAAGAGTACATTTAAAGTCTTAAATGAATCATTTATAACTTGTCTGGACGGTAGTCTAACTGTTTCCTCAACTTCATCCACATCGCTATCTACTATTTCTTCAGAGTGTGGTTCTGATTCGATGACATATTCAGTCAATAATATCTTCATCAGTTGGAAATTCAGAAGTAATCAATTCATTATCGATGTCCAAAAAGTCTTGAACAGTACAACTTATAGATTCTACTTCATTCAAATGTAGCCAGACTTTATAGTTATCTTTTAAAATATTCTCGTTGTCGTTAAAATCATTTAATAATACCAAAGATATGTTATCTTCTACCTCCCACACTGAATGCTGTCTAAAGCATTTGTAAAGCAGTTTGAAATTGTCTGGCTAGTGGCATCAACATCCCAAGCTCTTGATAAGTTGTGAATGTATTCCAGCACATTACTATCGTATTTACAATTTCCTTTAATTCGAACTACGTATCGCTCCTTTATTGCAACATAGTCATATCTCAAAAGAACTTGAACTTGGCAAAATGCGATTTAAGTTTTCAAGACATAAGTCCTATGATCTAATTGCCGCAAACACTTTTTGCTATAACTTCGGTTCAGCTTGGGATATAAAACTGATTTTTTTTCAACATGTACAGAAGGTCTAAAAGAGTAGTTTTGATTAATTAACTACAAATTTTTAATTTTTTGAGATATGACTATGTTGCAATAAAGGAGCGGTATGTATAAATTTCAGTGTTGGCAATTTAATGTAATTTTGCATAAAATGTTGCGATTTTTATAGCAAATTAAGTTGAAAGGAACATATATTCACTATTGGCGGCTAATTCGGTAATTTTTGCCAGGAAAACAAAATTTTTTTCGAAAAAATTCAAATTATAGAAACGTTGTACTACCGTTTTTCTTCAAGTTATAGAGGAATTCATGTTATGGAAGTTCAAGTTAAAGAAGTAAAACCTGATAGAATTTCACTCCAAGATGCTGTTGCCACGAGATGTGCTTCAACTTACAGAAAATTCAAGTAATAGAAGTTCAAATTAGAGAAGTTCGACTGTATTTTAAATTTTTATAGCCACCTATTAGAGTATGAGTAATGCGTTGGCTTATTAAACGTAAGGCCACGGTTCGAACCCTAGGTCACAATATAAAAAAATATTTCTTCGTCTACTGCTTCTCAGCAGATTTCTAGCAAAAACTCTGAGAGTAAAAAAAAATTTCCATAAAAAGTTTCTCACAAAAAATTTGTCGTTCGGCGTCAACTTTAATCTGTAAGTCCCGCCACACATTTATAAAATTAACACACACAAAATAAGTGGTATGAGAAGGTAGATCGTAATCGGGACGGAAGGGTTGTAATGACCAATTGTGTATGTATGTATGTGTGTAAATGACATAGAGCCGCCTTATCTCATATTTTGTGAATTGTTTCCTTGCTTTGATTCGCTAATCAAATTGGTAAGATGGTAATTGTTCTACAGAAACAGCTGAGGGAATAATATGGAATCATGATACATGATTCAAATCTCCTCTAATTATAGGTTCCCAACAAGAGCTATTATTGCCTCAAAATTACTTGGTTAAAGAGGAGTTTTTGCCTCTCATTATCTTTCCTTCCGTTCAGCACACCTTTCCAAAAATCAACTCCCACTACACAGAAGTCTTTTGGCCTTATCAACAGCGGGATTCCCTCCTGGCAAGCTTGTCTGCTTACTCATTGCCCAGCATTCCCACATGACCTTGGAGGGTAATTTTATTCTGTCTACCTAACTGATTGAGCTCCTTCGGACAATTCTATACTTTCTTCGATTTAACGTCATAAAAATCGGCTGCTCGACTGATCACCTGATTGTCAGATAGCATTCCTATATCCTGTCTTTAATTTACTTACCCACATCATACGATGGCATGTACTTCCACTTAGAAGATACCCGCGAATTTTCCTATGAAATCGGAATATTTAATTCTGAAACCAAAAACTCCCTCCCGTTCCTGTTCCAAGATCCGTTTTGACTTATCTGTATACCACAAAATATTCCCACTTTTAAGGGCATATGCAGTGTCCAGATTACTCCATTAATTTTCTTTTCTAAATTTCGTTGTGAAGCATTTTTCAAAATCATAGAGTCTAGCAGTTCCGTCCAGGGACTAGTTTAAGGATGGAGTTGTTAGCCATCCGATTGTCTAGATCCCGAATTCCTTTAATGAACTTCATATTAGACTTGTCTCCCATCAGCCTGACCATAGACTTTAAAGTTTTGGTCGCCACTACTACATGCAGCAGATTTAAATCTTCATATGCCGCTAGAGGACAGGTTCTCATTGCTCGTGTTATGCCAACATACGCTTGTCTCTGTACCCTATCCAACTTCAATTGTGTTGCTTTCAGATTCGTTTTGTCTGTCCAAGCAATTGGCCCATACGTCACTATTGGTCTGACCATTATGCTATATGTCCTGTGCACAATTTGCTTGTACCACCAAGATTTGCCTTCTGTACATCATTATGGCATGTCTGGCCTTTAAAATCCATTAAAAAAATTTGTAAATCTATGGAAAAAAAAACGTTTTCTACTAAAATTGGTTGCAATTTTTGCCCCATTGGATGCCCCAGTAGTGGGTAATGTACTTATCTGCGAGTGTTGGTGTTGAAGATGCGATTTCTATCAGAGACTCTAGTCTGTTATATACTAGATGAAGAAATTTTAAGTCATCATAATAAATCAACAGCAATTTGTCGTCCACTACTCCCTCTATCACTATCATAGAAAATCTAAAGGAATCTTAGTATGTAAATGTAAACGCGGAAGACATCATTCAATATTCATCCATAAAAATGGTCAAGTAAAGTGTGTGTAGTAAGTAACCTGCATTTAAAAAAATAAACTCGAACTTAAAGACCTCGTTCAATTCCTCAACAAACACAAATTCAAATTCATTATGTCTTTGTCGTTGTAGACTAAATAAATGGAATTTTCTTCTCTTGTGTTTCTGTTAATGAAACTTTTCGTTGTGAAAATTTTAATGAATTGTGATCACAAAGAAATCAAAACAATGCCTTGAGGGAAATTTAAAATTTTAAATTATATCCTCGAGAATAAAGTTGAGCACATAAAGACAGAGAAAGAGAGCAAAAACAGAGAGAAATAAATGCACAATCACAAGTACTACAATGGGCGCTACAATACAAATTATCGCCTCAGGGTTATACGAGTACCATGAAATCACTGCAGTGCACACAGCTTATGTTTGCTTTTCGTTCGTTCGTTCATTCGTTTTTTCGTTTTTGTTGACTATTATCAGCTTTATATTGTTGTAAACCCGTCAAGACCAACACCAAAACATACGACAAGTATTTACTCACACACACACTCATTCACATTCAAGCATTCATTTACTCTCTTTTCAAAAAGAAAATAAAAAAAAGAAAACAAAAATTTAAACGAAAAAAAGTGTTAAAGATGAAAACAGAAGGAGGATGGAAAAGATGAAAACGATGATGATGGTTTGATTGTGTTAATGATGTACATTCATAAACTATGTTTGTATGGGTGTGGGTGAGATATTTTACGCTCTTCTGTCTCTGTTGTAATAATGCTACTCAAGTGTAAGAGAATAAAAACAGCAACGATACAACAACAAACAAACAGAGACACAAAATGAACAATAAAGCCGATTTTACAACAATTTTGTGGAATACAAACATATCTTCTTAGTGCCTTGTGTTATATGGATGTGTGTTATGTTTGAGAGAAGCTTTTTATTGTGATATGCAGTGATGTGATGTGTGATGTGTTGGCTTGTGTTGGTATTGTTATTTTGCCTAAAAGTGTACTGCACGCATCGAAGCAGAAATTTTTAAAATTGAATGACACGATACAGAGCAGAAGTGTCAAAAGGACACACTTTACAAAAGCAACAACAACAACAAATAAACAAACACAACAACAACCACAAATTTTGAGCACAACATAACACAAAGTGATATTATTTTCGTATGTTTTTTTTTGTCTCTCGTTTTTGAAGTTTTCAATTGCATTCTGTCAGCTTTGGTTGATTTCTTTAAATAGCCGCAGGATAATGGTTTACAGGACCATCATAAGAATTGTTGGAAGGGATAAGAAACATTATTTTAAAATAAATTTTAAAAATAAATAATTTGGTTTGGAAGTGTTGTGTATTGCTTCATAGTAAAAATATTATTTTTAAGCTCGTTTCATCACATCAAAAGACCAAAATTTGATATCAAAACAGTTAAACAGTTTTGTTGAAAACTTTGTAAGGATATTGTTATAACATGGTCACCCTAATATTGTAAAGGGCTATCCATTTTGTGGTTTCAAAAGTATGAGACTGGAATTCGACATTTGTCAAACTAAGTTGTGAAACCAATTTTTTTCTTTTCAGTTGAAAGTCTGACATTAACGAAAATGGATCGCTTAACTATCACACAACGCATAAAAATTATCAAAACCTACTACAAAAATGGTGATTCTGCCACAGCCACGTATCGTGCGTATCGGAAATTTTTCGAACAAAATTTTCTTCAGCGATGAAGCACATTTCACACTCGATGGGTATGTTAATAAACAAAATTGTCGTATTTGGGGTATTTGAGAAGAGGCCATTACATCCAGAAAAAGTCACTGTTTGGTGCGCTCTTTGGTCCGACGATGGAACGACTGTCATAGAACGTTCACATATAAGAAGGTTAGCAAGGTTATCGTGGTTATCGAGGTTATCTTCGTAACCAAGCCACAAAAGTATGAGGTTAGCCATACAATTTGTATATGAAAGATAACCAAGTTCAGCTGTAGGTTACCTCATAACCTAGTGAAATACGCAGTGTTTCATTGAAAAGTACTCAATAAAATACTCAAAAATACAACGCTTATATCTATTGTGAATATATTTACTAAAATTTGACAGCAATAGGAAAAAAATGTCCAATAACAATAATAAAAAAACAATAATAAAAATAAAAAACAATAATAACAATAATAAAAAAATTCAAACAGCTGTCAATTTCTGTTATTCTACCATATGTTTTAGGTTACATTTATCATATGTGAACGCCACAAGGTTATCTCCAAGGTTAATTTTAGATAACCATAACCTTCTTATATGTGAACGTGCTATCACCGTCAATTCGGAGCGTTATGGTCATATGATAACTGACTTTTTTTTTGCCTGCTATTAAAGAATACGACTTGGAGAATATGTGGTTTCAACAAGACGGTGCTACATGCCACACAACTCGAGCGAATATGGCTTTATTGCAAGAGACATTTCCTGGCCGTGTAATTTCTCGTCGTGGCGACATCAACTGGCCACCAAGATCATGCGATTACCATTAGACTTTTTTTGTGGGGCTACGCGAAAGACCGTATTTATGCAGATAAACCTTCAACTCTTTAGCACTTCAAAACCAACATTCGTCAAGTTATGGCTGAGATACCGCCCAATATGTGTCAAAAAGTGGTCGAAAATTACCTCAAAAGAATCAATGCTTGCAACACTTCGCGTGGAGGTCATTTAACTGATGTAGTGTTTCACACATAATGTCAACGTTCAAACTTTACAATAAAAAAGAAATATCATGAAAAAAATTGGTCAATTCACACAAGCCGTTGTATCGTTGTATTGAGTGTATTGTTGGACGATTATACAACAGTGTATGATTGTTGTTGATAATTTTCATGTAAAAATTCGATACAACTATACACATGTTTTTCATATGTTTTTAAAAGTTGTATTGGTTTCGTGCTATCAAATTGTGTGAATAAAAAAATGTATATATGTTTTCATATGTTTTTCAAAAATTGTATTGGTTTCGTGCTATCAAATTGTGTGAATGCTAAAAAAATGCATTTGGAATACGAAATACACAATACAGCATAGCATTGAGCGTTCACAAACAACCAAGAGTATTCAATACAACATACACGATACAAAGTCGTGTGAATTGCCCAAATATTTTATATGTATTTTATTTACGTTTACTTTTGAAACCACGAAATGAATAACCCAGTATATTCAATTATCACTTATCTGTTGATTACCCTGTCAATCGTTTGTTCCCTTATTGATATGCATCATTAAGTAAGACTATCAAATAAATTTTCATTCAATATTTATGGCGGTTAATAAGACAAACCAAATAACAAAATATTGCCACAAAATAAGCAAGAATAATATATGACAGGTAAACTCACGGTAGGGTTCCCTTCGGCCTTGCTACATGCATATGTAATTGAAGTGGGTACGTGCAAGACTTACGTGCCAATGATTGTAACAATCATCATAATTTTGACTTTAACCATTTAAATCAATAAATAAATTTTATATGTATTGTTGAATAATATTTAACATCAAATAATTGTTAACGCTTCATTTCATTTTAGCAATCCGCACCCTCTTGTTTAACGCCCTTGTAAAACACATATTCGTCCTTTCATATTTGGTGTGTGTGTAGAAACGTATGTATGTATTTTAGTTGCACCTTTTTGAATCCACCTTTAGATTTTACCCATTTGTATTGCACGGTTAAGAAAAGAAAGAAAAAAATCCAAAAAGCCAATCATTTTTTTGACACCTTTTTTTTGGTGTATTTTTTCCATTCGTTCGTACGTTCGTTCGTTTATTACAATCAATGCCGGAAATGGAAACATGTTTTTTCTGTGGGAGCATGTTCTTGGAAATTGGTTATGTGTGCGTATGATTTATAAATAATCATACTTGTAGTGTGTATTTCATGTTTTTTTTTTTTTTTGTGTATGATTAGACGTAATTTTAACTTGTTTTGATTGACAATTTAAAAAGTGCTTAAAAAGTTTTAAATGAGCCTCAAAAAAGAATCGAAACTAAACTTACCTTGTGATTGTGTTGAGCCATGAGATCCCCAAGAGGATTTGTATGATGAATCTGAAAAAAAAAGAAATTTTCAAAGTTATTTTGAATTATAGAAAAAGAAAGTTGTTCTGATATGAGAAAACTTTATGTTACGCTTTAATAATGTAACCATAATAAACTTTACAATTGACGTGTGACCTCTAAATTATTAAGTCATAAACTTTAGGCGGGGAAAGAAGTTCATAGGTTACAATTAATTCCCTGGGAAACTAGATTCAATCCAAATGGTTAGTACGAGACTATAAACTCAATGTGAAATAACATTGCAATCAGAATTTTTAATAAGAAAAGATTTTCATAAATTTTCTGATGATAATTACACTATGCGACAAAATAAAGAAAATTAAATACACCCGGCTAATAACTTATTGTAGCTTGTGAGTTTTGTTGAGTAGATCTCAAAACTATTTTTTTATATTTCTCGAACCCTCCAAACTTTTTTTATTTGACAAAAACTGTTTTTTTAGACTTTACGCGCAAATTTCTGTATTACTCAAACATTTCTGACCCGATTTCCAAAATTTAAATCTTGTTGGAAAGGGGAGAGATGGACCTTTAAAACGGTATACATATATCTATTATTTGATCTAATATGCTATGAGTTTTGACGAGGTAAACTTGGAAAATGCGAATTTTTTTCATATTTTTTCAAGTCTGTCCGTTCATAGTAGCAAACTTTACTTAAAAAATATGAAATAAGTGATTACATTCTAAAAGTGCATTATCTTGTGAAGGGATTGGCATTTCGTTTGATCAAATCGGACAAAAATTACCGGAGTTATTATATAAATAGTATAACAGTCGTGTTATATTTTTTATATATGTCATCCCATCAAATGAACTTTTAGTTCAAAAATTTTCAGAATTTTTAATGGATCTTGATTGTTTATTACAAAATGTGTCAATTTCACGTCCGATTTGATCAAATGATGACTCAATCTCTTCACAAGAGAACAGACTTTATCCTATATTTTTTTATTAAAGTTTGCTACTAGGAATGGACAAACTTGAAAAAATATGAAAAAAATTCGAATTTTCCAAGTTTACCTCATCAAAACTCATAGCATATTAAGTCGAATAATAGATATATGTATACCGTTTTAAAGGTTCATCTCTCCCCTTTCCAACAAGATTTAAATTTTAGAAATCGGGTCAGAAATGTTTGAGTAATACAGAAATTTGCACGGAAAGTCTAAAAAAACAGTTTCTGTCAAATAAAACAAGTTTGGAGGGTTCGAGAAATATAAAAAAGGTATTTTTGAGATCTCCTCAACTAACTGAACAACATGGACTATGTAGTTACTCGGGTGTATTTTCACTGTCGCACCGTGTTATTTGTTCAAGGCTATGGCGTAATTATTATTAAATAAGAAAAAAAAATGTTTGAATGAATATTCTTTTTAGGTAATAGTACATATGCTTGGTATTAGTTTAATTAATCAAGTTGTGGCAGTGTTTGGTCTTCTGTAGCAGATGCTTGGATTTTGAAATTGTCATCCGTTGTTGTCAAGAAACAATATCCTCTAAAAAAGCCTCTAAATTGTAAAAGCGAGAAATATTTACAATTTAATTAAACTCTTTCCCAACAAAGAGCTTTGTAATGTTACTCTTCCGATCCGATTATGAAATGTAGTTACTAGAGATGAACGATATTTTCAAAACTGTGATTTAATCACGGTAATTGATAATTCACTGGTAGCTACAGTGATTGAAATTGCCAAATAACTAATAATGTCGTTCTTTCAAAATTGTTACATACTCAAATTTATTTCATTTTATTTTGAGCGAGGCAGAATTACTATTAGATGATGCTGATTATTTACTTTTGTCTTTTATACATGAACTTTCTGTGAAACTTAATTGTCAAACTTCATATAAAAAAAAAGTTACATTAAAAATAATAACATTGATGACACCACTTTGATTTTGTTTAGTAGTCTTTTCGTAGTATGTATCTAGTTGTCTCTTTCTTACGACTTAATAAAATACGTTATTGTCATTATTGTATTATTGGAATACTGTGATCACAATCACTGTTTTAAAGAACAGTGATTAACAAATCACATTCACTGAGAACAACGTTCTTCAAAAATCACTGGATCGCTCATCTCTAGTAGTTACCATTCCAGTTATCACGACCAATTAATTTGTATACATACATACATTATTGGTCATTACAACCCTTGAGTTAGGATTACGACCTAGCTTCTCTAATTATTTATATTGGATGTGTTAACTTTATCCACAAGTGGCTGGAGCTGCAGTTTAAATTTGTATAATTAAGTATTTTCAGCCCTCTACTGGATACCAGATCATATGGATATAATTCTCGGTAATGAGCAAGTAGACGATCTTGCGAGAAGTGGAGCTTGCGCGCCGCTGATGGCATCAGAACGCATTCTTGGAATATATGGGGCATTAATATGCATCCCAGGAACAAACAGCTGGGTGTATATCAAGTACTAGGCATTGTCATTTTATACACCGAGCAGCATTTAGAAATTTGTGAGCCGTTATTGTGGGGAGTACAAATAATGTACGCTGTTCTATGACAGATCTTTACAACAATAATAAAAAGAATGAAAATAAACTAATTACTATGAAAATGCTTCTCAAAGCCATCGCTCGGAATCAAAGTTAAACTGTAAATCCTATTGCTCATGCGGCGTAAACTTAGCAGTTAATACAGGGATGTTGCAAGAAAATGAAGCCGTAATCCTGAATAAAGCATTGTAGGTTCCAATGCTGTATGTGTTTAAAACATTAACGATACTCGAACAAATAATATAAATTTTTTAATTTCCGTGACGTTCTATACTATTTTGCTTAATATACATATGTATAACCAGACAATGGCCAATCCAGGTGGCAGCCTGTGTTAGAAACTTCGATATTTCTCAGTTTATTTATTTATCTATCAACAATACATGCTCATTTAATATTTGGGCAATTCACACAAGCCGTTGTATCGTTGTATTGAGTGTATTGTTGGACGATTATACAACAGTGTAAGATTGCTGTTGATAATTTTCATGTAAAAATCCGATACACTACTTATACACATTTTTTTCATATGTTTTTAAAAGTTGTATTGGTTTCGTGCTATCAAATTGTGTATATGTTTTCATAAGTTTATCAAAAGTTGTGTTGGTTTCGTGCTATCAAATTGTTTGAATGCCAAAAAAATGCATTTGGAATACGAAATACACAATACAGCATAGCTTTGAGCGTTCACAAACAACCAAGAGTATTCAATACAACATACACGAAACAAAGTCGTGTGAATTGCCCAATTATCTTATATTGATGTTGGTTTATTCATCCATTAACGAAGAACAACATTACACAATTCTCTCTTTCTCTTCCAATTTCCTATTCATTATACATACATATTTGTGTCGGCTTCTTTCAGTAGAAAGTTCTAAGAATAAACTAATATCTGCCGTTAAGATTCGACGATAAACTAAAGGTTTCACAACTCATTGATGTAATTAACACTCTCAACGTGGGTAGTGCGAAAAACTAGGTTGTTTTTGTATGAAATGTTATGACCAGAAATGTATACGTTTTTTATGCCTCTATCATGGAAGCACTGTAAGTAAAATATTAGGACGACGGATTTCATAAGTTTCTATTGAGTAGAATTTTACCTAAAGAAAATTATTCGCCATATATTAGATTGAGTATATATTTTTTTTTTTCTTTGTTTAGAAGACTTCAGAAGATTTACCGATCCAGTGTGGTTTTGTATGACCCAGCGTTGTTAAGACAAAATAAAATTCTTCAAAGCTGTCCAGTATGGGTCCGAATTAAGACTGCCATTGCCAAGAAGTACGCTGTGGACATCTCTCTGCTAATTTCATAAGGCTCACAGCTAAACCTTCCAAATATCAGATCTGTCTTGCCCACCATTTGTGCACAGCTAAGCACTATTCACATACAAGCATTTTCACTTGAAGTTAATACAAGTGAGTCCCATTTCATAATGCCTTACCAATCGCTTCAAAATTATGTAAATTTTGCTATGACTAAGAAACCATTTGGAAACGAAAATTTGGTCCGAAAGGTATTTTTACGTCAACTTGGGTCGGAGCAATACATTGAAATTATTTTTGTTTTGATTCCAATGACTTTTTTGTGAAGCACATTTAGAAACAGTACCAAAATATTCATGCAATTTTCGACAAAAAGTGTTCAAAAGCATTGGTGTGTCTTTGATATCAAAATTATCGGATTAGTGTTGTTGAAATGTTCGTTTGTATATGATTTGTAGCTACAGCATCAGTAATAGAAATACATTTTTCAATCTAAAGATGTGTTAAAAAAAAAATTGGTAAGTAATGTATCTGTTTTTCATGCGCTTTTAAATAATACTCGATCAAGCAATCATAATCACTATCGCCGTAGTCTAGTAGGTAGTGTGTTGTCTTTAGAGATGCAACAGCGTTAAGAAAATCATCGATGTTGGCAACATCGATGTATCAACAAAAAAAACATCGATGTTAAAAAACATCGGTGATAAAACATCGATACATCGATGTTTTTCGATGTTTTATTTCCATATAAATAAATACTAAAAAAAAATATTATTTAAAAGAAAAACTAAGTTTTTTGACAAAAATTATTTAATAATTCATTTCATTTATCATAAAAAGCAAAACAAAACATACTCATAGGCAGACGTCGGCACCAATGCTCTCGAGAGCCGAACATCTTCGGCTTTTTACACACATAGGACACGAACATCAATAATATTCGTTAAAATAAGCGTAAAAATGCATTCAGTTGCTTGTCAGCTTTGAAAGAAGAAGGTTCATGTCGCATTTTTTAGAAATTTTTTTGTGTATCAATTGTACACCCAAAGAAAAATTTAATTAACATGTGAAAAAAATCTGGGAAACAAATTTTTTTGCTTTAAATATTTTGAATTTAAGGTATGTAATGATGACTGTTACTACAAATCCATAAAAACTTGCGCGAAAAATACCAATGACATCAAAAAGCACAATATTTGTTCGAACACTGCTTGAAACAATAATTACTAACAATTTTCCTCTGGTTTAACACATGCTTCTCACAAATACACTCACATTTTTATCATGTTCTCTTTGTGCCGACGTCTGCTCATAGGCTAAGAAACAAATTGTATACGTACATTTCCACAGTTATTAATTAGTTAAACAAATAATTAATTAATTTATAAATTTTATAAAAGATGAAATAATTTTGGTTTTAATTGAGATTGAGTAATTTTGAGATAGAGTTAAGGAAAAGAAGCTTTGAATGCCTAGATCCCAAAAGTCTATTTCTTTCTTGTATTATTGTTGCACCAGCTGCCGAAAACAAGCACTCGTTTGGCACAGAATTAGCAACAATTGGGAGATATTGAAGTGCAAATCGCGAAAGTTTTGGAAACAAAGATTTCATGTCCTCCCAAATAACGATTGCATCGCTTTTTGTTGGTGTTACCGGGGATGATAGATACATTTGTACTTCCGTTTCGCTAATGGTGTCTATAGTAGAGGATGATTTTTGTTTCATATTTTTATGGGTAAACAGTTTGTGGTATTTCCAAATATCAGATTGTAAATCATTTTCGTCATCATCAGATGTGTCATTATTGGAAATTGTAGAAGAGTGAGAACCATTACATTCTCGAACGTATTTATTAAGGTAACTGACTACTTTTTCTTTGGCCATCAGCATAAGCCGATGTATCGTTATTAAACGCCGATGTATCGTCCATAAAAACATCGATGTTAAACATCGAAATTTATGTGCAAAACATCGATGTTTCGATAACATCGATGTATCGTTTGCATCCCTAGTTGTCTTATTAGATGCAAGGCGTGGTTCAAACCCCAGCTAAGACATTTCAAAGAAAATGAACAAATATTTCTTCGTCGATTACAAAATAGGAATGAAAAGATTCTTAAAGATCTGTAGCTCGAAGTCAACTTGAAACTGTATGGACCTTTCAGTTAGGATTATTTTTTATTTATTTATTTATTGATTAAATCCAGTACAACAAGCATTTTAATCTTATTTAATAGTACTGTTTATAGTACAATGTTATGATTTAGTTAATAGTTATACATATACAGGGTGGGGCAAAAGTTGCGAAGGGATTTGAAAAATTAATAACTTTTCTAATTTAATTTTTTTTTTATTTTTCTTTTTAGGACTTGTAAAATAAATCTGGGAGATTAATTATGGAAGGTTACAACGTTATCCAGCGAACCAAAATCATAGAACTTTATTTTGAACATCATCGATCAATAATTCAAACTCAACGAGCCTATCGTCGTCATTTTAATGTGTGGAATTCACCATCCGAATCAATGAGTGACACATTTTCAGGAACAAGGCTCAGTAAGGGATCTTCCACGAAGCGGAAGACCACATTCTGTAATTAGTGAAGCAAATATTCAACGCGTTCTGGAGAGTGTTGAGGAGAATCCTGAAACATCAACTCGAAGGCGCTCTGCTGAGCTGCAAATGTCTCGGCGGTCTTTACGCAGAATATTAAAGGGAAATTTACATCTTTTTCCATACAAGCTGCAGTTAGTGCAAGAACTAAAGCCACGAGATTCCCAAGAACGATTAAACGATTAAACCCCTTCGTGACTTTTGGCCCACCCTGTATATGTAAGTTTCACCAGAAAGCAAAAATTATATTAATTAGATTTGAGTTACTAGTAGATTTAAGTTTAAGTTAGCCTTAGATTTGATTAAATCAAGTGATAAATTCTAAAGAAAAGAAAAGTGTGTTGAAATTGCTTTTTTAAACTGCAATCATTGCTTTTCAACTGAATTTCTGGCGGAAGTTGATTCCATGAGCGAGTAGCATTAATATAAAAGTGTCTTTCAGACACCTGTTTTCTGTACCTTACGGCATTTATCCTATAGCCTCTATTAGTTGTAGAGAATTGTAGTCTAGTAAATAGATAATCTGGTTCCTTTGAATTAATAATCTTGTTTACGAAAATTAAAATACGATATTTTAAAAGGTTTTCCAGTGTCATATTATAGATTCTGTAGGAAAAATGCGAGATACTACTATATCTACTGCGTTCAAAAATATATCTTGCTATGTTGTTATAAGTTACGTTAAGTTTATTCCGGCTAACAGAGTCCAAGCCCGCAAAAAGCTCTCATCCATACAAGAGAGTTGGAATTAGGTATGTCTTCGCCAAGAGCATACGTACATACCTATATTGAAAGGCGTAAAGGACTGAGTCCCGCAGAGGTCCCTCAGCATAGCGTACGTTTTTCCACAAATTATATTAACATGGTTAGTCCAAGAAAGTTGACTATTAAAAGTAATACCCAAGTTCTTGGCAGTAAGTTCGGCAGAAGGCCAATTTTCCCAATTATGATAGCCTTTGATTTATTAGCGTTTAAGCAAAGACCATTTGCAGTAGCCCATTTAAATATATTGTCAAGGTCCTGATTCAGTCTCAATACACAATTATCGATGTCAGTTCTTAAACAGCTATGTAATGTAGAGTTTTACGACCTAGCTTCTCACCCCATTTATATTATGTGCGTTAATCAGTTGCGTGGATCAGTTCGAAGTTTTGGAATGTATTTCAGCGGTGAAATCGAACGCAATCGGTTCTGATGATATAGATCCTTTGTTTTTGAAAGTTTTGACACCTAGACTTTTGCCGTATTATACCCACTTATTCAATACAGTGCTGACTAAGTCTACTTTTCCTGATGAGTGGAAATTAGCTAAAATCCTTCCCATTCCAAAATCGAACAATGAGTTTAGGCCAATTGCTATTCTTCCTTTTTTGTCGAAGGTAATGCAGAACATTATAGCTAGACAGATTAATGGTTATCTGGAATGTCACAATTATTTAACAGTTAACCAGTCGGGTTTCATGAAAGGTAGGAGTTGTACTACTGCTCTATTAAATGTAGTTGAGGACCTTAGGTTGGAGCTAGATGTAAATAGTGTAGCGTTTTTAGTTCTTCTCGATCACACCAAGGCTTTCGATACAGTCAATCATAAAATATTACTGAATAAGCTCCGGAAACTGTTTAATTTTTCTAATTCTGCCGCTAGTCTAATTTTTTCTTACTTGTTGGACAGATGTCAGAAGGTTCATTTGAATGGTAATATTTCAGATTCGCGTAATATTAGTAGAGGTGTTCCCCAGGGATCAATTCTGGGGCCTCTGTTGTTCTGTATGTATATTAATGATCTACCGGATGTTTTGGTTGACTGCCGTGTTCATATGTATGTATGCTGATGATGTGCAGATTTATAACAGTACTCGTAAGGAGAATATTGTTTCTTGTTTATACTCTGTTAACCGTGATTTGGATAGGATTGACAGTTGGGCTTCGGCAAATGGACTATGCATTAATCCCTCAAAGTCCAAATGTATAGTGCTTTCGAAAGCCAACATTTCGGTTGCCATACCGGGCTTGAGTATCAGGAGAAATAAAATTGACTATGTCAAGTCTGCTACCAATCTGGGTATTGTATTTAGTGACAGATTATCGTGGTCTGGCCATATAAGCGTTGTTGTTGGCAGAATATACAGCATGCTTCGGAACTTATGGGCGGTCATTGATTCAACTCCTTTTGCAATTCGTATGCAACTTGCTAAAACTTATTTAATTCCTGTGCTATTGTATGGGTGCGAAATCTTCGCAAATTGCGATAGTAATGATAACCGCAAACTAAACTTGGCATACAACAATATAGCAAGATACGTGTTTCTTAAAGGTCGCCGTGATCATATTTCTCATTTAGCGTACCAGATATCTGGTGTGAAATTTGATAATTTTCTGAAAATTAAATGCCTCATTCTATTCCATAAGATTATTAATACGGAACAGCCGGAATATTTATTGGGCCGAGTCAAGTTTGCTAGGTCATTCCGGGGCATGAAGATTATTCAACAACGGTACAGGACTCTTCTGTCACAGCGTCAGTTTTTTATACACACCACAAGTCTCTGGAATTCCCTACCGAATTACATACAAAAGTTAGGCAATGCAAATGCGTTCAAAAAGGAGTTATTTAAATTATTCTCTTAATGAAAAGTATGTTACTTCCTTAGTATGGTTACTATATCGGTTAAATATTTATCCTTACTTTCTTACTCTGATTTTTGTAAATATTTTCTTTTTTATATTTTTATAATTCTTAACTTTTTCTTTTTTTTAACTTTTTTAGTTATTTCTGTTTGTTTTCTAAATTGCTTGAAATTATATTTCTACTTAAATTTAATATTTTTATTAATTTGTTTCTTATATTAATTTGCTATTTTTTTTTGCTTAATTACTTATACTTTACAATTATTTTTATTTTTATTTTTATTTTTATGTTTTATATCTTATTGATCCTAAGCATAGCACTATAACTTATAAGATTAAAATCTTGTTGTGTTATGTTAATTATAATAAATAAATAAATAAATAAAAATAAAATAAATAATTTCATACATGAGTGGCGGGACCTACAGTTTAAAGTCGATTCCGAATGAGAAACTTTTCATGGTAATTTAGTAGTTACTTTCAGAGTTTTTACCAGGAATCTGCTGAAAGGAAGTCGCCAGGTTTGAACTGTGACCTTACGTCTAATAAGCCAACAAACTACCTACTAGACTACGGCGACTTTAGGTACTGTCGCTCATGGAAAAATTAATACACAACATGGGTCAGAAGCTAGGTTGTTGTCTTAACTAAAACATTGTAATGACTAATTAAGTAAGTAATCACTGTTATGGAGTTATTTGCTTAGACCTTTTTCTATCCACTTAATGTCACCTAGTGTGTTGAATAGTTACGGTGGCTTATAGTCTATTCCGTGTACATTTTGTAAAGACAGATGCGAAAACTTGTTTTTAATATTTTAGATTTATTGTAGTAAAAAAAAAACAATTAAATTTATTTCTGTTTTTCAGAAAAAATAGAGTCAAATTTGCTACAGATACTTAAGCAATTGAGATTTGAAACTAGGCATATTAGAGCCTTATTTTTTTCTTTATTTTTTCTAATTTAATTCCACCTATTTTTTGTGTAATTAATTGTACATATATTCTTATATGATCTTGTCAAATTTAATTTCTCCTTTCATGTTCTTACCTGCAAACAACATTGAAAAGTTGCTAAAGCTTCCTGTCGAACGGGACAAATAATCAGATGATGGTTTTATATCAAGCATCATGACACCACTGAGCAAAATTTAATTTTTTTGCTCTTGGCCGCTTTGCGAAAAGCCGCCGGTTTTCACGTAAAAATTGTTATTAATTCACGTTTCAATTCACTTGTATAAACACTTTTTTTTTGAACACACAATTAAACACTTAAAATATTTTCTGCATAAAATTGCTGAAATCACGTTCGTTCATCAAGCAATTTGTTAATAAAAATTTTTAGGATTTAATAATCAAAAATACATATGATTTCCGAATAGTTTTAGTTATTTATTTTCTTGTTTTTATTAATATTATTTTGTTTTATTATTCGATTTACGTTAATAAAAACGCTCAATTACTAGGTTTTTTTTCTTTGATTATAAAACTTTAAAAAAAAGAAAGAAAAAAATTTTTTATTTTAAAAGCTTAAAATTGTTTTTGAATTCATTGGTGTTTGTGTTTTTGCGAGCGTGTGTTTGTATGAGAGCAATTTTTACTCTGTGTCATAAGCGGAACAGGAAAAGGAACGGGAAAAGTAACGATCGGAACCGGTTACCGTTACCGGACACCTCAACTTCCGTTAAACTTTTCTAGTTTCGTGGCGCGAATGTAGGCGAATTTTATATAAAAATGCACGCAAAAGGTAATCGTTTTTTATTGTTTTTGTGTTTTTGTTATTGCAATTGATATTCTAGTTGTTGTTGTTATTCGTGTTGATGGCATATAATTGTAAACGTTTCTTTAACTGTTTTTTGAGATTTCTTGCAACAAACCAACATCCACTTACACAGTGCTTTTGGTGATGAATTTGTCTCAAATTAAAGTTTTATTTTCCGTTTTCGTTTATTTGTTTTTGTTGTTTTTGTTGTAATATTTTGTCTATTAATAATTATTATCGGGAATGATAAATTACGTAAAACAATTTCTTGTTTGTTGTTGTTTGTTTGTTTTTTTTGTGTTGTTTTTTTTTTTTTTTGCTTTTTTCAATTGTTGTTGTGGTTGCTGGTGACTGATACCGGATTGCGACTGATCTGTGGCACGGTAACGTAACAATTGATTTCATTCCGTCGTCAAATCGCACATATCCTGCCAGCTACCGGCGCGTTGTAGTGATTTCATATTACCAACCCCCTTTTATTGTATGTGTGTGGCGAGTGTATGTACTCTGTATGGACTGTGGGGGTGAATTGAATTGAATTGAATGTTGTTGCATCATTGTGAACGAACACAATACTATTGCCAGCGTTGTTGTTGTTGTTCTTCTTCTTCATTGTTATGGGGTTGATTAAGCTCGTCGTTGTCTTGTGTGGTGGTGGTGGTGGTGGTGGTTGGGTAGTATAGTGGGTGGCCAATATACTGTTTTCAATGCTTTTGGGGTGGGTCTTTAGTGTTGTATGTATGGTGTGCGCATTGTGTTAGCAGCGCTGTTGACTGCAAACGTCGGTACTTATATTTAATCCGCAACCAACACCCGTTTTCCGTTCAAACACCAATCGTAGCCAAGACAAGGTGTGGCCTACTCATATTAAAGCATTCGAGCTTAAACATACACACACACATACACGTACACTTAAATTGATGTGTATAATTAAAAGCTTTTCGACTACCGTTACACACTTATGTACATACATGCACGCATATAGATAAACGTATATAGATAAACGTAAGGACAGACATTTAGATGGACGGACTAACAACAAAGGAACGGTTGTTGAATTAATGCTTCAATAAATTCAAAAATATTTTCTACAATTTTTTTTTTCTCTTCGTTTTCTTCGTTTTTTTCATTTCTTTATTTGTGTTATTTGAAGATATTTTCCATAAATTCATACACACATACATACATATGTATGTACATGTGCATGGATATATGTGTTTGTGCTACTATACATATGTATGTGTAAGTGTGTGTGAAAAAAAAAAAAAAAAAAGTAAAGTAAAAATGAAAACTAACGGATACTTTTGTCAAATTACTACCTCGTAGGAAGAGGTATTTCATGGAAAAAAAAAATAAAAACTAAAAATTATTTTATCATTCATTATCATGTTAGTGGAAATTGCTGAAGGTTACAATTCGTGGTCAAATTATGTGTCATAGTATATGTATGTATGTATGTATATAAAGAAGCGGAAAAATACCAACAACAACAACAATAACAAAAATAAACGTATATTTAAATATGCATTTTAGATAATAAAAACAACAATTGATCACCACACACAGATTTAAATTAATTAATTGGCGAATGAATATATTTTTAAAAAAAATATTGAAATTTTTCTTTTAATTTTTATTCTACAAAAGGAGGGGATTTTATGTTCTCCTTAAGGAATCGATTTAAACCGATTTGCAGAAAGTTTCTCAAAATGAATATGAATTACTATTTTAATTCTGTTTAAAGGTAGACTATTTCGGTTATTATTACAGTGGACATTCGCTAGTACGAATTATATATTGTCAGGCCCTTTCGTAGTACCGAAAAATCTAAAATATTTAGACTTTATTATATTACAGTCGAACTTCTATAAATTGAATCACCATTATCCAGAAAAAAACTTCAACTTATAGAAACTTCAACTTTGGGAATAAAATTTAAAAATGATCCAGAATTAAATAAACAACAGCTATTTGTAATTTTGTAAAGTTATAATTATTTACTAAAATACTCAGTAATTTTTGAATTTCTTCACATTTGCTTGAGCAAAAAGTGATACTAATTTGTGTAGTGCTTTGTATAGGTCATCTTTTGCGTTTTCATTTGTATTCAAGAGTACATTTAAAGTCTTAAATGAATCATTTATAACTTGTCTGGACGGTAGTCTAACTGTTTCCTCAACTTCGTCCACATCGCTATCTACTATTTCTTCAGAGTGTGGTTCTGATTCGATGACATATTCAGTCAATAATATCTTCATCAGTTGGAAATTCAGAAACAATCAATTCATTATCGATGTCCAAAAAGTCTTGAACAGTACAACTTATAGATTCTACTTCATTCAAATGTAGCCAGACTTTATAGTTATCTTTTAAAACATTCTCGTTGTCGTTAAAATCATTTAATAATACCAAAGATATGTTATCTTCTACCTCCCACACTGAATGCTGTCTAAATCTAGACTTTGTAAAGCAGTTTGAAATTGTCTGGCTAGTGGCATCAATATCCCAAGCTCTTGATAAGTTGTGAATGTATTCCAGCACATTACTATCGTATTTACAATTTCCTTTAATTCGAACTACGTATCGCTCCTTTATTGCAACATAGTCATATCTCAAAAAAACTTGAACTTGGCAAAATGCGATTTAAGTTTTCAAGACATAAGTCCTATGATCTAATTGCCGCAAACACTTTTTGCTATAACTTCGGTTCAGCTTGGGATATAAAACTGATTTTTTTTCAACATGTACAGAAAGTCTAAAAGAGCAGTTTTGCTTAAGTAACTACAAATTTTTAATTTTTTGAGATATGACTATGTTGCAATAAAGGAGCGGTATGTATAAATTTCAGTGTTGGCAATTTAATGTAATTTTGCATAAAATGTTGCGATTTTTATAGCAAATTAAGTTGAAAGGAACATGTATTCACTATTGGCGGCTAATTCGGAAGTTTTTGCCAGGAAAACAAAATTTTTTTCGAAAAAATTCAAATTATAGAAACGTTGTACTACCGTTTTTCTTCAAGTTATAGAGGAATTCATGTAATGGAAGTTCAAATTAAAGACGTAAAACCTGATAGAATTTCTCTCCAAGATGCTGTTGCCACGAGATGTGCTTCAACTTACAGAAAATTCAAGTAATAGAAGTTCAAATTAGAGAAGTTCGACTGTATATATATATATATATATATATATATATATATATATATATATATTTATAATAAAATACATAACGAAACAGGATATACATATGTTGCAAATTAGCATAAGATCGGTACATCCATCGATTTAAACAATTACAGATTTCAAATAGGCATTTGCATTTTTCATGACGACTTCACTGAGGAAGTATCTAAAGAAAAGGTATTGAATTCCTTTTTTGCAAAATGGCAACAAAACTTTAAAACTGGGAGGTATTCTCTATTATACCTTGAAGGTTTACTGAAGAGAATACCGGATGTAGTCAATAATAATCTTTTGACCAACAACGAAATATAACGGGTTACATATTTTCGGATTCTAAGATAAAATTTAATAAAACACGCATAAAGCTACGATCTCGATCAAACTTTGCCATTATGTACGAAATATAATTTCATTTAAGTGATCATCTCTATATTAGTTCTAGCGGTCGATCATGTTAATATAGTTTTCGAGAGATCGGGCCGTATTTCGTGAAATTTTACGAATGTGTGTTTTTACTTGTTTCAACAGAGTTTTCTGAGTAGACATAGTCTTTGTAACAGGCCCACAAAAAAGTCCAACAGAGACAAATATCATGAAGTCAAAACGTGAGTTTACTCTTACTGGAAACTTCTTATGTAACAAAGCCCAAATAAGTTGCTTGGAGTGGCTTGTGGCACCGTCCTGTTGAAACCACATACCATTCAGTTCATTATCTTTAATTGCAGGTCCATAAAGTAAGTTATTACACGACTATAGTGTGGACGATTAATACATTCAGTCTCTGTGGAGAATTGATATACATAAAAAGATAAAAACTTCATTCATACGTAAATAAAACAAAAATTCTTATAATAAACCACCATTCGTACTATCGAATAGAAAAAATGTCCATCTATTCGTACTATAGAGTAGTCAATGCAAAAATTTTGCCATTCGTATTATTGGAAATTCGTAATAAAGAGCGTTTGTACTACTGGACGTCCACTGTACTTGACTTGAAGAGGTATCATACTTCTGCGACTATACGATCTATTGTACTGCCCTCAAATCTATAAAAGGTATCCCTATAATGTCTCCTACAAGCCTATTGCCCTAACAAATTTCAGGATACTGCTCAGTGTCAACAAGGACAATTTTGTTATGCTCTATATGCTCTGACGATTTATTCTCATCATTACAGAATGTTTATGTCAGGTTCGATGGGTACCGACCATTGGGAACAATTGTACTCTGAGTGTATAGTGTCCTGTCAAAAGTTCTTTTATCAACCTCAGGTTATTCCTGGATAGTCTGTTCCATGACTCAAATCTCCTCCTAATGTAAATTTCCAAAAAATGTTTGGTTGTCTCAAAACCATTTGTTTTTGGAAGAGCCTTTGCTCCTCTTTATTTCTCCTGGGCAAAGTTACAGTGTGTTGGTTTATTAAACGGGAGCTCATGGTCCAAATCACGAACCATACGAAAAATTAATAAATATATCCTCGGAAACTCTTCTCAGCAGTGTTCTGGCATAAAAAAAACTCTGAGGGTAAATAAAATTTCCATGAAAAGTTTTCCAAAAATCTGTCGTCCAAAGTCGACGTTAAACTATAGGTAACGCCACTCATGAATAAAATTAACACACACAGTATCAGTGATGTGAAAAGCTAGGTTGTAATCCTTACTGAAGAGTTGTAATGACCAATTATGTATGTATGTATGTATTGTATTCCTTAAATAAAATTCACAAAAAAATCTGTCGTCCGGAGTCCAGTTTAAACCGTTGGTCACTTATGGAAAGGAATTAAAACACAAAACATAAGTGGTGTGAGACGATGGGTTGTAATCCTGGCTAAAGGGTTATAATAACACAGCCCTGCATGGTTTTTGCAAATAAGATGGCTCCAGGTGTTTCCGAAGGCATTTTTCGCCATTTTGAATTTTTTAAATCTGAATGAAGATCTGCAATCAGCGACACCAAAAACCCCTGAGTAACAATTTTCAAGTAAATCTGATTAATTTTTAAGGACCTCCGTAATGTGTTTCTTTTTCTCTTGCACCCCTTGACATAAACCCAGCCCCTACTTTAAGGGTGCATGCAAACAATTTGACTTTGGGCTCATTTTAAAGAGCAAAGATTAATTGTCAATTTCTGACAATAGCGATGGTTCTAGCACTTCAGTGTTTAGCTTTACAATGTTTCAAAAATGGCCAAAAACGCTATTATTCTCGAAAACCTGACGTAATGGAAAGTTTTTCCAGATTCGTGTTCAGCGCGCAAAATGCCTTCGGAAACACCTGGATCCATCTTATTTGCACAAAAAAAGTCCAAATTTGCAGAGCTGTGTAATCAATTAAATAAGTTAGTATTCGCTTTCTTTGAGTATAGGAAGATTCTGGTCAAATAAGTGGACCCTCCTCGCAAGCTCATCTGCCTGCTCATCACAGTTAATTCCCACATGGCCTGGCAGATTGCATTTCTTATTACGAAAGACTTACTTTCGAATTTTTTCAGTTCAGTTGATTGTTCGAAAGAGAGAGGGGAGAAAAAGTAGGATTCAATTAACAAAGTTACAAAGTTGCGTTCAAAGAGAATGTTGTTTCTGGACGACGACAGACAGCATTGATATCAACCTAGGACTTGCCACAGGAAACTTTACTCCTACTTGACTTGAAAAACTTGTTTAATGAAACTAAAACACAGAAAAAAAAATGTTAAGAAATATAAGCTGCTTCGTGAGAGTTCTATGTCCCTTAATACAATGGAATACAAGAAGCCAAAACTCTCATTTAAAGTTCTATTTTAGAACATAGCGAATAAGAATTAAGAATTTTGAATCATTTTCTAGTTTCGTACGAAACCCACTATGCATTAAGTACTCATCTCTTGAAAGTAAATCTGAATGAAAATAACAAGAAATCTTCTGCATTAAATTTCCCACAAGGACGAAAAAGCTTTTTCTCAAACCATCAAACTAGCTCTCTCTGTTTAGCATTGTTAGTGTTTTCTCTTTCACACACACATTGAAATGAAAAGCTTTTCTTTTGTTTTCAAAGTAAAACATGGAGGATGTTACAGTTTTCACAACACAACTAAAAACTGGGTGAGTTATTCACATTGGATTTCTTACTCACACACAGACAATTGTATTACACAAATACACACATACATATATATATAGCATATACACTTATTATGTAAATGAATTGAAACTGTATGGGTGTGTGTGTGTGTCTCTGTGTATGTATGTATATTTCTATATTCGGGGACATTTTATAACTGAAAATGGAATAGGAATAGCACGCGTATCATTTGCTCTGTAAGAGTTTTTAGTGGGTGACACGAAGCAACAAGGACGGATGTATTATCCACTTCCTTTTTCCTTCCACCAAACACAAGGATATTACCGTTTCGTCATTCCATGTATGCAGTAACAGCAGCAGTAGCATGAGCTGCTGCTACTGCCAGCGTTTGATTAGGTGTTGGTCTACACCAACTTCATGCTCAGACAACATTGCCACAACCATGGATTGGGAAGTATTGTGGATAGGAGAGTGGGCAAATACGCGACAGCCAGATGGCAGTCAGTTGCTGTAGGTGCCAGGTTTTGTTTGAAACTAAACTAAACGCTTTTGCTGTGTGTGCATTGTATGGAAGAAAGGGGGGACAATGAATTGGAGGAACAGAAATAACTTGTGCTCCAAATGTGCTTGTGCTTTCAACGTAGTCTGGCTTTGCAGCGGCGCTGCATTGAGTGGTATGTGGTAACGATGGCAGAGAAACAATTCATAAGTACTTGCCTAGTTAATGGTTGATGATAGAGGAAGGAACGATTAAGTGTTGAACACTCTTGCCACCAATTCCTGTCGATTGTGTTTATGATTGTATGAGTCAAACGTTAGTAACGCCTGGAAATTATGAGACATTCCACTACACACATACACAAACGTAAAGTTTCAAGAACCCCTACTACAATTATTTACTAGAAACTGAATTGTTGGAAGAGCTGTGTGTAAAGATTTCTGGCGTTAAATGAATAACGCCATGCATAAGCAAAGTGAAACAGCCAGCCAGCCATTCAGCCAGCCGTTGATGAGAAACCTTAATTAGTTTTTGAGATCAGTGGAAAACATGTTTCTTTTTTTCTCCTTCTTTTGTTGTTGTTGTATTTTTGCCAAACAATTTTTTATTGCTTATACCTCTCAAGTTGTCAAACAAACGGAATATGAGTGTGTATTTTGCATGACACATACGCAGCCACAGGCGTTGAAAGCAAATTGTATGGCAATGTATGAAATGTTTTTGACAAACTATGAATAAAAAAAAGAAACTAGTAAAGCCCATACTAAATAAATACTCACTAACACTGGGTATGTATTAAATGTTGAGCCTGTTTGGAAAATTGTTGTCTACTACATGCCATACAAACGACCAAAACTTTAAGAATTTCATTCGGCTTTAAGCGTTTTCGAAATTCTTAAAATGGGTGGCAATTGTGGCACTAGCGAGTGATATAAATGGAACTGTATGTATGTATGTATACATGTATTGTATGTGTGGCTGTTCTCTTGTTGTTTACATATTTTATTTTCCTTTTGACTTAGTGTTGTTTAAAAGGAACTTTTAAAAGTTCATCTATTCATTTCTAATGGCATTAAGCAAAAAAAAGCTATTTTATGTTCCCTGTTTTTAATTTATTTTCTATTGTTTTTTTTATACCATAAAAGGCAAAATGAATGCAATAAACTAAACGAATTAAATTCATTTTATGTATCTCTTTTAGAAAATGTTTTTTTTTTTTTGAGAGCTCAGTGTACATACATATGTATATGGGGATTTCGTAATTAAATTTGTTAGACTCTCAACAATAATGAATTATTAATTTTTTCTGCAATTAAATATTGAAATAATTTTGTTATTACACTACAGCCCCGACTTGCGTCGTTAATATGGACCGGAGAATTGCGACGCATCATGGTGATCATGGTGTACCGCAGGGCAGTGTATTGAGCCCATTAATGTTTACTTTGTATATAAATGATATTATTAACTTTGATTTGTATGGAAAACTTTTTCTGTATGCTGATGACATTTGCATATTTTACCCATATAAATATGACACAGTGGCTAAGGCCTACATTGAAAGAGATGCAGCGTTAATCGTTGAATATGTTAAAATAAATAAACTCATTTTGAATACTAATAAAACAAAGCTGGTTAAATTTAGGCCAACTAATTGCCCAAATGATAATTTCAGTGTAAGAGTAGATGGTACCGAAATTAAGGAAGTTTCTTCATTAAATTATCTAGGAATACATTTGCAAAGTAATCTGTCCTGGAACATACATATACAATATCTTAGGTCCAGAATAAGTTCGGCGATTGGAATACTCTACAAGTTCAAACATAAATTTGATGAAAATACAAAACTATCGATTTACAATGCATTGATACAAAGCCAATTTGGATATTTAACCATCTTGTATGGCTGTAAACATACAAATGAACTAAAATCCCTACAACGTATACAAAACAAAGCTCTAAAGATAGTGTACAACCTTCCTCAAAGGTACTCAACTATATCACTATATAGAATTGTTTCAAAAACGATTTTGCCAATATATGGAATATACAAGTATCAACTTTTAATTTTTGTGTTTAAGTCCTTGAACAATATTGGTCATCACACCATAAAATTTACGCGTAACCAACATACGATATTTACGAGGAATAGTACGAGTTTAGTATTAACTCGCTGTAGGCTTGAGATGACTAAGCAACGCAATGAATATATTGGTAGTCGGGAATTTAACAACTTGCCAGAGTCCGTAAAATCAATTAATAACATTTCATTATTTAAGACAAACTTAAAGAAATTTTTGCTAGGTAACTTGGAGGATTTACTGCCTTGAACATTTTGAAGTTTCGATAAAAAATCTTTATTCTTATTTTTAATTTTATATCCAAATGCATGTAATTACTATTATTATTATTATTATTGTCTTTTAAATTAATTATTTAAATTATTTTCATTATTTGCTTACATCTTTTAAACTTTTGTTAGGATGTTATTGCTAACTCACCTCTATAATGCCTATACGGCGCAGAGGTATCTTTAGGATGATATAATGAATTGAAGTCGCCGTAGTCTAGTAGGTAGTGTGTTGGCTTATTAGACTGAAGGCCCGAGTTCGAATCCCAGGTCAGACATCAAAACGAAAATATTTCTTCGGCGACTTCCTCTCAGCAGATTTCTGGCAAAAACTCTGAGAGTAAATAAAATTGCCATGAAAAGCTTCTCAAAATACTGTCGTTCGGAGTCGACTTTAAACTGTAGGTCCCGCCACTCATGTATAAAATTAACGCACACAACATAGGTGGTGTGAGAAGCTAGGTCGTAATCCTGACTGAAGGGTTGTAATGACCAATTATGTATGTGTATGTAATGAATTGCTTTGTAACCGAATAATAAATAAAAATTAAAAAAAAAATAGCAAAAATATAAATTAACAAAAAAACTTAACACAAGTCAATAAAATTCATTTATAAAAAATAAAGTTTAAAGAAGAAATCGTTCTTTGTTTAGTTTATGTGGTGCTATCTTCAGATAATAAATTCAAATCAACAACACTCCATTTGATTAGGTGGTCTTACAGTTTTGTTAACAAAAATGTCTAAGGTTTGTTGAATTTTTAGAGATGCTACTACGAACGTGCTACGATTTTCGTCAGGATCGTTTTCAGAAAATAGATCCAATGCATGGGAAATTATTTGCATAGCGTTGGAAATATTATTATATTATATATTAATTTTTTTTTTTCCTCTAATGAGTTATCAGTTATCATAACATCGTCTTCTAAAGCATGTTGAATATTAATGGATAATAAATTTTCATTATCAAGCTCCTCATCGTGAGACAATAAAAGTTCAAAAACAACAGGCATTTTGTTTTTGTTAAAGAGTACGCGGAATGTCAAAAAAATTAACCCTCAAACCTGCATAGGAAATTGATAAAAGCAATTAAAAAAACTAAATAAATTTTATATATTGAAATTTCTTTTGATTTTTATGTCATGCTTAATTACGCAATAGTGGGGCACCTATAAATTAAAAAAAAAATATTCCATGCAGTCGATAACATTTCCACTTTATGTAAAGAACATGTTTTTATATGGCCATCGAGAAAAATGGCAGCTGCAAACGTTATTTGTTATTGGTCATAGTTTATGCACCTAGTTAGACATACCGATATTTTTTTTGGGTAATTCATCACTCTCGTCTAAATAAATATAAATATAGTAAATCTAGGTTGTAGTTTAAAAGATATGTGTATTTAGTGTTAAAGACTTAAATATTATTAATCATCTTGCAAAAATTTGAATAAAATTGGCTTTGAAATAGTAATCCTGAAGAATTTCTAGAGTGCGTATCGTTAAGGATACATCCGGTACATATGAGGGTTTATAAATACGAAAATGATTATCGAAACAAAACACAAAAAAAAACAACTAAATTTTGACATTCAAAAAAGAGTCAGCTATTGACATGCGATTACCTATTGGATATGCCTTGATGTTATCCTTGTCCATTCCTTCAAATTCGGCTTCTATAGTTAAATTTAATCGATGCAAATTGAAATTGCAACAACGCAAGCTGAGTTTTGTCAATTTTTAAAAAGCGACGCAAATCGAAACGATGCAAATCGGATCGACGCAAGTCGGGGCTCTAGTGTATTTAAAAACTCTAAATTATTACATTCTACAGTGTTTCATATTAAAATAAATTTTAACCAAAATTTTTTTCTCAAGACCACACGTAATCTACATGGGTCCTGTTGAGTTAGTTTATGTGTTCTTGATTTACAAAACTTAGTCGGTTTCTAAGACATGTTTATGAAATTCAAATTACCACTATGAAATGCATTAGAAAATGCTTCTGTTGTTTGTTTTCTGGTATTCAGTTCCTTCACGGCGTTATAACTCGTAAAGCATGTAGAGGACGTACTGGGAAAAATTCCTAAAACGGATAAATTTGTAGTACGCCTTTTAAACTGGTTTATACAGTACATTTTAATAATGGTTTCCAACTTCCATTTAACTTTGTCAAAATATTCCCCAACAGAACCAAATCACACGTCAAAATTGGGTGTGGAATTATTTTTGAACAGATGAATAATAGACTGTCTCTAGTGCTGTACGCAATAACAGTGGTGTACTATTCATACATACGTAACATACACACATAATTGGTCATTACAATCCTTAAGTCAGGATTACAACCTAGCTTCTCACACCACTTATGTTGAGTGTGTTAATTTTATTCATAAGTGCCGGGACCTACATATTAAAATCGATTCCTAACCACAGTTTTTTTTTTTTTGAAAACTTTTCATGGCGCTTTTTATTAATCCTAGAGTTTTTGTCAGAAATCTGTTGGGAGAAAGTTGCCGAAAAAAAATTTTTTTCATGTTTCGATTTAATTGAGATGTCTGACCTAGAGTTTGAACCATCACGTCTAATAAACCAGCATACTACCTACTAGACTACGGCGGACTTCGAAGATATCGCAACGAGCTTTTATTTGCATTAATCTAATTTTTTTCCATTATGTAGATGACTGATCTACTGTAGCTGACCCTAGGATAATAAGTTTACCAACTGTTCCGTTCTATAATAACTTCAATAATATTCAAACAGAGTTAATGGCTATAAAGACTATCACTGTGCGAAACCGGTAGCAGTAATCAACAAAGGTAGCAGTAATCTGTAGAGTGAAACAATCGTCGTAGTCTAGTAGGTAGTGAAATGGCTTACCAGACGATAGCTCGCGATTTCAAACCCTATCTCTGACTGAAGAAATCTTTCTTCCTTCGCCCTACTCTCAGCAATCTTTTGGCAAAAGTATAATAATTGCCATGAAAAAGGTTCCAAATTATGTCATTCGGAGACGGCGTTGAACACTTTTCTCTCGTAATTAAAATTAACACATACAACATGGGTTGTGTGAGAAACTAGGTTGTAATCCTAACTAAAGATTTGTAATGCTAAATTAGGTACGTAAGAGAGTGTACAGTACATTTAAGTTTGACTAAGAATTTCGTTTGTGTCTGAAGGAGATAGCAAAATACTGAAAGGAGAACCCAGACACAAAGAAATTGAAGGTTGCAATTGAAAATTCAATAGAATTCATACTTAAAAATTCGCATTCGTCTACAATAGGTCAAAAACTTCGATCATTTGCGGAAAGAAGTACATAGACCAGACAGATTTGACTTCATATAACAAAACACTGATCTCTGGGTGTCACACTCCCGAAGGCTAGAAACACCTTACAATGATTTCTACAAAAAGTGTAATGATGAGGCAGGCTCTTGCGAACCTAAGTAGAATAAGGACATCCAGAATTTATTGACAGTATGTGCCTAGCCAGTGAGATTGCCGTAGTCTAGTAGGTAGTGTGTTGGCTTATTAGACGTAAGGCCACGGTTCAAAACCCAGGTCAGACATCTTCAACAAAACGAAATATGAAAAATATTTCTTCGGTGACTTCTTCTCAGCAGATTTCTGGCAAAAACTCTGAGAATAAATAAAAATGCCATGAAAAATTTCTCAAAAGTCTGTCGTTCAGAATTGACTTTAAACTACAGGTCCCGCCAATCAAGTATACAATTAATATCCACAACCTAAGTGGGTTGAGAAGCTAGGTCGTAATTTTGAATGAAGGGTTTTAATGACCAATTACGTACAGTTGTGTTCAAAATAATAGGAGTGCCCTTCATTTAAAAGCAAAGTTTAAAATTATGAGAAATAAAAAAGTAAATATCAAATTTTTTTGACTTAAAATTTATTTCCAAATCATTTTCTAATTTTTTAGCACTTAATTATTTAGTTAAAACTACGAAAAAAAAAATATTTCAAGTAAAAAAAGCTTACTCTCAAAATTAATGGTGTTTTCTTTTCTACAAAGAAAATGTCACCCTCTTACAAGGTGCATTAAAAAAATGTTTGACCAACCCTGTTGTAATGTCATTTTTTATTTGAGAAGAACATAACACAAATATTAAAAAGGGCATGCCCTGTGTTTACCACTTACTAAGAAAATGAATGAGGAAATGCCAATTTGTTCAAAGGTGTTGCCAGATCGCTAATTTTGCACGCTTTTTTTTATAACAAAAAAAAAATATTTCAACACTGTTCTAGCATTGAATGCAATTTTTTATATTGCTGACCATGTAGCTTCAATAATGTAATATTTCCTTAATGTTACTCCACAAAACAATGAAAAAATTAACTTCAAATTGGATAACAATACCAGGCGACTTTTTTTAAATTTCATCTGGTAGCTCTATAAATAAACAAAAGTCATCTGCTTTACAGGGCATTATCAGCACTCTCGATTTATACAGGGCATAAAATGCAATGTCCTCCACCATTGGCAAGTGCAAATTATTTAGAATAAAACATACCACCCTTTTAGAGGGCGAAACATTTTTAAGAAACAAACGCAAAATAGTTGTTCAAAATAATAGGAGTGTTAGCACACAACCTAATAATTTTTAAATAAAAGGCACAAAAGTTTGATATTATCTTAAAATAGTAAAGCTATTTTAGTATTTGGTTGAATAACCTTTGTTTTTAATGACTTCAGCACATCAACGAGGCATTGAGTCAATAAGATCTTGGCATCTTCTGTTTAAAGGAATTTGATGCCAAGCATTCGCGCACTGTGATCCATAGTTCTTCTGCATTTGAAGGTTGTTTCTCTGCAGCACACTTTTTAACATCTCCCCATAGATGTTCTATGGGATTAAGGTCAGGAGACTGAGCTGGCCACGCTATAACCTTTACCCCATTAACCCGAAACCACTTATTTGCCAATTTACTGGTGTGTTTCTTGCCCTTATCTTGTTGTAATATCCATTTTAGAGGCGTGGGAACGCGTTATAGACGGCAACATAGACGTTCCTATCCATTATGTCTCTAATTGGATGTATTGGGCCTACACCATTATATGAAAAGCTTCGCCATATCATTAGTTTTGTACCACCATGTTTAACTGTCTTTTGTGTATACTGAGCTTTATATTAGGTGTTGAGCTGACGTCTAACATACTGTCTAGACCCAGTGCCACCAAATAAAACAATTTTGCTTTCGTCGGTCCACAGTATGTTTCTCCATCTTTCTTTCGGATATTTGATATGTTCTTGGGCAAACTTTAAGCGTGCTGCTACCTGTTTGTTTTGTCAGAAATGGCACATTTTGTAAACTTCTTGCGAATAAATTGTTGTCCATCAGACGCCTACGAATAGTAGGGACACTTACGGCAAGATTCAGATCCTTTTGAATTTTTTTGAAGACGCCGAAGGATTTAGTTTGCTGTATCGCACAATTGCCATTGCGCCAGCGCGTTTCGGGCTTTTTTTATATTTTAATGCATTTGTGATCATTTGATCGGAGTAACTTAAGATTTCCTTAATTTCTTTGTAAGTTTTGCCTTTTTTTCGAAGATTTTTAATTAGTTCTCTCTTTTCTTCAAAAGATTGCTTTCGTCGTCCCACTATTACAAAAATTTATGTGAATCACTGTAGAAAAAGTTTTAATTACATTTTTCCGTACTTACTGTTCACTTTTTTTTTGAAATTATACATATGCTGTTATATTTTTATTTTTAAAAGAACACACACACTCCTATTTTTTTGATCAACTGAAATCAAGGGCAAACACAGAAATGAATCAATTTCATCGCAAATATTAAAGTTATTACGAGATTCTTTTTTGTATTTTATTTCTTACATTCTTACATATTGTTGTAACATGTTTTGCAAATTGGTACATTAGTCCAGGGTTTTACGTGAGTATCGCCGCGAAGGCTTACCCCACGGTGCTCTAAGCACGGGTGGATAGAATGCGTCTACCAGCGCCCCCACGCATAATGATGCAAGCATATGACATGCAAGAGCATATCATTGATCACATCATCATACGTGAGTACCAATTCGAAGCCTTGCATTTGGACAAGACTTCCCTCTTGGTTAGGGGTGGGAGTCTATCTAAACTCCACTTTTGAAAATGGTTGAGAATGCAACGCCACATCGAGCTTGCGCTCTTCCCGCGATTTAGGTTTAAACCACAGCCACCACGTTGCTCCCACAAGGGGGCCTCACCATTGCCGGGCAGAGACGAATCTCTGGGGCTCCCGACACCCGTGGTACCAGAATTGAGCCTCCGGTCGAGCTTCGCAGTCCAGTCTGCTACCAGTTGAACTCCAAATAGTTCGGGACTGGTGGCCCTTTGAACGACAACGTCCCAGCTTTAGAGGAGCACCAAAAACAAAACTAATAAAAACAAAACTAATAAAAACAACGACAACCAACTACCAGAGGAACACAATTTAACGGCGACAAAAACACTGGACAAAGGGCACAAAAAATGGCAAGATTAGGAAGCCACTAGCGAGTGAAGTGAAGGGGAAAACCTCCATTAACGTCCTGTTCTTCTCCTACTGAAAACTTCATTGGCGAAAACGCCCAACCGCCCAATCGTCCGAACGTCTTCTAAGGCCCTACTGAAATCCCACTCCCCCCGAGTATAGGTAATACCCATACTATCTAAATCTCTAATGTCATTATAGTCCGAGCATGTTGTCAGTACATGCTTCCAGCCATCAGTCCCCATCCCACACCGACAGTCAGCTGTCTCGATCAGGCCCCTCGCATGCAAGAATGCATTAAAGGTATCATGTCCCGTAAGTATGAACCCCAAATTTAAGCCGAAGTGAAAATCTGGGTGTTCCTGTACAAACGTCACGTTAGGTATAAAATTATAAGTCACCCTTCCCTTGTCACTGTTCGTCCATCTTGTCTGCCACCTAACCTCAAGACACTCCCGTAGAAGTGACTTGATCCTAACACTCCCATTTGCAAGATCAGAGGAAGAAATCCAATCATGTACAAGAAGTGGCAGTCCCTTCTTGACCCTAAAAGCGATACTGCGACGTATCACCTCCAGATCAAGGGGTGCCGCACCAGCGAGGACTTGCAATGCGTCTGTTGACACTGTACGACAAACTGGGATACATGCCAAGAGAGCAATTCTTTGACAAGTAAGAATCTTACGTCTGCCAACAACAGTCATCACCGCATCATACCATACAGATGCACCATACGCTGCGCAAGCAACGAACAGTCCATCGTATATGGTACGAACGGCACGCCTGCTGAGGCCCCAATTATTCCTCAAAATGGTACCTGACTTCAGTCACATACCTAATGCAATTGTCACCAACACACAGCTGTATGTACATATGTATGTGTTTAGCCAAATGCGATATGAATAAAATTCTTACTTTTATAAAACCATCGGGATGGTTAAGAGCAAAGAATATGGATATAAAGAATGCGCATCATGTAGAAGTAAAATTTCTTATGGCGGGTTGTAGGCGTACGACCCGCTCTCACCAAAATTTGCACAAATCTGCACAATTGTGCAGAGATAACTCACACGCATTCTTGTGTTATTTGCAGTGTTACCACCAACAGCTTTATGATTTACACACAACTGGCATCGAAATTACACATATGAAAAAAAATTACACACAACAAATTCTATTTTTACAAATATTGCATACATATATTATGTAAACATTAAAATTATATTTTCATACACATGCATACATAATTGGTCATTACAACCAGTGGTGTTGTCGAGCCGGAACGCTCCGGAACGTCGTTCCGGTACTTCCTTTTTGGACAGGAACGCGTTGCGGAACTAAAGATGATTTCTGATAACGAGAATTGGCAAATTTGGGATATGAGATCTAAAAAAACGCCGCCTCCAGGATTATCATGGAAAATCACCCCTGTCGTTAAATTTGGGACATGAGATCGCACAGAACGGCCCCCTACCCAGGATCGGCCCTGTCATATAATTATGGGTCCGCCAAATAACTATTGTTTTTGAAAATGCTTTGAAAAAAAACTACTGAATATTTTTTCAAATTTCTTTTTTTATTTGAAAGTACAATCCTTCCGGTTAATAATGGAAAATAATTTCATTCAAATGGCTGCCTCAGCTGGCCATGCAGTAGCCTACACAATCGGTCCAATTTTTAAGCACATTATCGATTGTGTGCAGCTGTATTTCACCAATGGCTTCACGAATATTGTCCTTTAAAGCGTCAATTATCTCTGGCTTATCGGCGTAACACTTATCTTTGACGGCACCCCACAAATAATAGTCCAACGGTGTCAAATCGCAGCTCAGAGGTGGCCGAACGACATCAGCTCTGTGGCTGATAATGCGATCTTCAAAAACAGAGCGCAAAACATCGAGTGTAGCTTCGGCTGTGTGGCACGTAGCGCCGTCCTGTTGAAACTAAATATTGCCAATATCCTCCTCTTAAAATTTTGTGAACAAAAATTCGTTCAACATGGCCCGATAACGATCGCCATTGACTGTAACGGCCACTCCTTGCTCATTTACGAAGAAAAATGGCCCAATTATGCCTCTGGACCAAAATCCGCACCAAACAGTGACTCGTTTTGAGTGCGTCGGCTTTTCAATGCTTGTTTACATACCCGCCAAGGTCTTCCAAAATCCGTATGCAATTTTCGCACACATTCTGCAACATTACCATGATTTTCAAAGTAATGTCGCAATATTTCCCAGCGTTGTTCAAGCGTATACACAGCCATATTCGTTCAGCGGAAGGACAAATTTAATTATATGTCAAATCAGACATGAGCTAAGTGTTACCATTCACGAAATAAGCACTAGTTGAAAAAAAAACGTTAGATAGCGGACCCGATATATACGCGTTCCGGTAAAAAAAAATTAGCACAACACCACTGATTACAACCCTTCAGTCAGGATTACGACCTAGCTTCTCACACCACTTATGTTGTGTGCGTTAATTTTATACATGAGTGGCGGGGCCTACAGTTTTAAAGTCGACTTCGAACGACAGATTTCATTGAATTTCATGGCAATTTTATTTACTCTCAGAGTTTTTGCCAGAAATTTGCTGAGAGGAAGTCGCCAAAGAAATTTTTTTTATATTTTCGTTTTGATGTCTAATCTGGAGGTTGAACTCGGGCCTTACGTCTAATAAGCCAACACACTACCTGCTAGACTACGGCGACTAAACATTAACCTTACATATTTAAATTAGAAAGAGAAGAATGTATGTAGGTGTTTATTTTTGCAACCTGGTGTTAGAAATTGCAATAAATTTACAAAACAAATGAGTGTTAACAAATTGACTGTTAAAAATTAGCGATTAAAGTAAAAGGTAGAACAAAAAGTAAAATTACACACAAATTACACACGAAGTTAATTACACACATGCTACACACACAATCAAAAATTACACACAATATGTGTAATTACACACAAGGTGGCAACACTGGTTATTTGATTTAGTTGTCGATCAGACTGCGACAAGAACACATGTGTAGCGGATGCGTTATCATTTTATTTCAGAATAACACTCAAAAAATATTTTATGTTAAAAATGTTCTATGTCATTAGCTGGCCGTATTTAATTTTTTTATTTTTTCTTCTAATAAAAAATGGGTTTTTTTATTTTTGTTTATCTAAAAAAAAACTAGGTATAATTTTTAAGCCAAAGATGGATAGCTTTATGTTCTTTTAATAAAAAAAAATGGATTTTGTATTTTATCTTTATTTATCTAAAATTATTAACATAGATAGCTTTACATATATATGTTGATGAAATGAAAATCAAAGTATCGTATATTATTGACAGTTTTCTATGGCTGTAAATAAATAAATTCTCTCAACTTATTTTCTCTCTCTTGCTCACTAATCACAACCAGTGTTGCCGTTTAGCTATTTTTAACCAAAATTTCCGGATTTGGTTATTTATTATTCTTATAAAAAGAGCTTTTGTTTGTAGAAATGAATTAATTTGTAAGACTAAAATTTTAGTTTGTTATTTTTTGTTGCTTTTCTTACTATGTTGTATTAATTATAATTTATATTTGAAAAAATAAAATAAAAAAACTGTGAATTTAATTTTGGTTATATTTTTTCTTATTTGGTAATTTTTTTCACAAATGTTGGTTGCAATATTTTTTTTCGTGGCAACACTGACCAGAATAAGTGATTTCAGAAAATTTAATAAAAAAGTGGTCAAACAACAAAAACGCACGATGAGAGCAAGGCATTGTTACGCTCTTCGTTTCCTTCCCTTCTATCTTTCTTCCCGCGTCCTGAAATATTTTTGAAAAATATTCCAAAATATGTTAAGATGCACATTCTTTATACTTTATTTTCTTTGTTAAGAGATACTAACCAGAAGTTGTAATTTTATAACGAAATAGGTAATGTAAACGTTACAATCGGACCTTATAAGCCCCAATTTAACAATGAAATTTCATGATACAAGTGTAAAATAGGCTACCCAGGTGCATAATTTCGAAATTTTTCAGTATTACTCAAACTACACTTCATACAAAAGTAATGTATCGTCACATTATTAACACAAATCTCTCTGAGTATTGTCTCTATGAAATCTTTTCAGTATAAAATAGTTCTAAAGATCTTTCTTCAAACCTACATACATCATATTTCGCTCAAAAAGTTATGTTGCTTAGTGAATATTACGCTTAACACGCCATCTAGTAAATTAAGTTTGATAGAAATCTAAGTCGATTTGAGATCTTTTCTGTTTTTTTTTTTGCTTGCTATTGTTGTTATGAAATTGTACGTTAAGAAAACGGAAAAGAAACAAAATAATTCACTATGAGGACACGTGCCATTCGTATGTTACGTCATTCATACGTCATTAAAGGGCACGTGTACGTATTGCTCTGTTTATACTTGTATAGTATATTATGTGAGTTTGTGTGTGTATGGTTATTATTATTAGTGTAAAACAACAACAACAACATAGTAGTAGTAGTAGTAGTGTTAAATCAGGGCGAACTTTAAGCAACTAATATTAAATCATACTTCAATATGAAGCCATCCATTGAACCACCAGCCGAGAATAACTTTGGCTTTTAAAGCATTTAACACGACAAAGGCATATTTGAACAAATAATGTACATACAAGTATCAACAACAACAACAACAGCAATACTAACACCAGTAATGGTGGCATAATAATAAAAAAAAATCTACACACAATCAAAGCAAAAGAACAACAGAATATTAGCCTTTTGGCCATTGTTATTGTTATTCTTACTGCTCCTGTTGTTTTCTTTTGGTCGTGCCTTATGAAAACAAATCGTTTCTTTGATTACGTTACGTCATTGACAACAGACTGCGATTGATTGTGTCTCAAATCAATATATGGTTTCACAATTACAAACGCAAAAAAAATGTATTTTCGAATCGTATATTTTATCTGCATTTTTCCCAATTATGCAGTAGGTTTCTTGAGTAGGAGAATGACGGAAAACTTAGTTTGATTAGCAGCGTGTTGCTAGTTTTTTTTAAATTTTTTGTCCATGTTTTAATCAAGGTTTACTCGAAACGAAAGTATTAAGTAGAGCCTGTTCAAAACGTAATATTTTATTAAAGTCAACTAAAAGCTAGACTTTCTTGGTTTTACCGATTTCATTTCATAAATACATACAGACATCATTGGTCATTACTACGCTTCAGTCAGGATTACGACCTAGCTTCTTACATGACTTATGTTGTGTTTGTTAATTTTATACATGAGTGGCGGGACCTATAGTTTAAAGCAGTGTAGGGCAAACACATACTATCATAGTTTTAGTTGTGTTGGTAAAGCAGCGGAGAACAAAATTCAACGTAATTTTTGAGAATCGTGCACTGGGAAAATAAAAAAAATGTCTTTTTATAAAAAAAAAGAATTACGCCATAAAGTGCGATAACACACAATACATTGTGCATTACCATCCATATTCTCTATACAAAAAAATCATATTTCCAATTTTCATCAAACATTTTGCTGCGTGTATTTGCAAAAAACCAAAAATCATTCAAAAAAGTTGCGTAACGAGTTCCTGCTTCATCAAGTGCTAAACGTCAACTGAATTGATTTTGTTCTCTGAGATCAACGCAAAACAACACACAAAGCAACAAACACACGATGATCATAAGAAACCACACAAGTAAGCTTATAGTGTATGTGTATCAACGCAGCGTCAGCAGAAATTTCTTTGCCTATCACATGTGATACGAAATTTCAAATGTGCCCTTCACTGGTTTAAAGTCGACTCCGAACGACAGATTTTTGAGAGACTTTACATGGCAATTTTATTTCACTCTCAGAGCTTACGCCAGAAATCAGCTGAGAGGAAGTCGCCGCAGAAAAATCTTTTCATGTTCGTTTTCTTGGACATGTCTAACCTGTTGTTTAAATCGAGGCCGCACGTCTAATAAGCCAACACATTACCTACTAGACTACGGCGACTACCGCTCTTGTATTCATATCGTCTCAAATTCGAAACTTTTATTAGTTCTCGTACCCCTTCTTCCAGAAATGAGCCTTATCGCAGGAGAAGACTTTTCGATGTAAATTAGGGCCAATTGCCAACTGCTCTAGAGCCCTACAGTTTAAAACTAATTCCGAACGAAGTCTTTTAAGAGACTTTTCGTAAACAAACAAAACTTTAAATTATTTTTTGATTAACTTATTCGTAAGAACTGCAGAAATACTAATCTTATATATTTTTCTCCGACCTGGTTACAGAACCCTACCCAATTTATTATCTCCTTTTTTGGAAGATATTTTTCTGTTTCTTTTAGCTTTAAACCAACCTTATTGGACTTACTGCAAAGTTTCTCTTTCTCTTATCTTATAGTCATATTCAGATATTATGAATGTTAAATACAGAGTTTTAAAAGATTTTTCATTGTATTTATATTCGTATAGGGTCTTAAGCGTTTCCAATCTTCAAATTTTAATAAAGCAAAGTATGTGTGAGGTATCACCGAAATTTTTTATTCGTTTGGAAGATGTTTGATATTGATGCCATTATGAGTAGAATACATACATACATAATTGGTCATTATAACCCTTCAGTCAGGATTACGACCTAGCTTATCACACCACTTATGTTGTGTGTGTTAATTTTATACATGAGTGGCGGGACCTACAGTTTAAAGTCGACTCCGAACGACTGTTTTTTTGAGAAGCTTTTCATGGCAATTTTATTTCCTCTCAGAGTTTTTACCAGAAATCTGCTGAGAGGAAGTCGCCGGAGAAATATTTTCATATTTTCATTTTGGTGTCTGACCTGGGATACGAACTCGGGCCTTCAGTCTAATAAGCCAACATACTACCTACTAGAGTACGGCGACTTCATATCCTTATTTAATTAGTCATTTCAACCCCTTTGTCACAATTGCAATCTAGCTTCTGACACCATTTATATTGCTTGTATTTTAATTTCATCCATTAGTGGCAGGACCTACAGTTTAACGAGAACACCGAATGAGAGATTTGAGAAATTTCTCTTAGTAATGTTATTTATTCGCAAAATTTTTTGCCAGAAGACTGAGTGAGGAAAGTCGCTGAAAGAAATATTTTTTAAAGTTTCCTTTCGTTTGTGATGTTTGAGCTGTGGTTTGAACCATCGGGTTTTATCTAACAAAACCAGTATGCTACGTACAACACTACGACGATTACAGTCTGTCAAATTAGTTGTCATTTGTTCTGTCTGTTTTGCCAGATCACCATCGACAACCATAGATAACGATATGTGTTCCCAGAATGGTTTCGGGAACAGTTGAAAACTAACCTCAATTTTCGAAGAAAAATCATTTTCAGTGTAAATCAGTGTTGAAAAATTTAAATTTTAAAATGGTACTGAAATATAACTGAAAGAGTACTTGTTCGTATCAAATGGTAAAGTACACTAAGTCCTTTTTTTACGCGATCTCTTTTTACGCGATTTCACTTTAACGCGTTTATTTTTGCAGCGCAAATTCCTTTTTTTACGCGAATTTCTCACTTTAACGCGATTGCTTTTTTTCGTTTTTTGCTTGTTTACCATAGATGGGAAATTGTGGCACATTGTGCCATTTTTGGCACAATTTCGTCGTCTCTGGCCCGGCGGTACACTCAAGTCGATTTTGGCCCTGAAGATGTTCATTTTCCATCACTGTTGTTTACATATTTTTGCGCGTAATAATTTTCGAATACATACATATAATACGGGGAAGTCCCAACAAAAAAATTTTACTCTATGTGTATCAATTATTGCAAATATGTATTGTTTTTGAATATTTTTTTGCGCGTATATTTTGTTATACGCGATATTTTTTATATTCGGAACCAATTCGTCAGTTAATATTGGAAAACTAACCATTTTTACGCGATTTTTTTTTACGCGATTATTGGTTTTGCCACTAAAAGGACTGAGTGTATTGCTCTTTAAACAGTAGTGTTAGTGTTTTTTTTTATCAATTAACAGTTTGGTTTTTTTTACCACAAAACATAACACTTTCTCTCTCTTTCTTACAAACCCCGATGCCACAGCATTTGTTTTGCAAGCATCGCAACAAACAAACACATAAATTTATTGTGTTGGTTTACAAATAATTTTGAAACTCACCTTTCACTAACTGCTCATCCACTCACATCCTCTCTCTCTCTTCGTTGTTCTAATGTTGTTTAGTTCAACAACACACACATTTCAATATACATGCCTATACACCATACATGTGCATGAATATACGCACGAAGAAAAAACACTTTTTTACTTTCAAGGCCATGCAACACAACATTAATTTTTTTTTTATATATAAACCGGTTTTGCTCTGCTTTTGTACTCCGGTTAGGAAGTTTTCAAATTTTATTACATATTAAAACCTTTTTGTTGTTGTTGCGTTGAATTTTACATTCAAGGCCTTGCACTAACAACCACACATCACTTATGATTTTTGCTATTTTTTTTAACATACACCCTCACTGATGTACTCCATTTTACAATAATTTTCCAGTGATTCTTATTGAAACTACATAAAAAAATGTTAATTAAAACCTTTCTTTTCCATTATCATTTTTATTATTAATAAACATTTACACATGCTTGTTTTAACACAATACATATGTAGGTACCTAAATATATTATTTTATTGACACAACTTTTCTATTTTATTTTACTTATTAACTAAACCGCAAACACTTTGACTTACACCTTCTTAAATAGAACGAAAACAACAACTAACCGGCTGCCGGCCTTGCAGTTCAATCAATTAATAACATGACGATTACAAGACAATAACAACAACAATCAGATCAATCAGCTAATTTAAATGAAATTGAGTGCATATGCACTCTCCTTTACCTTTGCTGTCCATATTTTAAAAAAAGAATATAACACGAGAGCAAAGCATTTCATAAAAACTTAACGAAATGTAAACCAAATTACAGCAAAGTTTAATATGCCTTCTAAATTATAAAGGCATTGTTATTGTAATGAATAAACAAATCAATGTTATTTTTTTCTCTTTTTTTTTTGTGGTCAAACAATGTTAAGAAGATTTCTTGCATTCTGCATTGCATAGAGCAAACAACACTCTTTCCTCTCTGTTCTTTAGTATTGAATGCATGCATGACAACCGAAAGAAAACAAAAACAAACAACAACAAATACACTCATGTTATTTTTCTGTTTCTCTCATTATGTCTTTATCAATAAGAAACAAAAACAATTGGAAGAACAACATACATATTTCCATTTCACTCCCAAATTATGTAGTTTTACTAGGCAAGCATAAGGTTATTATTCAATCATTCATTCATTATCCATTAATAATTTAATTTAATACAATGTGAGTTGAAAAATCTTCATGCATCCGCTTTCATGCTGCTTCAATTGTTATTCATTCAAAGTCTTAATGTTCTTCACCCACAGAATTCAAGTTTTATGCAATGTGTGTGTAAAAAACAGCAGCAAAAAACTTCGACTTCATGCACACACAAATTCCTTCGCTTTGTTGTTCATGCATTCATTCACATTCACAAACGAAATGGTCTTTTAGCACACAGACCATATTTATATGTACAATGTAAGTAGGTATAGCGCGTATAAAAAAAACTTTCATGCATTCGGCTTAATGCTAAAATGCTTCTTCGATTGTTGTGGCATGAAAGAGTGTTAGTGGTTTGCTCTACACACGCTTTGTTTTTGTGTGTCCATATATTAATTGGCTTGAGAAAAAAGAAACAACATGAATGTATTGATGGATTCTATGATATTTTACAAAAACAATTGTATTGTTTTGGCTTTGCTATAATTTTTGTTTACATTTTTGGACATGAATACCACTCTTCTCCCACCTTGCTCGCTCATAATTTAAAACACTATGAATAAAAAAAATTTCAATGCCACTCGATTACCTACATACACACTTATTGTTTCGGCTGTTATGCATGTATTTGAAACTAACGAACAGAGAGGAAAGAGTTTGCTCTATACAATGTAGAATGCAAACGGAATGCAATCTACTTAACATTGATTGACGACAAACAAAAATAACATTCATTTGTTTATTCTTACCATAACAATGCGTTTATAAATAAATTATAAGGCATGACAAACTTTGCTGTAATTTGGTTTACATTTCGTTAAGTTTTTACGAAATGCTCTGCTCTCGTCTTATATTATTTTTTAAAATAAGGAGAGCAAAGGCAAAGAAGAGTGCATATGCACTCAATTTCATTTAAATTGGCTGATTGATCTGATTGTTGTTGTTATTGTCTCAATTTTTATTTTAAAAGAACTACAAGGTCGGCTCCCGGTCAGTTATAGTTTTCGTTCTATTTAAGAAGGTGTAAGTCAAAGTGTTTGCGGGGCTTAAAATTAAAAGTAAAAGTGAAATAAATTTAAGTTTGTTAATAAGCAAAAAAATATAAAAGTTGTGTCAATAAAATAATATATGTATGTATTGTGCAAATGTCCATGTGTAAATGTTTATTAATAATAAAAATGATAATGGAAAAGAAAGGTTTTAATTAAAATTTTTTTTATGTAGTTTCAATACAAATCATTGAAAATTTTTGTAAAATGGAGTACATAAGTAAGGGTGTACGTTAAAAAAAAGAGAAAAAATCATAAGTGTGTGTGTGAAGTGTGGTTGTTAATGCAAGGCCTTGAATGTAAAAATCAAAGCAACAACGACAAAAAGGTTTTAATATGTAATAAAATTTAAAAACTCCCTAGCTGGAGTACAAAAGCAGAGCAAAAAAATTAATGTTGTGTTGCATGGCCTTGAAAGTGAAAAAGTGTTTTTTTTTTGTGCGTAGATGAATGGTGTATAGGCATGTATATTGAAATGTGTGTGTACTGGAACTGAACAACATTAGAACAACGAAGAGAGAGAGGATGTGGGTGGATGAGCAGTTCTTATAAGGTGTGTTTCAAAATTATTTGTAAACCAACACAAGAAATTTAATTTGTTACGATGCTTGCAAAACAAATGCTGTAGCATCGCGGTTTGTTAGAAAGAGAGAGAAAGTGTTGTGTTTTGTGGTATAAAAAACCAAACTGTTAATTGATAAAAAAAAAACACTAACACTACTGTTTAAAGAGTAATACATACTGCAGTAATGTTATGGTGATTTCAAGGTTATTTACTTGCACCACAAGGCAATTAAAGATTTTAAGAAGAAAAGGTTTTGAGTGATCAAATTTGTGTTCAAAAGTTTTTTCTTTTAAATTTTTTTAAGCTTGTTGTCTTTATATTTAAAATGTTTTTCAATACATATGTAGGTATATTAAATATTTTTAAAATTAATTTTTTTTTGTACTTTTCTTACTGTTTCTTTTAATTAATTTATTTGTAATTTTTTTTTTTTAATTCTTTTACTTTTTATGCCTGTGCAAATTTAATATCTGTTGCCCATTTGTGTTTATTACTAATACTACACTGTAGAGGCCTATTTCCAGATGAAAACACAATCCACATGAAATCCAAAAGCAAACAAAGCATCCTAAACAATTTATTGTTTGTTGTAAATTGTGGGCTGTTGTGGATTTTGAGAACTACATAAGAACTATAGGTTGTTGATTACTAATTTCTCTTGACCTCAATTGAACATCAACATGTAATTTTAACAGTTAGGCACTATGAGTCACACAGCTCATGCCGTATTAGATATTGTGTACGAATGATTTGTGAAGTGACCACGGAGATCGAGCGATTTAACCCCGATAGATTTATTCTTGTGGGATTTTCTTAAGTCACTAATAAACCGCAAACTACAGCAGTTATCAGACTATTGAATACAGGATTCATAGTAGTACGAGCAATTTAATAAAATTGTATAAGGCAACAGTTTTATTTGGCAATAAATTGAGTTTTGTCAATACAGTTGGCAAGTAAAACTTTGATGCAGCAAATAATTCAGGTTCACAATGTTTTCAGGACCAAACGATATTTTATTTTACTCAACATAGAGCGAAGGCGCCGTAGTCTAATAGACAGCGTTAGCCTTAAGGCCACGGTTCAAACCTCACGTCAGAGGTCTCGAACAAAACGAAATATGAAAAAATATTTCTTAGCTGATTTCTGTGCAACCACTCTGAGAGTAAACAGAAATTTTCATTTAAAGTTTATCAAAAAAAAATGTGATCGACTTTAAACTGTAGGTCACACCACCAATGATAAAATTAACACGCACAACATAAGTGGTGTTAGAAACTAGGTCGTAATCCTGACTAAAGGACTGTAATGACCGATTATGTGTTATGTAAACATAAAGCGACTGCTGAGGTACATATTCCCCTAGAATTTATTAAGAATTATAGAAAAAGGAGCTGTCCTATGCTCCCTAGTAAGGAGTAAAAGGAACATTTATATAGGAAAAGACGTTGTATTAAAGACTGATCCTTAAGACTTATTTTCATCTAAAGGGCATAGGCATATTCATGCACACATACATGTACACTAGAGCCCCAACATGCGTCGTTAATGGGGACCGGAGAATTGCGACGCAAATCAAAACGACGCAAATCGAATCAACTTTTTCTATACAAATGCATCGAAATTTAATTTATTGGGACCAAGAATTCAAAGAAAAGCAAAATGAATGAATAATGAAAACATTTTTCATTATTTTATTTAGTTCAACAAATGTTTTTTAATTATTATAAAGAAATAACAAAACAATAAACAGAAGTTGCAAGAATTTTAAAATAGAAAAAAAATTCTAAATATGTTCCACAATACAAATACTAAAATGGTAGTACTCAATGCTGCAAGAAAAAAATTAAACGTATGTAGCGTCACAAATCGAAATTTAAACGACCCAAGTTGGGATTCAAACGACGCAAATCGAATCGACGCCAATCGGGGACGAAACGACGAAAATTTAATCGACGCGAGTTGAAATTGCAACAAATCAAGCTGAGTTTTGTCAATTTTTAAAAAGCGACGCAAATCGAAACGACGCAAGTCGGATCGACGCAAGTCGGGGCTCTAGTGTATATAGTACATTGAGCAAATATTTCTAAAAACTTTCCCACAAAATTTCAAAATTATAAATCTTTGGCTGTAGCACAACAATGAAGCAAATGATTCAAACGAATGAAAGAAATGATTCAAATATTAATAAAATTATAAAAAAGGAAAAATAACAATAATGAACATAAAAAGGGACATGCAACATACTGAACTTGTCTATTTCGGCATGCAGCCATACACTTAAGTGTGCAAGAACAAATTCCACCTATAATTGCGCAATTGATACATGCTAACAACAACAAACAGATAAAATTATGTGAACTTTCCTCAAGGGAGGTACGTAGCGCATACACGTTTGCAGTAGAGGGTAAACTTTTGACTTGACTTCTCCAATTACCAGCGGTTAAATGTAGCCGAGGGAACAATGTCAATAACGCACGACAAACACTGTTTAAATTGAGTTTTTTCTTTTCGTTGTTTTTTATTACGTTGTTGTACTTTTCATTTTTCACCTCCGAATAATACTTTTGGAAATTGTTTAAATGTGCTGTCTGACAGATTCAATATGTAATTCTCATGCAACAAACGGTACAAAGCGAATGTTTATGTTTCAACCTCAAAGTCAAACCCACCCTAACACTTAAGCGGCACTGACAACAAAGAGACAAACAAACAATTAACGTAACTGCAGTTACACTCTTCCGTTATGAGAACGCGTGCTACCTATCCATTCCGTTATTCGAAAGCGAAAACACACACTAGTTGAGTTTACATTTCCATTTTAGTTTTCCATTTCATATCCTGATTTCAGTTGTCGCAAAAACTATAAATAACTGTGTGGTTACATTGTCTGTCTATCTGTGTAGAGCTGTCTGTGCCAACAATAGGTTTTTATTAGCCATACCCTTAACAAAAAAGCACTTCAAAAGTCAACAGCTTCCCACGATAATCCCTTGAGATGAGTTCTTAGTAGCGCTTATGAGTTTATTAATCGTACACGTTTTTAAATCAGCGTGTATGGCAGCAAACGTATGTTGCATGTTCAAAGAAATAATAAGTGACTCTTGAGATGGGACACCTAAACACCCATACACACTAGTTTAGTTGCTTTTGAAATAGAAATCCATTAAATATGGTTTTGAAATATTGCAAAATGTCGATATGCATTCATTCATTTAGTCCTGCCCTTTTAAAAGGCAATTAATACGTCTTCCTCTTATTGGCAGACACATAAATTCTATTGACAACTTAATTGTCCAACAAAGCTTTGTCTTATTTATTCACTTTTTATTTCTATTTTTTCATTGTTGTTGTTGTTGTTATCCTACTTTTTTCTTTTTTTGACTAGTGGTCAGTTTTACAAAAACAAAACATATCGAATAGAGAAAATGAATTACAAGTCAACAACAATTTTTCAATTTGAACTTCCATGTATTTCAGTTTGTTGTATCGTTACTTGGAATTCATACACGAGTGTGTATGTGTGTGTGTAAAGTTACATTTGCGGCTCCTCAGCCGGAGACGATTCGACACTGTTACCTCCGGCTGGATTCCGTTTCCGTTTAAGGTCACCGTGCCAAAATGTTCTTATTTATGACTTTTTCCCTTTTAATATTTTACTTTTCTAGGCATGTGAGTGTGTCGTTCGTTTTATTTTTTTATTTTTTATTATTTTTTATTTTTCTCAAAGTATTCACAAGTATTTGAACACATTTATTGTATTTATTTTCTTTAGAAATTCTAAACACAGTATGTTTGATACCAATAAGTGAAGCTTAAATAAGGATTTCCTATAGTTTTAGAGCACATATAGGTTACGTATACTTGTACATGTATACATACATACATTTATATATTGCGTGTATGTATGTTACTAATAGATATGTTTATGACTTAATGAAAAACCGTCAATTATGTTGATGATTTATAAATTCTTAAGAATGATTTCTACGGCCCATTATTCAAACAGTTGTCAGTTTTAAATGCATTACTTGTCAACTTACTTCCCATGAGATGAATTCAGGCTCTAAGGTAACTAAAGCACGAAAAATGGGTATACCTTACATCGAGTTCTACAGAAGCTGTAATAACTAGAAAAAAAGATGACCGAATTTATTTACACCCAGAATTTATTTACAGAACATAAAATTCGCGGAACGGCTGAGAGATATCAACCAGAAGTTTTAATTATTTGATTGAACAGATGATATTAGTGTTACAACCTGACCATATAGGACCCAAGTAAACAAAGCCTATTGAGGCGGCTGCCAATTGAACCTAATCTAACCTATCTTAAATGCAGGGTTTACCAAAAAATTTTTGGTTATGTATTAGTGAGTAAGAGAGAGAAAATAAATTGAGAGAATTGATTTATTTACAGCCATAGAAAAGTGTTTGTAATATACGTTATTTTGATTTTCATTTTATCAACTTACATATGGCTTAATAATTTTAGATAAATAAAAATAAAATAAAAAAATCCATTTTTTATTAAAAGATCGTAAAGGTATCCAACTTTGGCTTAAAAATTAGACCATGTTTTTAGATAAATAAAAATAAAAAAAATAATAAACCATTTTTTATTAATAGAGAAAAAGCAAGCATTCTAAAGCATTTAAAAAAAATTATACTATGCGACAAAATATATAAGGCATTGAATATTATCAAAAGCATCTTTTAACATACAATATTTTTTGAGTGTCATTCTGAAAAAAATGGTAAAGCATCCGCCGCACATGTGTTCTTGTCGCAGTCTGATCGACAACTAAATCAAAAAACACAAGAATGCGTGTGAGTCTCTCAGCACAATTGTGCTATGAAATGGTAAACGATGCTTAAATGTGTGACGAAATTGTTTGTGAATTTCAGACTTTTGCCTAGAAGTTCAGATTCTCGCAGTATGCAGGCTCTTTTTGAAAAGTCAAACTTTATGAAAAGCTAAACTATTTTGATAAGATAGTTTCGTTCATTTTATTTTTCCCACTCTGTATCTGCTACCATATGCTATTGAATGCACTCCTTCTATTTGAATTTGCCATTGTGTCAGTTCTTGCAAGCGCATCGTCTTTGTTCTTATCTACAATGTCTCCGTGTTCAGGAACCCATATTCGGATAACCGTTGAATATCTCGCTATCTCCTCTAGAGACACGCGGTATTCTTAGACAATCTTAGATAGTGTGCACATTCTCTAGGAATCCAATGGCTGCTTTATTTAATTGATCATTACAACCCTTTAGTCAGGATTACAACCAAGCTTCTCACACCACCAATGTTGCATGTGTTAAATTTATACAGCAATCTTTATAGCCATTAAATAGTCCTTTAGCTTGAATAGAATTACATTAACCGGGTAGTGTAATCTGTTTGTAGTCGCCGTTGTCTAGTAAGTAGTCTTACAGTAAGTCTTACAACATGAGGCGTCGGTTCAAACCCCAGGTCAGACATCAAAACGAAAATATGAAAAAATATTTCTTCGGCGACTGCCTCTCAGCAGATTTCTTGCAAAAACTCTTAGAGTAAAACAAAATATTGCCATGAAAAGTTTCTCAAAAAATCTGTCGTTCGGAATCGACTTAAACTTACTTAAACTGCAGGTCCTATCAAACCTAACCTAGGTCCCACCACTCATGTATAAAAAAAATTAACACACACAAGCTAGGTCGTAATCCTGACGTAAAAGTTTGTAATGACCAATTATGTATGTATGTATGTTATGTATGGGTAGAGCAATTTAAGATTCAGTTGTTTTTTAAAAAATCCACAGCCGACTTTGTCGCGTGACCTAAATCCATCAGTGAATATTTAGATGGCATTCTCAAAGATGATTTTCTTTGGTCAAACCTGATAGCTGGCCTGTGCTTATTTAAATGTATCTTTCTTTCAATTTTGAATACAAGAAAGAGTTCATATTAGGGATGCCAATCGGGAAATCCCGAATCTCGAAATCCCGGGATTTTCGAGATTCAAAAATCCCGAATCCCGGGATTTTTTAAAACTTGTCCTGGGGTTTTTCGGGATTGTGAATTCATATGCACTTTGACCTTGTAAAAGGTCCTGAAAAAAAATTCTATATCACTCGACTTCGATAATAGCATCTCAGATGAGGAGAACCCTACTTTCATTGCTAAAAAGATATTTGATAAAATTGAAGAATGCAAAAGCCCTATAAAATCAATTAATAGATTTACTGATTTAGATACTCAACTGTCCAAAGAAACAGATTTATTTACATCAGGAGGTGGTAGAGCTGAATATTTACAAGCTGCATATAGCTATCTTGGAACTATTTTACCAACAAGTGTTTATTGCGAGAAGTTTTTTCAACGGCAGCGTATGTTGACAACAAAATTCGTTCAAGCCTATCAGATCACATATGTTAGATGCTTTAATCTTTTTTTGGAATCCAAATAATTTTCTGAAAACTAATGCATTTGCATATGTATGAATAATTTTTATTTTTGTTAATTTACGCTTTTTTGTTACTTTTTGTTTTGTTTTTTTATATATTTTATTTTTATAGACATATAATTCTGATATAATTGGAATATAAATGAAATTGTTAACAAAATATGTTTCTTTCACTTTTTATTTTTGAGAGAAAATTGAATCCCGAATTATCCCGAAATTTCCCGGGATTTCGGGATCGGGATTACGAAATCCCGAATCCCGGGATTTTTAAAAATCAATCCCGTTTGGCATCCCTAGTTCATATATGGTGTCGACAATTTACTACAAAAGAAATTTCGTTAAGGTAGAATTTTTTTTTATTCATAATCCCAATCAGCGGATTTGGTTACCAATGAATATCTTCAAAGTATACTTTAATACAAATTTTTACCGTGATCATATTGTACATGCTAGACAATTCGAAAACTTTGGTATTTCAATTTCTCGAATATCTGCAGCCCCTCGTGAGTTTCAAGAACCGATGATATCACCAAGTACATGACAATTAATTAGTCTTTATTAACAATAATATTATATTAATTACTAAAGTACTACCTTCCATTTGCTTAATATTAAGACCTATTACATTTTTGTTCGGGTTATTTTTCTAAAATTATTATCATAATGTTTATATTGAGAAAAATATATTGTTCAGACACTGTTAAACCAACATAAAGAATAAAATAGGGCTTGTCTTAAACCCTTCTGCTGCGCACATTCGCCCACAAGTATAATATCGTCTTTAAAAAAATATAAAAAAATCAATTTTAAATGAATACTAATCAACAAATTAATAAAAAAAATAAAAACAAATTAAAGTAGCCACCATATCTCAGTGTATTCAGCTGATTTCATATTCGAATTTTGTGATTAAAAAATAACAAAAATAATTACAAAATTCCTCAAATCTTTTAAAGTCGTTAAACGTTAAAGAATTTCTATGTGAATGGCTTTCAAAATTTAAATAGCAGAACGAAAAAGCGTCAGTTCGCAAAAATATGCCACTCATTGAGCGTTTGCCAACAAAGATGACATTTTTATTTCCATTTCAGTTCAGTTCAAAATTATATTTTTTGTTCCTTCTGTTCTTCTCTTCTGTATTGTATGCGTCTGGTGGGTGCAAAAATTAACACTTGTGCTCATAATGCTGCCATTGTTAGTGTGTCCTGTTCATCACTTAAACACCCGTTAGATGGAGATGGAAGAGGATTAAATTTTTTTCCTTTGGATTTTAATGAAATTTTAAATGAAATTAAACTGTGTATGAAACATACGGTCATACTGAATTTGTAAAAAATACGTGAAAAATATTTAAAAATGAAAAATCAAAATAAAAACGGAACGAAGTAGAATGATCCCAGAACAGTTAACGTACGCCCACAATAGAAAAACAGCGATAACATGCTGTGTTATTATAATTGTATACATATACACGTAAAAAGACAGCGACTCCATTATGATGACAGATGATTATCATGCTGATTCCGATGATGAGTTAAATGATTTTTTTTTTTATTATTAAATATTAAAATAAATTTTATTTAATTTTAAATCACAAATATATATGGTTGTTGTAGATGTTTGAGGATTAAACGAATACATGTAACGACACACATACATATGTACATACGTATGTAATGAAGGACTTCTTCTATTCAACTGATATTTTTTCGTAAAGTTTATAAAGTCCAGAAACGCACCTAATGGGTCCTTTTTGTATAATATACGTAAATGCTAGCAATCAAATCATCCAATTCAGGCCATGTTTTCGCCGTTGACAGTAATTTCCTGATCAACCGAGTTCTCATAGAAATATGGACGATTACAGTGCCAGCCCAAAATCCACACCAAACAGTGACTTTTTTGGGATACATTAGACACTCTTGGATCACATGTGTGTTGGTATTGCCGCAAATTCGACAATTTTGTTGGTTTACGTACCTTTTCATTCAGAAATAAGCTTCATCGCTGTAGAAAATTTCTCGATGAAAATAAGGGTTTCTACTCCAGAACACATTCAACGAACACACACTATTTTCATATGGTGGAGTACATTCAGTTTCTTGACCAGTTGAATTCTGTATGGGTACAGGACAAAGTCGTGATGCAAAATTCCCTAAGTTGAGATATGCGAAAGGCCAAGTTCTTAGGAACGACAGGAATCGACTGCTGCGGATTCTCCTGTACACTAATGGACTACAGCGATGTTTGCAACATTTCTTGCGTTTCGGCTATGGTCGATCGTTTAATAAACGATTGGACTTCAATTTATCCACCACACTACCAATAGTCCTTTCAGCAGGACAATTACAGCGATCGTAAAATGGGCGAAACGCTCGGTAAGTTATCAGAACACATACATAATAATTGATCATTACAACCTTTCAGTGAGGATTACAACCTAGCTTCTCACACCACTTATACTGTGTGTGTGTTAATTTTATAAATGAGTGGCGGTACCTGCATTTAAAAGTCGATTCCGAACTACAGATTTTTGAGAGACTTTTTCATGGCAATTTTATTTTACTCTCAGAGTTTTTGCCAGAAATCTGCTGAGAGGAAGTCGCCGAAGAAATATTCTTCATACTTCGTTTTACTGAAGATATCTGCCTGGGGTTTTGAACCGAGGCCTCACATCTAATAAGCCAACACACTAGCTACTAGATTAAGGCGACTACAAGAGCGCAAAGTTACAACGCAAAATTCCTCAAGTTGTGTTATGCGAACAGCCAAGTTCTTAAGAGGGATACGAAATGGACTACCTCGGATTCTTCTGCACAATTTGACAATGGTCAATCGCTAGTTTACGACAGGTCTTACGTTTCGTCGACGTACTGATGTTGGTCAATCTTTTACTAAACCATTGGACTTGAATTTATCTATCACACTGCGAATAGTGTTTTCAAAAGGACGATTATAGCCGTCGTAAAGTAAACAAAGCGCACGTTACGTTGTCTGAACAGAACACCCATTATGATGAAACAATTTTATCCAGTGCACATTTAGGTGAAAGCTCTATCCGTCCATTGTCAGTTTGCAAAACAAACTAAATTAATGACCAACCAGAGGGCCGTTATCAACTGTTAAAGTTGGAAATTTCCAGTTGAAGGACCTGATACAGGAGCGTTATCCCATATTTTAAAACATATTTTTATGTGTTCTCGCTTTCAGCATCAATATTTATCACATAAAATATCTTCTGTGATGTAAATGTTTATCATTAAAGATTTGTTCTCATTGTCATTCATTCTCTATATTTAATATGCCTTTGTACATGTTTATGTACATATTTATAATAAAAAAAATTGTAATAATTATTACACCCAAATCTTTACCAAACTTTATATTCTTCTAAGTCAACAACCATGACATTGTCGAAAAGTTAAAAGTCATGGTCACACATACTTACACCCATACCCTTGTAAATATGTATGAGTAACAAAAAATAAAGTCGAAACACATTTTTTTTATTTGTAAATAAAATTTTCTCACATTTTGGCCATAAAAAGTTAAACCAAGTTTACAAGGGTGACTTGACAGCAATCACACATTCACACACTTCAGGCTAATAGAGGTATATGCGAACATTTAGAAAGTCTATGTTGTCCTGTAATGCGTTTGTGTGTGTCCGTGTGTGTGTGTGTGTGTACTTAAATGAATATTTGACATGAAGCGTATGTCTATTTGGCTATTCGAATGACCGAATGACTAACAATAAGTTAATAATGTAGTGGCTGATATAAAAGCACATTCACGCATACGTTTACACATTTACAGTGTGGAACAAAACATGTAAAGCAAATTCTAAAATTAATATAACCGGTATGATTTATGATAAAATATATTCAGAAGCAACTTATACAAACCATGAGAAACAAATACACCCACAACGCACAACTATCTGCGGCGGATTTTGATCAAATGAGGAATCTAGTAAGTAGTGTGTGGGCTTATTAGACGTGAGGCTACGGTTCAAACCCCAATTCGGCATCTCCAACAAAACGAAATACAAAAAAATATTTTTTCGGCGACTTTTTCTCATCAGATTTGTGGCAAAAACTCTGAGAGTTTCTCTAAAATCTTTCGTTCGGAGTCGGGTTAGTAGTTCCCGCCTCTGATGTGTAAAACATAAGTGGTGGGTGAAACAGTCAACAACAGAAAAATGTTAACTGAGTTGTTGCAGCTTCAACGGAACAGCATGAATCTAAACGAAATGTGATTTCATCTCAAATTATCTCAAGAAATTCTAAAGTCCACTGGCCACCACGATAATACAATCTAACGTCGTGCAATTTATTTCTTTGAAGTTTTGGGAAACCTAGAGTTTAGACGAGTGAACCAGAAACAATTATTTCTTTACAATTCAGTACTAAAATCACGAAAAACTGCTTTCTTACTGAGGCATCCTCTGGTTTTAAGTAAAAACCGACAAATCATCTTCAACCATGAAACCCATTTCTGGTTGAATAGATGCGCGAACAAATTACATTGTCGAATGTGGAATTGTACCAAACCACATGAGTTCCAAGAGCGTCCAATGTATACCGAAAATATCACTGTTTGGTGTAGGTTTGGAGTTGGCAGCGACATCGAACCATACTTCTTTGATAACAATGTTGTTTGATAGGTATAGTGCCTGCCATTGACAGGCACGTAGATGATTATCTACTTCTTTTGAGCTAAATGGATGATCCGGATACCAACGACACATTATTTCAACAGGACAGCGCTATGAGCCACACAGCTCATGCTAAATTGTATATCCTGTACGACCCATTTCAGAACATGATTATGTTGAAGCCGTCGTAGTCTAGTGGTTAGGGTGTTGGCTTATTAGACGTGGAACCACGGTTCAGACCCCATGTCACACATTTCCAAAAAAATGATTCGTCAGCGACTTCCTCTCAATATATTTCTTGCAAAAACTCTTAAAGAAAATAAAATTGCCATGAAAAGTTTCTCAAAAATTTGTCGTTTGGAATCGACTGTAGGTACCGCCAGTCATGTATAAAATTAACACACACACAGTATAAGTGGTGTGAGAAGCTTGGTCGTAGCTCTGACTAAAGAGTTATAATGTCTAATTATGTTCGTATGTACAATGTATGGTTATCTGACGTGTATGTGATGTGGACTGGTAACAAAGATAGTGCAATTTCAGCCTGTTAAACTTTTTCTTGTGGGGTTTTCTTAAGTCGCATTAGTATGTGAATGAGCCACAAGCCACAACAATTCTAAAAACCACCATAACCCAATGCCGGCGAACAAATTCTACTTGAATTATTCGCCAGAGTCATGGAAAATTATACATTTCGGATGAGCTTCGCCCAGAGAAGCCGCGGCAATATTTAAACGATGTTGTACTCCACATATATACCACCATTTTCACCAAATTCTACTTGAATTATTTGCCATAGTCATGGAAAATTTGACATTTTGGATGAACTTTTCCCAGAGAAGCCGCGGCAATATTTAAACGATATTGTACTCCACAAATAATCGCATTAGTAGGTCTCAAACTGGAATAAAAACTTTTCACGATGTCTGACACACACTTAGATTTATTTGAATTTGAAAATAGGCAGCGCTTAAAAACAAATTCTACTTGAATTATTCGCCAGAGTCATGGAAAATAGGAAGAGCTTATCCCAGCGAAGCCATGGCTACATATAAAAGATGTTATATACCACTATAATCTCGTTAATAGGTCTCACACCGGAATAAAAAATTTCGACGATTCACACACACTTTGAAGTCGCCGTAGTCTAGTAGGTAGTGTGTTGGCTTATTAGACTAAAGGCCCGAGTTCAAATCCCAGGTCAGACATCAAAACGAAAATATGAAAATATTTCTTCGGCGACTTCCTCTCTCAGCAGATTTCTGGCAAAAACTCTGAGAGTAAATAAAATTGCCATGAAAAGCTTCTCAAAAATCTGTCGTTCAGAGTCGACTTTAAACTGTAGGTCCCGCCACTCATGTATAAAATTAACGCACACAACACGAGTGGTGTGAGAAGCTAGGACGTTGTACAATGGGTCAATTCGACCTCCGGGTACTGTACTTGTCACAGTTGACAAGTACACGTCCTCTAACCTAACCTAACCTAACACACACTTAGGTTTATTTGAATTTGAATACAAGTAGCGCTTAAAAACAGACTGTTGTTAGTACATGCCTAGATAACACAATCCGACTAAATTTCATCATAATTTATTTGTTTGTTTGTTTTCTTACCCACTGTAACTTTGTGTGGTGTGTGTGTGTGTATATTAATTTGTATGCATGTAGTTAATGCGTGCGTACGCTTGTACATATGTATATTTGAAATCATTGTATGTGAAAATTTTTAATGTAAATATTTTTATTCACGGCCTCATGGCCCTTTTCGCAGTTCAGTTAACATTCAATAAATTTTTGTTCTCCGATTTTCTATAAAAATGACAACACAAAAGCAGATACAAAACAGTAGCAACGATGGGATTATTAATGAAAATAACAACAACAACAACACATACATGGTTATAGTTTTCTTTGTCATTATCATCCCTTCTAATAAAATAATAAATTTTATTATTATTATTACTACAACAACAACAATAACAACAAAAACTTGCTGATTATTTGGTTGGACGTCTCACTGGCTGGTGTCTTGATTTTACTGTGATTCGGCATAAGCACACAATCATAAATCATTCGTATAAATAAAGTCCTTGATGATGATGATGATGTTGTTGATAGTGATGATGATGATGTACAAGGCACTTAATTTACGTTCTTATTTACATGGCTTTAATATTCTAATCCAGCTTTGTTGCAGTTCTTATCTGCCTTGTAATCCTTTGAAAGGAATCTAAAGCATACAGTCTCTATTCATTATGCACGCGATACAATTAATTTGTTGCTGGCAATAATTAACCAAATAAAGATAACAATTGTAAAATTAAAACAACAACAACAACAACCAGAATAACAATCTTAATAAAATCATAACAATTAAAATGAAAACTAACAAATTCAATACATCCTTCACTCATATAAACATATCGAGCTTCTGTAGTAAAACTAAGTTTCCTGCCACCCTAATGAATGAATACCATATCTCCTGTGGTGGTATATTTTCCTATGGCACCGATAGATAAATCAATTGAAAATTTATTGCTCGTGTGCTGACTGAATGGCTGGCGTACTGTTGTCGGCCCATTGTTTTGGTATCAAAAATTCTCACGCGCACACTTCAGATGGATGATCATTTTATGATCTGATGATGATGATGATTGGCTTCATTGTGTAACTGGTTGCAGCATCATTAACATCCATCCACTATTATTTACTCAGCTTCATATTATTATTCCCACTGCAACGTACATATAAAATAACAACACAGCATAGCTGGCAGTTTTTTTTTGACAAAGGGGAGGAGGGTTGTGTACGTTTTTGAATTGTTGCTTCTTTGGACGTCACACGCTATACGCTTTAATCGGATTAACGCTGAATAGCACTTAAGAGTCAAATGATTATCACAATGTAGTTACGCTACGATCTATCAGCCACTTCAAACTCATAGCTATTCTTGTCTGTTTGGTTATTTGTTTGTTTCTCTGTTCATTTGTTGTGATTGTCTGTTAATGGTTCGTCTCGAAAGCATGTGTTTGTTTACATTTCTGTTCAGAACTTGACAATTGTTTACAAACTTTCCCACCCAAAACATCCCGCTGACAGCGGAGATAATAAATTCAAAGCCATTAAGTCTTTTAAATACAAAATTATTGTCAAATTTATATTTCTGCCAATCAAATCGATTCGTTCGCCTTAAGTATTCGAAAAGATATTTCTTTTGTGAACTTTCCCAAAAGAAAGCAGTGTGCGAAAAAGATTCACACCAAATTCTGACGTTAAGCTACGTCTACATATAAAAGATAAGGTAGGTAGGAGGATAGGAGGAAGGACTCTTGCTATGCAGTTTGGAAGAATGCTTAATTGTGATCCTGAAGAATTTTTCAATATAGACTATCAATACTTGTAAAAAATTTACGTTTTCTTACTGTGGTGTAAGGAATTTTTTTTTTTAATTTTCTTTAGTCGTTAACAAAACCAACTGACAGCTGCCAAACTACTAAACCTAAATTAAGGTTGACCTTTGGTCTTACAAGGTATATTAGAAAAGCAGGTCATCGACATATAAGAAATGACTTGCAAGTCAAGTCAGATGTCTCGACCTTAAAACATCATCAGACATCGTCCTGTTATGCGCTCACCAACAAGAACACCAACCAAACACGTACTTTTCGTAAGAAACTCAGATCGTGTACGTATTTCCTCAAATTTTTTCAATCCACTACCCACACATGAATATTGTCGGTGTATACATATGTAGGTTAGGTTAACTGAAGTAAGGTGGCAGACACCCCCGCCCAAAAGAAGAGGTACCACTTGGGCCAGCGTTTGGGACCATTGTAACACAAGAACATTCTTTAGAGAAAGCTAACCCGAATCCAAAATAAATCATCCTATTGCAGCAATTTTCGCAAATTTCTTCGGTCAAAAATATCAGAAAGTAAGAGCCCAAAAACCTCCATCTTTTTATGATAAGAGTAGGGCACTGACACATGAGGTGAAAGATAATCTCTTTCTTCTCCTCAGACCCACAGCTCCTGCAGAAGTCATTTGCCCGAATGCCAAGTCTTTCGACATACCTACCAAAAGGACAGTGGCAGGCAAGAATCACCGTTGTGCGATGGATGGCCATGCGATTTAAGGACAGAATTGACTCGGTTCTCTTCTTGTTCATGCGTTTCCACAATATTGCACGTCTAGCAATATAAACAACCTGCTAGCGACGATATTGAGCTTCCCTGTAAAACGGGTGGACAATATCCAAATTAACTGAGGCAATCGGAATACCTATGCCCTGTAACATATCTGACAGTGCAAGCTCTGTAGCGGCCCAGGCCAGCTCATTAGCAATTCAACCCATATAAGGATTACGTCTGAATAACCCGATATTTTCCTGAGAAATCTTCGATATTCATGGGAAAAGACAGACGTTGAAATTCCGTTCATTAGGGACTTATTCACAGCCCGGCTGTCAAAGTAAATCAGAGAGATTTTCAGAATTCAAAAACCCTGCTACTCAACAAGTATTGCTCGGCTTTCAAAATTGCCACTACCTTTGCTTGGAAAACTTTACAGTGGTTAGGCTATCTATACGAAAGTTATAATATCAAACTTTTTAATAAATATACCTCAGCCTACCCTGTAATGCATATTTGAGCCATTAGTGTGAACTTCAATGGTCACATTGGGAACCTCCGGATGTTCAGCCAAGTAGTCCCTAGTTGGAGATCTAAAATCGAATAATTAACTCAAAAGTTATAAGGAATTATATAATCGATCCTAATATGTATTTATATACATACGTAATAGGTCAATACAACCCGTAAGTCAAGATTACGACCTAGCTTCTCATTCCACTTATGTTGTGTGTTAATTTTTTACATGAGTGGCGGCATCTACAGTTTAAAGTCGACTCCGAACGAAACTTTTCATGGCAGTTTTATTTTACTCTCAGAGTTTTTGCCAGACATCTGCTGAGAGGAAGTCCCCGCAGAAATATTTTTCATATTTCGTTGTTGGAGATGTCTGACCTGGAGTTTGAACCGTGGCCTTACGTCTAATAGGCCAACACACTACCTATTAGCCGACGGCGACTTGAGTGTGTATTTGTCTTCCGAGAATAGGAGCATATCTATAGTCCAGACCAGAGATCAGCAATAAATCGTATTTTCGCTACTCATAGGTACTTATGAAATTTTGAGTATGATTGAGTCAAGAGTATTAAAATTCAACTACTCTGATTCATTTGTACTCGCTACAACATTGATTTATAAGTATAGGTTGCAACGAGTATGAGTACAACGTTGACATCAAACTCACAACATTCGATTCATTGTTTGATTCATACGCTTACTCATTCAGATTCATAAATTTAGAAAAATACTTTTAATACTTACGAATGATTCGAGTCACTCGAATCATTCATCAAAATTTACGGAGTAGTTATTGTTGCATTTACAAAAGAAGAGAAAAGAAAAGACAAAGACAGCAAGCAAAGCACACACTCAACCTTCTAGCGAGTATTGTGGTGTTCGTACTCGAATCATACTTATTTTGTGCTTCGTGTATATGTTGAGTCATGGAGAGTCGAAATCAAAAACATTGTGCGTATTGTTAAGTATGAGTACGATGAGTATTTCTAACTTTGAATATGAGTAGTATGAGTATGATATTAAAATAAGTATGAATGCGTATAAGTAGCTGAAATTATAAGTATGACTCGAATCTACTCATCGTTTTGAATACTCGTTGCTGATCTCTGGTCCAGACTAAACTGCATCTATTCTTACTGCCACCAACATAGGGATCTTGGGATCAAGAATGACGCCCAAATACTTAACCCTCAGAAGCAAGGTGATTTGAACCCTATTAAAAGTCGATAAGTTAAAAATATGTGCCTTATATTGCCTGGTAAAGAGCACCAATTTCCTTTTTCGAGCATTACCACTTAAATCATACGATGAGCACCATTCTGTTGTAAGCTTCAGCGTCTGGTTACACTTCGGAAGAAGAGTGTGCAGATCGAAGCCTGTTACCTTTATGGCCAGACCTTCAAACCTCGTTGCTAGAGTTTTTCTAACATGTCCTCCACAACAATATGCCAAAGCAAGTGTGAGAGAACACAACTTGTGGGGTGCCTCTGTTTACTTCCCTTGCAATATGAACATAAATTTACATAGAATTTACGATACACTCACAAAAGAAAGGTAAATTCAACTTTTAATGCGCACTCTAGTGCATATTTTCAGTACAAAACCATTTTTCTTTTTGAATGGTGGTTGTCTATGATGGTATGAATAGAAAGCTTTTAAGGACATATTCATTTAAAACACAAAAAGGATAATAAAGAATATGAATGGATATTATTAAGCTTACCCGATAAACATTTACCCAAGCTACGGTTGTCATAGTGGGTATTGTTGTGTGAATTCGTTGATACGGAGGAGGAAGAACATACAACAGACGATTTATCTGTAAATAAATTATAACATCATGTCAATAACGAAAAACCAAGAATTTAAAACAATAGAATAGAAATTCGAAATAAATAATAATGGAAACATGATAAAACAAAACAAAAAAAAAATTATTTTCTACATGATATCTTCTTTACAAACAAGTAATTACGTTGTATGTACCATAAATGATGATAAAAATTATGAAAAAAAAAACAAAGAAACCTGGAAAAAATAAATGGATTTCAAAGGAACATTGGCAACAAATTTGTTACACCAAAAACACACTTTAAAATTCGCTACAGTTGGACAATTTTTTTTTGTTTCTTTTATGTTTTCAAGTGGTTCTCATAGAAAACAATTTATTGTCACATCATTTGCAAAGAAAAATGAAAGAAAAAACATATTAATTGTCACATAAACCCAAATAATCTTGATATTGTTCAAGCATACATGCGACCGGAACCAAGTAACGCACCATAGCAGAAGAACCATTTATAATTCCCTTGTATACAAGGGAGTTAATCTATGGGGTGGTGCCGTTTTTGCAATCAAAACATATCGATTTCACATACAACATCTACAATATAATTGCCGAAATGTTTTATGTATGTATGTGTGTACACGTTATTGTTGGTACATTATTGTCAATAATGATAACGCAGAGAATGATAAAAACTAAACTTATTACCAGCCTTGAAGATTTTTATGGTTTTTATACGTGATGGCAGGCAGACGTCGTTATTGTTGTCAATTGTTTTGTGTCATTGTAAGGTTTAAGTAAAAATGGATCTTTTGCTTCATGTTAACATCCAAATCGCATGTTTTGTAGAAGAAAATTATTAGCATGCCGTACTTACTTACATTTACTATAAAAATTTCTTTCTCTCTCTTCTCTCTGTTCTTTCTTATTAAATTTTATAATTTAAAGCATAAATTCATGCTCATTAAATGCCTGGGCTTCAAATATGAAAGAAAACCATCTTTTTAAATATCCCTCGGGGCTAGAGCTCTTACTCTACCTCCTTTAGAGTGCAGGCCCAATCCTTCTTGCATATGCCATCTCTTTGAAAACGTTCGTAACAAATTCAGAGCACTTTTACTCGCTTGCAAATTTTTGTTGGGGCCTTTTGTAAATATTTTCTGCAATTAGATATTTTCTTTCTTTTTTTCTACTTTTCATTTTTATTCTTATGCTCAAAGTACAACAAAAAATAAAAACCGAAATAAGGAATGGAAAATAAAGAAAAATAATGAGTTACGCATGAAAGAATTCTTTTTCAAATGATACCAACCATACACAGCAAGTAAAATAACAAAAGGATTCATTCTGTACCTAGTATTTGCACAAGAAAAAAACAAAAACCAACACAAAACAAAAAGATAAAGGAATACAATAAAAATGTTTTTTTTTTTTTTTTATACAAAAGCCTGATGGGTGCTTCTACTACATGGTTGGTTGATTGAGAACACACGCACACAAATTTACTCTTCCACACACACAATCATATACTATATTTAAAGTGAAAAGTTCTTGGGAGTCTTAAAAAATCTTTTTTTTTTTTTTTGTTTGTTATATGACTTGTAGTTGTATGGGTTGGTCCTGATGACTGTTTATCAAAAGATTTTTACCATTTTCTTTTGCTAATTTTTTCTTTTAAGATTTTCCAACTTTTTAAATGGTGGAATAAAATTGTTTTATACCCTCGTTTCATGTCGGTACATGTAATGCATCAAAGGAGATGAAAATTTTTTTAAAAAAAAATTTTTAATGTTGGGGGCGTAAGAAATACGTGCAACACACTTTGTGTACTAAAATAAAGTCTTAAATGATTTAAATTTTTTAATATCGAATTCATATTTTTTTCTAGCGTAACCACTTCGTAGTCTAGTAGGTAGTATGTTGGCTTATTAGACGTGAGGCCATGGTTCAAAACCCAGGTCAGACATCTCCAAAATCTCAAGACAATGATCGAAAAATCTGTCATCCGTCACACACAACGTAAGTGATGTGGGAAACTGGGTCTTCATGCTGACTGAAAGGTTGTAATGACCAATTCTTTATGTAACCATGCCATTAGGTACATTATTTTGATGTAAAACAGGGGTTACCAAAAATTGCTTGGTTGTGTATCAGAGAATAAGAGAGAGAAAATAAGTTGAGAGCTTTCAGTCATAGAAAAATGTTAGTAATATATTTTATTTTGATTTTCATTTCATCAACATACATAAAGTTATACATCTTTGATTTAATAATTAGGTAATGTTTTTTAGATATTTGCTGGATACTAATTTTGGTTCATAAATTTCCTCTTCTGCTAATAACCAACCTTTTAATTTTTCCAAAATATTGCTTTATGTCCATAAAAAAGTTGTTCTCTTTCCATATCATCTAAATTATTTACTTGACTATTAAAACAATAAAAATGTGTTTTAAGAACATATAAGACTTTAAATTTAAAAAAAAAGATTTTTTAATATAAAATATTTTTTGAGTGTAAACATAAAAATAAATATTATAGCATCCGCTGACATGTGTGCTTGTCGCAGTCTGATCGACGACTAAATAAAAGAGCATAAGCAGTGTGTGTGAATTTTCTCTGCACAATTGTGCTATGAAATGGTAATCCCTGATGTCAAATCATATTCGCAGTTTTCTAAATGATAAAAACAGACTTTAACCCATTGCTATTTATAAAACTTATCTGACAGGAAAAAATAACGACTCATTCTATTAAGAAAATTAGTAGTTTTGAATTCATGAGCCAATTAATGTATGGAGCAAGTAAATATTAGTAAACTTTTGCTTTAATTTAGATTACAAAATACGTCCAACACTCTTCATTTCTTTTTTTACATATCTTGAGTTCCGTATCAAAGTAGCGCCACCAAATTGCTGAGTCTAATTCAGCCTTATTCCGTTAAATTCTGGATTTTAGAAGTGATTCTAATAATTCATTAAACCCATATATAAGAAGAAGGTAGAGGTGGCTGTCCATCTAAGATAGTTGGATGAACACACTTACGCCTCATAGGGCCTATTGTGTTAATGTAATAAGAAAGTTAATTAAAAAATTCGAATTCTACTCACTAGGTACACTCAAAAATATGTGAATTTGGCTGCATACATACATACATACATAATTGGTCATGGACAACCCTTCAATCAGGATTACTACCTAGCTTCTCACACCACTTATGTTGTGTACAGCGTTGCCATTTGCCAAGTTTTCCATTTTTTCAAGTTTTTTGAGATACAAAACAGTTTTCATTAAATTTGTTTTCTAACAAAACAAGTTTTTTCGACAAAATTAAATTTAAAATTTTTTTCAATAAATTTAGTATTAACACAGGAAATATTTACATTTTTAAATAAAATATTGTGTATTTTATTAGTCCCGGACAAAAAACAAAAAAAAAAACACTAACAGAGGGCACCGGGCTGCGGAATTTTCTTTAAAAATGTTGGTACTTTTGTAGAAAACAAGTTTTTTGTAAAAAAAAATTTTTTTCCCAGAAATAAAGTTTTAAAAAAAAAAAAACTGGCAATGCTGTTAATTTTATGCATGATTAGCGGGATCTACAGTTTAAAGTCGATTCTAAACGACAGATTTACAAGAAACTTTTCATGGCAATTTTATTTTATTCTCAGAGTTTTTGCCAAACATCTACTGAGAGGCAATCGCTGAGGAAATATTTTTTCAATTTTCGTTTTGTTGGAGATATTTGACCTGATGTTTGAAACGAGGCCATACGTCCAATAAGCCAACACACTACCTACTAGACTACGCGACTTTATTGACTGCCTTCGTTGTTGTTGTATGACTTAATGGCGAATTCAACACGATGATAAGGTTCCTGCAAGGAAATGCCTACAATGCCTACAACTCAAAAATCAAAAGGTGTGCTAAAAAGATTTCTTAGATTCAGACTCACAGATTTTCAGTTCAGTGCATACAAAAACAAATAAATTTTTTGTATTTAAATGTTGAGAAATTCAAATTAATTCGAAGATACTCTTTAAATGTTTTTGTGTAATTGTTTGTGTGCAAGTGGCATCTCTGAAATTTGGCACTCATCAAATATGTGTATTTCGATTATTAAAAATAGGGCGCTTTAGGAACAGAACGATGCATATGTTAGGTTAGGTTAGGTTAGAGGACGTGTACTTGTCAACTGTGACAAGTACAGTACCCGGAGGTCGAATTACCTATTGTACAACATCCTAGCTTCTCACACCACACGTGTTGTGTGCGTTAATTTTATATGTGAGTGGCGGGACCTACAGTTTAAAGTCGACTCCAAACGATAGCTTTTTAAGAAGCTTTTCATGGCAATATTTTACTCTCAGAGTTTTTGCCAAAAATCTGCTGAGAGGAAGTCGCCTAAGAAATATTTTCATATTTTCGTTTTGATGTCTGATCTGGGATTTGAACTCGTGCCTTTCGTCTAATAAGCCAACACACTACCTACTAGACTACGGCGACTTCACGAACGATGCATAATTATTATAAAAATTATTTTGGAATTCACAAGGTTAGGTTAGGTAGCGGACCTCCTTAAAGCAAGAGGTCCCATTTCGGCCACCATTTAAGCCCATTATGATATGGAATTTCACAAACTTTGAAGAATTTTCAAGTGAGAATTAGCGCCTAATGTGTCAATCATTCTAAAAGTGATCACAAAATTTGAAGAATCTGTGTCCGATATGAATAGTAAGACTTCTGGGTATCAAGAAACCAAACGGTACGCTCTCTTGAAAACATTGCTATTATAAACAATGATATGAATATGGATTCCTCTTCAACGACATCAGATTTCATTAAACACTATACAGTAAAACCTCCACAATCATACGTACAAAATTCAGCTTACTCAAAAGAGTAAACCAGCACAACGAAGCACAAACAGTGAATATAAAAATTTGTAGAATTTGTGGATCAGAAAATCCTTATAGAATTTATGAGAAACAAATGAGCATACAATGAGCAACTCCCTATTGTGGAATTTATTCAGACCACGTTATTGAGCCTTAATTTTTTGAAATTGAATTGAAGTGACTGTGAATGGTATTCGACAATTCTTGATAACGGCAATCTTGTGGCTTCAAGTGGACGTCGTGGATCTGAATAACATGAAACACAGTACGTGCAACAATCGCTTTCTTGCAGCAACTCTGTGCTGAACAAATTATCTTGTAAGCCACCAAGAACACCAAACGATTTATTGTTTGTTTTTCGTTGATTTTCGAAAAAATCCGTAACAATTTCTGAGATGAAAAAATTATGATAAATTTTTAACCTGGAACTGCCAAGATAACACTGAAATGAAAATTTCAACAATGAAAGTGGCATACGTAAGATAGCACACGATCAGACATCTCCAACAAAACAAAATATAAAGAAGAAATATTTCTACCAACAGAATTCTGGTAAAAACTCTGCAAATAAATAAAATTGCCATTTTATCACAGGGCACTGCGAGATTAGGTCGCAGTTCCAGATCCCAGCCGGACTATTGCAGGGTATGTTGCGATGAGGAGGAGTTAGAGACTATCGAACACCTCCTCTGTAACTGCCCAGCCCTTGGTAGGTTGAGGTTGAGGACCCTTGGCAGAGCCTTCTTTGAGAGCTTGAGTTCTGTGTCGAGAGCCGACATCAAGGCTCTCCACAGATTTATTAGCAGTTTGAGCTGGTTGAGAGGTGCTAGGGCTTCATAAGTGTAGTCGCGCGCTCAACCCTTGTTTGTGTCTGTTTCTTTCTGTGTGATTCCCATCCTCCCCTTACCCTTATGCCCTCCTTTCATCCTATTCCCTCTATTTCCTTCCCTCTCCAAGGACGTTGTACAATGGGTCAATTTCGACCTCCGGGTATTGTACTTGTCTTAACGGACAAGTACACGTCCTCTAACCTAACCTAACCTAATAAAATTGCCATGAAAAGCTTCTCAAAAATCTGTCGACTTTAAACTGTAGGGCCCGCCACTCATGCATAAAATTAGGTTGAAATCCTGACTCTATGTATGTAAAATAGCACACGGAAGACAATTGACAGATCGAACAACTGTCAGGTGGACATTTGCTTGTCTATTTGAAGTTGGAAGTTTATGACCTAGCTTCTTACACCACCTATGTTTTGTGTGTTAATTTTATCAACGAGTAGCGGGTGGGTTACAGTTTATAGTCGACAAATTATTTAGAAACTCTTCATGTCAATTCATGTCTCGGAACTTTTGCCAGATAATTGCTCACTTAATACTGCCTTGACTAAAAAAACAATCAACCAATTTTGTATAATTTAACAATTTAATACAATATTTTGATTTTACAGAAAACAATTTAAAAAAACAATATTCCACAACCATTATTGTTTTTTTTTTGGTGTGTTATTTTTTTTTTTGTGCAATTTTTTTATTCTTATTTTAATAGACACATTAGCTACTCGGTATAGCGGAAAAACAAATCTTTACCTTCCGGTTAAACAATAATTTTCTGGTCAACAAACAGCGGCAGTTAAAAAAAATTTAAAGAATTGTTATTTAACTCAACATATGTTTATGTGTTCAAGCCATACAATCATGCAACATCATGTATGTAGCATACATACTCGTATATAACTAAACATTTCTCTAAAATTGAATTAAGGTCCTATATTTCGCGCCAAAAAAATTAAAAAAATTGCACCCAAATATTCCTCCTTCACCAACAGCTGCAACCACATCAACCTTTTCTATTCTGTGGATTAAATGTTACAATAAAAATAACAACAATATCCTAACGTTTTGGACTCCTTTTTTTCGGTTTTTGCCAACAAATGTTATTCCCGTGCAAAATACATACATGTTTATAAATAATTTTGCCTACCAAAAATAATGTTGAATAATATAAACAAACATAGAAATAAATCGCGAACTGTTGCCAAAACATGACTAAAAAAATGCTTCAAAAAAAAAAGCGAAAAGAAAAAAAATGTTAAGGCGGCAAACCGCGAACTTTCTGGGGTCAACTCCAACGTCAACATGAATTTATCAATATAGACATCCGCCGCAACAATACAAACTGCTTCTAACTGACTGGCTGCCTGCCTGCCTGCCCTTTTCACTCACAACAAATATTGTCTTAACGAATAAGCCCTGCTAATACCAAAAATAAAATATTCGAGGATATTTTCCATTTTCTGTTTTGGTCTCCCTTCAATCTTCACAGTATGAAAGCATATTAAACGAACCATACCGATACTAATACAATTCTACAGTTGTTTTTAACTAATTAGAAACCAAAAAAAAAAAAAATAAAGAATTTCTTTTATGTGTAAAATACGTATTGAATTTAATTGAAAGGTTTTTACAATTTTACATTTTTTACTTCTTACTTAATGGGACATTACAACCCTTTAGCCAGTGTTACAACCTAGCTTCTCACACCACCCATGTTGTATGTTTATCCACGAGGACCTACACTTTATAGTTGACATCGAACGACAGTTTTAAGAAACTTTTCATGCCTTTTTTATTTACTCTCAGAGTAAATGTCGCCGAGTGGAATCAATTTTTTACCTATTCCGTTTAGTTCAAGATGTCTGAGCTAAGGTTTGAAACACGGTTTTTTATCTAACTACTAGACAATGGCGACTTTATATTAAAAATACAGTGCATTTTGCTTGCTGTTCTATTTCTTCAAAGAGAAGTATGAAGCCGCCGTAGTCTATTAGGTAGTGTGTTGGCTTATCAGACGTGAGGCCAGGGTTCAAACCATAGGTCAGATATCGCCAACAAAACGAAATACGAAAAATATTTTTTCGGTGGCTCAGTCTCAGCTGATTTCTGTCAAAAACTCTGAGAGTACTCGTAAAACAAAATATTGTCATGAAAAGTTTCTCAAAAAATCTGTCGTTCTTTAAATTGCAGATCCAGCCACTAATGAATAAAATTAACGCACACAACTTAAGTGGTGTGAGAAGCTAGGTCGTAATCCTGACTGAGTTGTAATGTAACTGTAATGACCAATTATGTATGTATGTATGTATACCTACTAAGCTAAGGTGATTTCAGATTATAAACGCAAACTTTTTTGCTTGTCAAGTGTTGTTATATATGTTCAAAGGACAGTATGCGAGAAATAATAATTTTTGAAAACAAACTAAGTAATCATTACAGAACATATGCGATTCTAATTACCTGCCATCAACTGTGAATATAAATTGCTAAACAGTCACAGTCATGTTCTCATACAGTATTCTTTATTCAGCCATTTTTTTGAGGATACTTTTTGTCGTAATTTTGTAAGTTTATTTAACAGTATTTTTGTTGTTTTTTTTTAGTTATCTTTTATAAATCTTTTAGTGGAGCTTTATTGAAACATCACCGTAAAATAAATGGCAGTTCCATTTCAGGTCCTTGCAATATAATATAGCTTGCATGACTTGGTCAAATTTATTAAAAATCTTTCTTGTTCTTACTATTCTCCTTTTTCTTCTTCTTTTTTTAGTTTTTTTTTCAGTTAAGAGATCTATTTGCTAGTTTTCTTGACGTTATTCAAATGTGCTTTTAAAACATTGCATGCCATAAATTTGTTAGGCCGGCTACTGTTTATGGTCAGCTTGTTTCTCTTTTTTTTATGTTTTTTGTCAAGTTCACTAAATTTGTTTGTTTTTAGGTTTGAAGTTAGAAATTTATTTGCAAGTTGTGTTTCTATTTAATTTTTTTTTTTAAGTTTTCTATGTCAATATGAAGGGGTGTAAGTAGAATACAAAGATTTTTGTTTTATTAAATCTTTGGTTAATAGATTTACGAGAATAAAATTTTATTATAATCACATGGAAATTATATTAGTCATGCTTGTCTCAAGCTTGTTCTATATGTAGTATATTTCATTTAAGATCACTGTTTTTGCTTTCATCTTTAAACATTAAATATAGCCGATCTGTTGCTAAATTCACATCCCAAGAAAACTTAACAAACCTCAGAGTAGCATTGAATGGTGGTAAAGATTGTAGAACGCAGTTTAATAACTTCAAGTCGGCCTCTCAGGTATTGTGCTGATGGAACAAGATAAGAGCAACGAGGGCCGAGATCAATGGCCAAGACTTATCAAATCGATTCCAATTAGGGTTGCCAGCCTGGCAGGACTTGGCTGGATTGTCCAGCTTTTTTGATACTTGTCCAGTTTCAAGCTAAATTTTAATTTGTCCAGCTAAATAGAAATTTTTTTAGTACACTGCAATAACTTGGGTAATAATTTTTATGTTATCTTTGTCAAATCATGTTAGTCAACATTGATTGTCCATTTGTTATACAACTAAGTTATGATTTTCCTATTTTATCATCACTGACAGCATGTCTCAACACTTGAACAGCTGATGTCATAATAAATATTATTGCCAGCGATAGTCAATTTCTTTACGTACAGCTTTTATTTTTTTGTACATGAAAATAAAAAAAATTATTTACAGAAAATCGTGAAATGGATATTGATGAAGAAGCTGGTCCATCAAAAAGACGACTCACAACTTTCTGCGATAGATGTAAAATATGCTAATTGGATAAGAAAAAAAGATAATTACACGGCAAAGTGTAAATTGTGCCAAACAGACATTATAATCAAATATGAAGGCAGTATTTCTCAGTATTTTTTATGTCCAGCTTTTTTTTTGTTTTGTCCAGCTTTTTAAAACCCAATGTCCAGCTTTTTGCGAATCGGAATCTGGCAACCCTAATTCCAATGCTTATATAGTCGCGTAGTCTAATAGGTAGAGTGTTGGCTTACTAGACGTGAGGCCACAGTTTAAACCCCAAATCAGACATTTCAAACAAAATATGAAAAATATATATGAAATATGAAAAAATATTTCTTCGGCGACTTCCTATTAGCAGATTTTTGGCAAAAACTCTGAGAGTAAATAAAAGTGCCATGAAAAGTTTCCCATAAATTTGTCGTTCAGAGTCGACTTTTAAACTGTAGGTCCCGCCACTCTTGTATAAAATTAACATACACAACATAAGTGGAGTGAGAAGCTAGGTCGTAATCTTGACTAAAGATTGTAATCACCAATTAAGTATGCATGTACCCGCTAATTGTCAAAGTGGGAATGAATGTAACCATAAAAAATTGCATTCCTATGTTTCGGTTATGTGAGCTGCTTTTAAAAAATGTCAAGCTGGCATAATTACCTCAAGAATAGAGTCTGATGGTGTTTTCTTTTCTACCAAAAAATGTGCATTTTATTTTAAAAAATGCAATTTTGTGTTTGTTTCTTAAAAATGTTTCGCCCTCTAAAAGGGTGGTATGTTTTATTCTAAATAATTTGCACTTGCCAATGGTGGAGGGCATTGCATTTTATGCCCCGTATAAATCGAGAGTGCTGATAATGCCCTGTAAAGCAGGTGACTTTTGTTTATTTATAGGGCTACCAGATGAAATTTAAAAAAAGTCGCCTGGTATCGTTATCCAATTTTGAAGTTAATTTTTTCATTGTTTTGTGGAGTAACATTAAGGAAACATTACATTATTAATGTTTCATGGTCAGTAATATAAAAAAAAAATTGTATTCAGTGTTAAAATTTTTTTTTGGCTATAAAAAAAGTGCTCAAAAAATTAAGTCGAAAAATTAGCGATCTGGCAACACCTTTTTCATATTTACATATTTTATTGAAAACGAATCAAAAAATACAACATATTTTTAAATTAAATTTTTAAATATGGATATTGTTGCATCTATTTTATTTGCGAAAATTGAAATAAATCAGTTATTAGATTCATCTTCGTCATCTTTTGAACAAATTGGCATTTCCTCATTTTCTTAATAAGCGGTAAACACAGGGCATACCCTTTTTTAAAATTTGTGTTTTATTCCTCTCAAATAAAAAATTACATTACAACAGGGTTGGTCAGCAATTTTTTTAATGTACCTTGTAAGAGGGTGACATTTTCTTTGTAGAAAAGAAAACACCATGAGAGACTATGCCTTCTGTATACGTCAGGAAACTTCCTGAACATGAGGATTACAACTGCAATGGGATAGCAGACTATTCCGCAAAACGAGAAGAAAGTTTTGTTTTGACAACATATAGGCTGTGAGACACAAAATCTCAGATAGTTCTTGAATTCCTTAAAGACCTTAGGTTGGAAGGCTAAAGAAATAGGCTTTCTACACAATATCATCATTGGTTGCAGAGCTTTCTAGCCGATCTCTCTACATATGAAAAAACCATTCAGACAGCTGAGAGTTGTAGCTAAAGATAGAAACCAATATGTACTAAAATTCTGTAAATTAGACTATTTTACAACAATACATATGTCATAATTTATACAATATTGTTACGTTTTTACCTTTTAAAAACGTTAAAAATATGAGTTGCAAATAAAATAAAAATAAATATGTGTGTATTTTTGAATCAATTCTTTATTATCTGCACAACTCTTGTGCCACTGTTCGAACTTCTTTCACTTATACAACGATAACTTTCACAATATGTGCTCCTTTTCGTTATATTTCTCTGCTTACACCTTTTTGTAAGCAACAACACTTGTTAGTTATTCTTCTTTGCTCACAACCTTTTTATAAGTACAACACTAACAACTGTTTTCTTCAAACGCAACTTGTCTGCACACAAGTCTGACCGAATTATAGCTCGATAGACTTAATTCTCACTGCAACCAACGTGACGTCGTCTTACACGATTATATTCAAACTCAATCATTGCTCGCTTTGTCTTGCCTTTTATATCGGTCGATCATTAGCGTGATGAATGCCCTTGAAGGATGATGACGGCCTTCGGGAACAATCCAAAAATGTAAACAACTTGTTTCCATTTTTGTTGTTTGTATGTCTTATATGCATTTTGTTTTTGCTTGTTTACTTCTTTATTCGCTGCATTTTGTTGTTGGTTGTTTACTTCTCTGATCGCTATACTTTGTTGTTGGCTATTTACATCTTTTATCTCTTATATATTTTTATGCTGATGTTGTTGCTATATTTTTGTTTATTCTTTGATCACGTGAACAACTGCATTGTTTTGTTTTTGGAGCTTTTGATTATCATTTTATGCGTGATCAATTCCATTGTGTTGTGTTTGGAGCTTTTGTTTATTATTTTAACAACACCATTTCCACTTTCGTAACAATATTGTATAAATTTATTAAAGACAGACTTCTTTTATCAGCTCATAGCATACAAAAACTGAATTATTAAAATTTTATTCAGAATAAAAAAAAAATACTTTTAATTTAAACTGCGGTTTATCGAATTAATTCTTAAACAATAATTTGAGTATTTTTATGAATGAAAAATTTTTTGGAGGTCATTCAAAACTAAATACTAGAGAATTTTTAATTTTCGTTGGATCTTAATGATCGAATTATTAATTACAGTAGCTGTCCGATTTAACGAACCCAACTGTTGTCAGAACTGTTCGTTATATATTTATCACGAAGTTCAGTTAAGATCACAAACTAGCAAAGTCTATGTAGAAATTTTAATATTTTACTACGAAAGTTATATTCTTTTTTAGAAGTCACCGTAGTCTAATAGGTAGAGTGTTGGCTTATTAGACGAAAAGCCCGAGTTCAAATACCAGGTCAAACATCAAAACGAAAATATGAAAATATTTCTTCGGCGGCTTCCTCTCAGCAGATTTCTGGCAAAAACTCTGAGAGTAAAATATTGCCATGAAAAGTTTCTCAAAAATCTGTCGTTCGGAGTAGACTTTAAACTGTAGGTCGCGCCACTCATGTATAAAATTAACGCAAACAACACGAGTGGTGTCCGGGTACTGTACTTGTCCCCTAACCTAACCTAACCTATATTCTTTTTTTTATAGTTAATGGTAAGTTAATAGAGACTGTTAATATAATTGAAAAGCTTCGAAAATTATAAAAAGAAATCGATTAAATATCACGAAAATAGGAAAAGTTTAAGAAAAATTAAAAGAAGAACGAAAGGAAACCTTTGAATTTTACAACAAAATAAACAAATATGAAAAAATTATTTCCTCATCATAGATAATCAAGTTGAAAGATCAGGATTTTTCACTAAATATGCACTTCAGAAATCGGGGTAAATAGAATCAAAAATAGAATAGTGGAAATGGAATATCTAGTGGGTTAGATAGCCATGGTATTAAAGATTGCAAAACAGTATTCGCTACGGTCGTGTAACTTTGGGACCCGACATATAGCTGACGAAGCAAAATTTTTTATGTAAGCAATAAAATGCCCTATATAAAACGGTCAAAATCATGGGGAAAATGAACCTAATGGGCTGGATAGCACTAGTATCAATGATTTCAAAACAGTTTTTTGTTACAGGCGGGCATTGCTTACAACCGGAGATAGCAATGACGACGTCAGTATAGGCGCTGAAGTTAATAATTTCTTCATCGACCACAAATACAAGTCAGCGTCCAGAAAAATTCACGAGCGTAACGAAAACTGTTTTGCAATCCTTGATATCCACCTCACTAGGTCTATTTTACCCACTGTTCCATTTTTTATCTGATTTTGCCCGATTTATAAAGAGCACTATTTTTTTTTTTTGTTCATTTGAAGAAAAGGTTAGTTTCGTCGGCTATATTTCCGGTCCCAAGTAAAGCCTGAACCTAAGGAAAACTGTTTTGGATTCCTTAATACCATGTCTATCCACCCCACTAAATCCACTTATCCACAAGTCAATTTTTTATTCGATTTCGACAGATTTATATAAAGCACTTTTTATTTGCTAATTTGACAAAAAAATTAGCTTGTAAGACTATATCTCCGGCCCCAAGCAATGCCCTACCGTAAGGAAACCGGTTTTGGAATCATTGCGACTATGGCTATCCAGTCTACTGGGTACATTTTCCCCACTAGGTCAATTTTTTTGATACGATTTTGCCCGACATCTTTAGAGAAATTTTTTTTTTGCTAATTTGAAAATAAAAAGTTAGCTTCGTCGCCTATATCTCCGGTCTTAAGCAACGCCCAACCATAAGGGAACCTGTTTTAGAATTCTTGACCTAATAACTATACAACCCACTAGATCCGAAAACCACACGTAACTAAATTTTATTGAATTTTCCTCGATTTGTGGAAGGTATATTTGGTAAACATACTTGAATTTTGCAACCTTATTATCTTCAATAAGCAAATTGTTATTTTCATATTGTTACGTTTTTATCTTTTAAAAACGTTAAAAATATGAGTTCGTAGATTGCAAATAAAATAAAAATAAATCTGTGTTTAATTTTAAGTCAATTCTTTATTATCTGCACAACTTTTGTGCCACTGTTCGTACTTATTCCACGTATACAATGATAACTTTCACAATGTGTGCTTGTTCGTGATATTTCTCTGCTTATAACCTTTTTTTTTATAAGCAACAACAACACTTGTTAGTTATTCTTCTTTGCTCACAACCTTTTTTGTAAGCACCACACTAACAACTGTGTTCTCAAACGCACCTTGTCTGCACACAAGTCTGACTGAATTAAAGCTCGATAAATTTAATTCTCACACCGACGTGACGTCGTCTTACACGATTAAATTCAAACTCCGAGAATAACGTGCCTTCATACACGGCTGACTGAATTCTAACTGAATCATCGTTGCTCGCTTTATCTTGCCTTTTATATCACTCGATCAACAGTGTGATGAATGCCCTTGAAGGATGATGACGACCTTCGGGAACAATCCAAAAATGTAAACAACTTGTTTCCATTTTTGTTGTTCGTGTATCTTATTTACTTTCGTCCAGGCAGAGTTGTTGTTGTTTTGTTTGTTTGTCTTTCTGCTATATTTTTTATACGCAGTCGTTGTTGCTATATTTGTTTATTTATCGATCTTGTAAACAAGCCCTGTTGTTTTTGTTGCTATATGCTTACTCATTCGTTGATCACGTGAACAACTGCATTGTTTTGTTTTTGGAGCTTTTGTTTTTATGCGTGATCAAGTCCATTGTGTTGTTTTTGGAGCTTTTGCTTATTATTTTAACAACACCATTTCCATTTTCGTAACAATATATATTTTTTGTTGTTTTGGTTTTTTTTTTGTAAAATTCAAAGACTTAGCCACGTCTTCCTTTCATTTTTTCTTCAATTTATTACTATTTTTTGGATTTTTAATCGATTTTCTTACTTCACTTTTTCAAACTCTGTTAACTTAACATTCACTGTAAAAGAAAAAGAATAAATATAACTTTCGTAGCTAACTTCACCCATACATATTAAATTTGAGCAGTGGCTCAAGCAGCAGCTCAAGCACTAACTTGCTTTATTGAGCTCATTTAATACAAAACTCGAAATGCTTAATGACATCTTCGGGTAGTATTTTAGGCTCCTGAATTTCATTTTTATCCAGTTCTTCATCTTCATTTTGTTCATCTTAAATTTTTTCATTTGATCGTTATACCGAGGACAAATAAAAATTTTTGTTCGTTATATGAGGTATCCAGTAGAAAAATTTTCGGTGCTCGTTAAATCTGATGTTTACTGAATCGAATGTTCGTCAAATCGTAAAGCTACTGTGTTTAATTAATGTATATTTAAAATTTAAAAAAAAAATACTGGTGTGTATCTATGTACGAGTATGTATGTATTTATACAGATATGTAAGTGTAGGTATGTAGATATAAAAATTAAAGTAATAAGGTTTACCGCGTGCTTTACTATCATTGTGTGATACATCCATTAGGGTGGTCGTTAATGATGATGGCGCAGCACTCGAAGTTATGACACCATGTTGTGGAGGTACAGGAGAACAATTAGCAGGTTGTAAACTATCTAAACGATAACGTTGATGACTTGCCGATGACGGTACTGCTGGTATACAATTACCATTTAAAACTAAACTTTGAGAACTGGGCGCAATTGCAGCTGAACCGCTATTGTGCACTTGTAGGCCAATACAATTGGCTGTATTACTGCTTTGAACTGTGGGTAGAGTTTCTAAAGTATCGCTTAAACGTGGTGTTGTATAAATGTCACTAGAAATGTAAAAAAAAGAAGAAAATTTTGTTTTTAATTCGTTCAAGAATAGAAATATTTCAAGAGCATTTACCTAAAGGCACTTGTAGCGCCAAAAAACGAACTGCGATCTTGTAAGGCCGCCTTAGCTTTCTCCACACTTTGCTTCAATTGCTCGAATGTCGACTGGTGGAAACGATATGAAGTCCAGTCGGGTGAACATTGTCCCAATGTAATGCAATCCTCTGTTTTCACTTGTGCCAATGTCGGTGGCGAAACTCTTTTCAGGTCCAAAGCCGTTTGATATGAACACGAATTTTCATACATTTTGTTATTCAATTAACAATGCTAACGGTAAATATATTATTTTATAACTGTTTATCTGTAAGTAAAGAAACACATACACATGTGGGTAGAGTATTTATATGTGATTATATGTGATATTTGTATTGGAAAATAAACAAAATAATATAAATTATGGAAAATAACAAAAAAAACAACATGAATTTATTTCATGTATGGACTTTAATTACACTTCCATAGTTATATTTAATCTATCCTTTCTAGTATTTAAGTATTGCAGAATAATTATTATGAAATTAACTTCAAAAAATTTGAAATTTATGAGCATAATTTACAGGACTCCACCATTTGCATTTGCCGTATTGAATATTTATGAATATTCCTATTCTCTATACATACGTACATATATGTATGCGTAATAAACATGTAGGTTATAATGTGTACGAGGTTTAATTTAAAAGTCATTAAAGCCGCTTGTTCACATGGACTCAACATAAAGTCTACATACGTTTAGTTTACTTCAGTTACTTCAAATTATTTCTTAGTGCATCTTACACTATATTTTGGATCACGCTCTGAAATACCATATTTTTATTCAACATAATGTAGCATGAAATTTCGAAGGGTTACCACACAATCTGTTGCTTTTATAACGCCCTGTATTTCGATTTCAAGTTCTTAGCAATTGGGACGAGCATTCTTACGTACTTTACATTTGGATTTAGAGCTCCAGCCATATAAAATTTAATCACACAATAATTGAAGCCTGTTGACCATTTACAAAGATGTAGATATGAAGAATGCATGCTAAACCAATAGGTTTTCAATGCTGATATTTCGAGCAAAATTTTCTTCAAATATCAAGCTCATGGTTGTTACATTAACAAGCAAAATTATCGCATATGTAGCTCAAAGAATCCAGAAGTAATAGTGGAGAAGCTATTGCTTTTAGGAAAAGTAACTGTTTGATGCTTATGATTGTCTGGAGGTGAACAGTCGCCGTAGTCTAGTAGATTTGTATTGGCTTATTAGACGAGAGCCCGTGGTTCAAACCCTAGCTTAAACATCTCTAATTAAACGAAATATGAAAAAATATTTCTTTGAGCAACTTTGAAACTAGAAAGTTGCTCAAAGAAACTTTGAAACTAGAAAGTTGCTCAAAGAAATATTTTTTCATATTTCGTTTAGTTAGAGATGTTTAAGCTAGGGTTTGAACCACGGGCTCTCGTCTAATAAGCCAATACAAATCTACTAGACTACGGCGATTGTTCACCTCCAGACAATCATAAGCATCAAACAGTTACTTTTCCTGGAAGCAATAGCTTCTCCACTATTACTTCTGGCAAAATTTAATAAAATTACCATGAAAAATTTCTCCAATCTGCTTTTCGAAGTTGGCGTTAAACTGTAGGTAATGCCACTAATGGATAAAATTAAAACACATATATGGGTGCTGTAAGAAGCTAGGTTGTCGTCCGAACTATAGGATTGTAATGATCAATTAATAATGTAAGACTGTCCGGTGTTGGCATTGGGTATTATTTTTCCTAAGATAATCCTGATCAATTTAGTGCGCTATGGCCGTAGGTTAGGTTAGGTTAACGGGCAGCTTCCAAGTTTACTCGGTGGCCCATATGGCCTATTGTGTCACCCAGTGTGAGGTAAGCCCTCTTGTCATGATCTGTTAGGGGTGGATTTGAACCATCCCGTGCTCTTTATGAAACTGACCAGTCCCCTTAGTAACACGTTCGCCACCATGCCCAGATCTTTAAAAATTCTGTCACCCAAAAACCGATGACGTCTGTTCTGATGTACAGGGCACACGCATAAAAGGCATTTGAGTATTCCATCAATCGATATTGGCAGTGGATCGAATAATGATTCACAAAATTCACCATTATTAACCCATACAGGAGCAATAGATGCCCAATTGGTTCCTAAACCTCTTCAGGCTGTTCCACCTAGGAAAACTGTGTTTGTTTCGCGATTAGCTAGTGACACTACGCCGGATGATATTGATCATTACATTAAATCGAAATTGGGAGCTAAAACGGACTTATGGATACAAAAATTCAAATTTTCTGCACCTAAGTCAATCTCTTCATTTAAAATTTCGATCGCTGATGATAACTTCGACCTCATTATTAATCCGAACTTTTGGCCTGTGAATACATATGTTCGTGAATATACTTTTAGACAGAAAACCAGAAACAACTTTGAATCGAATATTGCTCGTTTGCCGTCAACTAATGTACCTGCATCAAAAAACTAATAACCAACAATAGTGTTCTGAATATTGTATACCAAAATGTACGAGGCTTAATTAATAGCTATGATCTTACATATGATATTATTACCTTCACTGAAACCTGGCTCACTGACAATATTTTTAATGCTGAAATTTTGTCTGACAATTATCAGATATATCGATTCAACCACAAGTCGCGTAGAGGAGGAGGTGTTCTAATTGCAGTCTCTTCTTCACATTCATCTGAAATTATTGCAACTCATTCTGAAGATATTGAATTCGACGCTGTGGTTGTCAAACTGAGGAGATCAAAAGTTTACATAACTTGTTCTTATGTTCCTCCGAATTCTAACTATACTATTTATTCTAAACATTTTGATGCTATAAATTTGGTATCCAATCTTGCAGGTCGGAGTGATTCTGTTTTTGTAGTTGGAAACTTTAATCTTTCTTCAATTTCATGGATAGATTCATCTAACGACCCTAACTAACAATTGAGAACAATGATTTTTTGAACAATATTTTTGACCTATCCCTTTATCAAATTAATTCCATTTGTAATGACTTTGGGAAAACACTTGACTTGGTATTTGTGAGTGATGTTAATAAGTGCACAGTTATACGATCGGAACCTGTAACTTCCCCTGAGGATCGTTATCATCCTACGCTGAAAATTATTATGGATGTATCTGCAGCACTTACTTCGGCTAACCAACTCATTATAAATCAGAAAAAATATTATTGCTTTCCTCGTACTAACTACACTGCACTTAATGGTATACTATCTAATGTCAACTGGGATTTGGTACTCGCCATTTTACACAATGCTATTTGTTTAACTGTTCCGAGAATTAAATTATGCTGCAATAGAGATCCACCCTGGAATAATCGGCACTTAATATATATTAAAAATAAAAAAAAATATTAAAAGGTGTTGCACTAACTCTGCTTCCTCCACTTATTTCCGTATGTTAATCGGCCATTTTTAGTCTGCAACGGAATCAGAGCAGTGCTATGAGTTACACAACAAGACTGATCTTAGCTTTATGGCATGAGTAGGTTCAAGAAACTTTTTGACAATATTACTTGGCTACCAATTTCATGCGATTTGAAATCTTTAGTCTTTCTTGCGAGGCTACTTCTAGGAAAACCGCGTCATTTGACAACCAACATTTATAATGGCGAGATACCTTGAAACGGGCAAAAGTGTGGTCGAAAACCACATGAAATGATCGATTGCTGCAACCAATTCAGAGGAAGTTATTTTAACGACATTGTTTACTTATGTTAAGCATTTTAATGAAATACTAGTTTCATTGGAATCCTGACTCTCTTTTTTCATTTATTTTATTTATCGTTACTTTTGACAGCGACGGAAGGATAACCCTTTACAATAAAATATTAGTAATAATACAAAAATTTTAAAGAAATTAATTGGATTGGACTTAAATTACTCAAAATTGTTTGTTTTTAATGGCTTAAAAGCTAAGAATAGAATGAAGTTAAAATAATTTTATGTGCGAATATTTGCAACACACTAGTAGCAGTGAATTATGTCAGAAATTTGTGTGTTTTTCAAGGCACGTAGGCAATTATATGTAAGTATACATTGGTATTCTGCTAAATTATAACTCAATTTATGTGTGTAAATTATCATAAATAAATTATTTACTTCTGTTCTAATAAGACTAATACTCTTACAACACGTTAGTGAAAATATTTCTTTAGATTTTACAAATAATGGACTAAACTGTTCCATTATTAGAGAGAAGCAAGTGTGATGGCGATGCGTACGTTTGTAAACCAGTTGCAACACTTACTCTATCAGTTACAAACACACACACACACACAACAGATACAAACGTCCTTATAACTGCGTAAATTTTTAGTCATCTTTTCGTTTACATTCGCATACATTAGTACGTACATACCATACACACGTATTCTATTTATGGTATACTGATGGTATTGTGTGTATGTATATGTAGTGGAGGAGCAGGAGTAGTATTGAATTGAAAAACATTATTGTTGTTGTTTTTAATTTTCGTAAAATTCGTAACGTTCGTTCATATCGTTCGCAACGTGTATTCAAATTTAACTCGTCCTACACACCAGCCAGCGTTTGTGTCGGAAGTCCAACATTTTGATTTATGTTCCTAAATTTATGCCATGATATTCGCCTTTTGTATGAACGTCTGTCTGTCTGTCTGAATAAATAACCGAAACCTATACAGATGTATATACATACATAGATTATTTACTTTTACACGTTTCCATACATAACAAAGTGTAATTTATGTAAAAAGTATTCCATTTTTCTATAACCATTTGGATACACGTACGTTTGCAAAGATTGAAAGATGAACGTATGTACGTTCTTCTATCTATGGTATGTACTTTGGCTTAAAAGTGATAAACAGTCTAAAATAAATAAGATACGCCATAAAATAAAGGACTTTTTTGTTGACGTACGTATTTTCGTAAACCTTAAAAGTGTTTACATTTTGTAAATTTTATTAAATTTTTATGTATTTTAAATGGAATGTTTTTTTTTATCAACAATTAATGTTCATGTTCATATTTATGATTTCAAAATTAAAATAAAATTCTAATAGCATCACGAATGTATTTCTTTGTTTAAGAAATAAGGGGTGATTTTTTAAGAGCTATAGGTAAATTTTTCAAAAAAAAAACACATAAAATTCAGAAAAATGCATGAAATCTTTATTTGTATCGATAGTACGGTCTGTTAATTCCTAATATTTTTTAGGATTATTTTTTAAATTAAATAAATTATAATTTCGAAATAGGGCACTTTAACTTACGATCGCGAGACCAAAATATTTTGCGTTAAATAAGTTCACCGAACGATTTCTTTTCTTCAACTGATCTTATTTTTATTTAATACTAGCTGACCTGACAGACGTTGTCCTGTCCAAATTAGAAAAAATGTTTCTGTTCGATTTGTGAATTTGTGAGAAGCTGTTTGAATTGTGTAAAAATAGTGAAAAAGAGAAAAACCACGTACTTTTAAATGATAATTTTTATTTATGTAGGTTTGAAGTGTGTTTAAATTACATTTGATTTGAAAATATGTACAATATGATGTTATATTTACATTTTGATTGAAAGATCGATGTTCAGGAACCAATTAAAATAAAGAAATACTTTTTTCTGTTGCTTTGCAGTGATATCGTAGTTTCCTTCATTGCAATGCTTTATGATACACGAAATTTTTAGTTTTGTTGCCTGGCGCGTAAATAAATAATGCTGATGGTGTTCCGACACGGGAACAGGCGACATACAATTGACCATGCGAGAAGCATGGATTTTCAAGGTTAATGCCGCAAACACGCAATGACTGCCCTTGAGATTTATTAATTGTCATAGCGAATGCAAGCCGTACTGGAAACTGCAATCGTTTAAAATCGAATGGAATGTCGGTCAGAGCCATTGGGATCCGTGGTATCAAAACGTCTTCTCCTTTGTACTTTCCTTTAAGTATTGTTGCTTCGACGTTATTCATCAGGTTTTTTACCGCAAGTCGGGTGCCATTACAAAGACGTGGTTGGTTTATGTTTCGTAACATTATGATTACCGATCCGACTTTCAGTTGGAGATTGTGAGGCGGTAATCCGGGTAATTCCAGCGAGTTTTAAAAACTCGGTTGGATAGTTGACAACATCATTTTGGGAAGTAACGGAATCCACCGATTTGTACGTCATCAATTCGACAGCAATTTCACTTTGAATCTTAAAATTCAATTCGTCGACATCAATGTTTTTCGCAACCAATATAGCACGTTCGCTCAACCAATCATGATTTTTGTACATAAAATTACCCGACGATTTAATAAAAGTGGGCGAATAAGTGGGAGTACCAGTGGGCGTGGACAATTTTTCTTTCTGTAAGTAACTTTTGTAAACTATTGAGAACATTTTAAAAAAAATAAGACAAATCCGTCCAAACGTTCCAAGACTTTAGATAAATCGAAAAAAAGTGGGCGTAAAAGTGTGCGTAAAAGTGGGCGTGGTGAATTATTCTTTCAGTAAAACTTTAAATTTGATTACTGCGAACATGTTTTAAAAAATTTAGCCAAATCGGTGCAGCCGTTTTCCAATTTTAGATAAATCGAAAAAGTGGGCGTAAAAGTGGGCGTGGTAAATTTTTCTTTCAGTGAAAACTTAAATTAGATTACTACGACCATTTAAATAAAAGATTAGCCATATCGGTGCAGCCGTTTTCCGATTTTAGATAAATCGAAAAAAGTGGGCGTAAAAGTGGGTGTGGTAAATTTTTCTTTCCGTAAAAACCTAAGTTGGACTATGACGAACATTTCAGTAAAAAATTGTCCAAATCGGTCTAGCCGTTCTCAACTGATGCAATTACCAACAAACGACAATTGATTTTTATTTATATAGATTTTCTTACTTCTAACATTTATAGACTGGATTTATACAGTTAAGGATATTCAGCAACCCCGTTGGCTGTTTAACCTTGTATCCTATGTGGTTATTGAACTTAACATTAACTTATTATTAACTTATTATTAGGGTGGTTCATTATTATGTCGAAAATTCATTATTAATTTATCAAATAAAAATTCATGGTTAATTTCAAAAATTCATAAATTCATCATTAATTATAATATAAAAAATAAGGTTGAAATGTTGAAATGACCCAACACGGTCCATATAATTTAATGTTTGAAGATTATTTCACGCAAATGTTGACCGCGACTGCGCCTCAAATGGTCCATCCGCTTAGTCCAATTTTGGCATACTCTTTCCAACATTTCGGCCGGTATCTTAAGAATAAATGTTTCAATGTTGTCTTCCAATGCGTCAATTGAAGCGGGCTTGTCTGTGTAGACATAAGCTTTAACATAGCCCCACAAAAAATAGTCTAAAGGCGTTAAATCGCACGATCTAGGCGGCCAATTGACCGGTCCCGAAAGTGAAATAAAATGTTCACCGAACTCGCCTCTCAATAAGTCCATTGTTACGCGTGCTGTGTGGCATGTGGCACCGTCTTGTTAAAACCACATGTCATGCAAGTCAAGCTCTTGCAGTTTGGAAAAAAAAAAGTTGGATATCATTTCACGGTAGCGCTCACCATTCACAGTTACGTTACGATTCGCAGCATCTTTGAAGAAGTGTCAAATTCAATGATTTGCAAGCGTTGTTCGTTTTTAAGACGATTCATGGTTAAATTATAGACCAAACTGAAGATGTTTGACAGTGAAACAAAACACGAAACGTGCGTGAGCTGTTTAAACCAGTGTTGCCAAAAAGATAATAGCTAAAAAATCACCCTTTATAAGGTGGTCCCTTTAAAAGTTTAAATTTAAAAATGCAATACAACAAAAACAGTTCGAAATTTTGCTAAATTTATTTTTTTGTTGTGAATTACAATTGTTCCTGTTAGAAATGGAATATTATGTCATTCATATAGATGCCGCGGCTGGCCTCACAGTCCCTCATTCGAACGGACCAATTTTCGTGTACTTTTTCGATTGTATGGGTTTCGTATCTCGGCAATGGCATCAAAATGTCCAATTGTTTCTGGTTTGTCGGCATAACACTTTTCTTTAACGTCACCCCAGATAAAATAGTCCAACGGTGTAAAATCGCTGGTTCTTGACGGCCAATTGACATCACCATTTCGGCTAATTAAAAGGCCATCAAACGCTTGACACAAAAAATCGATTATGGCATGAGGTGTGTGGCAAGTTGCATCATCCTGTTGAAACCAAACATCGTTTACATCAATACCATGAAGAGCGAGTACAAAAAAATTGGTTAACATGGTGCGATAGGTGTCTCCATCGACCGTAATGATTGCGCCGTCCTCATTTTCAAAGAAATAGGGGCCTCCGCTTCACAAGCCGCACCAAACAGTCACTTGTAATGGGTGCATTGACTTCTGTAAGATCACGTGTGGATTGTCTAAGCCCCAAATACGGCAATTTTGCTTATTAAAGTACCCATCAAGATGAAAATGAACTTCATCCTTAAAGATGATTTTTTTTTTTTTTTTGGCAAAATCAACATCATCGTACAGTTTCTCCTTGGCCCAATAAATGCCAACGTTGCTCAAGTGTAAATCGATTCATTACGTTCAGTGGAGATAATATACTGAATTTTATGAAACAGAATAGAATTACATAGAATGACAATGCCTCAAATTTAAATCGATAAATGGCCCACCCGATATTTTATTTAGAAAAAATTTTAAAATTGCTTTCAAAACAATTCTACTCAGTTCACCTACAAAGTAAATACAGTACTCCTACAGGACTACGTTACAAAAGTAGTCGTAAGGTAAAGGTCAAATATAAAAAAAAAATTTTCGTGAATTAATTCATAAGGTACACTTCTATACCAAGATTACCCACTGTTTGACTGGAGAATTTGCGAACAATTTAAAAGATAAGATGATATAAGTCGTGATAAAGTTTCAACTGTAATCAAACGCATCAAGTACATTCGAAGGATTAAGAATGGCCAAGAATATAGTTTGTTACTGACGTAGTCTAGTTGGTAGCATTGTTGGCTTATTAAACGAGAGCACATGGTTCAAACAGTAGTCGCCGTAGTCTAGTAGGTAGATGTCTGTCTCCAGGTCAGACATCTCCAACAAAACAAAATATGAAAAAATATCTATTCGTCGACTGTTTCTCATCAGATTTCTGGAAAAAATTCCGAGTTTAAATAAAAATTGCCATCAAAAATTTTCTCAAAACATCTGTCGTTCAGAGTCGACTGTAAACTATCGGTCCCGCTACTCATGTATAAAATTAACACACACAACATAAGTGGTGTGAGAAGCTAGGTTGTAATCCTGACTGAAGGGTTGTAATGACCAATTATATATGTATCTATATATTATGTATGTGGTTCAAACCCTAGCTCATAATTCTAGAACAAAACGAAATAAAATATTTCTTTTCGAGACTTCCTCTCAGTAGTTTGGAGAGTAAATAAAATTGCCATGAAAAGTGTGCAAGGAGCAAGTTTGTAATCCTGACTTATGGGTTATAATAAGCAATTAAGTAAGCAGTAAAACTTAAGTTTTCCTTCGTCCTCTTCACGGTGTAATGCAAAAACATAACTGTGCTTAATGCAAGAACCTGAACAAGATTCTAAAGGACAGTGTTATAATCTTTGGATGCCCCGAGGGTCTAGCTGGTAGTGTGCTAATCTTCAAGTGCCGCGGCCGTGGGTTCAATTCCAACCAGACAATCTAGGTGTTTGTGATTGTCTGACATTATATGTGATTACTCACAATAGAAAAAAGAAAATGATTATTATAACTAAAAAGCAAAGTATATACACTGGACATTACAAAAATTGCTTCCATTCTCCTATAAACTATCTTTCCCTGATGACCCATATCTTCTATAATGAATATCACCTGAGAGCTGCTCTCAAAAAAAATCAACTTAAAATTTTGAAACGCCTGATCATCCTGTAATGTTCGTTAATGATATTATTCTCTCCGAAAAGGATGTCTGTACGGATTATTCAGAGGAGAAGTCTTAGTTTTAAAATTCGAAAACAAAGACAAAAATTTTTTTTTTGCCTTCGTCCGGATTATTGGATGGATTGCTTTGAAGCCACCTCACATATTTCGTACTTAAACATGAATAATGATTTTGTAAATCTATCTGAGCATACCCAATCTGCGAGTGGAATATATTGGATTATTTGGCCAAGAAAGGAAGAATTCCATATTTCGTTTTATTCGTTTTTATTTTTTTATTTATTTATTATAATTAACATAACACAACAAGATTTTAATCTTATAAGTTATAGTGCTATGCTTAGGATCAATAAGATATAAAACATAAAAAAAAAATAAAAATAATTGTAAAGTATAAGAAATTAAGCAAAAAAAAAATAGCAAATTAATATAAGAAACAAATTAATAAAAATATTAAATTTAAGTAGAAATATAATTTCAAGCAATTTAGAAAACCAACAGAAATAACTAAAAAAGTTAAAAAAAAAATAAAGAATTATAAAAATATAAAAAAGAAATATTTACAAAAATCAGCGTAAGAAAGTAAGGATAAATATTTAACCGATATACGAGTAGTAACCATACTAAGGAAGTAACATACTTTTCATTAAGAGAACAATTTAAATAACTCCATTTTGTATGTATAAAATGGGTGTATAAAAAAACTGACGCTGTGACAGAAGAGTCCTGTACCGTTGTTGAATAATCTTCAAGCCCCGGAATGACCTAGCAAACTTAATTCGGCCCAATAAATATTCCGGCTGTCCCGTATTAATAATCTTATGGAATAGAATGAGGCATTTAATTTTCAGAAGATTATCAAATTTCACACTAAATATCTGGTACGGCGACCTTTAAGAAACACGTATCTTGCTATATTGTTGTATGCCAAGTTTAGTTTGCGGTTGTCATGACTATCGCAATTTGCGAAGATTTCGCACCCATACAATAGCACAGGAATTAAATAAGTTTTAGCAAGTTGCATACGAATTGCAAAAGGAGTTGAATCAATGACCGCCCATAAGTTCCGAAGCATGCTGTATATTCTGCCAACAACAACGCTTATCATACATGGGCATACTGCATTATAATTCTAATGCATTAAGCTTTTCAGTATTCAGTAAATGTTTACTGGTAATGAAATTTAGATTTCATTTTTGTAACTGTAATTTTTTTCAGTAATCAGTAAAAATCAATTTTTACTGAAATTTTACTGGTACTGCAAAGTGCCCATCTATGACGCTTATATGGCCAGACCACGATAATCTGTCATTAAATACAATACCCAGATTGGTAGCAGACTTGACATAGTCAATTTTATTTCCCCTGATACTCAATCCCGGTATGGCAACCGAAATGTTGGCTTTCGAAAGCACTATACATTTGGACTTTGAGGGATTAATGCATAGTCCATTTGCCGAAGCCCAACTGTCAATCCTATCCAAATCACGGTTAACAGAGTGTAAACATGAAACAATATTCTCCTTATGAGTTCTGGTATAAATCTGCACATCATCAGCATACATATGAACACGGCAGTCAATCAAAACATCCGGTAGATCATTAATATACATACAGAACAACAGAGGCCCCAGAATTGATCCTTGGGGAACACCTCTACTAATATTACGCGAATCTGAAATATTAGAATTCAAATGAACCTTCTGACATCTGTCCAACAAGTAAGAAAAAATTAGACTAGCGGCAGAATTAGAAAAATTAAACAGTTTCCGGAGCTTATTCAGTAATATTTTATGATTGACTGTATCGAAAGCCTTGGTGTGATCGAGAAGAACTAAAAACGCTACACTATTTACATCTAGCTCCAACCTAAGGTCCTCAACTACATTTAATAGAGCGGTAGTACAACTCCTACCTTTCATGAAACCCGACTGACTAACTGTTAAATAATTGTGACATTCCAGATAACCATTGATCTGTCTAGCTATAATGTTCTGCATTACCTTCGACAAAAAAGGAAGAATAGCAATTGGCCTAAACTCATTGTTCGATTTTGGAATGGGAAGGATTTTAGCTAGTTTCCACTCATCAGGAAAAGTAGACTTAGTCAGCACTGCATTGAATAAGTGGGTATAATACGGCAAAAGTCTAGGTGTCAAAACTTTAAAAAACAAAGGATCTATATCATCAGAACCGATTACGTTCGATTTCACCGCTGAAATACATTCCAAAACTTCGAACTGATCCACGCAACTGTCTAGAAAATGATGTCTACGCGGAAAGGTAATTTATTTTTTACAAATTTATTTAATTATTTACGAGTTGAGTAACTTCGACCTTATGTTCGGTGTAGTTTAATAGACCACAGTCTCTGATGGGAATCGAACCCACAACCCTCATGCCAATAGTCTAGCACACTACCACCACTAGACTGCCAGGGCACTCAAGGCTATTTTCAATGATATGTGTTAGTAAAACATACAGTAAAAAATAAACAAAAAATAATGAACTTTAATTAAATAGACAACAATAGACAAGTTTATCTTCACATAATTAATATGTAACACTTCTAGCGGGCAGATAATGTCATTTTGACAACATAATAAACTGTTTGTACACGCCCGTTCTTGTTTTTATTTTTTTTTTTTTCTTTTTTGATAACAAACATTCGTCTTGTATTCCTATACGAGTGTCAAAGAAGTGTTTGTAAGGAGTTACAGAGAGTATTACAGAGATTATCACACAAATAGAAATAAAATCTTCACATAATTAACAATCCTCCCTGTTACAACATACAGGGTTTTGTTAATTGTTTAAGAGAATTTGCAAATCTGTTTTGAAAATGAAAATAGAACACAACGTTAAAAGAAGGCAAATCATTTATAAGAATTTTAAATACTTTTACGTTTTTTTTTTCACTTTATTTTCAAAATTAACAAAAATTTTAATTCATATCAACTATCATATCAGGGTTATCACAACATTATAGAGAGTAGAATATTGAAAATAGAGGCGTTACAAAGCCAAGTATAAGCTGAATACTTCATATCCAATGTACGCTGGTTAAAGGGTCGATTTAAATGGTATTGCCGCGCGTAACGGAAGCCCTTGGCGGATGCCTGTGCGCGTGCTACATAACGAGATTCCCAAATGTAATGCATATTGTTTGATAAGAGCCAGAAACAGAAACTGGGAAAGAGCAATGAAAACAATGTCTTTTTTTTTTTTTTGGCTACAATTTCTTTTGACTGTGATTTAAGGATTTCAACGTTCGTTAGCGAAATGATTTAATCCTCAGATTACTTGTGTTACTAATTATCGACATACGTTTTCGCATATTCATAAATAAAATGAAGATATTCAACGTTTTTTTCTTTGTGTCTCTTAACAATATTTAATGGTTTGTAATTTGGTTTAAACAGTCATGTGAACTTTAAGGGTGGGCAACAATTTACTGAAAGAATAAATGTTTGCTTTTCTTTTCTACACAATTTAAAAGAGTAAGCTTATCATCTATGAGGCGTGGTTATATTTCCTTAGGCACAAGATTAAAGGACATTTTATCGAATTAAGGTAAAATATTATGATATGCCTTTGGACCTAATAAAACAAAATTCTATTGCTTTATAGCAATATTGTCACGTTTGTCAATATTAACAATATTAAAGATAAGAATTTTTCATATCATATCAGTTTACATCTTTCCCTCGCGTCGGATGGATTGCCGTCAATAAAAATTGCAACGAGAAGCTCTCTGATCTCATGCGATAGAAATTACGAATGCACTACCCCTATAAAGGGGTAGCCAGACAATAGTGCACAGTATTCCCGCTGAATCCTTTTCCAGTTTAACCTGCAGGTACAAACTGTTGGGCATATGCCCTTGGCCGACTACTGCGACGGTTTTGTGTCAATCTAATATGGGTGTCTGGTCACAAAGATATTACCGGGAATTTTGGAGTTGATTGACTTGCTAAAGCAGACACAATACCAATCCAAACAGATGTATAGTTATACCCGTTCTATCGGGTATTTTAACTAGTGCTTATTTCGTGAATGGTAACACTTAGCTCCGGTATGATTTGACAGATAATTAGTTTTATTCTTCCGCTAAACGAATATGGTTGTGTATTCGCGTTTTCGCTTCGCTAAGTGGGCCTGCGATCGACTTACAGAAGATGCCGATTTTGGCAAAAAAAAAATTATCTTTTCAGATGAAGCTCATTTTGATCTTGGCGGGTATGTAAACAAGCAAAATTGTCGCATTTGGGGCACAGAAAACCCGCACGCATACATTGAAAAGCCGACGCACCCAAAACGAGTCACTGTTTGGTGCGGATTTTGGTCCAGTGGCATAATTGGGCCAATTTACTTCGAAAATGAGCAAGGAGTGGTCGTTACAGTCAATGGCGGGACATGTTGAACGAATTTTTGTTCACAAAAATTAAAGAGGAGAATATTGGCAACATTTGGTTTCAACAGGACTACGCTACGTGAAACACAGCCGAAGCTACACTCGATGTTTTGCGCCCTGTTTTTGAAGATCGCATTATCAGCCGCAGAGCTGATGTCGTTTGGCCACCTCGGAGTTGCGATTTGACACCGTTGGACGGTTATTTGTGGGGTGCCGTCAAAGATAAGTATTACGCCGACAAGCCAGAGACAATTGACGCTTTAAAGGACAATATTCGTGAAGCCATTAGTGAAATACAGCTGCACACAATCGATAATGTGCACTTAACCGGAAGGATTGTACTTTCAAATAAAAAAAGAAATTTTAGAAAATATTCAGTAGTTTTTTCTTTAAAGCATTTTCAAAAAAAAAAAGTTATTTGGCGGACCCTTTATTAGGCTATCTATTAGACATTTTAATTAGAAGAATTTATTGGCCACTAACAAACAATGAGCTAAAGAAGAATTTTGTTTTATTGCCAGACTCATCTGGCTTAAACTGAATAGCAAGTATAAAGGGCTATCCATTTCGTGGTTTCAAAAGTATGGGACTGAAATTCGACATCTGTCAAACTAAGTTGTGAAACCAATTTTTTTCTTTTCAGTTGAAAGTCTGACATTGACGAAAATGGATCGCTTAACTATCACACAACGCATAATAATTATCAAAATCTACTACAAAAATGGTGATTCTGCCACAGCCACGTATCGAACAAAATTTTCTTCAGCGATGAAGCATATTTCACACTCGATGGGTATGTTAATAAACAAAATTGTTGTATTTGGGGTTCTGAGAATCCTCAAGTAATTGAAGAGAGGCCATTACATCCAGAAAAAGTCACTGTTTGGTGCGCTTTTTGGTCCGAAGGTATGATTGGATCTTACTTCTTCGAAAACGACGATGGAACGACTGTCACCGTCAATTCGGAGCGTTATGGTCATATGATAATCGACTTTTTTTTGCCTGCTATTGAAGAATACGACTTGGAGAATATGTGGTTTCAACAAGACGTTGCCACTTGCCACACAACTCGAGCGAATATGGCTTTATTGCAAGAGACATTTCCTGGCCGCGTAATTTCTCGTCGTGGCGATATCAACTGGCCACCAAGATCATGCGATTTGATACCATTAGGGCTACGCGAAAGACCGTGTTTATGCGGATAAACCTTCAACTCTTGAGCACTTAAAACCAACATTCGTCAAGTTATGGCTGGGATACCGCTCAAAATGTGTCAAAAAGTGGTCGAAAATTACCTCAAAAGAATCAATGCTTGCAACACTTCGCGTGGAGGTCATTTAACTGATGTAGTGTTTCACACATAATGTCAACGTTCAAACTTTACAATAAAAAAGAAATATCATGAAAAAAATATTTTATATGTGTCTTATTTACGTTTACTTTTGAAACCAGGAAATGGATAACCCGGTACCAGTCAACTTTTAACTTAGTTCCTATAGATATCTCGGTCACTATGGATATATCGGGCCACTACTTTTATGGGTCATTGCGTAATAGGTACACATGCGGAGAGACTTCGTTTACCTGAAAATGCCTTGTTTACAGATTTCAGATTGGTTAAGGAGGCAAGATTGGTGCGTCTCTGGCCCGACACATGTTTCGATAGTTTAATTGAGCTATCGTTACGAGTTGTTGGAACGAACACTAAATTCATTAAACTTATAGGCTGGTTTTCAGTTTGATTCCAAGGCAGTTAAACTGAAATTGCCAAAATCTGATACAGAATGTTAAGATTGCTTAAACAGGACTCGTCAGTTTGTTATGAGCCATCGCTTCATATGGTATACTAATGAGCGGCTAAGCGTGACTTAATGAGATTTCATTTAATAATGCTCCTACTCCCTGCTATCCTTTATAAGTTGATACTTTGACTTTCACAAAATTCGAGAATTTCACTCAGCTTAAATTCTAAATATATTGTGTGGCCATTCATTGATATTCTTCACGAAGTGGTGGTCGCCGTGGTCTAGTAGGTAGTATGCTGGCTTATTAGACGTAAAAGCCAGGGTTCGAGTCCCAGGCCAGACATCAAAAATAAAAAAAAAAATACAAAAAGTATTTTTTCGGCGATTTCTTCTCAGTTTCTCAAAAAATCTGTCGTTCGGAGTCGACTTTAAACTGTAGGTCCCGCCACTTATGTATAAAATTAACACACACAACATAAGTGGTGTGAGAAACTGCGGGCTTCTTGGGGACGATTGCCTGTAGACTGTCTAATGGTGAAGGTATAGCACTGACCATTTTATAGTCACCTAGCAGCAACTCGTTTCCTTGCCGTTCGCATCTTCCCCCTTTCCTAAAAAACCTGCACAATGCACTGCATGAGTAGGGGCCATCACCTGAGTTCTGGTTTCATAAAAAAAAAATTAAATGTATTGTTTTGCATTGAGAGTGCAAATGGAAGGTGAACGTTCTGAGGCAAATGTTGTGAATCAATACTTGTTTAAAGCTTAAAGCTTTAGCTATCATTTTATTAGTTTTTCTCTTTTTTCTTAAGAATGCCTCCTGATGAACGTATTAGACTTGTCTCCCACTCACCTAACAGGTTCTCATTGCCACGGTTACACCAACTCAAGCTTATCTCTGTAATTTATGCAACTACACCTGAGCTGTTTTTTTAATATAGTATGTAGTATTTATGGTCATTTATGGATCATTACAACCCTTCAGTCAGGCTTATGACCTAGTTTCTTACACCATCCGTGGTGTGTGTGTTAATTTTATCCATGAGCAGCGAGACCTACAGTTTAAAGTCTAGTCTTGTCTACTAGCTACGGCGACTTCACTTGTATTTGTATAAGTTTATTCAATTTAAATTTATACAAGAAACTCGAATTTGAAAAAGTTTGAATGTAATAGATCTGTCTTTAACACTAAAACAACCAATACATCATGTACCAAATGACCCGTCCTTAAAATTATACATTGTATGTCTAGGGAAAAATTATATCAATTAGGCATATCAAAAGCAATTAATGGAGTTAATTTTGCAGTACTAAGAGAGGCTTCTTCATCTGTGTATTTTCTTATCAGCTCCATTATGCGATTGGCAATAAACAAAAAAAAAATATAGTACTTCTCTTGCCTTTCATAATATTTTTTGGCATATGTTGTCGTCGTGCCTACAAAGTCCTTAAAAATATTATAAATTGAAGCTCTGCAAAGCGTTGAGCCTTGTTTAATTTCTTACAAATTGTACCATCAGCCGCAATTTCATTACATCGGTCTTCCACATCACTTTTACTTTCTGAACTTGATGGCGGTCCTCCTCTCTTCCTACATTCAGAATATTCTCGCCGTTACTGTCTTAACCTTATGACTCACATTTGTTCGTATATTCCGAACACTGTTGTTATTTCCGATTTCTAATGATTTCAAATATCTTGAATGTTTTGACATTTCGTAAAACGTTCAAATAAGAATACATATTTGATTCGCAAAATACCACTAACCTTAATAATTTTAATATAATACTGTCTTGGAGTAGAATTAAGTTGGCTATTAATTACACTATGCGACAAAATAACAAAAAATTAAATACACCCAGCTAATGACATAGTTTAAGATGTGAGTTTTGTTATGTAGAACTCAAAAATATTTTTTTATAATTCTTGAACCCTCCAAACTTGTTTTATTTGACAGAAACTGTTGTTTTGGACTTACTTGATTACACAAACATTTCTGAACCGATATCCAAAATTTAAAACTTATTAGAAAGGAAAGGGATGGGCCTTTAATACAATATACATATATATATTATTTGACTTAATATGCTACGAGGTTTGATGAGGTAAACTTGACAAATGCGAATTTTTTTCAGTTTGTACGTTCATAGTGGCAAACTTTAATTAAAAAATATGAAATAAGTGATGACATTCTGAAAGTGCATTATCTTCTGAAGAGATTGACACTTCGTTTGATCAAATCGGACAAAAATTACCGTAGTTATTATTTAAAGAGTCGAGTTATATTTTTTATATATATGAGCAATTTCGTGTCAAGTGACCAAATTTTTAAAATCGATGTCTTTCGATTTGGATGAAATTTGTATCAAAGTTAGTACTATTGGATAGTAGGCCAGATACAAATTTTCAGCTCTATCAGTCAAGAACTGCCGGAGTTAGAGGGACATTTTGGTCATACAGGGTTTTTTTAAAATGTGTGTAATTTTTCACCTATTGGTCCTAGCAAAAATTTTCCAAACGATATTAGATAACTATTTCTTCAATCTTTCCAAAAATAATTTTTTTAATTTTTTAAAAATTTTTTTTTATTTTTTTGAAAAATTATTTTTTTTAAAATTTTTTTTTCAATTTGGTCCTTTTTTTTTTTTTTGCTTAAAAGAAAGCTTATACAATTTCCTTTACCATGAAAAGTTACACACATTTTAAAAAAACCCTGTATGACCAAAATGTCCAACTTTGACCCCCTCTAACTCCGGCAGTTCTTGACTGATAGAGCTGAAAATTTGTGTCTGGCCTACTATCCAATAGTACTAACTTTGGTGCAAATTTTATCCAAATCGAAAGACATCGATCCAAATCGGAAGACATCGATTTTAAAAATTGGGTCAGTTGACACGAAATTGCCCATATACAGCTGTGGACATTAAATTAGCACAAAATCCATTTATAGTTTGATTATAATTTTTTTCCTACAAGGCTAAAGACCTCTCAAAATCGTTTGGGACCGGATGGTAGAGTCTTTGTTCATCGGCCAAAATGTCAGGCATTTAATCCACGTTACACTCAAAAGACCATAAAGCATGGTGGAGGAAACATCATGGTGTGGGGATCACGGTGTGGGTCCAATCGTAAAAATTAATGGAAAAATGGACCGTTACAAGTATTTGGACATTATGAAGAATAAAATGGAACTATATGCTTTTGAAAACATGCCAGTTTCATTTATATTTATGCAAGATAATGATCCCAAACACACGTCTAAGCTAGTAAAGGATTGGTTTTACAAAGAGCACAGTCGCGTTTTAGACTGGCCGGCGCAAAGTCCTGACTTAAACCCGATTGAAAACCTCTGGCACGATGTGAAATGTGTAATTGCTCAACAAAAGTACAAAAATTTGGACGATTTGTGGCTTGGAACACGGAACGCTTGGTACTCGATTTCCAAAGAACGTTGCCAGAATTTGATTGAAAGCATGTCCCGTAGATGCCGCGCGGTGCTTAAAAATAAAGGCTGTTCTACCAAATATTGACCAAGTAAACGAAAAACATTAATATTTTTACTATTTATTAAAATATATTATTTTTATTTCAAAAATTTTAATTTTGTACTATTTTACTGTCCAGCTAAAATCTAGCATTTGATATGTTGCAGGCCTTAATGAGTATACGATCGGCAGTTTAGTCAAAATTTTTGTTTTTGCTTTAAAGAAGAATATGCCTTTTATGTTTTTATGTTTAAATTTTTTTGTAAATAGACTTAAAATACTATAAAAAATTAGATTGTTTTTATGACAAATTTTTGTGCTAATTTAATGTCCATGGCTGTATATATTTTTTCAAATGAAGTTTTAGTTCAAAAATTTTCAGAATTTTTGATTGATCTTGATTATTTATCGGAAGATGTGTCAATTTCACGTTTGGACGACCACCAGAAGTTGGCCAGTGTTTGCGCAAAGAAAAATAATAATATTGCAAAAAAAACACAAATATTAGCCGACTTCTGGCAGTCGTGCAAACGTGAAATTGGCACATTTTGCGATAAATAATCAAGATCCATCAAAAATTCCGAAAACTTTTGAACGAAAAGTTCATTTGATGAGATGACATGTATAAAAAAATATAACACGACTCTTTAAATAATAACTACGGTAATTTTTATCCGATTTTATCAAACGAAGTGTCAATCTCTTCACAAGATAATGCACTTTCAGAATGTCATCACTTATGTATTTTATATTTTTTAATTAAATTTTCCAAATAAGAATAGCTAAAGTCGCAAAATGGGGAAAAAAGTCATATTTGTAAGTTTGAACCATATGTTTATGTATACCATTTTAAAGACTAAGCTCTTCCCTTTCAAAAAAAAACTTTGGATTTTGAAAATAGGTTAAAAAATATTTGGGTAATCAATAATTTTTGTGGTAAAAGAAAAAAAAAAACAGTTTTTGTCAAATAAAACAAGTGTGGAGGGTTCGAGAAATATAAAAAGAATATTTTTGAGTTCTAGTCAACAAAACTCACAACCTACACTATGTCATTAGCTGAGTGTATTTTGACTGTCGCAACGTGTTATCAGTCTACAACAAATATAATACAATAGGGCGTAATATATTTTGCATGTTCAATACAACGTTCTTGTATGTAAAGATATACAAATCAAAATACAGAATCTTTGCACTGTAGTTACGACAGATCAGATACATATGTATGTACATATATTTATCGGCTAAAAAATTTTGAAGAAAAGACTAAATCTTGATATATGTACATACATGTTCGATGTATTTTTTAACAAAAAACCATAAATCATGTTATAAGGTTATATTTGAAAAATTTTAATAAAAAAATGGTTCACTTGACCCGTCATGGCAGGGTTAAATGTTAAACTAAATCCATAACGGCGAAAATATGAGATTCTGAATTATGATAAATAAAATGTGTTACCCCTACATTAACTAGATCTTTCTCACTCTCTCTAATAATTTTACGTAAGAAATTATGAATAACACTTTCATGAAATACTTTAAAAAAAAATTCATTAAAAATATTATTAATAAAATATTCATAAGGAAGATATCAACGCCTCCATTCTATAACGTTCTAAGTGTACTTAGAACGTTTTTAATGTTCTTGCATTTTTAAATTCTACGTTCTCTAACTTAAATACTGTCAAAATTTGGTTAAGATCCGTCGATCCGTTCCGAAGTTATAGGGAAAAATCTACTTAGAATACACATATAGTTGTACGTCGCGTGAAAACTTTGAGAGCTCATAACTCAAAAAAGACTTTTTCGACTTAGAATGTTATAGAACGGAGGCGTCGATATTTCCGTAGATATTTAGGCTTCGGGTATACAACAATGAATATGGCTTACCTTATTATTTTGATGGATGTAATTTTAATCCAATTAATTGCTGCTGGTAATCCTTTTAATCAGTCTACTTAAGTTTTTTTTAATTATTAATTATTATTTTCTTATTAATTTGTTTTCTTTTATAATTTTTTTTTTTGTTAATTTTTTTTTTTAATTAAATCCGACGGATTTACAACACTGATAACAAACAAACAAAAAAAATTGAAAAATTTAATCGCATTTTAATTGCGCGCACTTTTCACACACTTTCACTTGGGAAACGGATGTTCCTGGTAATTTGTCAACGACCACAACGACTCACTCAAACTCAACAATATTGTGAATGTAGGATAAAAAACAACAACAATTACGACAAAAACAATATTAACGATACCGACGATAACTACGATAACGAAAACGATAATAAAAACAAAACAATTTCGAAATCGACAAGAGAACGGAAAGGAATAGAGTCTGTTTGCCCTTTAACGTATGCACTAGTTTCTTAAAGACGCGACACTCACTTTAGCACAGGTGCATGTCCTGTCTGCATCCACATACATGTGTGTGTGTATATACAGATGGCTATGTTTATATGTATAGGAGTTGTATTAGTTTAAAATGAAAATGAAATTGAAACCGAAACCGAAACAAAATTTCGATAATTTCCGCTTAAAAATTTCCGATTCCTTTTTGTAGGAAGTAGCCGTCGACTTCTTTGTCGTTCTTATTGTACCGTTTTTTTTTCCCGTTCTTTCTTTCTTTCTCTCGTTATTATTATTATTATTATTTGTTTGTTTTTGTTTCTTTTTTGCTTTTTTTTTTGTCGAATTTGAAAATTTTTCGTATGTGTCCGGGTGCTCACTACACAAATCGTGTGTGTGTGTGTGTGTGTCAGTCAGTATGTAAGGCAAAACAGAAAATGAATGTCAACTGATTTCTTAGTTCTGTAAGGAAGCGCGAAGCAACAAGCTCTAGTGGCCAACTTTCTGGTATTGCGGTAAGAAATGTGGTGCAGCCAAAGCACTTTGTTGTCTGATGGGATATGACCACTTGCTGGCAGACAATAAAGAGTTCCGTTCGTACGTGGTACGTGTTCAAACTGTATGAGAGCGAGAGCGCACCTATTTTATTCAAAGATTTTTTCTTTTTTATTTTTTTTTTTTGTCGTCCAAACCGTTAAAGGTTTAAAATTTATTTAAACATGTCCTGGCATTGCAGTGTCCCGACTAGTGCCGCTCTTCTTATTTGTTTTGTTCATTGTGTTTAAACCACTGAAGACGATACACACATTCCACTGACTGCATGTATATGTTTTTGCAAATACATACATACATATGTGAGTGAGATAGGGAGTGTGAGTGCGAGTGTGTTTTGCCTGTGACTGTGTTTTGTGTATGTATGTTTATTTATTTGACAAATCCGATTTGTGGGTGGATAGTGGATGGACGGCTGGCTGGCTTGCTGATGTGTGTGTGTGTGTGTGTGTATGATACTCGTTTTTACTACTGTGTGTTTTAAATACTTTTTTTTTGCTTCGTCAAAAACGATGCGAGTATTTTGATTGTGTGTGTGTGTGTGGCTGAAATTATCTCTTGAGAAACGTGCAACCACAAACTACTACACTCTGCATTATGTGTGTACCCAGGCACACTAAAAAAACTGCAGCTACTACAACCACTTTTAGCAATAATTGTCTTAAAACAGTGTTATGTGTTGTTGGTTTCTTTTTCTCTCGTATACCAAGGCAAAGAAAGGCCTGAGAAAGGGGGCATCTGCAGTGGTAATACTGCCTACAATAATAATTATTCCCAAATTAAATATTCTCTATTAGGAATTGCTCTTGTTTTGCAAAATCGTAAATGAATGATGGTGCCCGATTGTTTCGTGTTAACGACAGAAGGATCATCCATCCATTTCGTTTAAAAGATGGCGTCATTTTGCAAATGTACGCGTATGAATGTGTAAACACAGTGCACGCGTGTAAGTTAATAACGAATTACTCCTCCCACAATCACAATCACAATCAGTTATGAAATGCAAGTGTTGTGCTGCCAGCATCATCTTCTGATGGTTACGGAGTTTACTAACGTAAAATGTATGTACATTTGTGTGTAAGTATGTGGATGTTGTTGTTTGTATGTATGCAATATGTAAAGAAGATTATCACAAACTTAAACAACCACCAACTTGGTTGCATTTGCACAGACAAGTTTGTTATATGTTTTGTAGCGTCGTTTATTAAATAATCCTGAATGTCCTTTCGTGTCATCCTTCTCCGTTGGCACATTCGTTTGTGCGGTCTGTGTTTGGTGGTTTGATAAGCGACTGCGCATATCATGGGATGCTTATCTCTTAATGGTGGGCGGAGTCACGCACTTTACAATTTCATTTATTCGTTTCGATTTTTCTGTTACTCTACTGGAATCTTTTACATTTCGAACACTAAAATACTGCACATCAAAGAAGAACGTTGGATATCTTTCAATCAGTTTGCGTTATAACTTTAATCAATAAAAGAAAGACAATTAAATAATTTCATAAATTAACAAACTAAACCAGTTGTAATTACTATTTTTATTGACTTTAGCGTAGAGGCTACATTTCGTTCAAAAAAAATGTTACTTCGCTCTTCTTGTTAAGAAAACATTCAGGCCTTCTAATCGTTATAAATATTTTTTAATAACAATTGGCAATAATTAGTCAATGAATTGAAAGTGAATTTAAAATTACAGAGACCATCTCCATGGATTTAAATCTAATTTTTGCAAGCATGTGTGTATGTGTGAGTCTAGGAACTTATATTTATTTATGAAGACTGCGATTATTCAAGTGTGTAGTAATAATCCTTATAATTGACGGGTATCGCAGTGGAATTCCTACTTTAACCGGAGTGGAATGAATTGGTTTACTACGTTGTCCTTTGAATGATTGGATTTTAAAATCTGTTGACACCTTGAAACCCCATTCCTTACACTAATGAAATTGATTACCTTCATAATTACATCACTAATGATGAAATTTTAATAGGCTCAACAAATTTAAATTCACATTCGTGCCACAATTAAAACTCTATTCTCGGATTTCGAAATCAAAAAATCACTTCCTGGGGCCTAATTCTGGCATCCGTGAACGAAATCAAATTCGATTTTAAAATTATTTCGATAGCGAATAATTTTCTAATGATGTTACTCGACACGGAACGAATAGAATTATATCTTAAGTGTTGGAAAAGGTTTTCCAACACTGGATGAAATGTAAATAAAACGTCCTTTTTTAAGTTCGAGGTTTTTATTTTTTATTTCAATTAAACTAACCTTTTTATCATCTCTTTTTGGTATAGTTCGAAAGTGGACATATTTTCTTAAGCTAACTAAATATTTTTTGTTTCTCTTTCTTTATGGTGTATTTTTAGAAATACTTTTTGACATTGATTTGCTTGTTGTTGGTACAATGTTTTCTTCATCTTTGATATCTAATAAAGAAGAAATATCATTTTCAATACGAGTCTTCCATTACGTTCCTTTGCAAATTCGATCCAAAACTTTTAACATTTTTTAAACCCTCGACAGCGACTTCTATACCTGCAGCAGCCAATATTTGTTCCTCCACTTGGGAATGAACTTTTTCCTCATATGGGCCACCGTGTGTTCTACTTATTAAATTTTCTTAAAGTTTCCTTAAAAACTTTTCTACGAGGGCAGTTCGGAAAGTTCTTAGCCTAGCACAAAAAGCGCGGTATAAACAGAATAATGTTAAGTGTTTTGGAAACTTCCATCTCTGTTATGAACACATGTTAAATTTTGTTTCGATCTGGCAACTCCTTCATATAGAAACAGGTGTTCAAAAAAGACGCATCCGCGATTTTTTTACAATGGAAAAATTAGAAACGCGTGCTGAAGAACTACAGATGAAAAAGCTTCCTGCAAGATGGGTGCCGCATTTGTTAACAGTCGACCAAAAACGCATAAGAATGAACATTTCTCAAGCTTGTTTGGATCGTTTTAAGCGAAATAAAATGGATTTTAAGCGTCGTTTCATAACTGTTGATGAGACATGGATCCACCACTATACTCCAGAGACAAAAGAACAATCCAAACAATGGACTGAAACTGGAGGAAGTGCCCCAAGGAAGGCAAAAACAATTCAATCGGCTGGTAAGGTTATGGCAACGGTTTTTTGGGACTTCAAAGGTATTTTATTGATTGACTATCTGCAAAAGGGTAAAACAATAAATTCAGAGTACTATTGCAACCTTTTGGATCAATTAAATGTACAAATTCGAGAAAAACGTCCTGGCTTACAACACAAAAAAATAATTTTTCATCAAGACAACGCACCAGTGCACAAGAGTGTTTTAACAATGGCTAAAATCAACGAATTAAAGTACGAGTTGCTTGACTACCCACCTTATTCTCCTGATTTAGCTCCCAGTGACTTTTACCTGTTCCCAAATCTAACAAAATTCCTTGCTGGCAAGCGTTTTACCTCAAATGAAGATGCAATTACAGTTGTAAACCACTATTTTGAAGACCTTGAGGAAAACTATTTTAATCAAGGCATAGAATTGCTAGAAAAGCGTTGTAATTCGATTGCTGCTTTGCCTACGAGAAAAAACTCGTAAGGATGCATTCGAAATATTGTTCGTTATCGAATGCCATCATTAGAAAATTCGATTGATTTCATTCGTTATCGAATAAGAGAATACCAAATACTCAAAAATTCGTTCATTCGAGTAAAAATTCGTTCGCTTACGAATACCAGAATTAGCCCCCTGCATTTGTGTATGTAGAATACATCAAATGTGGGTCTTCATTGAAATACTAACGTGGATACATACCTATACACACAATTGGTAATTACAACCCTTCAGTCAGGATTACAACCTAGCTTCTCACACCACTTATGTTGTGTGTCTTAATTTTATATATGAGTGGCGGGACCTACAGTTTAAAGTTGACTTCGAATGACAGTTTTTTTCAGAAACTTTTCATGGCAATTTTTATTTTGTTCACAGAGGTATTGTCAGAAACCTGCTGAGAGGAAGTCGACGAAGAAATATCTTCATAACGTGGCGTCTAGCCTGGGGTTTGAAGTCTACACACTATCTACTAGCCTAGGGTGACTTCACTTTTACTATATACTTACATATCTACTATATAAAAATAAGTCGGGTTTTCCTTCTTGACGCTATAACTCCAGAACGCACGAACCGATTTTGACCAAACTTTATATACATGCTCTAAGGGGCTTGAGGTAGTTCGTCCGACAGATGGCGCAATATTTAGTTTTTTTGTGTGTTTTTGCACAGTAACTCAAGAACTACTGCACTATGCTGTGTTTCGTTGAAGGCGTTGGGTCGTTAATCAGCGTGCAGTGGCGTTAATTAGCCCGATACCGACTGAAACCTAACATCTTTTTGTGAAAAAAATATATTAAAAAAAAAAAGTAAATAAATATCTATCTACCGCTCTTTTTTAAACTCTATTTGCGCAATAAGCCTATTTTATGTTTTGCTGAAGGCGTTAGGTGCTTGATCGGCGTGTGGCGGAAGCTTATCAGGTTTAGATGGCTTAAAAAAAATTCGATATAGCAAAAAGTAGGCGTGGCAAACCTTATATTTAGGGACATAGTGATCGTAGACGAATGCAATTTGGTGGGTAAGTTCGTAGAGTCGATATCGACAAACTCGCCAAAAATGGGCGTGGCAACCCTCCCCCTTTAAAAGATACCATAAGTCGGCTAATTCGGTCGTTTATAACTACATATGTACATACATATCTAACATGTATGTCTGTTAGTTTTTGTTTTGGAGCGAGTACAACAACTACAACTTCGTCAGCGCTACCCATGATTCGGACCTCTTATTGTTATTCTTTGTATGCCTCACCTAAATAACGTACCGACTTCGATTAAATTTTGAACTAGATAGATAGATCCACACACTTATAGTAAGTTAGTTATTTTTATATATAGTAACTGTTTTATGCAGCGTATTACAGCAAATATATAGTGTGACCTGTTTTGGGCAATAAAAAAAATCAATTTTGGGCGGGACGAAGTTCGCCGGGTCAGCTAGTTTATGTATAATTATATCCACATATGTATGTACCAGAGATCAGCAATGAATCGTATTTTCGCTACTCATAGGTACTTATGAAATTTTAAGTATGAGTGAGTCAAGAGTATTAAAATTCAACTACTCTGATTCATTCGTACTCGCTACAACATTGATTTATAAGTATAGGTTGCAATGAGTATGAGTACAACGTTGACATCAAACTCACAACATTCGATTCATTGTTTGATTCATAAGCCTACTCATTCAGATTCATAAATTTAGAAAAATACTTATAATACTTACTAATATCAAAATTTACAGTAGTAGTTATTGTTGCATTTACAAAAGAAGAGAAAAGAAAAGACAAAGACAGCAAGCAAAGCACACACACAACCTTCTAGCGAGTATTGTGGTGTTCGTACTCGAATCATACTTATTTTGTGCTTCGTATATATGTTGAATCATGGAGAGTCGAAATCAACAACATCGTGCGTATTGTTAAGTATGAGTACGATGAGTATTTCTAACTTTGAATATGAGTAGTATGAGTATGATATTAAAATAAGTATGAATGCGTATAAGTAGCTGAAATTATAAGTATGACTCGAATCTACTCATCGTTTTGAATACTCGTTGATGATCTCTGGTATGCACTTATGTACGTAGATATCGTACGAGAATGTAAAATAAATTGAAATATTACTTGAAAGTAACAATAAAAAAAATAACATTTTTTACTCTAATCTTATCTCGTCTAAGCGATAAGTTTACTAAAGTTACACTAGATACACTATATTCAAAAAATATCATCAGATAGGTACATAGACTGTCTACTTAGAATATTCATTCTGACATCTGCTACGTGTTGTAATTTATTAAAAGACCTCCTAGTTTCATTTAGGATAGTTCGTCTCCCTATTGTTCCCAAATAATTTTCCTCTGCTTAAACTATTGCTGCAAGAGTTCTCCATAAGTTTACGAGAGAATGGCAGTCAGAACATCATACCAGCCATAAAAGTGAATCCACATCTTTGCAAAAGAAGTACTCAGTCAGCTGTCCTAATCACCTAAATCTTAATTCCCCACTGCCCCTTTAATAAAACAGAGGTCTGAGATGGCGGCAGTAAGACTCAATGCATTAAATCCTGATCCAATCTGGACTATGGACATGATGTTATTCTGAAAAGACATAGACACATCCGAATCGATTATATAGTTCCTTATAGCTCTTTGAATGGAACAAATTCCAAACAGAAACTTCTAGTCTAAAGATGCAGAAGAACCCATGTGGTTTATACCGATGGCTCAAAGATGCATGACATGGTGGGATGTGGTATATTTATTAAGGGTTCTGATATTAAACTCTCTCATAAGTCTCCTAACAACTGCAATGTTTTCGAGGCGAAAAGCGGTGCAATACTTGAAGGTGGCGAAATTTTCTCTGAAAATCTTTTGATTGAATCGGCCAGCCATGCTCCGTTTAAGTCCCGTGCTTGTCCATAAAGGCCAAGGAGTTCTTAGTGAAATTTCAGATCATTTAAAAGTAACTCCTATATGGGTTTCAGGCCATATGGATATTGTTAAAAATTGCATTTCTGCAGTTGGCCAGCTCCTGTACGGTTTCCGTGTTCTCCGGCATTTAACAGGGCATACGTTCTCTGATTACTTCAGTTAATTTTATTATTATCCACACGTTTTACACGACGGCTCTATCTCGCAGGCAGCAAGACTATGCGTATGAAGTCGCATGACCATCCGTCACAAAATAGCGATGCTTACGGGCCACTGTCCTTTTGGTAACCATGGGAAAAACTTAGCATTCCGTCAAAAGACTTATGCAGTCACTGTGGATCTGAGGAAGAGATTGCCTTTTACCTCATATACATATGAGTGCTCTGCTCATGATATAAAAACAAGAATTTTTTTTTGTCAATTGTAAGATTTATTTTGGATGCGGATTGCCTTCCTCTAGTGAATGTTAGATCCCTGTGTTTAAAATTGATTGTGGTATTATAATAATTGTTTATTTTAATTTATTTAATACAATATTAATTTTATTAACACAATATTTAGAAACTAAATGCTTGCCTAAATGGAAGCTTTTCCTTTGAGGAAGGCCCGAATCTTACCTTAATAATAAAAAAAACTAAAATAGAAAAACTAAAGAAAACAAAACAATTAAGTGTAGTCAAACGATTGTCTATGACTGTATTTGGTAATGAGTGTTATGAGATTTATTAAATTTTCTTTAAAAATTACATATCAAAGGTTTATTTTGTCGATGCCATTTTATAAAAACAATTGAGTAGCTACCAGAGACCAGCAAAAGATGAATAGAATCGAATCATACTCGTAATTCCTAATACTTATACGCATTCATACTTACTTTAATATCATGGAACCTCTACTCATGTTCAAAGTTTGAAGTACTCATCATATTCATACTTAACAACACGTATGATGTTGTTGTCTTCCATTCTCCATAACTCAACATATACACGAAGCATAAAATAAGTATGAATCGCGCACGAACACTTAAATACTCACTAGAAGGTTGTGTGTTTGCTCTGCTTGTTGCTCTGTCTTTTTTCTTTTTTCTTTTTTAAATGCCTAACAACTTTCCAAACTTCAATTACCAATCCATAGACGTATTCTGGTTTTATAAACGGCGTGAAAGCTCCCCTCCTCGCAAGCTCTTCTGCTTCCTCACTGCCGAGAATTCAGTTATTTTTCCTATCTAGACGATTTAGCTTCGCCAGACTTATAATGTAGAATTCTATGTCCTTTATGCTTATGAAAATTGTATGTAGTATGTGGATCAGATGTCAGCAATGTGTGTATTTAAAAAGATGAGTAGAATCGAATCATACTCATAATTTCCGATACTTATACGCATTCAAACTTATTTTAATATCATGAAACCTCTACTCATATTCAAAGTTTGAAGTACTCATCATCTTATCATACTTAACAACACGTATGATGTTGTTGATTTTGACTCTCCATAATGGCGACATTTGTAGTCGATCGGTCTGTAGTCTTGAATGTGTTTAATGCATACAAAGGAATATAATTTATAAATTGTGTTTTGAGATCTCTTTCTAATATTTTTTTTTTTTTTTGTTATTATTTTATTTATTTGCACAAAATTTTAATTCAGTTTAATTTGGCCTCAGCACCCTTATGGCATTATTGAGGCAAAGTTGGGAAGAATATACATACATACTTATGTACAAATAAGTAATACAGGTTATTATATACAAAAATTTACATTAAAAAATTTACAAAATTTACATCAGAATTAATTCAAATGTAGAGCATAAATGTTCCTTTAAAGAAGATTTAAAAGACGTAATTCTTTCAATAGATTTTAACTCATTCGGTAAAGCGTTGTACTTGTTAACACCTTTGAAATCTATAAGTTGTTTCGTTCTTTCTAATCTGCATCTCGGAGTTCTCAAATTTGTTCTATTTCGCGTGTTGAAATAAGTTTAATTCGTTGAAAAAGGAATGGTACAGTGACCGATATTATGTAGATTTTTAAAGACAACTATTAAAGTTTGGTACTCATGTAATCCATAAACACGTCTTTGTATAATGAAACTGTTGAATATGTAATTGGTAGGATGTATACTATCTTTAATGCCCTATTTTGCAAACATTGAAGGGATTTTAGGTTACTGTTGTTTTTATTATGTGCGTAGATAACTGCCAAATAGTTTAAATGTGAATGTATTAACGATTGATAAATCAATCAATCAATTTCGCTTTTTCATTTAGTTTATACCTTAATTTATACAAAATACCAACTGCAGATGATATTTTCATTTTTATGTGATGCATATGTAAATCCCAGCACAAATTACTTTGCAAAGTAATACCCAAATATGTATGTCGTTGAATGTGTTTCAAAAATTTACATGTACAAACAAATTGTCATAGTGTTGCTGCGAATGCGGTCTAAAGCGGACAAGTTTTGTTTTCCCAGGGTTTAATATCAACCTGCTTAAGCGTGCATATTCAAAAAGTAAAGCAGCGTCTCTTTCAATATTGGTTTTTAATACTAAATCGTATTTAAACGGATATAACAGGCATATGTCATCAGCAAACATATAGAGTTTCCCAGTCAAGCCAAAATTTTTCGAATCACTTAGATATATTGAAAATAAAAGCGGACCCAATCCACTTCCTTGAGGTACTCCAAACCTTACAGAGCCAATGGAACTTCTAGAGTTATTTATTTGAACAAACTGCTTCCTATTGGAAAAATAACTTTCAAAAAGTAAAAATTCACGGCCTTGAACACCATAGCATCTTAGTTTTTCCATTAAAATTCTATGATCGACTAGATCAAAAGCCTTTGTAAAATCGAAGAACATTCCAGCTACTCCTACAAAACCATCATCCAAACCGTTACAAATAAACTTAACGACATTTAAGACAGCATCTTCTGTACCGCAACCTCTTCGAAACCCAAATTGGTGATTATATAAAAGATAGTTTTCTTCCAAATAAATTAAAAGTCTGTCATACAGCAATTTTTCAAAGATTTTATCTATTACACATAGTACAGAAATAGGACGAAATTTATCAACAGTAGTTGAATTGGCCTCTTTTGGTATTGGGACAATTTTGTGGACTTTCAGTACATCTGGATAGACTGAATCAGAAATCATCTTGTTGAAAATGATAACCAATATTGGTGATAGTTCTTCTTCACATTCCTTTACAAATTTGGCAGATATATTGTCATTACCAGGACTTTTGTTAACATTCATATTTAACATTATTTCATGAATCTCATTTTTGTTAACATTATTCAAGATAAATTGAGATTAAAGCATGATATCGGTTTTTTACTGACGATGTTCTATAACAAAAGATTAATAAATTATATTTTATTTTTCAAAAGATCTAGGCTGGTAGGTAAATATTTAAAACTAAACAAAAAATATTGATTATCTGTAATCATTTTTCTGTATAAATTTGTGTTCGATGTACTAAAGCAAGCAATTAATGAACTCACCAAAGTATTACCCCTTAAATAAGGTGTTTTGGTTTTTGAAAAATCATTTCTATTTTCTTTTTTATACAAAATAAAATACTCAAAAACACATAATCGATGTTAAGATTAATATTAAAAAATAATGGAACAATGAAAATGGAGTGCATACAGAAAAGATATAAAAACTCAAAAAAAAAAAAAAAAAAAAAAGTATTCAATACAGATTTCAAATGCATTAACTTAGTTTGTCTTAAATTGTAAGTCCAACAAATAGTTAAGGGTTCAACAGTTTAGGAAATTTAAGTTTTTTAGGCCAAATTGAAAATAAGTTTTTTGTTTGTTTGTTTGTTTGTGTTTTTGTCATCAAGAAAAGTGCAGCTGGTAGGAATGAATGACGTTCGTTTTGTTTTCTGAAATGTTCACAATGGCAAAGTCTTTTCAAATTTAATCATGGATGAGCTTGAAATATCATGAAGAGTATCATGAGCAGTAGTATTAAATACGACTTCTGGAACCGTCCTTGACGTTAAACAATTTACGCACAAAGAATACCTTGAAAGGAATGAAATATTTCAATAAGATAGCGAACACCAAAACAAAATCATGATCAAAAACTTACTTGCACTGAACACGTTATAATAATGACTATAATTTGACAAACTGAGAATGATTGTATATAGGAATTGTTATCCATAACTAAGGCAAAATCACGTGCTTCACGATTTCTACTGTGATATTGATAGGCCAGCATATCATTGATGTTACGCTCAACAGTGCCAATGGTAGTCTAAAATATAAAAAAAAATTATTTCATCTCCGCACATTTCCCTCAATCGATAACACCACTTACAGTGAAATTTTCCATATTGAGTTGAAGCTCTTCAATTTCCTTGGCATACTTATCCCAGGCATCATATTTAACCACGGTTATATAAATGTTCACGAGTTTGCCAGCAAATCGTGAGAATTGATTGTCAATACAAACAGAATAATAACCGCCCGGCGATACCTGATCTGTGTAATCGGCTGTGGCTTGCCACTGATAGGGCTTCACTATCTGACCGGCTGGATTACGGACAGCAAAACCAGCCATGCCATCGCCACCGCGTACAACCTTTAAGACAAAAAAAAAATCAAAACATGAAACCAAACAGACTCCCAGTCTTTAACGTCCACTACCACTCACACTAAATGACACATAAAATGTTGCTCCTGGCTGAACATACTGATGATAGCAGTCTTCTTTTCCGGCATCTATGTGAACCTGTTGCACAGACACGGGGTTGCATACAAATAGAAAAAATCACTTGAGATTATGTTTGCAGATTTGGTGCTAACAACACGTCATTTTATTACCTTATAGTCCATTGCCACGGCTGGCAGATTCTCATACCATGGCTTGGGCACGTCCTGCGATACGATTTGGGTGGCTACAATTTTTAAAAATAAAATTAAAATAATTGCGCAAAAGGAATTTGTTTGCCACGTCGGAAAATGCATTTTTTGTCTTGTCTTGTTTTGATTAATAAACAAAATCAAGATTGGCTTTCACTGTCAAACACTTGAAAACACACAAAAAAAACAAAAACAAAAACAATACATGAATGACATTTGAACATGTGTTATTCGTTTCTACTGAGTGCCAATGAAATGTCAAATAAATTAGGTGTATGCCTCAAACTTAATTTTACTAGTTAACACTAGATGGCGACAAATATTACAAAGCGAAACTGCACTTAGTGTGGACAAAAACCATAAGGCAATTTGTTTTAGATGTGTGTGTGAGCCTTGAGGTGCAAGTGTTACCACGTACGACAAAACTACAACAGTTTCGGTGGTTTTCGGAAATTATAGGGTCTTCCAACAGGGACTTTCGAACTTTGGCAATAGATATCGGCCATCCTCTTTAAGTTACATCTGTCAAGTGAGTTGTCATTTATTCAAACTATTTTGAAAAATCACCATGTGTTCGCTAAATAGGGTCTTGGCAACTGATCCTAAATTGCACCGAAACAATCTTAATCAGCGATGAAGCCCATTTCCAGATATATGGCCATGTGAACGATCAAAATGGTAGAATTGGAAAATTGAAAGCAGAGGCTGGCAATTGAACGATGTTATATCTTCTATCTATATATATAAAAATGAATGTATGTTTGTATGTACTTTATAGAATCGTAAACTATGCATTTGAACATGTTATGATATTTAGCAATGTTGTTGTGCATGACCCGGCGAAGGTTTCTAAGTTGGTATGACCAATTTCCGACAGGTGGCTCCACTTAGAATTACTATAAATGAATTAAATCGTAAACAGTGCATTTGATTATGTTATGATCTTTAGCAAAATTGTTGAGCATGAGCCGACGAAGGTTTCTAAGTTGGTATGACCAATTTCCGACAGGTGGAGCCACTGAAAATTACTAAAAATTAATTAAATCGTAAACTGTGCATTTGATTATGTTATGATCTTTAGCAAAGTTGTTGCGCATGAGCCGACGAAGGCTTATAAGTTGGTATGACCAATTTTCGACAGGTGGAGCCACTGAAAATTACTAAAAATTAATTAAATCGTAAACTGTGCATTTGATTATGTTATGATCTTTAGCAAAGTTGTTGCGCATGAGCCGACGAAGGCTTATAAGTTGGTATGACCAATTTCCGACAGGTGGCGCCACTGAAAATGACTAAAAATGAATTAAATCGTAAACTGTGCATTTGATTATGTTATGATCTTTAGCAAAGTTATTGCGCATGAGCCGACGAAGGCTTATAAGATGGTATGACCAATTTCCGACAGGTGGCGCCACTGATAATTACTAAAAATGAATTAAATCGTAAACTGTGCATTTTATTATGTTATGATCTTTAGCAAAGTTGTTGCGCATGAGCCGATGAAGGCTTATAAGTTGGTATTACCAATTTCCGACAGCACTTCAATAAATGTTCATAATCGAAAATATCTACACTTCTAAAGTTTATGTCACTTTTTTTTTAAATGAACAAAATCAATAAAATTATTCAAATTTGTTTTAGTTGGAGGCGTAGCAACGTGCGCAGGGTACAGCTAGTTCTACATAAAGTGGCATCAATAGGTCTTTCAAACGAATAGGAACTTTCGATGATATCTTGCACACACTTTGTTTTATTTAAAATGGAAGATAAGAAGCGCTTAATGAAAGACCCTATACAAGTATGATATACAATTCATGCCCATAAATATAATCTTGAAAACAGATCAGAGGGATCTCGATAAAATACCCAAACGCGCATGTATTCGTATAACCGTGTAAATGGAAATCTCTCTTATAAGGCTCTATTGGATTTAAGCCTGTTGCATATAGCCATGGAGACTATGACTAGGTTAGTGGTAAACAAGACTAACACACTATTCATAGGGAGGCATCGTGAACTAACAAATCGAATGGCGGACAGTTTCCTTCTTAACTGCCCCCTTGTAAGTAATTCTGGGAAATACTTCGTAATGGGATTTTTTTTTTATGAAACCAGCACTCAGGGGATGGCACCTACTCATGCAGTGCATTGTGCAGGTTTTTTTTTTTAGGAGAGGTGGAAAGGGGGAAGATGCGAACGGCAAGGAAACCAGTTGCTGCTAGGTGACTATAAAATGGCCAGTGCTATACCTTCACCATTAGACAGTCTACAGGCAATCGTCCCCAAGAAGCCCGAAGTTTCTCACACCACTTATGTTGTGTGTGTTATGGTGTTTTCTTTTCTACAACGAAAATGTCACCCTCTTACAAGGTACATTAAACAAATTTTTTACCAACCCTGTTGTAATGTCATTTTTTATTTGAGAAGAACATAATACAAATATTAAAAAAGGGTATGCCCTGTGTTTACCACTTATTAAGAAAATGAATGAGGAAATGCCAATTTGTTCAAAGGTGTTGCCAGATCCCTAATTTTTCGACTTCATTTTTTGTACACTTTTTTTATAACAAAAAAAAAAAATATTTTAACACTGTTCTAACATTGAATGCAATTTTTTATACTGCTGACCATGTATCTTTAATAATGTAATATTTCCTTAAGATTACTCCACAAAACCATGAAAAAATTAATTTCAAATTGGATAACAATACCAGGCGACTTCTTTTAAATTTCATCTGGCAGCCCTATAAATAAATAAAAGTCATCTGCTTTACAGGGCATTGGCAGCACTCTTGATTTATGCAGGGCATAAACTGCAATGCCCTCCACCATTGGCAAGTGCGAATTATTTAGAATAAAACATACCACCCTTTTAGAGGGCGAAACATTTTTAAGAAACAAACGCAAAATTGCATTTTGCGTTAATAAAATGCACATTTTCTGGTAGAAAAGAAAACACCATTAATTTTATACATAAGTGGCGGGACCTACAGTTTAAAGTCGACACCAAACGACAGATTTTTTGAGAAACTGAGAAGAAATCGCCGAAAAAATACTTTTTGTATTTTTTTTTTATTTTTGATGTCTGGCCTGGGACTAGAACCCTGGCGTTTACGTCTAATAAGCCAACTCACTACCTACTACCCACGACGGGATTGAGTAATAAGAGTGGAAAGAAGATTTTGTGTGCCATATACTCTTCAACGAGAGCTGCAGATGGTTCAAAAGCTCATATTGGAACAAAATCAGGCTGTTCGGTCGCAGAGTAAAATATTCAGTGCCTACGACGAAACTCGCGAGTTGCTATCAAGAGAAAGTTTACGCTATCGAAAGATGTACTCAATTCTACTTGAGCGGGAAGTACACAGAAAGAGCGAGAGAGAGGTAGAGAGAGCAATACCAGCTGATAGTTAGGCTGTCACCTGAACACTTAGTTCCTATACAATTGACCCCTCTGTATATTATGAAGAAGGATTTCAAAGGGTATACTTATACTTAAACTATTGAAAACCAGCTTAAGGAATTGTAAACGGCTGTGCGATGAGGAGAACGAATCACAAGAGTACCTAACAGGAAGCTATGCGACGTTAGCGCACGTCAAAAAGAGACTCCTTAAGGCCTATATAGTATTCTTACAGTTGCCGAGCAGCATCTCGAAATTTGATAGCATTATGAGGATACGCTATATAGATTGCAGGCTCTACAATAAATCGTCTAGTCGTAGTACTCCACCAATTCTACGTTGATTTTGTTTTTTACTTCCATTTTATTAAAAGGACTGCTGTACTCACCTCAAACTTCATAGGGCACCACCTTAATCTTTCCTCCGAGCCTATTGTTAGGAAAAATTTCAGGATTCTGCTCGCTACCAACAATGATAATTCCCTGCGTAGCATCTGATATGCATCCAACAGTTTCTTTCTGGGATGTATTAATGCCGTACAGGCTCTAAGAATGTGTTCCGATGATTCATTATCATCGTCACAGAATCTACATGTTGTGCTGGGGACAATATACTGAATAAATGTACTCTGAGCCTAGAATGCCTTGACACAAGAGTGATTACCACATTTAGGTTATTTTTGAATAGTCTGATGCATAACTCAGATGTCTTCTTATTGTAATTCGCCAACAAAAATTTTGTTTCCATCAAATCCACTTGGCTTGAGAAGAGTCTTTGCCTCTTCTATTTATCTTCTCTTTCGTAGAGCATAACCTTTCAAACAAGCATTCCCAGTCCATAGAAGGGTTCTGGTCTTATCAACGCTCCTTTCCTTGCAAGTTCGTCTGCTCCTTCATTGCCGAGAATTCTCATATGACCCGGGACACTAATTATTCTTACCTAGTCGATTTTGCTTCCCCAGACATATTTTTCAGAATTCTGTATAATTAGGGCTTCGTATCAGAGATCAGCAATGTGTGTATTCAAAAAGATGAGTAGAATCGAAACATACTCATAATTTCCGATACTTATACGCATTCATTTGAAGTCGCCGTAGTCTAGTAGGTAGTGTGTTGGCTTATTAGACTGAAGGCCCGAGGTCGAATCCCAGGTCAGACATCAAAACGAAAATATTGTTACGCAGATCGAAACGACCTAATATCGTTTCACATAAAAACAATAAACAAAAGCTGCCAGCTACACTAACACATGTGTACATCCAACCATACATAAACCAACAATAACATCAGTATGAGTATGACAGAGATGGATAACGCAAACGCAACATAAGAGAACGCAACAAGAGGCAATGTGTATACAATACACAAACACACTCTAACGAATACATCGAACATCTTCCAAATAAACCAACAACAAGCATGAGAGCAAAAGGGATGGACAAATAAGCAAGCACAACAACAAGCAATACAGTCACCATAGAAATTGCGAGAATGCGAGACCGCGAACGTTCTTCTTCAAGAACGTTCGTGTTGGACTATAAAAAGGCAAGCAAGTCAGTTGTAATTGAGTCAATCTTGAGTGAAGTTGCGTGTGAACTAAATAGTCGTGTTTGAAGATATCGGTTGCGAGCAATAGTTGTGAGTGAATAATAGCAAGTAATTATTGTTGTATCGGTTAAGTGTGAACAATAAAGAGAGTGAAAGTGTGGACAATAAAGAGAGTTTTATTGAAATAAAACACATATTTGTTTTTACTTAGTTTGCAATTAACGAACTCATATTTAAACGTTTTTAAAAAGGTAAAAACGTAACAATATGAAAATATTTCTTCGGCGACTTCCTCTCAGCAGATTTCTGGCAAAAACTCTGAGAGTAAATAAAATTGCCATGAAAAGCTTCTCAAAAAACTGTCTCTTCGGAGTCGACTTTAAACTGTAGGTCCCGCCACTCATGTATAAAATGGTGTGAGAAGCTAGGTCGTAATCCTGACTGAAGGGTTGTAATGACCAATTATGTATGTATGTATACGCATTCAAACTTATTTTAATATCATGGAACCCGTACTCATATTCAAAGTTTGAAGTACTCATCATACTTAACAACACGTATGATGTTATTAATTTCGGCTCTTCGTAACTCAACATATGTATACACGAATCACAAAATAAGTATGATTCGCGTACGAACACTAAAATGACGGTTGTGTGTTTCGTCTGCTTGCTGCTCTGTCTCTTTTGCTTATGTGTCTGTTTTCCTTTGTTATAAATGCAACAACTAACAACTAAGACTGTAAATTTTGATGAATAATTCGAGTATTTTTCTAAAGTTATGAATCTAAATGACTAGGCGTATGAATCAAACATATTTCGAATGGTTTGAGTTTGATGTCAACGTTGTACGCATACTCATTGCAACCTGTTGTTATAAATCAATGTTGTAGTAAGTACGAATGAATCAGAGTACATAGTTAAATTTCAATATTGTGGACTCACTTATATTCAAAATTTCATGAGTAGCGAAAAAACGTTTCATTGCTGATCTCTGTTTCGTATGTGGATTAAAAACAATTGTTGTTGTTGTTCTTTTTCCAAACATGTGCTTTGTTTTATTTTATTTACCAATCAAAAATCACCTTCTCTTTAAGTTTAAAACTTCTCTTTTATACGCTATACTCTCTTTTCCATTCATTTTTATATATCTTTTATTTATTTTTTATTTATTTAAATATTATATAGTTTGTTGTTGTTGTTGTTTGTTTATTTATTTATTATTTTTGTATAATTTAAATGCATTGCTATGTTTTGTTTTTGTTTTTGTTTTCCTTTTTTTATTTTATGTTTTCATGATTTTTTTTTTTTACGTTTTTATGCTCAATTAATTAATTTCTGTCTGCTTCTCTTTTAATTGTCTTTCCATATTAATTTTATTTTTGCTTTACTTTGCTAAAATATTTGCGCTAAATATTCATCATTATTATCTTTAACATGATCATTATCATCATCGTCATCCTTAGCGTTTGCATGGGTATGATCATGATTAATGTTTGTGTATGAATGAATGGCCAGAGTCTGGTAGGAATTGTACTCTTTGTGTGTGTGGAATGTTCGTATGATTGCATGTATGATAGGGTATCCTAATGTAGGAATGTTGCAGAGCGAGAGAGTTATTGTTTATGTATGTATGCATGTATGTATGTATGTAAAGATGCGATTGACAATTTGTTGATAAATAGTATAAATTTTGTTTATTTTAAATATTTCGTTTATTTATTTATTATTTTGTTTTGGTTTGGTTGGTTGGTTGCATTTGGTGATTGATAAGTTTTGTTTTGTTTTTTTTTATTTATTTATTTATTTATACAATGAATTTAAATTTTTATATAAATTTTTTATTTATATTCTTCAACTATTAGTTTATGTATGCTTGTCATTGATGTCTTTATTTAATGAAATGAAAAAAAAAAAAAAAATTTTAATGAGCCAGCGATTTTGTATGTGAATGCCATGATAAGGTTCGTGTTTGAAATGGAATTAAAATAGGTTCGAAAGGAAGATGAATGGAAAAGGAAGGCTTGTATTGGAAATAAATATGGGGTACGATTTAAATTTGTTTTATATTCTGATTTATTTTTAAATGGGAGAATAGAAAAGAATTAAGAACCCAAAATTTACGGTTTTTTTTTTTTTTGTTTAAATTGTAATATTTTATTACATTTGTTTTAATTTTTATTTTCATTTTATTTGTTATTGTTGTTGTTTGCTATAGAAATAGAATTCGTAAAAAGGACAATTGTTTGGTAAAATAATGCTTGGCTTACGTATGGTTTTCCTTATTTAGCATCAACACGTGTTCTTTTTTTTTTTTGTAATTTTCTGAAATTTTCAATCGGGATTTTTAATTTATATGTATGTATGTATGTAAATAAATCGTTTTTTAAATATATTATTCATGTATATATATTTTATTATTATTTTATTTATTATTTTTATTTTCAATTGAGTACAAATGCTAATAATATACATACAGTAATTTGTTAATAATTATTATTATTTATTTATTATTAATTATTTATTATTATAAATTTTCAATATTGCGCCTATATTTCAGAATAACTTTGTTTCATAATTCTTTCTCATTTTACTCATTCATACAAAATACATAATCAAATCATAGAAACTCTTAAATTATTAACAAATAAATTTTAAAATTAAAAAATTGTCATCGTAATGATATACAGTGGGCCTGTATAAATATATATTTAAGAAAATTCTTAATAAATAATAAATATTTTGCAAATTATGTATTCCATTTTCTTTATTACACTTTCCTTAAGATGGGCCTGTAAATATTTATTTGAATAAAAATTATTAAAAAAAAAAAAAAAAAAATATTTTTTAGAACTATTTTGTTTTTATTTATTAATAATATATTTATTAAAGTATTTATTTATATGTTTTGACTTTATATATACACTCACGTACTTAGTTATAAACATAACATTTACACAATATCATGCACAGCATGGGTCATAAGTATAGTACCCCCATTGTAAGATTTATTCTGTTTAAGTTGCCTTTTATTTTTATTATATCGGGTGATTTTTTAGCTATTATCTTTTTGGCAACACTGGTTTAAACAGCTCACGCACGTTTCGTGTTTTGTTTCACTGTCAAACATCTTCAGTTTGGTCTATAATTTAACCATGAATCGTTTTACAAACGAACAACGCTTGCAAATCATTGAATTTTATTATCAAAATGGGCTCTTGAAAAGTTGGCCGAAGATCCACTTCTTTATCGAAAAATTGTGTTCAACGATTAAGCTCATTTTTGGCTCAATGGATACGTAAATAAGCAGAATTGTCGATTTTGGAGGGAAGATCAGTCAGAAGCATTGCAAAAGCTGCCAATGCATCCAGAAAAAGTCACAGTTTGGTGCGGTTTATGGGCTAGTGGCATCATTGGACCGTACTTCTTCAAAGATGCTGCGAATCGTAACGCCTTTAGACTATTTTTTTGTGGGGCTATGTTAAAGCTCATGTCTATACAGACAAGCACGCTTCAATTGAAGCATTGGAAGGCAACATTGAAGCATTTATTCGTGAGATACCGTGTAGTGTATGCATACTTCTTACCCGCACTTTATTTATGCATTAAGTTATAAACATTCTATATACTTTGTCAGCGTAAACATATAGTTCACTGACACATATTTTATAAACATTCTTTTTATGAATCAATACTTTGTCAGCATAAACATATAGTTTACTGACACTTATACTATTCTTTCTTTTTTTGTATCGATATTTCTTATTGTTTAATGTAATTGAGCAAAATGCTGACTTAGAATTAATTTAGTATTTAAGCGATGCATTTTCTTAAATAAATTTCAGAATTAAGCTAGAAGTCAAAACGAATGTTTGTCTTTTTAATTCTCAAACAAAAAAGGGCATTTTGATGCTCGTAGAATAGCGGCTGCAGAGCTTAGATAATACTGAAAACCATATAAGAAACATCATATATTACAACCGGCCGAAATGTTGGAAAGAGTATGCCAAAATTGGACTAAGCGGATGGACCATTTGAGGCGCAATCGAGGTCAACATTTGCATGAAATAATCTTCAAACATTAAATTATATGGACCGTACTATCGATTCAAATAAAGATTTCATGCATTTTTCTGAATTTTATGTGTTTTTTTTTGAAAAATTTTACTATAGCTCTTAAAAAATCACCCCTTATTACATGGCTATTGTTGAGATAACATAAGTTTAATGATGTAATGGGAACAAAACAAAAGTGCCCCTTTATACAATGCTTAAAAACTTCACAACGCCACTGATACTATGTCTACATAATTTGTTTATCAGGAGCAGATTATTAAAAGAATTGAATTGCCATTCATTTAATTGCAAAAGAAAAAAATTTAACAATGACAAGAAATAAGTAATCAAGTTAGTTTATTTGTTTACTTAATTGGTCGTTACAACCCTTAAGTCAGCACTACAACCTAACTTCTCTTACCATCCACATTGTTTACGTAAATTTTATCTAAGAGTGGCAGGACTCTGAACGACAAATTTTCGAAAAGCCTTTGACCGCAATTTTGTTTATTTTTAGAGTTTCTGCCAGAAGTCTGCTGAAAGGAAGTTGCCGAAGAAATATTTCGTTTTCCTACTACATATGTATTTGAGCCTGGCGCTGAACCATGGATTCGCATCTAATAAGCCAATATACTACATACTAGACTAAGGCAACTACTAGTCAGTTTAAAACTAAAATTATTGACAATTAGAAATCTGTTCTCTCGTGGCATAAAATGAAAAAAAAAAAAAATAAATCAAAAAAATATTCCAATAACCGATCAAAAATTTTCCACGTTTATTTCGAAAATTTTTGCTAACAGAGCGCATATCTCCGGTGGAATGTAGAGGATATCCACATAAAAGAAGACCCTACAATACTAGTCAAATAAAACAACAATTTCAATGTCCGTATTTGCGAAAGAACGATTCGTAGTGTTAGTCGGATTATTTAGTCAATAAAAAGCAAATGAGCCTTTCTTTCCTAAGAGCAAAGAATACAATTACAAAGAAACAAATTGATTTTGAAGGATTCAAGCGCAATTAAAAAATTCAGATGGAATAAGACGCTAACATAGGTTTTTGGTGAAAGACTAAATTCCAAGTATTGTAAAGCAACTGTTAAACACGATGGAGCCGGGATATGGGTCTGGAGCTACTTTTTTTCCTAAGAAATTGGACCAATTTGTAAGATTGATGGAATAATGGGTCAATTCACATATACGTGACATATTATGCAGTCATATCATATCTAGACGAAGAGTTGCCACTACTATTGAGGTTTCAACAAGAAATCGATCCAAGACATACTTCCAACTTATTTAGACAACGGCTAATGAAAAATCCAATCGAGGTACTCGTGTGACAATCTGAATCCCATTTGCGGTTATGTATACTTTAATATTATTACGAAAATGAAAACAGTGTAGTATCGTTTAACAATAAAAACGATAAACAAAAGCTACCAGCTACACTAACACATACATCGAACTTATTATAAGTAAACCAACAACAACATCAGTATGAGAAAAGGACATAGACAAGTAAGCAAACGCAACAACAAGCAATGTGTCGCAATAGAATTCTCGAGAAGGCGAAACCCCGAACGTTCCACTTCAAGAACTTTCATCAGACTGATTCGTGCGCATATAAAAAGGCAAGACAAAGCAGACAATGAGTCAGTAGAATTAAGTCAGCCTTGTGTGAAGTTGCGTGTGAAGAAAACAGTTGTGGTTTGAAGATCGCCGTTGTACAGATCTAACGAACGAGTGTTGTTGCAGAGAAGAATATCGAACAAGCACATATTGTTATAGTTATTGTTGTATACGTGGTATTAGTTGGAAACAGTGTCACATACATAAGATATTGCGGACAATAAAGAGTTTAATTGAAACTAAACACATATGTATTTGTTTTTACTTTGTTTATAATCAACGAACTCATATTTAAACGTTTTTAAAAAGGTAAAAACGTAACAATATCCTTCGTGCTTATAAAATGTGCGTGTCTCATTTAAAATAAGAAGCTTTTATATATTCTAACAAATTAAAGGAAAATGAAAATACAATTCAAAATCAATGACGAAGATCATTCAATAAAAACCGATGACATGGGAAAATCAAATTGGTAGTTTGGTGCTTTAATTATGACCTACACTGTATGTATATGCATACATACATAGCATATGTATGTGAGTGCATATATAAATGTTTGGTGTCTAGACTAGTATGTATGGTATCATCGTATAAAATTAGTATTATTTTTTATATTTTTTTTTTTAATTTTTTTTTATAATTTTATTTTCATGTTGTTATTGTTATTATAATTATAATAATTATTTATTAAATGTTTTTGTTTTAGGCAAAAATATATGTATACACTTTAAAATGAGTATATTTTGGTAGGACAACAACGGAATTTTGCAGTAACCGGCCATCTTTTAATATTTAATTTAATTATCATTTAATTTAATTTAATTTTTTATTTTTTTTTTAATTTTAACTTTAATTATATAATCAGTCACTTCCGTGTTGTTGTTGCTGTTGTGTTTTTTTTTTATATTTATTTGTTTATTTAATAATTTTTAAATGTAATAAATATGATTTATTAGATTTTATTTTGTGTTACTTGTGGTTGGTTATACTTCTTGCACTTTACTGTGCCATTTTTTTTTGTTCTCTAAAGAATTTTGAAAATTTAAATTTTTTTTTTTTTAAATTTCATTTTGAAAAAAGAATTATTTTTGCAACCGCTTTAATAAAGATGGAATATTTTAGAAAAAGAAAGAAAAGGAATAAATATTTACCGGAAATTATTAATTACATATTTTAATACTTTTAAGTTTATATTATTCTGTTTTGTTCGATAGTCGTAGTTGTTTTTGTAACTTTTTAAGTGATATTCTTTTGCGTTTTTTGTTTGTTTAAATTTTCAAGTATTTTTTTTTTTTTGTTTTTTTGTAATTTGCATCATCATTAATAGAAGCTCAGCATTTAGTTCAACTATGTATGTATGTATGTATACATATACATATGTATATGTATGTACATATGTATACATGTATAATGGTATATATATTGTATATATTTATTTATATGTTTGTATGTATGTATGTTGATTTTGTTATTTAATATGTTGCCATTTTGTAATTGTAATTTAATTTATCGTTTCATCATCATCCTCATCATCATCATAAGTCCTTTTTAAAATGATTTTTTTTTAAATTCATTTATCAGATCAAATAGTTCAACGAAAATGCACATTCATTTAATAATTTAAACAGAAAAAGAATCTTAAAAAAGGTAGTAAATATTGGTAACTCATCAGAGATCAGCAATGAGTAGAATCTAATCATACTCATAATTTCTTATACGGGCATTCATACTTATTTTAATATCATGATGGAACCTCTACTCATATTCAATGTTTGAAGTACTCATCTTATCATACTTAACAACACGTATAATGTTCATTGTTGCCAATTTGACGTTTTTCCCGTCAAATCTGACGTTTTTGCAATGCCAATTACGGGAAAAAATGCTTTTTAGCGGTTAGCGTGAAATATGGAGATTTTTACAGCGCTTTAGCGTTTTTTAGCTTTTTTTACTTTTAACGCAAACATTTAAATTTATATAGATTTTTTATTAAAATATTTTAAAAAGTCTCAAAAAGCTAAATTCTAAATTAAAAATTTTCAAATTTAAAAGAATCGATTTTTGTCCGAAAAATATATAAAAATTCTCTAGATGTTCAGTGGCCATTTTCGAACATATAAGAAAAAGTACACCATACAGACTATATGCAAACGGTAGTCCAGAGGGTGCTCTTTCCAACCGTGGTATTGGGATAGCTGAACTAATTTTGTGAGTTGAGATTTTCAAATTTTAAAAAATCGATTTTTAGCCGAAAAATATATAAAAATTCTCTAGATGTTCAGTGGCCATTTTCGAGCATATAAGAAATAGTACACCATACAGACTATATGCAAATGGTAGTCAAGAGGGTGCTCTTTCCAACCGTGGTATTGGGATAGCTGAACTAATTTTGTGAGTTGAGATTTTCAAATTTTAAAAAATCGATTTTTAGCCGAAAAATATATAAAAATTCTCTAGATGTTCAGTGGCCATTTTCGAGCATATAAGAAATAGTACACTATACGCAATTGTTAATTGTTTTAACGTTAATTTAAAATTTTTAAACTATTTATTTGACGGGTTTCTGACGGTTTTGTAAAAATTTAATTTAGCGATTTCTGGCGATTTTTAAAGCCCAATTTGACGGGAAATTTTGAAAAAAATTTGGCAACACTGATGATGTTGTTGATTTCGACTCTCCGTAACTCAATATATACACGAATCACAAAATAAGTGATTCGCGTACGAAGACTAAAATACTCACTAAAAGATTGTGTGTTTGCTCTGCTTGCTACTCTGTCTTTTTTGCTTATGTGTCTTTTTTCTTTTTTTTGTAAATGCAACAACAACTAGGACTGTAAAATTTGATGAATGATTCCAGTCACTTGAATTATGAATCTAAATGAGTAGGCTTATGAATCAAACATATGGTATGGTATCAAACGAATGGTATGAGTTTGATGTCAACAATGTACGCATACTCATTGCAACCCGTACTAATAAATCAACGTTGTAGTGAGTATGAATGAATCAGAGTACATAGTTAAATTTCAATATTGTTGACTCACTTATATTCAAAATTTCATAAGTGCTTTATGAGTAGCGCAAAAACGATTCATTGCTGATCTCTGGTTACCATTTGTAAAAACAAAAAAAAAGATAAAAAATTACTAAGAAATGTTTAAAGAAATGACCAAATTTTAACAGCGGAAGGATTAACATTGTTTAGCGACCAATATTTGCAAAGAATTTGTATAGAATAGTAGGCTATGCTTAGAATTAGAACATGAAGCGGTTTATGATGAACAACACTACTAACTGTAAATCATCAGTCGCATTCGGGTCCATCAGAAAAATGGCCACGTACATCAAGTGCCGTAGCCAGTTGGAATATTATGTGCGATAATGTGGGATGCTCGAGCAACTCGTTGGATGGTAAAGGTGGCTCACATCTTGGTCGCATGTGTCGTCCACGGAAACCACGATGTAATCTTAGTACAACATCACAGAACACAAAACGCAATATAAGCGTGCGTAAAAAATCATCACCAAAGAACTGAACATACGATGAGTCTGAAATGGGGCCGTATTTAAATCCTATCAACCATTAATAATACAAAAGTACATACCTATATAGCCTTGGTCAATTTCATCGATGCGACATCTGGTGACTAAACGCGATGCTTCGGTTATAAAATGATCCACATATGATTGGCAACGTTCCCAGTGATGTATGGGCACGTCGCCAACATTACAAATGTAACACAGTGCTGTGAGGGGGGAGTGCAGGAATAGAGTAAATAATGAACCATGATGCTGGACTTCGGCTGGAAAAAAAAACGATAGAAATTTAGCATGCATGGCATTCCAACACAAAGAAATTGCGTTAAGACAATGGCAAACCTTGAAATGCTGGTGGTACATCTTGAGGTGACATGAGAATAACTAAGGGCTGACCAAAATAACGGGGTATATGTTGAAAGACAAACGAATTATCTGAATCGATTATAATGAACATCGGTCGACGGGTGAAAGGATATAAATCGCCAGGATATAAACAATGCGTCTCTTTATAAGATTTCCCTCGGCATGCCAAACCGCCACCATCAACACCATCACGTTTAACGCTGGTTGCCAAACCGCCCAATTCGTAACCATCTATGTAAGAAACAAATCAAAAAAAGTTTAATTCAAGTAATCGAATTAAAGTGTGGTGTATAGACTTACAATCTTCTGGATGTTTGGTGGTTGAAAAACAACCATCTGCTGACATGTATAAAAGTAATGCGCCTCCTGGAGGCAATTCTTTAAAACCACTAGCTAAGAATACCAGAAGTTGACTTATCGAAGGCTTATATAATAAATATTTATGAGGATTGTCTCGATAATGGCGGCTATTTTCTAAATAACCTTTGGAACCTGGAACACCATATGGTGGTATGCGACTGGCCGCCGGACTGGCATCGTGACCATGCAGGCCATGTGAAGCACTCAAAGGATGTGTAGTTTCAGTTGGTTCCCGTTCTAAGGTCTGTAACATTCTGTAAAAACAAAAAGAAATTTTTGGAATTAATTTCTATAACAGAGACATCCGATTGAAGTTTACAGTTAAGGATACTTACCTAAACATGTCCATTGTTAACTCGGAAAATTTGGCTTGTTCGCACGCTGAGCCTACAATGAGTATCTCTTGCAGACTTAGTGTCATATGAGGCGATCGTTCACATGGCGGTGTCGTTAGCGGTGACAACCTAGAACCGGAACCACTAATCATCAATGGGTGAAGTTTTACTATTTAAAAAAAGCTCTTGCAAAGGCCCGTGCTTTCACAGAAGAATTGATTTAATAATGTGATGCTAAATGACATATTTGTTGTGAATCTCAAGGTGGACAATGGATATGGTGATTTAATTAAGATTTGTAAAATCCTTGCATTTCATATCCAAGACACACACCTTATTTTCATTATTTTTTTTTTATTTTATTTTTATTTTATTTTTTATTTTTTAAATTTTTTTTGTTTTTATTTCTTTGATATATTTTTCTTTCATTCACATTTTTTTTTTTTTAAGAATTAAATTGTATTTGTTTTTATTTTTATTTTATTTTTTTACTTCAAACTTAAATGAAACATTGAACGTGCAAGAATTTTGATTTGTTATCGATTCATAATGATGTATGTATGTATGTTACTAATGTATGTATCAGAGATCAGCAATGAGTATTCAAACAGATGAGTAGAATCGTATCATACTCATAATTTCTGATACTTATACGCATTCATACTTATTTTAATATGATGCAACCTCTACTCATATTCAAAGTTTGAAGAACTCCTCATCATATTCATACTTAACAACATGTATGATGTTGTTGATTTCGAATCTCCATGACTCAACATTTACAAGAATCACAAAATGAGTATGAATCGCGCACGAACACTAAAATACTCACTAAAAGGTTGTGTGTTTGCTCTGCTTGTTAGTCTGTCTTTTTTGCTTATGTGTCTGTTTTTTTTTTTTTTTTTTTGTAAATGCAACAACAACTAAGACTGTAAATTTTGGTGAATGATTCGCGTCACTCCAATCATTTAGAAGTATTATAAGTATTTTCCTAGTTATAAATCTAAATGAGTAGGCTTATGAATCAAACATATTTCAAATAGTATGAGTTTGATGTCAACGTTGTACGCATACTCATTGCAACCTGTACTTATAAATCAATGTTGTAGTGAGTATGAATAAATCAGAGTACATAGTTAAATTTCAATATTGTTGACTCATATTGTATTCAAAATTCCATGAGTCCTTATGAGTAGCGAAAAAACGATTCATTGCTGATCTCTGGTATGTATTGTATTTGTAAATGATGATACTGATGGTGATAATGATATGTGACTTATGACGTATCGTATGCGAAAGATCTCAGACAGACATTAAGAAAAAAATGAGAATGGTTCTCAATAACGTAACAATATTTTTATTTTTTAAAAGAGAATTCTTGTGATATTTTGATTGTAATACGTGCAGAGATATTAGATAGTTTGACTGATAGATTGATAAGTAGTGATCGATATCATAAGGGAATTAAATATTAAATGTTACTGGCAAACGGATGATTGTGATTTCGAAAATGTTATCATATGTGATGGATAAGTATGTGTGAGAGAGAAAGAGTGAGTTTTATTGTAAGTGGTGCCAATGTTTATGTTAGTTTAAGTGGTGAATGAGTTGTGAGTGATATTGTTTCAAGTCTTCTGTGATAAGCACAATATTTTTACTGCCATTTAAAATAATAATACAAAATAAGAAATATTTTAATATATATGCATAGACAATATATTGTATTTCAAAACCAAAAACAAAAAATAAAAATATTGAAATAATAACTGAAACAGCATTAAAGGAAAACAGTTGCAAACATAAGTTGTTTATAAGTATTCAAGGGGAACTTAAGCAAAACTTGTATACCTCTTATTAAAATTAAAGCAAAGTTTTGTTTTTAATTGTTTTTTTTTTTTTTTTCGTTCTTAAATTTGTTTGTTGTTTTTTTAGAATTTTGAAAAAAATTTTTTTTTTTTTTTTTTTTTAAAGAAAACAAAAACAAAATCATAAAATAATTAAAAAAAAAAAAAAGAAAAAATAATAAACGAATCGAATTGAATTAATATTTATTGAATATTTAAATTTAAATTTTTCCTTCCCAAAGAAAGCACGGGCAAAGTTGTTTTTTTCTAAAATGGCTAATGGCATTATGACTAGTTTACCTGTGTGATAGTACGATGGGATTGGAATCCGCATGAAGAACAGCTACTGCAGCTTCAGCTTTAATAAAACCTTTTATTTCTTCCAGAACTAATGACCATTCCAAATGATCTTCAGGTTCATAACTGTAACACGCGTAAAAAAAAAGAAGAGAAAAAATCATAATTTAATAGAAATTCCATTGAAGAAATTAAATGCTACTTTACGTGGTGGTATATTCCTGTATTTGTTTCTCCAGTTCGGTTACCAATTCTCTTACCAGCTTCATTTTCTTCAATAACAAACAGACAACTATGAAACGCGCATAATAACGTAACTTTTTCACCATTAAATCGGGTCGATCCTCTTTAATTGCACGTGAATAGTACGCTCTACCTCTAATGGCTGCATAAAATTGATACGCTTCATTCAGGTAATTTGTTTCACTGGTTCTTAAACTATATGATTGGAATATTTAAAGACAAAAATTATTTTCTCTGAAGTAAAAAAAAAAAAAGTTTGATTTTCTGTGTCTTACTAGTAATGATAATAAAGCTGTCCAATTTTGCTTGCAATCTCACCAATTTGCCAACGTTTTAAACCATATTTTGAATCCAATACCATGCGATGTTGTTGCTGAAATTTCCATAACTTTGTGTAGACATCAAATGTGCGTCCAAAGTAGGCCTGCCACTGGCGATGGCCGTACTGAGGCAAATCCCTATAGAAGTATACCAAAAAAAAATTTTTTTTTTTTTTATAAAAAATATTGAAAATATTTAAAATATTTTTTGCTTACCTTAAACCATTGAATAGTTGTTTAGATTTTTCCAGCAAATGTATAAACTCCAAGACCAACTTTCTATCCTGTTCTTCTGTGGATTCCATTTTCACCATACCGTTCTTTAATTCAGTTGTGTTATGTTGCTGTCGTTAAAGAACTGCAAACAGATTATCACAATGATTTCTTTTTTTTTAATATTTTATTGAAGTTTTTTTGTTTTCTTTATAGAAAAAATAATTAAATTGTATAGGAAAACAATAAATAAACATTTTAATATATGTACGTGAGGGATATGTATGGATGCAACATGGCAATTCAATTGAAAAACACTCACAGGCCTTTTTGATTGAATTTAATTCTGAATGCATTTGTTGTTCTCTTTTCTTTTATTTTTTAATTTTTCAATTTTTTTTTTTTTTTGAAATAAAATTGAATTTATTGAGATTATCGCTAACCACCACCCTACACTAACACTTTCAGCACTTTACGGTAACAAGCACGTGTATGATACCATCCAAATCCATAAGCATGTGCATGTGTACGTATATTTTTTGAAATCAATCTTGACCGATTATTTCCCTGATGAAACTGTTAATTTTTGATTTTTGTTTTCAAACAATCATAAGCTTATTATCCACACACATATGTTGTATGTATTGCCCCTGTGATGACTAAGACTTTAAAGGGCCTATGGAAAGCACTTGATATTGTTCAAACGTGTATAGGCATTAACTGAGTACTTATTATTGACAAGAAAACGATTGAGTACTTAAACTATTCAAATAAAATCGGCACTACAGGCTTACTCACTGCATACATATGTATGCAACATACACGCACAAACTTTGAATTAAGTATTGCCAGTGCAAGCAAGCAAGCAAGCAGTCAATTGGCATCGGTATCTATATCGGTTAGCATCAACGAAGGCAACTAAATGAACCAACACAGCCAGCCTAGACAAAAACTGACTTGAAAGCATCGCATCTCTGTATACTGAATCATTCCATTCCATTCATTCACTCACTCATTCACTAAGAGATGAAATTCAATTTTCATTTTTGTTGTCGTTTTTTTTTTTGTTTTCAATTCTAAATATATTGTATAGGCAAGCATCGTCAGCATCGTAAGTAGTAGTAGTAGTAGTAGAAGCAGCAGCAGCAGAGGTGTTGTGGCGGCATTAATAGTTGAAAGACAAAGACAATAAAGATGACATCATGAAACAATATCAGATAGATTCGTACGTACATAGTTTAATTTCTTGGTCCAACAATGTTGTGTATGATGTGAACATATTTACATAATACACAACACACACATACACACACACACTCACACAGACTTTGAGATGCAGACCGTAAGGCTAAGTAAATAAATTAATAATTGACTCGACCGCCATAAGCTAATCACTTTTACTATTAACTTCGTGTGCATGTATGTGTGCCTGTGTTTTATAATCTTTTTATTTTTAATTGCAATGGTAACAGGGTTTTCTATAGTAAAACATTATTATCTTTTAATTAATTGTGTTTGTGTTTGTTTTTTGTTACTTAAAGTAATCGATAACTATAATATAATATTTAAAAATAAGGAAAAATCATTTCATTTTAATTTCTCGCTTAATTTGGGTTGTTATCAACAAAAAAAAAAAAAAAAACAGAAAAAAAAAACCGAAAAAAACAGAAAAAATACCAACCAAGATGCAATATTTATGGCAGAGTAAACTTTTGGCACTTGTTTTTAGTTCAATAAATTTATTGTTTCTTAACAGTCATGTACAAAAAATAGCAGCAAACAATTGGCCGACACTTGGTAAATAATAAACATAGATTTGACACAAATGCTATGCAAATCATATCATATACGTATCATATACGTCTAGCAAATCATATCATGTACGCTCTGACACTTCTGAGGAATACATGAAATATTCCAGTGGAATGCAATTTCCAAGAGGAACAGACAAAGCCCCAATGAAAAACATATGACGTCATTTCACCTACTTTACTTATTCAATTCATTGTTACAGGCCTTTAGTAAAGACTACAACCTAGCTTCTTACACCACCCATATTGTGTGTATTAATTTTAAACATGAGTGGCGAAACCTAAAATTTTTAAGTCGACTCCGTACGACAAATTTTTAAGAAACGTTTCATAAAAAATTTATTTTACTCTCAGAGTTTTTGGCACAAGACTGCTGAGAGGAAGTCGTTGAAAAGAATATTTTCTATTCATTTTTCCTTTTGTTCAAGATGTCTAGGTTGAGACTTAAACCATGGGCTCTCGTCCAATAAGTGACTTCATTGGCGGCATTATGCATGGCATACGATAACTTCGTTCCAATGTCTGCCAGGGCTTCTCTTGGTAGAGCGTTTTTGCACATAAATCAAGCTGAATTTGATCGATGGCATGGGTTGTTTTGGCTTTGAAGACCGCTGCGTTTTCTAGATTACACTAATACCCCGGTTTGCGTCGCCTCATTCTGCGTCTGCTTCGAAGTTGCGTCTTTTTAAAATTTCTGTGATTTCGAAGTTGCGTCGTTTTTGTTTCAGTTTGCGTCGCATGTTTCGAAGTTGCGTCGTTAGTGCTTCGATTTGCGTCGTTAATACGAAAATGTTTGTACAAAGCTAAAACAGAAAAAGGGGATTTCCCATTTAAATCTAGTGCAAATTCGAAGTTGTGTCTTTAAAATTTCTGTGACTTCGAAGTTGCGTCGTTTTTGTTTCAGTTTGCGTCGTTAATATGAAAATGATTGTACAAAGCTAAAACAATAATACAATACAATACAATAATACAATAATAGAAACTATTAAAAAAAAATTATATATTTTTTGTTGAAAAATCTATTTTTTCAGCTAAAATTATGAATCTCGGAACCAATTAAATGAAAATCAATACAAATGTATGGAAAATCGTGCTTCGTTTTGCGTCGTTTTGGTTTGCGTCGCGTTTCTTCAGGTCCTATTAGCGACGCAAGCCGTGGTATTAGTGTATTTGCATACCATTGTGATTTAAGCAAACCCTCATAAAAAAGTCTAACGGGGTCTATTTGCACGACCATGGTGTCCAGTTCACATCACCTCACCATCATGCCCATGCAAATCGCTCGTGAAGAAAATCTAATCTAGCATAAGCTGTGTGGCGCCGTCCTTTTGAAACCATATACATTGATTTCCAGATAATTCAATTTAAGCTAAGAGAGTTGGGTAATCTTTAAACTATAGTGCTCGTCTTTGACAATTATGACCAGGACGTCGTTGTTTTCAAAAAAATAAAAAAAAACCAAAAATTCACTTGAAACATTGCATTTTTCGAGATGCATTGGATGATCTTCGAACTCAAGTGGATAGGTAACGTCTCAAATTCCCGAATTTTATTTATTCACGTAACCATTCATCGAAAAATGGCGATTCATCGATGAGGCGCTGATGAAAATTTGGGTCAATAAGGGTATATGCTTCAGAGCCCATTCAGCGAACACAGGTCGTTGTCTTTGGTTGTGTATGGTGATTTGGCAAAACGGACTGAATAAATGACAACTGACTAGACAGATGCAGCTTTAACAGAATGGACGTTATCAACTGTCAATAATTTGACAGATGTAGAGTAATAAGATGGCCGGTGTCAATTGTAAAAAATTTGGACAGTTAGGTTAGGTTAGGTCGGAGTGGTAGCTCTGATGTCACAAAGCACACTTGAGCACGCATAGCGGCTCGCTGTGATGCCACGGGTGAACGCAGTCCCTGTAGTGACCAAGTTCCACCACAATGAGGGAAAAGGAAGAAGTTGGTAAGCGCAAGGGCTGCACAACGGAAGCACGACTACCCCGCACTGGAAAACCAGCCAGAAAGTTTGATGAACGAAGCTATATCCTTGATATCAATGGATGATAGCTCCGTTAAGCTAACAAGAAATGGGGAGCCAAATAACCTATATCTACACCTGGCAAGAGACGGGCACTGACAAAGAAAGTGAATGACAGTCTCCTCTTCCTCAGAGGACCTGCATCCACGGCAGAAGTCGTTAAAAGGGAGCCTCATTCTTTCCGCGTGTCTACCCATGACACAATGACCCGTAAGCACGGCCACTGTAGTCGAGATGACGTCACGACCAAGACCAAGTAATTGGTTGGTACGCCTTTTATCCATCAAGGGCCAGGTGAGCCTAGCGGTGGAGCAGGACTCCTCATTGACCCAGGATAGGTTGGCGTCCCGAAAGAATTTCCGTGCAATGGTCAGCTTGACCGAGGCAAGTGGTATACCCACTTCAACAGAAGAGGATTCCGGAAGGAGCGCACCAGCTCTGGCGAGCTCGTCGGCCCTACAGTTTCTAAGACAGTTGCTGAGAGGCACTTTATAAACGCCGCTAATGGAAATAGTCTAAAGCTTCTAAGCCAACTTTATTGGCTTAAGTGTGACTAATTGTCGTCGCTAATGATGCTAACATCGCTGTGTTTTAGTTTGTTTATTATAAACACAGCAAACACAGTTACAAATTACGTTTTGTGTACGTATACAATATTTTAATTTATATATATGCATGTGTATATGCACGTGTAAGGCTTATAATGGACACATTGATTTTCATTCTGTGAAAACTGGGTCACAATACGATGAAAAAGCCCATCATGGTTATTAACATCAGATCCGAATTTAGCATCACACGCAATAATAAAAATTCTTCATACCACACATATTTGCATAGAATGAAGAAAGAAAAAAAAAAAAACAGAAAAAACTGAAAACTGTCCGCTTGTTTTCTTTTTTACTATTTTTATACTATTTTTTCTTTTCGTTTTGCTACATTTTACGTTACGTTACCTTACGTTCGGTTCGGTTCGTTTTGGTTTGAGTTTGGCTTCAGTTTTATTTGTATTCAACTTGTTATGTTTGTTTTTATTATTTTTTTCTTATTTCTCTTTTTTTTCTGTGACTCTTTACTCTGCAAACATTTAAGGACAAATTCTGTAGCAGTTTTACGCATATGGATACGTTATAACAGCCACACACACACACAGACTATTATTGCCGTACTCAGACACACATGCAATCATACAAAAGGAAACATTAATAGGATAAATATTGTATGTATGGTGCGAACATGGTATGGTACAGAGGTATGAACATAAAAGAATGCTTAACTGGCTCCATGTATGTACATATGTATGTATGTATGCATATATGTACGTATGTCAGTTAACAAGTATTGTATGGTAAAGCTGAAGGCAATTTTTATATTTTTAGACTTAAAACCCACACATAATGGCGGAAGGATATAATTAGTTTGTCTTTCCAATTGTAACACTCTCAACGATTGAAGAAAAAAAACCCATCGTTTTTTCTCCTTTTTATATACACTCCTTACATTGTGTATGAACGGTTTGTTGTGTTTGATCGTTTCTATTGCAGTTGTTGTTGTTGGCATACAGACTTTAAAAACTTCACGAAGACATGACGACATGGAAGAATCCTCATCAACTTCTTACAAATGTTGTTGGTTTCTAAATGAGCTCTTGGCTCTTGAAGAAAAAAAAAACAACAAAAAAAAAAAATGAAAAACTTTTCTTACAACTGCAAAAGCGTTAGTCAGTCAATGATTGTGTATGCGAATGAATGATTGACTAACTGACCGACTGACTGAATGACTGTATGAATGCATCTTCCTTAGTATCGTTTATCGTTCACTGATTCATTCATTCATTCATTCTTATTCGCATGTACATATGTCTACGAGTATGTGTGTGTGTGTGTGTTTCTTCTCTATGTTTCCTGTTCTGTTCTGGTTTTATATTATGGTTTTTGTTTTTGTTGTTATTGTTGTTGTTATGTGTGGTTTTTGTTTTTCTACTATAAACCGTCGTCGTATGACAAGCAGTTAACTCTGGACGATGCTCTTATTATTATTTGTTGTTGTGGTGTTAGTCAGTGGAAAACTTAAATGTCAGACAGTTGGGAGTCTTTCTGTAATTGGGTCAAAATTTACTACCAACACAGCACATGCATGCAATATGTATGTATGTATGTATGTATGTATAGGTGTATGTATGTATGTATGTATACGTAGATAAATATATCGTTAAAGAGGACTTTTATAAATATAAAATAAATACAAATACGAATATGAATACATATACATATACATACAATAGAGTACATACATATGTACATACATACATACATCCATAAAGTTAGTCAATAAAGTTTGTATGCAAGCCAGTAAGTTATCATTAAGGAATTAAAAATAGATAGATATTCATCGTACAATAATGATGAAAGTAACACTGAATTTATTCAAAAGAAAAATGTTGAATATTTTATTTTGATATCAAAAAGAGAAGAAAAAACTGAGTTGTTTCAAATAAAAACAAATTAAGCAATAATAATAACTATCGGGTCTTCCAATAAGAACTTTCGAACTTTGACAATTGATAACGGCCATCTTGTTGAAGGTACATCTTTCAAATTAGTTGTAATTTGTTCAGCCTGTGTTGCCAAATCACCATGGACGACCATAAACAATGACCTGTGATTGCTGAATGGACTCTAAAACAGTTGGCAAGTGTTGAGACTCAATACCGGATGAATTAGTATGTGAAAAAACAAAATACAATACAAAACACCATGAGAATCAAGAGCATTTAATATCATCCCGAAAAAGTCACTGTTTTCAGAGGATTTTAGGCGATCGATTTTAGGCTTCGATCGAAATATTTTTGAGAAACTTGTTGGTCAGGTTATTATTGTCAACGGCGAACACTCTAAGTTGCTAAATACTAATTTCTTTTGGCTTGAATTAGATAGTTTGGACATTAACGACATGTGATTTCAACATAATGGCACTATGTGCGACTCAACTCATGCCACAATAGATCTCTTACACGAGATATGAACTGGGCACTGATTTCATCGGTTAGACTTTTTCTTGTGGGATTTTCTTAACTTACAGGTGCGTGCGAATAAGCTACAAACCACAGCGGTCATCAGAACCAACATAATCCATGTCATCGATCATATTCAGACTGACTTATGCGTCAGAATTGTGACGACAAAAGTCGGTGGCCTCGTTTTTGCCTACACAACACCACTTTAGGACACATATTTATGAATTAATGTTAATTTTTATTTTCTTTCGCTGTATGGATTATTATTTAATAAAACTGTTGTAATTATCTTAGAATAAGTCATAACAAGCCCATTGTGCTTGAAATATTTATTAATGTTGTTAAGGTTTTATGTTCTCTTTTCAGAAATATTCTTTTAGTGATAACGGTTGTCGTACGGTTTTCATTTGACCTACAGGAGCCCGCTGCTGAATTCAATTGTTACTTGCTCTTACATTAGTAAGTTGTAACGTTGGACACAACTTGTTTGAGGTTCGATCATGTTCGATCCGTTATTCATTTCTTGTGTGTATAAAAGCAAGTATGTCTTCAGCGGTCGAGGCAGTTGGTGACGAGTTGATGGTGAGGCAGGTTGATCTTGTGACATCGACTGAGCTAATAAACATAAGCAGGTCACGGGTGGTGTGGTTCTCCCACACTTGTGACTTGTTTACCGCCAGTAAAACGTTGGCAACTGTGACTGGACCGACACCAGAGGTTTCAGAACCACAATCATTCTGTGCGTAGGCCGTTGTGATTGTTCTTCTGACACTCCCCTTTGGTTGATTTGACTGACTGTGCCGGGGCAATAGCAAGGACCAGTAGAAACCACGGTCATCTGGAGCGCATGCCGTTTGACTGTCGTTCTGACTCAACCCCCCTTGATTAATAGCAAGGACCAGCAGAACTACATCCATCCGGAGCGCATACCGCTTGACTGATGTTCTGACTCAACCCCCCTTTACTCTTTGGCACTGTTACTCGACAAACGATAGTTACTTGACGAACCATTGAGACTGGACAGATACCAGAGGTTTCAAGAGAGCAATCATCTGGAGCGCATGCCGTTTGATTGTCGCTCTGACATCCCCCTTTGGTTGACGTGACTGACATTATGATTCGACGAACCGTATTTGGCCGGCCTAGGGCTTATTAGATTAAAGATTAGGTTTCTGTTCTAACCCGATATAGTCCTAACGTAGCGTAGTAAATAAGCTATTTTTAAGTTATTTTACAAATTGTAAATAAATAGCCTAGAATCTACAAAAGAATGACTTTTATTTATGTAACCACTGGACGCCGCTGAACTACCCCAGCACCTAAGCGGAAACGTGTCGTTACAGAATCATGGAAAATAGAACATCTACGATACGATCCACTTGGAAAAGCTCTGACAGACGTTTGAATGATATTATATTCCATACATACTACATAATGGCATCAATAGCTCTATGAAACGCACACTTCGTTTTAGATTTAAAGAAAGGAACCGTTTAATGACAATCCCGATGAATACAAATTAATTTCATTGTAGTTTAAACAGTTCATTTTAAAATTTTTAATACTTGCTTAGAAAGTCTACAATTTTTTGGCGCTTTAGGAAGGTTTTATTGTTCGATGGCTTCAGGTTAATGGTAACGCCTGGTGATATTTTTCCTCGCTCTTACAAAATAACCTTTGACAAGCCTTCTTTGCCTCTAATGCCGAGTTTTCTAATTTGGCGGTCCCGCAAGTATTCAACAGTGGGACCGTTGTTGTGCTGCAACACAAATAACTTCCTTATTACAGGTTTTGTAGTACTTTCAATGCAAAATATTTTTTTAAATTTTTAAATAGGTAAACTGATCCATAAAACGATCTATGTAAACCAGTTCGAAGACACCATAATGAGTACTAGTCTACCATCGTGTTTGCTCAGTATACCTTCTGAGGGTAAACAAAATTGCCATGAAAAGCTTCTCAAATCTATCGTTTGGAGTCGACATTTAAACTGTAGGTCTCACCACTCATGGATAAAAATGAACATACACACCAGAGATCAGCAATGAATCGTTTTTTCGCTACTCATATGCACTCATGATATTTTGAATAAAAGTGAGTAAACACTTGATTGAAATTTAACTATGAACTCAGATTCATTCGTACTCACTACAACGTTGACATCAAACTCATACTATTCGAAATATGTTTGATTCATAAGCCTAGTCATCGAATCATTCATCAAAATTTACAGTCTTAGTTGTTGTTGCATTTACAACAAAAGAAAAAAGACACATAAGCAAAAAAATGCAGCAAGCAGAGCAAACACACAACCTTTTAGTGAGTATTTTAGTGTTCGTACGCGACTCATACTTATTTTGTGATTCGTGTATACATATCGCACCTTTATTGCAACATAGTCATATCTCAAAAAAAATTGAACTTGGCAAAGTGCGATTTAAGTTTTCAAGACATAAGTCCTATGATCTAATTGCCGCAAACACTTTTTGCTATAACTTCGGTTCAGCTTGGGATATAAAACTCATTTTTTTTTCCAACATGTACAGAAGGTCTAAAAGAGCAGTTTTGCTTAAGTAACTACAAATTTTTAATTTTTAGAGATATGACTATGTTGCAATAAAGGAGCGATATGTTGAGTTATGGGGAAAGTCGGAATGAACAACATCATACATGTTGTTTAGTATGATAAGATGAGGAGTACTTCAAACTTTGAATATGAGTAGAGGTTCCATGCTATTAAAATAACTATGAATGCCTATTAATGTCAGAAATTATGATTATGATTCGATTCTACTCATCTTTTTGAATACTCATTGCTGACCACTGATACACACCAATGGTGACGTGAGAAACCTGGTGACAATAAGATTGAAATGATAAGTAGTAAATTAAGTGGGTATAAAATCTAATTTTAATTTATAGTTTTAGAAGGTAAAACATATTCCGAATAAATCACAATCTTGGTGGTATTGAAAACTCCTTTTTTCATGCAGTGAGAGTGACCACCATAATCCAAATGCAGATATTGATGATAACATTTATGAACTCAGGGGTAATTTGTTTTATTATACAATAAATGTTAAAATATGATTATTGTGCGGTGGTGGAGGAGGGCGTAAATTATATATAAATATATAAATAGAATGGAATGCTATTAAACTTAGGCCATAATTTGTTCTTTAAGAATGAAAATAAAAAAAATAAAAATATTAAAAAAATCCTTACAAACAATGAGAACAGGAAGGAAACTTGTACTAACACTAGTGATAACAACATTTATGATTCTCGTAATAAAGACATAAAAAGACTTCAAAAACTCGCTACAATTTTATTACAATAATAAACAAATTATTACAATAATAAAGAAATTAATATTGAAAAAAAATGGTAAAATTGTTTATGAATCAAAATAGTGTAGAGAGTGTTTAGAGAGGTTTACCTGTTTTTGCAGCAGTAACTCATGATTTAATGTGTCGTCCTAAAGCTTCTCAAAGCGAAACTTTCTCAATGATCATGTACTACTCTGTATGCGGTATGCTCTCTTCTAGTTTGTTGATGTTGCTTGTTGGCTGCTGTTGTTGTTATTATTTTTCTTTTTATGGTAAATTAACTGTTAATAGTATTATTATTATTGTTTGATACAACAATTAACGGCTTTTATTAGTTGAAGTTACAGAAAAAAAAAAAAAACAAACAAACAAAAAGAAATATTTTTGTTTTAAACACACATTTCCTTTGATTAGTAGTTGGACTGTTGCAATGGTTCCTGTTTGATGGCCTGGTCAAATTTGTTTTGACTTCTTTGTTCTGTCAAATAGTTTTTTGACAATATTTTTATATACATGTATGGAGTGTATTGCGTGTGTGTGTTTGTGTGTGTGTGTGCGTGGCTTTGTGTCTATATTTTACGTTAAAAAAAACGTAAGTATGTATGGCCTAAGTAAATGGATTTTTATTGAAGAAAAAAACGGGCAGTTTTATTGAGTTGAGTGTTTTTCTTATTTTTAATATAAAAAAAAGACGAATTAAATTTTTTTTTTTATTTATCCTTTTTGTTTATTTATTTGATATTCATTTGTTTAATTGTTTTCTTGCTTTTGTAAGATTTCATATGTATTGTTTTTATTTTATTTTATATTTTTTAATTCTATTTTAATAACGAAACCAATGAGTTGAGTATTAAAACGTTTGTATTTCCTTTTTTTCTTTTTTCTCTCGTTGTAGGATTAGAATAAAATCATGGAGTGTTTCTTAATTCGGTACTAATTAAACCACAAAAGAAAAACAAACAAAAAATCAGAAAACCATGAGGTAAAAAATTATTTTTTATTTTGACTGCACTTTTATTATGTACTTTTTTGTATTCGAAGAATATGATTAAATTTTCCTTTTTTTTTTTTTTTTTGATTACATATTTATCGTTTTATTTATATTTTCATACACATTTGTACACACACACACATACAATTTATTACTCGTTTTCCCATTTAGAATGCATTGAAAAAAAAAAAAAGAATTTTTTTTTCCTCTTCTACTTGTTTAACTTGGTTTAAAAAGTGTAGCAGCAGGCAGCAGCAGCAGCAGCAGCAGTAGCAATAGCAGGATATCGGGCATATGCTTATTGGAAATTTTTATTTTGCCGGCTTTATTATTTTGTTTTATCAGCTTACAGCAGAAGTTATTCATAAGATTTTTGTAATAAAACTATAAAATGGCACTTAAATAACACTTTGAGGGAATTTTTAAGTATTCTACACTAAATTTTCTAAGTGAAATTGAAATTTTTTTATAATGAATTTTATACGTTCTTACGTCTACGTGCAGTCAAATATATTGAGTTTTCCCGTTAACATTTTTCTAACGAAGGGTGGTTTATTGATTTTTTTTTTCTTTGATACAACTGTCATATGCCCATGCAATAATACAGATGGCGCTTAAATTTGCTGCTTTAAAACCTGGCAACCCTGTTCAAAGCGTTATGCATTTGACAGAAGATTACGTTATGCTTTGTTTCATATTGAAAAAGATTTTTTTTTTTTTTAAATTGAAACAAAATTCATATGCAAATAAATAATTTAAACACTTATAGTACAAGTTTATGTAGATTTTTATTTTCAACTAATGAACACATTTATGTATTTTATTTATTTAATTATTTATAATGAATTATTTGTTAGAACTAAATATGCACAGCTTCAATATATTTTGGTTTTATACTCAAAAGTTTTAAAAACAATTGAAAAATATTTGAAAATATTAGAGCCATATACAAACCAAATAAGATTTTTCGAAATTTTCCTACAGTTAATAATACAATAATATATGTATGTATGTATGTATGTATGCATGTATGCCAATAAAATTTTTTTAAATTTTTATTTTCTTTAATTTTCTATTTAATTTATTTATTAATAATGAAATCTTAAAAAAAAATTTTTAAATTTTATATATTTTCTTTTATTACTATTCTACCAGATTTATCTAAATTGTTATTTAAAGTTAATATATTTTTAATTTTATTTTATTTTATTTTATTCATATGTAATGTATATATGTATATTATATTGTTCCATATTATTATCTATATATACTAGTCTATATATATATATATATATATATATATGTATGTATATATGTATGTATATTATATGTAATGTGCTTTAGATATCACAATAAATGTTTATGTTTTCCTAATAATAACATTAAATGAAACAAAAATTGAAATTGAATTTTATAATACAATTTTAAATAGCATATATGTACATATGTATGTATGTATGTATATATATGTATGTGTGTCCATATATGTATATAAAAACATACCATTAAGATTATTTAAAGAAACTTTTCAGTCTTGACTAAAAGTCTTGAATAATTGTTTTCGTTTTTCATTATATTTCCTTTATGTTGTCAATATAAATTTGATTTTTAAAATGTACATATGTATGTATATATGTATGTACATATTTATTTACATATGTATTTACATATGTATTTACATATGTCTTTATATATGTATGTCTTAACATATGTATTTATATATGTCTTTACATATGTATACACATACATATGTATGTATACATATGTTTGTACATATATGTATATTTACATATCTGTTTACATATGTATTTACATATGTCTTTACATATGTATGCATATATGTATATATACATATGTTTTTGCATGTCTATATATACATATGTTTGACAACATGTATTTACATATCAGAGATCAGCAATGAGTATTCAAAAAGATGAATAGAATCGAATCATACTCATAATTTCTAATACTTATACTCATTCATACTTATTTTAATATCATGGAACCTCTACTCATATTGAAAATTTGAAGTACTCATCATATTCATACTTAACAACACGTATGATGTTGATTTCGACTCTCCATAACTCAACATACACGAAGCACAAAATAAGAATGATTCGCGTACGAACACTAGAAGGTTGTGTGTTTGCTCTGCTTGCAGCTCTGTCTTTTTTGCTTATTTGTCTCTTTTCTTTTGTTGTAAATGGAACAACTAACAACTAAGACTGTAAATTTTGATGAGTAATTCGAGTCACTCCACTTGAATCATTTATAAGTATTTATTCTAAAGTTATGAATCTAAATGAGTAGACTTATGAATCAAATATATTTCGGATGGTATGAGTTTGATGTCGTCGTAGTCTAGTAGGTGGTGTGTTGGCTTATTAGGTTCAAACCCCAGATCAAACATCAAAACGAAAATATGAAAAAATATTTCTTCCTCTCAGCAGATTTCTGGCTAAAACTCTAAGGGCCATTATTACAACTTGCCGTTAACTAAAGGGAGGATTTTAACGGAGAGATAAATTGTTTTTCATTATTACGAGTACCCAATAAGGTAGAAGTGAGCGTTAAGCAAAAGGGAAGATCATCCTACCTTTAACATTTAAAGGTCACTTTATGTTTGAACTTGCCATATCATATACTATTTGCGATATGGCAATTTCAAATTTAAACAAAATGAGCATATACAACAACCACTGCGTTAAAAAAAAACTTGTTTAATCGAGCAGTTTTATCGACTTTGCTCCGGCACTGCCATATTTTAATTTTATTTTATCTGTAAGTTGTAATAACCAAAATAAGTTAAAGGTAACTTTGCCGTTCACTTTAGCTAAAGGTACCTTTAACTAACGCCAACTTTAACGGGAAGTTGTAATAATGGCTCTAAGAGTAAATGAAACTGCCATGAAAAGTTTCTCAAAAATCTATCGTTCGGAATAGACTTAAAACTGTATGTCCCGCCGCTCATGTTTAAAATTAACACACGCGACATGAGTAGTGTAAGGAACTAGATTGTAATCCTGACTGAAGGGTTGTAATGACCAATTATGTATGTTATGTATGAGTTGGATGTCAACGTTGTACGCATACTTATTGCAATCTGTACTTATAAATCAATGTTGTAGTGAGTATGAATGAATCAGAGTACATATTTAAATATTCAAAATTTCATGATTGCTTATGAGTATCGAAAAAACGATTCATTGCTGATCTCTGGTATGTATATATGTATATATACCTATGTTTGTACATAATTATTTACATATTTATTTACATATGTATTTGCATATGTACGTACATATGAATATCTTTATGCATGTATGTATGTACATATGTATGTTTCCATGTATGCATATATGTAGGTATGTACATACTTCATTAATTGTTTTTTTTTTTTAATGGTTTCAGCATGAAAGTTTCATTTCATAGGGCAAAATGTAATTGAAATGCTTGCCTGCTTGCATGCTTTTCCTCTACTAAATACTGTTATTATCATTAATTACCGCTTAATTCATATTTAAATTGTTTATTTAAATAATTTTGTTATTAATTAAGATTTAAAAGAAGTAAATATACACAACATATAAATAAATCTATGTATGTATGTATGTATGTTTGTAATTGTAAGTATATTTTAAAATCGTTTCATAAGTTTGGCATAGTTGACAAGACTTCTTAGCGTTTTTTTTTTTTTTTTTTTTTTTTTTTGTAATACTAATAAAAATATGGACCTAATTTTTACTTAATCGATGTATAAGTTTATAAATGTAGACGGTGTTTTATTAATTATTTAATACTTAAATTATCTAAAGTTTGAAAAATAAAAAAGACTAACTAACCACAGCATTTTTATTAAATTAATTAAACAATAATCAAATAATATACAGTCATGGACAAAAGTTTACCTACACTAAAGATTTTTTCTAAGTACAGTAGGACCTTGATTCTCCGTGATTCGATTATCCGGCAACATCAATTATCCGGAATGGAAAAAGAAAATTTTTTGTATCGACTTAATTGTATTTTGGATCGACTTAAATTTGTCTGCATCGTTTAACCGTGATTACCTCTATTATCCGTGATTATAAGCAAAAATTTGGTTCTATTATTTTGGACAAACAAGCGAAATAGGGGAATTCCCTATTTAGTATAGGAAATCCTTATCTACTGTTCACTGTTTTCTGACAAAATAATTTTTTTTATATTTTTGAAACATGTACATACGAGTATGTATATAAAACCCTTGAATTATTTAGTTTTTATACAAATATGTACATATTCATTTATTAATTAATAAAAATATCTATTAAAAAACTATCCAAAATTGGTACTCAATTAACCGGGAAAATCGATTATACAGAATGCTTCCGGTCCCGACAATAACGGAAAATCGAGGTCCCACTGTACTAAATTTTTAAAAAACTAATGCATATCTTCTTCGAATTCTTTTTTATTAACAAAATACATTAAAAAAAGAAACACGAGAGAGAAAAGTAAGAAAATATTAAAAAAAAAAATCGGAAAAGTCCAGTGGCAAAAGTATACATACAGATTAAAATTTCTTTGGTCTTGTGCAAATTTTTTGCATTAAATAATCTCTGTTCTGTTCGCGGATTATTACTTTTCGGACAGGGTTTTGAAACTTTAAATGTAGAAAAATTGTTTCGGGTATTTTGACTTTTGTCAATGACTGTACATTTAAGTAAATTTTTAATTCTATAAAATAGCTTAAAATAAATTCGTCATAAGTTATTAACAATTTTGGATCACTTTAATTCGCAAATTATTAAATTATCACAATAAATTTAAATTTTTAATTTTGAATTTAAATACCAATAAACGAAGAAGGCAAATGAAATAAAATTAATTTAAATAAAACCATTTAAATTGGCAATAATTCTATAAACATTTTATTCTTTTATAAATTTAATTATTTTATTTGCTTTATTGCTTTATAAGGAGAACACTACACTCTCTCTCTCTAATTTTACTAATTTAGGCCATTTATGTTATTGTACTCGTATAGCTAAACAAAAACTTGTTAAAATTTTAATTGATTTAAACTGATCCATGTGCCTAAATTAAATAATTAAAAAAAAAACTTATAATTACACGGTGCGACAGTCAAAATACACCCAGCTTATCACATAATGTATGTTCTGAGTTTTGTTGAGTAGAACTCAAAAATATTAATTTTTTATATTTCTCAAACCCTTCAAACTTCAATTATTTGACAAAAACGCTATTTTTAATATTTTCACACAAAATTATTGATTTCCTAAATATTTTTTAATCTACTTTCAAAATCCAAAGCTTTTTGCAAAGGAGAGATGATGAGATGAGCCTTTAAAACGATATACATAACCGTTATGTTCAAATTTATATGTTATGAGTATTGATCGGGTATACTTGGAAAATATGAATTTTTTTCTAATTTTTTCAAGTTTAGCTACTCTTAATTGCAAAATTTAATTAAAAAATATGAAATAAGTGATGGCGTTCTGAAAATGCATTATCTTGAGAAGTGATTGACACTTCGTTTGATCAAATCGGACAAAAATTACCGCAGTTATTATTTAAATAGTATAACAGTTGTGTTATATTTTTTATAAGTACATGTCATCTCATCAAATGAACTTTCAGTTCAAAAATTTCAGAATTTTTGATGGATCTTGATTGTTTATCACATAATGTGTCAATTTAACGTTTGCACGACTGCCAGAAGTCGGCTAATATTTGTGTTTTTTGCAAATATTATTATTATTATTATTTCGCTTTGAGCAAATATTGCTCAAACGTGAAATTGACAAATTTTCCGATAAACAATCAAGGTCCATCAAAAATTCTGAAAATTTTTTCACTGAAAGTTCATTTGATGAGATAACATACATATATAAAAAATATACTGTTATAATCTTTAAATAATAACTACGGTAATTTTTGTCGGATTTGATCAAACCAAGTGTCAATCTCTTCACAAGATAATTTACTCTCAGAATGCCATCACTTATTCTATATTTTCTAATTAAAGTTTGCTACAATGAACGCACAAATTTGATAAAATATGAAAAACATTCGCATTTGTCAAGTTTACCTCATCAAACCTCATAGAATATTAAGTCAAATCATATATATATGTATACCGTTTTAAAGGTCCATTTCTCATCTTTCTAAGAAAGTTTAAATTTGTGACATTGATTCAGAAACGTTTGTGTAATCAATAAATTTATGCGTAAAGTCCAAAATAACAGTTTTTGTCAAATAAAACAAGTTTGGAGGGTTCGAGAAAGTTCCACTCAACAAAACTACAAACAACCTACGATATGTCATTAGCTGGGTGTATTTCATTATTTTTATTTTGTCGCATAGTGTTATTGACTGATTTCTTTAAAATTATTAAGAAATTCATTTCTTTACTTCATCAATTTTGGATTAAATTATTCATGCCTCTCATGGCTAGTACTTTTCTAATTCTATGCTATTATTTTTCTTCAAATTGATTTAAACATTCTGCACTAGAAAGTTTTCCTGTTGTTCCGTTACCATTTAGGCCAACTGCAGTTATTGACCTAAACAAGCGTTACCTACAAACGTGTTACTTCGGTAACAGTCGCTACATTTGAACCACTGGCACTTGTGGTTGTTGAACTAGTGCCCACAGCAGCACTGGCTGGATTGGCATTGCTATTGCCCGCCACGGTTTGTTGGGCATTCGTTGACGTAGTGGCATCCATTTTGGGCTGAGATAAATGCGAATAGTAGCCCATTTGACAGTTATTGTGTTGGGCGATCTGTTGATTCTGATTGAGTTGCAATTGGGCCAGTTTAATGGCTTGCTGATGTTGTTTGGGCGTCATACAATCGCACCCGGACTGTGTTGTGGCTATAAGTTCTTCCGTGGATTTGGCCGTAATTGTGGTGGTTGTTGTTGTGACTTGTTCAACAAATTCAGTTGGTGGCGGTGCATAGTTTTCGACGTCCGTGTAGGTAGAATAGCGCCCATAAGGATTTTTACGTGGTATCGAGTGTCTCTGTTGAGCTATTTGTAAATTAACCACAGGTTTCATAGCCACTGTATCTAAATAACCATAACCGTAGCCATATGCACCAATATTGGCGGCCGTTAGATTGTCCCATGATTTTGGTTTGTGCACATAAGCCGCATTGGGATAAATCTGGGCCGGTTGTACTTGCGTAGCGGTTATATGATAGCGTTGCTGATACAAATGCTGCATATATTGTTGCTGTTGCTGCTGCTGCTGTTGTTGCGAATGTGGTTGCTGTTGCTGCTGTTGATGATGCGTATGCTGGTGATGGCTGTGATGATAGCTTTGTTGTTGATTTTGTGTCTGTTGCTGTGGCTGCTGTTGTTGCTGTTGTTGGCATGATTGCCTAGATTTTGTTGAATGCTGTCTAGAAGTTGCCGCATTTTCACTATTCGGATCATAGAAGAGTGTATCAGTGCTAATGGATGTGGTATAAGAAGCCGAATCGGCTGGTGCAAATTCACTGGAAGTGCAAGAGTGTAGACTGCAACGACTTGCCAAGCCCGAGGCAATATCAAAATATCTCGATCTTATGCTGCCCGTATGAGAATCACAACCATGGGCCTTTTGATGATGATGATGCGTCGGTTGAGCTGTTTGCTGCAATTGCTGCTGATGTTCATAGTAGTGGTGCTGATGTTGGCCTCCGGCATCCGGAGTGGCATGATGGTGATGATGATGTCTGGTTGTTCCCGATGTTAAATGTGTCTGTGATTTGGGTCGTGGCGGTCTATCTTTGTTTGTTTCATGTTCCCGTTCACGTTCTCGTTCGCGATCTCGATGTTTATGCTTGTGTGTGTGCTCCTTATGATGATGGCGTGGCCTTCGCCTTGATGGCACACAATGTGTGTCACAACAAGGACTAGCCAAGTCATAAGCATCCAGGCTAACATTATCACCATTACCAGCAGCAGCTGCTGCAGCAGCAGCTGATTTCTCTCCCGACTTCCAGCGAAAGTCTATGCAAGGATTACATGAATGGCCATGGCAGTGTTTACCACTCTTGGATGTTTTATGGCTACCAGGCAATTCTTGCTTTTGTTGGTATTGTTGCTGTTGCTGCTGTGGCTGTTGTTGTTGTTGTTTATTTGGTGGTTTATGTTTCTCACAAGTGCGAGGTGGTGGCGCCGGTGGTTGCGAGCTGCTTGATCTCCTCTGGCTCGTGTGATGTGTAGTTGTGGCGGGCGCAGTAGTAGTGTCACCCGATTCTGCCCTTGTCAAGGGTTCACCAATGGTTACAAAACAATCACCACTGCTGTTGGTCGATGTTGAGGGCTTTATAACATAACGATAGTGGGGATCAAAGTAATGGTAGGATAATGTAAATTGAGCTGGTGGTGGAATTATTGTCTGTTGAGCCTGACGTGCAATATTTGTAACGTCTTCGGTGGAGAGTGTTGAACGGTAGTATGGTAAATTCAGATCGGCATCCGTAGGTGAATTGCCAGCAGCATCTGTGCCATCGGTAGGCGAGGAGGCGGCCTTCTTACGTGCCGGCAAACTGTGTGTCTTCCATTTGCCTTCCAAAAGTTCACGCTCCCTTATGCAAATCTTTTCCAATTCATTCATTTTGTTTTGCAGCATATTTTGCAATTGAATGTAACGCATATGGAGTTCAACCTAATTCGAAAGATAAAACAAATTGAATTGAGAATCATAATCTCTCTCGTCTATAGTGAATCAATTACCTTTCGTACACAATCCTCGAATAGAACAACCATACGCATGCGTGTATCACAACTTTTAATGTAGTCAACAAGTGTCTTATGGTCAGCTTTCTCCATGTCTCTGCCATTAATGGAGAGTATAACATCGCCTTCTCTCATGCCCGCTCTATAAGCCGGACCATCATATTCAACATAGTCGACATACGTTATCATTTCCACTTCCTGATCTTTTTTATAGTGAATACCATAACTTTGCAATGTAAATCCATACGAATCGTTACGCTTTTCAACAATTATGGTGCGACGTCTTCTATCCTCATCAACTTTGGAGGCTAAAAAACGTTCCGACTTGACACGTCCCAGGATATGAGTCGATTGTGACAACTGGAAGGAAAATAAAGTGAATACATCCGTTAGATAATAAAAAAATCTATAAGAACTGAGAAATAATTTGCATTTCAATAATTTGAACTCAAGCCACCAGCCTTGTATTCCTATTCATTCAGCCTTTGTTATAGTTTTTTTTCCCACTTTCATCTAATTTATTAGGGAGGTAGGTAGGTAGAAGTGGCTGTCCCCTCTATAAAGTCATGAACGGATATACTTGTAGTACCACAGTTTCACATTCTCCCCTAGTACAGGAACCACCCGAAGCTTTCGATGTCCATGCATGACAGTTCATCCAGATCCTCCATGTAGTAGGCACCCAGGTGCCTCTTTCTCCTCTGACCAAGTGCCGGGCATGTATACACTAGGTGAAGGATAGTCTCAATCTCCTCCTCATCTCCACAGCTTCTGCAGAAATCATGGCAAGGCAAAGTGTCCAAGACCAATACGCCTCGTATGCGTTCCTATGCCCCCTAATAGCCCCAATAACAGTGCTGAGCTTACTTCTTGGGAGTTTAAGCAGAGCCACCGTGCGCCTCTTATCCAGACTTGGTCAAATTTTATGAGCCGTTCTGCTCGTGTCCGAAGCCGCCCGTCCACGATTGCTTTATCAATTATAAGCTTGCAGGTAACCCAAGAAGTCCCAATGTAAAGAATTCATCAGAGAACTCGATGGCACACATGTTTATGCTTGTGTGTGTGCTCCTTATGATGATGGCGTGGCCTTCGCCTTGATGGCACACAATGTGTGTCACAACAAGGACTAGCCAAGTCATAAGCATCCAGGCTAACATTATCACCATCATTATCATTCTGTTTAGTTCATCCGCTCTGCAGTTACCGGGAATATCCCTATGTCCCGGTACCCATGTGATACAAACATCATATCGATTCGCCGTCTCGTTAAGAAATCTGCAACAGTCATATACCGTCCTGGAGTTCATTACATTAGAATCCAATGCCCTGATAGCCGCTTGGCTATCGGAAAGTATGGTAATTTTCCGCCTGTGAACATTTTTGTCCACAATAATTTTCACCGCAGACTGAATTGCTGACACTTGCGCTTGAAAGACGCTGCAGTGATTCGGTAACCTTATAGACCGGGATATTCCGACTGATTTCGAATAAATTTCACACCCAACGGGGCTTTCTCCAGCTTGGAGCCATCGGTGTAAATTTGTATGGAGTCTCTTGCGAGGCTTGCGAGGCCGCACAATTCTTCCTGTCCTCCCATTCCGGAATGGGTGTCCTAAAATTAATTGAGAAATCATATTGCAGTGTCATGTAGTCACTGCTTCCGAAAATCATAAATTCTCCAAGTATCTTCGTATGGCCAATGCCCGATTCATGCCACTGTCTAGTCGCCCAGAGACGATGTCTAATTCGTTGGTCTAATTTGTTTTTTATTCTTGTGTGTTCCACTGTACTTAATGGAGGTCATTTAATATTTAAAACTCATTATCAGTTTGTTTTTAAACATGTGTGAGTGTGTGTAGTGATATGTACGTATACGTATGTACATATGTATGTAGGTGATTATATTCAAAAAGAATCTTTTAACAATAAATAACTGGAGGCACTTGACATGTCATCCTTAAATTCTATGTATTGTAGGTTAACATCATTTCCTTTTGTCTTTTTCTTTTCTTTCCTTTGAGGGCATAAGGAGAGCTTAAAAATTGTAAATGGCGATGAGTTGGAAAACGTTTTTTCACATTTTTTTTTTGAAGCACCTCTTGATTATAGTTGTTATGCAATTTAGCATAGACGAGTATGGTAACATGTTTAAACGAAGACGTCAAAGAATAATAAAAAGATGGCCCATAATAAAGAAGGTTAGGTTGTTAGAATTCTTATTATACAATAACTTTGTATTTTCTATCATACTAGCTGACCCGGCGAACTTCGTCCCGCCCAAAATTGTTTTTTTTTTATTGCCCAAAACAGGTCACATTATATATTTATTGTAATACGCTGCATAAAAGAGTTTTATAAAAATAACTAACGTACTATAAGTGTGTGGATCTATCTATATAGTTCAAAATTTAATCGAAGTCGGTTATTTAGGTGAGGCATACAAAGAATAACAATAAGAGGTCCGCATCATGGGTAGCGCTGACGAAGTTGTAGTTGTTGTACTCGCTCCAAAACAAAAACTTACAGACATACTAACATGTATATGTACATATGTAGTTATAAACCACCGAATTAGCCGACTTATAGGTATCTTTTAAAGGGGGAGGGTTGCCACGCCCATTTTTGGTTGGTTTGTCGATATCGACTCTATGAACTTATCCACCAAATTGCATTCGTCCACGATCACTATGTCCCTTAATATTCAATTTTAATAATTTACCACGCCTACTTTTTGCTATATCGAATTTTTTTTTAAACCATCTAAACCTGATAAGCTTTCGAACAAAAAAAGAATGGTTAAAATCGGTTCAGTAGTTTAAGAGTTATAGGTATCACTTGGAGGGGGGAGGGTTGTCACGCCCATTTTTGGTGGGATTGTCGATATCGACTCCACGAACTTATCTACCAAATTGTATTCGTCTACGATCAATATGTACCTGAATATTCAATTTTAACGATTTGACACGCCCTCTTAACATTTAGGGATATGAAAAATAGATGAAAATCGGTCGATCCATTTCGGAGGAGTTTAACCACTAACACCGTGACACGAGAATTTTATATATTAGATTTATTTTTATTTAAATACAAAAGAAAACATTAAATACAGTGAAGTTCAAATATGTCTGATTAATGGAAGGAATCGTAATTATTTGTTCCGTTTTGTAAATAAATGAAGCATCGTTCCAAATGCATGCTTCAGTCAATTATAAATAAAAATAGTTGTACACAAAGCAACGGTTCTCTATTAGTGATTCATCGGTTCTTTAAAGTTAAAGTTGGTCACTGGCTGCTGTTACGGTCAAATGCTTTACATACTCACTTTTTACGCGACAGTGAATTTAAAAATTAAAAATTGAGATTACATTTCTAGTTAATATTTTGACCACAAAATAATTGAAAAGGAAGTTATTAAAAATGCGAACAAATCATTGTATTTTATAATAATGGTTGAATTAATTGGTATCGCACTTGTGAGTGCCAGAAAAATAGAAATTTTATTGAAATATTCACAAGAATTTTTAAAATCTTTTTTAACTTGCATGTGTGAAGACGCATGTCAGAGGTTTTATATTAAAGCCACTTTTACTAAGGCACTTTGATAAGCCACAGTTTAATAAATTGTATTTTCAAATATATAAGCGTGCCTTTAATCTAATTAGAAATTGCATTTACACACATACATACATAATTTGGTCATTACAACCCTTCAGTCAGGCTTACAATCTAGCTCCGCACACCACGTATGTTGTGTTTAGTAATTTTATACATGAGTGGAGGGATCTACAGTTTAAAAGTCGACTCCGAGCAGTTTTCATGGCAATTTTTTATTTACTCTCAGAGTTTTTTACCCAGAAATCTGCTGAGACGGAGTAATATTCAATTTTCGTTTTGTTGGAGATAACTGATCTGGCATGTAATTGCATCTACATACATACATAATTGGCCATTACAACCCTTTAGTCAAGCTAGGTCGTAGCTTTTCACACTACTTATGTTTTCTACATGAGTTGCGGCAACTACAGTTTAAAGCCGATTCCGAATAACAGATTTTTGAGAAACTTTTCATGGCAATCTGCTGAGAGAAAGTCGCCGAAAAAATATTTTTTTCATATTTCGTTTTGATGCCTGATCTGGGGTTTGAACCGTGGCCTTACATCTAATAAGCCAACACACTACCTACTAGACTGCGGCGACTTCATGCATTTACAGCATTGATGCCCATTTCGTAGTGCGCAAACTAAAAACACACATATTCTTATTCTCTTTGGTTAGTCGTCACTCAGATAGCGACGAATGCACATGTGTAGCGGGTGTAGGATTTTTTTGTAATATTTTTTGCTTAACCGTAGATCGAGCTTTGTATCAAAAATGATACATTTCAATTTTTGAAATTATATAACTTTAATTCAGAAAACGTTAGATGCCTGATATTTTTAGAATTCGTAGGAATTGTTATCGTCATTATTTTAAACCAAATAAAAAAAGAAAATTTTAAGCAGGACTTAAAAAATTTCAAAACTTCATAATTCTATCTTATGTATCATTTTTGATACATACAACTTTCCTAGCGATTCTTTAGTGTTGTGTTTGCAATTTTTTAAGGTTTTCAAAGATTTTGTGAAGTTTTATCGTAAATAATACATTATTTATGGTATTTGAGAAGAAATTGAAAGTTAAGTGTTGGATAAAAGTGAAAAGGTTGAATTTTCTGTTCATGATATATCCTTGATATTGACGGTAGTAGTCGTAGTCTAGTATGTAGCGTGTTAGCTTATTAGATGTCAGACCAAAGTTCAAACCACAGGACAGTTATTTCCAATTTACAACGGAAGGGTGTAATGACCGATTATATATGTATTTATGTAATATTCCTGCTGCTGAAGAATCTAAAGAAGAAGAAAACAGAAGCTCGTCTTATGAACTGACGAAAGTATTGGCAGCAACAAACATGACAATAGGATGTTTATCGCCTAAGATGGTACTACTTGGAACAGAGAAACGAATTCCTTTAGCAGGTAGGGAAGAGAAAATATTACCAATCTTCACGCAGATTGCTAGCAGCTGTTTCCTAAAATTTTGTAGAGTCTTTCTTACTGCTCTTCTCATATTTATCTCATGTGACAGACAAACATTAGAAAAGTGTTTCGTCCTATGTTTTATTTCATAGATATTACAGATGATAATATTTCGGCCAACTAGGTAAGTGTATGATAACAGAATCATTCGCTTTGATAATGTACTATTCGGAAACAATGATAAATTTACACCTATAATGGCTTTTAATAATCCCAATAATTTTGTCGCTCTAGATTAGTAACAAATTGAATTTTATGGTCGTTATAAATTTCGTGGTCCACCGAAATCGAATTGGCAGTTTTAGATTCAAGTACATGCTACCTGTGTAGCAAGTACTTACAGCCGTATTTGGGGTAACCCGTATCCGGGAAACCAGAAAGGACTCAAAGGGAGAGCATTGTTATGGACATAATCGATGTTCTATTGGTACGGGAAACTTTTTTACCTTACATGACGTTGACAACAAATTTTTCTAACAAAATATAACAATGGTTTGTACCATTATGTTTCAGCCAGCCTTCAATTGAGAATGTAACTGATGTGAGTGACAATAAGCTACCCCATCTAAACAATTGGAAATTTATAAATCGCCGCAAAGCAAGGGTGCTAGATGTAAAATTATTGCCATTTATAAAAAAAACCAAGCTGGCATGAAGTGTTTGATTTTTACGTAAAAAACCATACTTCAACGTACATCATGTCAAAAATTTTGGCGTAAATTTCATAAAACTGATAATAAAATGTAATAATATAAAATAGTTCTATTAAAATGAATTAAAATAAATCAAAATATTTAAATTTTTTAACAAAATCTAACAATAATTGCGAAAATTTTATGTACTATAAGTATGTATCAAAAGTAATACATAAGCTAGAATTATGAAGTTTTTTTAAGGCTCGATCTACGGTTAAAGCACTGAAAAAAATTTACTATGACTTACGAAACATATTTTATGATAAAAAATGCGTTTGATGATGCTCAATGCATTTTATGTTATAAAATATTGAAGGAATGTAGAGAATATGCTTTTAAAAGGCACTATTGTTCTTATCATAGTGATATGGATGATATTACTGATGGGGAAAAAAAGTTTTATTTTGTAAAAATAAAAAATTCATTAAAAAAATTTCATTAAATTTTCATTTCATTAAAAAAATTTTAAATAAATGTTTTCAAAAACTTAATTTTAAGCTTATCGAAAACCTTCCATTGTCACGCAGTAGTGTTATTCGGCGCACTGATCAAGTGGGGGCATCTTTAGAAGCCGCCATTGTAGAAAAATTAAAAAACTGTACTTTTTTTTCTGTTTGTTTTGATGAAAGTACAGATATTAACGATCTTTGTCAACTCGTTATTTGTATAAGATGCGTAGACAAGAATAACAAAGTTTTTGAAACAATGTTTTCCCTTGAAACTTTTTCCGTACATTTTATTTCAGTTTACACAACTTTTCTTTCAGTGCAGTTCTCTCTCGCTTACCAAAACTACTACAGTTTTAGATTTGGGCATCCCTGATTTACAGATAAGATTTTTTTGTATTCGAGCTATTTTGTACATTCTCGTAGGCTCTCTTTAACTTTAGGTGATCAAAGTACTTACGATGCCAGCCTCTATGATCTTCTTCTTTTCAGACAAGGAATTCTAATTCTCTTACATCGAATTGGTCCTTGGGCTGACATAGCAAACCCGTTTAAGATATTGATTAAAAATAATGAGATGTTCAGCAGCAATGTGTTCAGATATGTTTTCGTTATTTCAACCAACTTATGTCGCTAAATAATCAGCGGCAGCGATGTATCCTTGAAGATTTCGAAGAGTAGTAGTGGTAGTAGTACGAGAAATAACTGAAGATAGTTGGAATGGAACTTGGGGATGTTTTTTTATTACATCAAAAGTCATAGCGTGGGCATTGAGTTTAAGAAAACCTGCAGTCTAGATTTCTGTAAAAGAAAAATCTAGAATGTGAATAAAATTATAAAATTTGCGGGGAGGGTAGTTTCCGTGCCCCTAATAAAGCCAGAACTTTTCTGTGGGCCAGGAAGTGAAGATTTTAGAATAGTATTCTCGACGAAAGGAAAGATGAAGAACAGATTTGAGACAACCTTAAATTGGATTTTGTAATTACAATGAGATTTACATGGAATTATCGGGAAGTTGTTTAAAGATTATGCTCTGGCAAGGTAATTATTCTTACTGACAATCTATGAAATTAATTGTCACTTCCATATTCAGTTTGTTTTGCCAATCCACCATGGACGACCATAGACAACGATGTGTATTCGCTGACGATATTCTTTATAAAAAGTTATTTAAATCGCGCTTTTATCAATATTCCGGTGTCAGCACCAAAGGTCAACAATGAATCGTTTTTTTTTTTTTTTTTTGCTACTCATAAGCACTCATGAAAATATAAGGGACTCAACAATATTGAAATTTAGCTATGTACTCTGATTCATTCGTACTCACTATAACGTTGATTTATAAGTACAGGTTGCAATGAGTATGCATACAATGTTGACATCAAACTCATACTATTCGAAATATGTTTGATACATACATATGTACGTGTACATACTGTAATACTGCAGGATATGATAAATGTACTTTTTAATTACTGTCAAATGTGGAGCCTGAAAGTTAACCTGGATAATCTAAAATTCTTGGCTTTCGTAATGGACCTAGAATATCATATAACCTTAAGTGGAACTTCGGCGAGGATAGTATAGATATTGTTAACAGCTACAAATACTTGGGAATAGAGCTTGCTTATAATTTATCGTTCAGGAAGCATTTAAAAAACAAACTAGTTACTGCTAAAATGGCAATTGCCTCTACCTGGTCCAAGTATATAAACAACCCAAAGATATCAAATGTTAACAAGCTTAAATTTTTAATTTTAATGCTGCTGCTAGATCCATATTATTCTATGGTGTCCAGATTTGGTGATTTTTAAAGTATGATAAAGTGGAGATTTTTTTCAGATTCTTCATCAAGACAGTTTTGTTGCTGCCCAAAAATACTCCAAACTACATGCTTTATTTAGAAACTGGTCTAAACTCTCTATTTGCAGATACCCTAAAATTTCACTTTAAATATATTAATAGAGCACTACTTTTACCCGCGAATAGATTACCACGTATAATAGCTGAAAAAATAATTTCTAATAACATATATTGGTCTGATGAATGGTCTAAACTTTGTAATATGATCAATGTTAACCCAGATAACTATAGACCTTTATGTAAACATTGGAAGCACATAGTGCGGTTGGTGATTGCGTCGGAAAAAGACGAATACATTCAAGATGCTAGAGCTTCGCAGTTTCATCACCGCTACCATTTTTTCATTATTCGTCTCGTGTTACAAGCACAATAATCAGGGCTCTTGGTGGGTTACTAGACTTGTATTCTAGACCCTTTAGATATTCATCATTTGGGCTGTGTACACTCTGCAATCTAGACGCATCTGAGAACATGCTGCATTTCATCGGTGTTTGTCCTCTATATAAAGATTTTAGAAGAAAATATTTTGGAGAATCTGTTCTATGCTCAGATGACGTTATCAATTTGCTGAATGGTCGAAGAGTGAATTTTTATATTCTATATAAATATTTGGAAGTTTTTTTAAGATTCGAGTGATTCGAATCATTCATCAAAATTTACAGTCTTAGTTGTTTTTGCATTTACAACAAAAGAAAAAAGACACATTAGCAAAACGACAGAGCAGCAAGTAGAGCAAACACACAATCTTCTAGTGAGTATTTTAGTGTTCGTACGCGAATCATATCAATCGTGTCAATGTTGAGTTACGGAGAGTCGAAATCAACAACATCATACGTGTTGTTAAGTATGAATATGATGAGTTCTTCAAACTTTGAATATGAGTGGAGAGGTTTCATGATATTAAAATAACTACATACATACATAATTGGTCATTACAACCCTTCAGTCAGGATTACGACCTAGCTTCTAAACACACTTATGTTGTGTGCGTTAATTTTATACATGAGTGGCGGGACCTACAGTTTAAAGTCGACTCCGAACGACAGTATTTTGAGAAGCTTTTCATGGCAATTTTATTTACTCTCAGAGTTTTTGCCAGAAATCTGCGAGAGGAAGTAGCCGAAGAAATATTTTCATATTTTCGTTTTGATGTCTGACCTGGGATTCGAACTCGGGCCTTCAGTCTAATAAGCCAACACACTACCTACTAGACTATGGCGACTTCCAAATAAAATTAAAATAACTATGAATGCGTAATGTATGAGTAAGATTCTTTTTGAATACTCATTGCTGATCTTCGGTCAGCACATAGTCAACCTTTTTAGGCCCTTGGCCTTACATAAATTTTTATAATCGTTTCAGGTTTATTATATTTTTGTCTGAATTTTGTATGGATTTTTTGTAAGCAATAAATATGATTTTGCTACTTACTACCATCAAAAGCATGAGTTTTGTAATGATTTTTATCTCTTAAATGGATGGCATCTCACCTATACAATATGCATGTGATTATCAATTTCGTTAAGCACTTAATTGGATTATAGTGTCGCAAATACACAACGTTCAATGTCTCTGTCATTTTAACACGGTGGTACGAAATTTACAAACTTAGAATCTATATATGTACAGTATGGGCCAAAACTAAAGCACCCGCTCAGTACATTTTTTTTAAATGATAATTTTTTTAAGAAAACAAAGCTAATAAAATTTTATTTTTATTTTTTTTTATTTATTTATATCCTTATTATTAAAAAACACAAACTTAAGGAATTCAGAATTTTTTAAAAAAAAAGTTAAAATTCAAAAAACATTTTAAGTCGCAAATATAAGCGGACAAAACTAAAGCATCCCCCAATTAAGGTGAACAAAAACCTATTGAAATCAAAATTTCGTTGCGAATACTTTATTCTGAATGACACACGCACATCTTTTAGGCATAGGGGACATTAAATTATTAATTATTTCAGGAGATATTGCTTCCCAGGCTATTTTTGCGGCTTCAAATAAATCTTCTTTGGTTTTGCAATTTTGTGGGTTGATTTTTAAGTTAATGATTGGTAATGGAGAGCTGGCTTATCAAGGCATCAATTGAGTGCAAAATATTCAATCAACAGATCAATTATTTCTAGGCTAATTTAAAAGTTTTTACTGACTGGTCGCACATTTCCTACTCATTCTGGAGGAAGGTCACGTGAAACCTTGCGACATGAAGACTTCTTAATTAAAAGGACAATCCAAAATGATCCTACAGCATCTTCTAGTCACATACGAAACCGCTTAGATTTAAAAATAACCGAAAGAACGATTCCCAGAAGGACGGTAGAGGCCGGATTATTCAGTTGACGTCCAGCAAAAAACCTTTGATATCGCCAAACTTGAATTCGCCAAGACCCATCTCAACTGGACTGATCAAAAATGGATGAATGTGCTGTTTTCTGACGAATCTAAGTTTAAATTAAAGGATTCAGATGGCAGGCCAAACGGACAACGGTTCAATCCTAAATGTACTGAGGTGGTGCTTTAGTTTTGGCCAATACTGTATGTATTATCGTCATATTGTCATATGCTGTTGTGTCCATGTTAATATCTCTACCTGCCTCTGCCTATCTACGTATGTACATGGCTCTGTGTGTTTGTATATGTATTTGAGTATAAAAAAAAAAATTTACATAAAATCATTGCTTAATCAGGTGTGACACCTTATCAGCCCTAACGTGGTGAATGGCTAAGAGTAATGTGGATAGCATAAATCAACCACCACCACCATCCACTACCCTTAAGGAGCGCAAAAGTCATTGCTCTACGATTTACAATTAGTGAAATGACTGACAAGTCAAATGTTTTGATATTTACCTGTGAATATTCCAATTCTTCATCGCTAGCGTCTAGACTTTTGTGTTTGTTGTGATATTTTAAACGTCCCAGACTGCCGGTGCCCATGACATAATGGCTGGTAGTGGTATTTCCGTTACCATTGCCAGTACGTAAGCTAACGCTTGCAGCACTAGTTGCTGCCGCAACATTACCTAAACTGGCCGTGGTAATGCTCTGGCAACTACTGCTAATAGGATTGGCAGTGGCCATGGTTGCTTAGTTGCTGATATGACGTCTTTCTTGCAAATCGATCCTAATATTATGGTCTCCTATTATTGTATTGGCTTAATTTGTTTGGCACATACTTAACACTGTTGATTTGTATTACGTTGGCTGTTGCTAAACATGTTTGAATATTAAAAAATTATGTTTTGTTGTGTTTCCTTCCGTATTCTTGTATGTCTTGCTGGTATTTATTGATTTATCGTGTGTAATCTTTTCCGTTTTGACCTGCTTGCTGCTTTGCATTCGTATCATGGGTTTTATTTTAATTTTATCATCATCGTTGATTATCATTAACAGTTTATCTCACATGCAATGGATAGATTGCTATTAGATATTGAAGTTTTTTGTTAATTATATAACAACTCCTGTACACATGTTGCCGTTGGGGAATAATGAAGGAATTGAATACGACAAAAAAAAAAGAAAAACGTTTTCTTTTACTAATTAAAAGTATTTACAGCGTACAGATACAGATACCGACCGAAGTATACATTGGAAATTTTTCTCTTTTTTTTATTTACTTCGATTTGTAGATTTTTTTTATTCTTCTTGCATTTATTATATTTTTTTTTTTTTTTTTAAGTATGCAACACTCTCCAAAAAAAAAATACAAGCAAAAAAACCACCGCGTATGTATATTATTGCACTTTATTTTAATTAATAATTTAATAAAATTTTATCTAAGTATGTATGTATATGTAGTATATGTAAGTTGTATAAAAAAAAAAGAATTTGAGTGCTTAGTTTAAAAGACCTTCCGCTTTATGGAAATTTTGTCGTTTATTTGAGAGAGCTTTCTGTCCAACTGTTTTTCGTTTGGCTTAAACGAAACGAAAAAAAAAAAAATTATTGAAAAAAAATTTACGTTCATTTGTTTGCCTAAAAACCCACCACCATTTCATCGTTACACTGTTGAACAGTTATTTATGTACCATTAGCCTGATTCTAAATGGAATACCGTAATATTTTATAAATTTTACTCTCTACTTTGGTCATATTTCTCTCTTAAAGAAAGAGAGAACGGAAATTCATATGTTTGGTGTAAACATTGTTGCCAATTGAACGCAAACAGAATGTTATACTTGGAATATTTTAGGATATTTGTTAAAGAAATCAACAAGCCCTTATGGATTTTAATCAATAATTTACTAAATAATGCAATCTATCTGTCATTATTTTCACATAGAAATAATAGTTAGTCTAAGCCAAGGTATTCAACCTACTAAACTTAACTTAAAATTTTTAACCCTTACTTATGGTGATTTCTTTTCTGGCATAAATTTTGCCTTTATTCTGCCTTTTGCCATTTTTTTTTGTTCTTTTCTGAAAAAAATGCAATTTTGTAAATTAATAACATGTTCTTTTCTAAAAATTTTGCCATAAAACCCAAAAATATGCTATATGTTTGACCCTCAATTCAATTAAAGGGTTGAAAGTGCAACATTATTAAAACAGTTGTTTTTGTTATTGTTTTGAAAAAAAAAAAATAAAATAATAAAAAATATTTGTTTTAAAAGTGTTGAAATGGAAGCAAAAAATATTATTTTGGAAGTTTTTGGAATCCGCTTCATCGTCAGATGAGGAGGACATGTATCCATTATAATTAGAACGAAACTACTTGTCGCGAGTTAAAAATTTTGTTTTTTTAATATTTGATTTGAATTCCGCCAGGTTCTGGTAACAAATTTATAAACAAACAATAGCTGACTATAGGTGTTGATAACTTTATTTTTGTAAAAGCAGAATGAGCTTTAAAATCGCTTAAAAAATTTCATTTTATTTTAGCGATATGAAATTTACTACATAGTAGAGGACTACAAATAAACATATACACATGTATTGTTATCTCAACAAAAAAGGTTTGAGATGAGTTAACTTAAGAATTAAAATTTTTTTAAATTGTAATAAGAAGATTGTTTATAAATACTTTTAAATGGAATTTGGTTATTATCTTTTGTAATAAAATTATTTCCCAAAAAATTCCAAAATTATATTGTTACGAAAATGGAAATGGTGTTGTTAAAATAATAAGCAAAAGCTCCAAAAACAACACAATGGACTTGATCACACATAAAATAAACAAACAAATAAACAAAAGCTCCAAAAACAAAACAAAATGCAGTTGTTCACGTGATCAACGAATTAGTAAACATATAGCAACAAAAACAACAGGCTTGTTTACAAGATCGATGAATAAACAAAAATATAGCAACAACGTCCGTGTATAAAAAATATAGCCTAAAGACAAACAAACAAAACAACAACAACTCTGCCTGGACGAAAGTAAACAAGATACACGAACAACAAAAATGGAAACAAGTTGTTTACATTTTTGGATTGTTCCCGAAGGTCGTCATCATCCTTAAAGGGCATTCATCACACTGTTGATCCAGTGATATAAAAGGGAAGATAAAGCGAGCAACGAGGATTCAGTTAGAATTCAGTCAGTCGTGTATGAAGACACGTGATTCTCGGAGTTCGAGTTAAGTAAGTCGTGTGACGACGTCGCGTTGAGTTGAGGGAGAATTCAACCAGTGGTGTGTGAAGATACGAGATCGAGTTATAATTCAGTCAGACTTGAGTGCAGACAAGTTGCGTGAAGAAAACAGTTGTTAGCGTTGTGCTTACAAAAAAGGTTGTAAGCAGAGAAATATCACGAATAAGCACATATTGTGAAAGTTATTGTATACGTGGAATAAGTTCGAACAGTGGCACAAAAGTTGTGCAGATAATAAAGAATTGATTCAAAATTAAACACCATATTTATTTGTATTTTATTTGCAATCTATGAACTCATATTTTTAACGTTTTTAAAAGGTAAAAACGTAACAATATATTTGATTTGATTTTTAGCTACGAGTATATAGAAAAATTCGAAAAAATTTACTAACTAATTAATAACATATTGTGCCATCTAAAGCGATTTGAAAACATTGGCCCTAAAGTTGAATTTTACATAAAAATAGTTTTAACTTGTATGACCTCGGAGCCCTCGGTAAAAATATTTATTTTTTTTTTTTAAATCGTTAACTAAGTAAAAAAAAACGCAAAATTGGTATAAAACTACAAAAATTATTGCATAAAGGGGAATGATTTTTGTTCTTTTATAATCGTTTCAAAAATATTTGAGAAAATCTTTCTGAAAAGACTTCAGCCAATTTTAGATAATAAAAACATCATTCCGGAATATCAGTTTGGCTTTCGTCATCAGCATGTTACGCCCGAACAATGCCATCGCATTGTTAATGTTCTTCAAAATGCCTTAGAGAGGAAACAATATTGTTCTGCAGTCTTTTTGGACGTAAAGCAAGCATTCGACAGAGTGTGGCATCCTGGTCTTCTTTTCAAACTTCAAAAAATTACTTCTACCTGCACCTTTTTATTTAGTTCTTAAATCATATTTAAGTGAACGTTATTTAGATGTTAAAATCAACAATTCTGTTTCGGATATATGTGAAATAAAAGCTGTTATCCCACAAGGCAGTGTACTTGGCCCTGTTCTTTACACTATATATACATCAGATATGCCTTTTATGGAAGATGTTACAGTTGCCACATATGCCGACGATACAGCATTAATTGCAAATAATGATTGTCCAACAGAAGCATCGAATGTAATTCAAAACTATTTAGATAGCATAGCAATATGGCTTAAAAAATGGAATATTTGTGTTAATCCTGATAAATCGGTGCACATAACTTTTGCATTAAGAAAAGGCGATTATCCTTCAATTTTTCTAAATGGCGAACAAATACCAAACTCTAACTGTGTGAAATATCTTGGAATGCATCTTGATAGAAGTTTAACTTGTAAAGATCATATAAAAAGCAAAAAAAGAAAAAAACAAGGCTTAATATAAAAACAAAACGCATGTATTGGTTACTTGGCAAAAAATCTGAGCTAAGTTTGCAAAATAAACTGTTGCTCTACAAAACTGTCCTCAAACCCATATATGGACATATGGAATACAGTTGTGGGGAACTGGGAGCAATTCGAATATTGAAATTCTGCAGCGTTATCAGTCTAAAACTCTAAGAATGATATTAGATGCTCCTTGGTTTATTACTAACGATAATATTCATAAAGATTTAGGAATATCTAAAGTTAAAAATGAGATCAACAAATTTAGTAGGAAATATATTGACAGACTTAGTAACCATAGTAACACTCTAGCGATTACTTTACTAGATGAAAGTGAGGAAATTGTAAGGCTTAAAAGGTTTTCAAAAGGTTTCCATAGATGCCCATTTCATAGTGCTTTTGAGCAAACTAAAAACACACATATTCTTATTCTCTTTGGTTAGTCGTCACTCAGACAGCGACGAATGCACATGCGTAGCGGGTGTACGATTTTTTTGTAATATTTTTTGCTTAAAGCACTGAAAAAAATTTACTATGACTTACGAAACATATTTTATGATAAAAAATGCGTTTGATGATGCTCAATGCATTTTATGTTATAAAATATTGAAGGAATGTAGATAATATGCTTTTAGAAGGCACTATTGTTCTTATCATAGTGATAAGGATGATTTTAACGATGGGGAAAAAAAGATTTATTTTGTAAAAATAAAAAATTTCTTTGGAAAAATTGAAAGAGTGGTTACTTGAAGAAGAAAACAATGAAACAACCTCAGAAAATAAAATGTTAAAAATGGAGTTATCAAGCTTAATAAACTTGGATATTGTTAGGCATGGTAGACCATTTTCTGAAGGGGGGAGTTCATTAAAAAAAATTTAAATAAATGTTTTCAAAAACTTAATTTTAAGCTTATCGAAAATCTTCCATTGTCACGCAGTAGTGTTATTCGGCGCACTGATCAATTGGGGGCATCTTTAGAAGCCGCCATTGTAGAAAAATTTCTATTCCAAATTTTATTGTAAATTCGGCTTTTTGGATTTTTTCCGTACATTTTATTTCAATTTACACAACTTTTCTTTCAGTGCAGTTCTCTCTCGCTCACCAATACCACTACAGTTTTAGCTTTGGGCATCCCTGTTTTAGACCTGCCATTTAGAAAATAAAAAATGTAAATATGAAAATGTTATTTAAGAAAATTAATGTATTTCAATATCTTTTTTTTTTAGTCTCATTGGAGATTAATACTAATGTCATTCTTTTTTAATATTGTTACTCAATTTGCTTATTATTATATATAAATAGATTGCAAATAAATATATGGAAAAAAATAAATAATCGTTTAAAATGTAACACATTATGAGAGTTCGTGTGACCGCCAATAAGTGCTACAAAATATGTAGGCAACATTTTTTATCAGAAAAGAAATCACCATTATTAGATTACTCCCAACTTCTAATGTTTTATGTAACATAACATTTTACAATAATATTCGCCCTTTGATAGGCTTTACTTTACGTAAACCTCCTTGAATCATTGACTGAAGACGAGTAAAATAGAGAAAAAAAATTCTGATGAATTAATGGAAATAATCTTCTATCATACATACATATGTACATTACAAATCTTCAGACAGGATAACGACCTAACTTCTCATTCATCGCTTAACGGCTTATTTTTAATCTATTTTAAGTAAAGAGTTTTCAACGGGTAAATAAACAATTTCCGGTATGAAAAGGTGGCCACACTTTATATTGGAATAATTTCACAACATGAAGCTTTTGTGTGCATAACTTCCTAGATGCGCATGCCCATAGCATGAGTATGTCATCTGTGACATTAGCATAAGGGTTGAATATTTTGTCTGTTAAATACTACTGTTTTGATTCGAATTTAAATTCAAAAAAACACCCGTTTTATTTATACATTGGTAAATAAGCTTTCTTTTTCTTTGGATTGAAATTAACTAATCTGAAGTTGGATAACTTACAGAGACTGGCATAATTGAACATGTCCTTTAAAATCTCTTGTATTTAAGCCATTTGGATAGATAATGAGGACCAAAACCATGGAGACAATTGTGAGATTAATGGCAGAAAACTCTAACGTAATATTAATCAGAAGCCGCCGTAGTCTAGTAGGTAGTGTGTTGGCTTATTAGACTGAAGGCCCGAGTTCGAAGCCCAGGTCAGACATCAAAACGTAATTACGAAAATATTTCTTCGGCGACTTCCACTCAGCAGATTTCTGGCAAAAACTCTGAAAGTAAATAAAATTGCCATTAAAAGCTTCTCAAAAAACTGTCCTTCGGAGTCGACTTTAAACTGTAGGTCCCGCAACTCATGTATAAAATTAAAGCACACAACATAAGTGGTGTGAGAAGCTAGGTCGTAATCCTGACTGAAGGGATGTAATGACCAATAATGTATGTAATATTAATCAGTGGAAATGACAGCCAGACAAATCGAATAAATGACAGTTCTGGCCTTAACATGTGCCCGTGCATGATTTAGGAAAATGCTTCGAAGGAGGAGAGTGGGTAATAAGAGTGAATGCAATAATTTGGCTGTTACATGCTCTTCTAAAAGAAATACCATTTTCTGGTATACTAATGAATCAACGGCATATGTATAGTGCAACAGACCCAGAATGAAATATTCAGAACGCACTGGGAAACTTTCGAGTGTTCTCCAAGCTACAGTTTACACTATCCAAACATGTGCTCAATTCAACTAGGAGAGGAAGGACAGAGGATTTATCATAACAATACGAGTACTATCTGCTCTCTGCGAGCTAAGCTTGTAAGAGGTTGAGCCGTGATTAGAATGGAATCAGATACGCAGGACTAGATACTCTGTCACGTAAGAATTCGCAGCCATATGCAGGCAGATCAGTTTGAGCGGAGGAGGGTAGCTTCCATGCCGCTGATAAGGTCAGAAACTTTCTGTTGGGTAGGATGTTAGGGGTTTTAAAGGTTATGCTAGATGAGTGGAAAGATGAAAAACAGATTTGAGACAATCTTATTAGACTATTTAGAGTAGATATAGACTATTTAGAAGTAGATAGGGTGACAATCCATCAAATTAATTGTCACTTACCATATTCAGTCTGTTTTGCCAATCCTCCATAGGCGACCATGGACAACGATGTGTATTGGCTAAATGGGCTTTGGAGCAGTTATGGAATTGGGGAGGTCATCGGTCCATATTTCTTGGAAAAAGACTGGCCAGGTCGATGATTACCAAGTTCTATTGGCCAGCAGTGGTCGATGTGCACACCAATGACATGTGATTTTAATAGAATAGCGCTACGTACCCTACCAAACAGCTACTGATGCGTTGGATATTTTGCACGAACGGTTTGAGGATATGGTCATCAAATGATGATGTCTGCTGAGTTTTCTAATGTGGTTTTTTTAAGTCACAAGTGTATGTGAAGAAGCTACAAACCACAGCGGTCTTTAAAGCCAACATAATCCACGTCAACGGGGAAATTCATCCTGAATTATGCAGCAGAATTATTTATAATTGCACAATGGGATGCTCTTCCACCACAGATCATTATTTAGAATATATTTCGCTTGTATTGGCTTCAAGAGGCCTTTTTAACGAATAAAAAAAATTCGATAATATATTATGCACACTTTGTTTTTTTTTTTTTTTTAGAATGTAAAGATAGGAGGCGTTTATTGAAAGACTTGATATGTTTGTGATATTATTACCCGATTTTATTCACAACGATTGAAATGTCTCAAGACAATGTAGGCATTGTTGTATTTAGTTGCATTGCACTTTATTCGTTTATTCGTTTTATTAAATGACGACAAATGATGATACTGTCCTGAATGCCTTATAAATATATGACCCGTTTATGGGTGGCAACTAGAGTTTGGGGTTCGGGAATTCCCGGTATTTCCCGGGAAATACGGGAAATTTTAAATTAACGTATTCTTGTACACTTTTTTGGAAAAAAAGGTCTGTAGACTAGTAAATAGACTGTTCTGAAGACTAGTAAATAGACTGGTCTGTAGGCTAGTCTACAGACTAATCACTGACTACTCTTTTGACTTGTTTATGGACTAAAATCATTTAAAAAAGTTGTATTGAAAAAATAAAGCAGAAAAATAATTCTTTGTATAAATTGAATTATTTTCCTTATTTCAGAGAATTATAATGAAGCTATTGCGAACATAAGGAAAATAATCAAAATGTTCCAAAAAAGTCCTTTAACAAATGCTACTCTTCAAAAATATGTAAATGAAGAATTCAATAAAGAGTATCATCTAATCCTAGATGTACGAACTAAGTGGAACAGCATGGTTGGAATGATATAATCATTAAAAATGCAAATAAAATAGGCTTTAATAGATTTGTATTTATCATCATTGTTTGTTGAGGATTATGTCCCACACTTGGAAACATTGGTTCAAAAGACCCCATAAATGATGCAGTGCAAGCATTAGGCAGGCGTGAAACCAATTTGATAATAGGTGATGCTATTATGAATACACTTTATGAACAGTTATTATCTGTTGATTCAATACTTTCGGAAAAAATGGTTCACACGATTAAAAGTAAAGTAAATGAAAGATATAATGACAAATTGATGTCATTAGTAAATTATCTAAATACTTCACAACACAATCATATTAACATAACAAAGACAATGCTAAAATCCAATGCAGAGCAAATGTACAAACGCCTATTCCAAGGTACTGAAATAATATCGGCTGAAAGTGATGAAGATATTTCCGTTGCACAAGTATATCAATGTTTTAGAGAAAAGTTGGAAAACGCCATTACTGGGGCTAAGGAAAAAACAAGAAATCTGAAATTAAAAACAGACAACTTATTTAAAAGAGAGCTAGCTTTATTTGAAGCTAGTACAAACAGAACCAAAAATTTAGACATACTTTTTAATGCATTGTTAACGCTTAAGGCCACTTCTGTAGAAAGCGAACGTGTTTTTTCGGTAGCTGGTAAATTTTCAACAAATTTACGAAATATAATGTCTGATGAGTTATTAAATGCACTAATAATTTTAAAAACTCATTTCTTGAAAACTTATGGTGTTTTCTTTTCTACAAAGAAAATGTCACCCTCTTACAAGGTACATTAAAAAATTTTTTGACCAACCCTGTTGTAATGTCATTTTTTATTTGAGAAGAACATAACATAAATATTAAAAAAGGGTATGCCCTGTGTTTACCACTTATTAAGAAAATGAATGAGGAAATGCCAATTTGTTCAAGGGTGTTGCCAGATCGCTAATTTTTCGACTTCATTTTTGGCACGCTTTTTTTTATAACAAAAAAAAAAAAATATTTTAACACTGTTCTAACATTGAATGCAATTTTTTATACTGCTGACCATGTAGCTTTAATAATGTAATATTTCCTTAAGATTACTCCACAAAACAATGAAAAAATTAACTTCAAATTGGATAATAATACCAGGCGACTTTTTTTAAATTTCATCTGGTAGCCCTATAAATAAACAAAAGTCATCTGCTTTACAGGGCATTAGCAGCACTCTCGATTTATACAGGGCATAAAATGCAATGCCCTCCACCATTGCCAAGTGCAAATTATTTAGAATACAACATACCACCCTTTTAGAGGGCGAAACATTTTTAAGAAACAAACGCAAAATTGCATTTTGCGTTAATAAAATGCACAGTTTTTGATAGAAAAGAAAACACCATTAGTTCTTCGAAAATTTTTTGTATTTTTATTTTTAAATACACCTATCCCCCGATTTACACGGTACTTGTTTTACACGTTTTCGCTTTTACACGGTTTTCTAAATAAGTTTTTTTTTTTTTGTTTTTATCGCACTCTTTTTTTTGTTCTTCTGTTTAAAGTATTGTAATTAAATAAAAAAACAGTGTTTCCGTAATATATTACATATTTTAACCTGTCAATGCATTTTATTTTTATTTCTATGTACACCTAAAAATATTGAAAAAAATCACAACTGTTAAATAGCAAAATTATGCATTTTCTGCAAGCTTTTCGAATTACACGGTTTTGACTTGAAAATTTATAATTTTCTATTTACACGTTTTTCTCAGGAACGCATCTCCGGTGTAAATCGGGGGATAGGTGTAATATTTTTAATTAATTCTGACTGACTGACTGATCTCAAAATGTTATCATTAATCTGTTTGTTTTTGTTTATACAGTATGAATTTTAAATGTATTGTTTCCTTTTTTGTTAATAAAATAACATTTTAATAAAAATCTTAAGCATTTTACTAGTATTGTGATTTTTAAAAGATTTCCCGGCATTCCCGGGAATCCCGGGAAATCGAATTTTTTATTCCCGGGAAATGAAAAAGTCCGGGAATTCCCAAACTCTATATGTGTGTGATATTATTACCCAATTTTATTCACAACGATTGAAATGTCTCAAGACAATGTTGGCATTGTTGGATTTAGTTGCATTGCACTTTACAATTTCGTTTTATTAAATGACGACAAATGATGTTACTGTCCTGAATGCCTTATAAATACATATACAGTGGCTCCCAGCTTATTTCAACCAGCACCTTTAAAAAAAATTAAGCTCGTATAATTTCGAAACGAAATAAGATATTTAAAAAATTTTAATAAGAGTTTATAGAATATTTTTTAAAAATTAAGAAAAAAAGTTTTATTCAGTCTCAAATGTAAACTTACAAACTAAAAACCAAAAATATAGGAATCCAATTCGTCACAGCTTATTTCAACCACTTACTATAAACAAACAATTAAATGATTAATTAACTAATAGTTTTAATTTCAAAATTTAGTATGACCTCCTATTTGTTTAATTCCAGCTTTCAGCCTTTTTTGCATTAATTCCACTTTCTAGTGGTTTGGGGAGTTATTTTTGCACATTTCTTTTTCAGAGCTCCTATAAGGTCATACTTGTTCGAAATCTGGTGTTGGCGGACGTTTTGATCACAAATTGCACATAAATTTGAGACTGAATAAAACTTTTTTGTTTAATTTTTAAACATATTCTATAAACTCTTAATAAATTTTTTTTTAATGATGCTGGTTGAAATGAGCTGGGAGTCACTGTATGACCCGTTTATGGGTGGCAACTGACAATCAACACCTTAAAATTTTTCTATTTTTCATCTACAACAAATTTATGGTTTGCCAGTTGGCATTGCGTTTGACTCAAGCCATTATTTTTCGATTTTTGTGTGTAAATAAATGGATTTTCGTAAGCATAGATTGATTGCATTTACAATTTTCAATTCAATGGTTTTATATATAAAAAAATATGTATTTTTATTAGAAATATTTTTGAATAATTTACATTTACAATTTCACTTAAAAAAAAAATCTTAAAAAATTAATTTCATTTTGAAGTGTGTGGGCATATTCGCGTGTGTGTGTGTGTATATGTATGTGAGCTAAGTGATGTGAAAGAGATGTAATGTGTTGTGATGATGTAATGTGATGTGAAGGTGTTGGTGTAAAGTGATGTGAGAGGAAGTTAAAAAGGATGCTGGGCGGTATGTTTTATGTTTAAAACTTATAAAATAAAAATACAATACATACAATCATTAACAAATGTTAAGTTAATTTAATTAATTAATTAAATAAAACATAATTTAAGGGATATTTTTTAAATTAAAATTAAAAAAAATAAATTAAATTAAATTATTTTTTATAATGGAGATTCTCAATATAATTGATAGTCAAACAATAAGTTTTTTTGTAATATTTATTTAAAAAAAAGCTTCTTTCGTTTTATATAAGGCTAACTATTGATTCTTATGTTTTATTTTTTATTAAAAATATTTTTTTGTTTTTGTTTTTTTTTTTAATTAAGAATTAAATTTACAATTTAAAAAGTAACTAATTAATTATAATTACATTTTTGGTATGAATTGTGTGTAAGTATGTGTATAAGTGCTTAAGAACTTTCTTAAAAATTATTAAATTAAAAAAAAAGAATATTTTTTTATTTTTTTTAAATGAATTTCCAAACAAATTTTTCCTTTTTTTTTTGTATGTATGTATATAAGGTCATAAGAGAATTTATGATTTTTCTATGCATGTAAGTACTAAGTATTGTGCATTTGTTTATATTTTAAGTACAGTTTAGAAATAAAAATACATTTAAAATTTACAAAACTTACAAACTAAAACATCTAAATCTGTAACACTTTTTCTCTTTAATTATTTTTTTTTTTTTTATGTTTATAATACTAACAAATTGAAAAAAGTTTTCTTTAGAATCTTGTTTAGATAATGGCTGGACTGGCATAGGCAATGAGGAAAACCATGGAAATACAATTGATAGCTAGTTATTGAAGTTAAGGAATGTTTACATAACCTTACTTATTTGATATTTAATTATTTCAAATGGTTTGTTCTTATAACAATTATCATGATGATAAATAAATAATTAAAAATGAATTTTATTGCATTTATTTCGTAATAAAAATAATTCCTTAAAGGTGCAGAATTTTATTTGCAGAATTTGAGCAAAATTTTTGATTTAAATTTTTCAAAAGACAAAAAATTTTCTTTCAATTTGCTTTTGCTGCTACCAAGCCTTATCTTAATTTAATTTCTTCCAAAGAATTTATTTTAAAATCTTTTAAATTTAAGCGATTTTTTGTTTTTTATAACAATTTTTTTTTTGTTTCCATACTTTTTTCTTTCGATCATTTCCTTGTCTTGAAAGTATAAATAAATTAAGAATAAAAAAATCATAAAAATAAATACAATTTAAAACAATACAAATACAAAACTAATTAATTATTTAAATAATAAAATAATAATAATAATAGTAGTAGTAATAGTACTAGTAGTAGTAGTAGTAGTGGTAGTGGTAGTAGCAGTAATAGTATTACGAGTAATATAGTGGTTTTAAATTATCAAAGGTGTGTATTTGGCCGTAGATTGCAACATAAAATCTGTGAATAAAAACAACACATAAAAATATATTCATTAGTTGTCATAGTTTGTTCAAAAACCAAAAAACAAATATTTTCAAAAAAAACAATTTTAATACAGTGAAAGCTCCACTGGCGGACAGCTCTAATAGGCGGACATCTCCGCTAGACGGACGAAGTCTCGTCAATTAAGTCGTATTTTTTGAGTAAATTCATCTCCCCTGGACGGACATTACCCTAGGCGGACAAAAATGCCTTGACGGTCGGTGTCCGCCTATGAGAGCTTTCACTGTACTACTATTACTACTACTACTACTACTACTAACACCAATTTCCGTAAGCTTTTTTCCATTTTTTATAATTTAAATTTTTATATTTTATTGTTTTTTTTTTTAATTAATTAATATTACAAAACACCATTAGTTTAGCATAAATTTAATTTTTTTTTTTTTGTTTTAAACAAATGCAGAAATTATGTTGCATTATCTACAGCCAAAAATAAATAAAAAAAAAACTTTAATTTTCAATAAATAAAAATGTTATACTATAATGCTACTGCAAACTAATGCTACCACTACTACCATTACTTATGCTACTACTACTGTCATGACTACAGCGGCTACAAGTACAATATAAAAAGGAGTCAAATTAAGCACACAACCTCTCAGCAAGTATGTATGACTTGTATAGCTGTTTAGTGAAATGAAAGTGCAGTAATCCCCTATATAACACGGTTATAAGTATATTCTCGTATAACGCATTTGTATGGCCCCGTATAATGCCTTTTGCATAAATGATTCACGTTTAATTTGCATCTTGTCAAGTCAAATTGGTTGTACGTTGTATTGCTATTGCATTAGATGGTCAAAAAAGTACTTTTATTTTGCAAGAGCTAGGGAGTCTACCAGATGTCCTGAAACATTATCTATCAGGCGTAAAGCAGTGAAACATGTATTTTCAGTTTCAAAGCAATTTTCGACCTCTGATACAAGGCAAATGCAAAATTAATCGTTTTCTTATATCAAATCAAATGGGTGCAGGCTTCTTGGGGACGATTGCTGTAGACTGTCTAATGGTGAAGGTATAGCACTGGCCATTTAATAGTCACCTAGCAGCAACTCGTTTCCTTGCCGTTCGCATCTTGAGATGTCCACAAACACTACTCCCTCTCTTCCACCTTCCTATAACCCATTTTCCTAAAACCTGCACAATGCACTGCATGAGTAGGGGCCATCCCCTGAGTGCTGGTTTCACAAAAAAAAAAAAAAAATCAAATGGTTGTACGAGTAGTATTGCTGTTGTATTAGGTGGTAAAAAAGTACTTTTATGTTTGCAAGAACTTTGTCTCCTGGATGGATGTCCTGGAACATTATCTATCAGCTGTAAAGCAGTGAAACTTATATTTTTAATTTCACAGGAATTTCCGACCACCGATACAAAGCAAATGCAACCCCCAAAGTGATAGAAAAAAATACTCTTAGGGTTGTATGAACTAGGTCTACTGCACGTATTGGAGCATTAACTATCAGCTTTAAAACCGTAAAACTTGTACAAAGCAGATGCAAAATCAATCGTAAAATACGGCGGCTGTGATTCATGCTTTTATATTTGCTCTGCCGTAAATAAGAAGTGTAGTCTTGTTAATATCTTTCGATTGATTAGCATTGACTTTGCATAGCTGTGCTTTGTATGGTCGCCCGAGGCATTGCTACCAACATTGTAAAGCCACCAGCAGATCTCTCGTTTTGCGATTGGCATTTTCATCGAATGCAACCCAATTCCATTAGCATAACAAACTTGAGCAGCAATTGGTCATTACAATCCTTTAGTCAGGATTGCAACCTAGCTTCTCACACCACTTGTGTTGTGTGTGTTAATTTTATTAATGAGTGGCGGGTTCAGCAGTTTAATGCCGATTCCAAACGACAGATTTCGCGAGAAGCTTTTCATGTCAATTTTATACTTTATGTCCAGAGTTTTTGCACAGAAGACTGCTGAGAGAGGAAGTTGCCGAAAGAAATATTTTTTTTCATATTTTGGTTCAGACAGCCTACACTACCTACTAGACTACGGTAACTTCAGTTGTACATCCATGTTCATTAATTATCTGCGAAAGTTTTTTTGTAAATCTTCGAGCCACACACACAAACTTGCAAAATTCTTGCGTTATATAGGGAAATACCCGTGTTATACGAGAAACTGAAAACTTGCAAAAAGAAAATGCATTGTGAGAGAACCGTGTTATAAGAGGGATTACTGTATTGCGAGAGAAAGAGAGGAGTTTTAATGACAATTTAAGTACAAATTTACAAAATAAAAAACCAAAATAAATTAAAATGAAAATATTAAATAAATAAAGAGCAGAGATTTTTTTTTTTTAAATATGTAAAGAGGGATGAATGGTTAGACAATAAAAAAAAAGAAAAATAAAAATACACCATTTCCAAAAAACATATGTATGTATGTATTCAATTATTCGAGTTGTGTACCATAAATGATTTTAATTTTTAATTAAATTAAATGATGATGGTTTCTTTTTTTTTTCTCTCTATAAAATTAAAATTATGTTTAACAACTAATTAGTTTAAGAGTAAGTTTAAATATTAAATTTTTAAGTTTAAATATTAAATTTATTTAAAATAATTATTAAATAATAAATTAACTTTGGATTTTCTTTTCCATTTATACTACATGGTATGGTTATTAGTATTTAAGTTTTTTCTTGTTTTTTTTTTTCTTAATTTCGAAATTTTTTTTTTTGTTACACTGTGGCGAAAATATTGCATTATAAACATGTTGATTGTGATATTAGAAAACAAAGGCATTGTATTCCATAGAAAAGTATGTAGTATGTATGTATATAAATAGTATGTATAAAGGTAAGTTATGCAGTTAAAAATTAAACTCTAAGGAACAAAAAACTTTATATATGTAAGTATGTATGTATCTATGGTTAGTGCCCGCTTAGCGGTAATTAATTATGTGTAGACAAAAAAACGAAAGCCTTTCTATAGCACCTTTAGTTTTATAAAATTTTTATTAAAAAATTTTTGTTTTTTTTTTTTTTTTTAAAAATATCATTTTGATTTGATAATCATGATTTCACTGTATTTATCTTACAAAAAAAAAAAAAAAAAGCAAAGGAATATAAAAAAAAACAAACATTTTGAATGAATACAAAAGAGAGCAGCAATCTAAGCGGTCGTTATGGAATGTGGTGAATTTTGGTTGTGTTTTGTTTTTATAAGAAAAACCCTTTCTTTCAGCTAAAAACAAGAGTTCATATTGTGCTTTGTTTACAAAATTGTTTAGAAATGTTTTAAAAAATTTTTCATTGTTAAATAGAAAATTAGAAATCTAAGTTGTATTTAAAAAAAAATTTTGAAAAAATCCTTTAAAATATAATCTTCCTCTATTAAAATTGAATTAATATCTTATTTGTTTAATATTTATTAGATTGATTAAAACGAATACAAGCAGAATTGTATGCACATTTTGTATTTAATTTACAGTGAGCGCCAAAAGAAACTATACAACTTGAATGAAGTTTTAACAACCAACAAACTCTACTTTTAATACTTAAGAAAAGTGCACAAAGAATTTTTGGATAAAATTCTAACAACCAGCAAACTCAAGGAAAGTGCCAGAGCTCAGCAATGAATCGTTTTTTCACTATTCATAAGCACTCATGAAATTTTGAATATAAATGAGTCAACAATATTGAAATTTAACTATGTACTTTGATTCATTCATACTCAATACAACATTGATTTATAAGTATAGATTGCAATGAGTATGCGTACAACGTTGACATCAAACTCATACCATTCGAAATAGAGATGAGCGATCCAGTGATTTTTGAAGAACGTTGTTCTCAGTGAATGTGTTATGTTAATCACTGTTTTTTAAAACAGTGATTGTGATCACAGTATTCCAATAATACAATAATGACAATAACGTATTTTATTAAGTCGTAAGAAAGAGACAACTAGATACATACTACGAAAAGACTACTAAACAAAATCAAAGTGGTGTCCAGTGTTGCCGTTTTTGGTTATTTCTAACCAAAATTGGTTATTTTTTTGTTCAATGTGTAGATGTGTAGATTTTTCCGGTTTTGGTTATTTATTTTTCTTATAAAAAGAGCTTTTGTTTTGTTTGTAGAAATGTATTAATTAGTAAGACTAAAATTTTATTTTGTTATTTTTTGTTTCTTTTCTTACTTTGTTGTATTAATTGTAATTTAAATTTGAAAAAAATAAAAAAAAAACTGCGAATTTAGTTTTAGTTATATTTTTTCTTATTTGGTGATTTTTTTCACAAATGTTGGTTACCATATTTTTTTTTCGTGGCAACACTGGTGGTGTAATTTTTGTAATGTAATGTAATTTTTTTTTTTATATGAAGTTTGACAATTAAGTTTCACAGAAAGTTCATGTATAAAAGACAAAAGTAAATAATCAAAACAAAATGAAATAAATTTGAGTATGTAACAATTTTGAAAGAACGACATTATTAGTACCTGTTATTTGGCAATTTCAATCACTGTAGTTACCAGTGAATTATCAATCACCGTGATTAAATCAAAGGTTTGAAAATATCGCTCATCTCTAATTCGAAATATGTTTGATTCATAAGCCTACGCATTTAGATTCATAACTTTAGAATAAATACTTATAATACTTATAAATAATTCAAGTGGAGTGACTCGAATTATTCATAAAAATTTACAGTCTTAGTTGTTATTGCATTTACAACAAGAAAAAAAAAAGACACATACAGCTATGGACATTAAATTAGCACAAAATCCATTTATAGTTTGATTATGTTTTTTTTTCCTACAAGGCTAAAGACCTCTCATTCTGGAAAAAAATATTTTGGAGTAATGAAACAAAGATAAATCGTTTGGGACCGGATGGTAGAGTCTTTGTTCATCGGCCAAAATGTCAAGCATTTAATCCACGTTAAACTCAAAAGACCATAAAGCATGGTGGAGGATCATTATCATGGCACTGTGTGGGTCCAATCGTCAAGATTAATGGAAAAATGGACCATTACAAGTATTTGGACATTATGAAGAATAAAATGGAACCACATGCTTTTGAAAACATGCCAGTTTCATTCATATTTATGCAAGATAATGATCCCAAACGCATGTCTAAGCTGGTAAAGGATTGGTTTTACAAAGAGCACATTCACGTTTTAGACTGGCCGGTGCAAAGTCCTGACTTAAACCCAATTGAAAACCTCTTGGACGATGTGAAATGTGTAATTGCTCAACAAAAGTACAAAAATTTGAACGATTTGTGGCTTGGAATACGGAACGCTTGGTACTCGATTCCCAAAGAACGTTGCCAGAATTTGATTGAAAGCATGTCTCGTAGATGCTACGCGGTGCTTAAAAATAAAGGCTATTCTACCAAATATTGACCAAGTAAACGAAAAACGATAATATTTTTACTATTTATTAAAATATATTATTTTTATTTCAAAAATATTTTAATTTTGTGCTATTTTACTGTCCAGCTAAAATCTAGCATTTGATATGTTGCAGGCCTTAATGAGCATACGATCGGCAATTTAGTCAAAAATTTTTGTTTTTGCTTTAAAGAAGAATATGCCTTTTATGTTTAATTTTTTTTTGTAAATAGACTGAAAATACTATAAAAAATTAGTTTGTTTTTATGACAAATTTTTGTGCTAATTTAATGTCCATGACTGTAAGCATAAAAGACAGAGCAGTAAGCAGAGTAAACACACAATCTTCTAGTGGGTATTTTAGTGACGCGAATCATACCTATTTTGTAATTCTTGTATTATGTTGAGTTATGGGGAGAGTCGAAATGAACAACATCATACGTGTTGTTAAGTATGATAAGATGAGTACTTCAAACTTTGAATATAAGTAGAGGAGTTCCATGATATTAAAATAAGTATGAATGCGTATAAATCTCAGAAATTATGAGTTTGATTCGATTTTTCAAAATTTTCTTATTGTTGTTTCAATTTTAAATGGAACTTCTTAAGAATAATGGTAATTAGTTAAATTTTAATTTTTTTTTAAATTGTACATTTACTTTTGATGCCCACTGTATGCGTGATTTTAATTAATTTATTTTATTTCTTCTGTTTTATTTAAGAACATGGAAAAAAAAAGAAAAACCTTATGATGCTATAGAAAAGCCTACTTTAGCAATAATAACTTCCTAAATATTTATTTTCGCCACATTCGTGTTCGTTACTGTACGTACTAGGAGGCATATTGTTGACTTCCTTACGGTCGCATCTTTCGCCAATAAAGCCTTCGGGGCATCTAAAAAAAAAAAAAAAAATTAAAAAACAAATAAAAATATTTTTAATTTCATTGCCTGCAAATTCTATTTCAAATTGGAATTTCAATTTGTAAACATGAAATAATTTTTTTAAACTTACATGCAGGAATAGGAACCGATTTCTGAAAAAAATTTGCATGTACCGCCATTAAAACAAAACTCTGAGGCATCATCTGGGCAATTATTGCCAGTGCCTCTTGGATTTGGATCGAAACGTTGCACTAAAATATTAAAAAAAAAAAAAAAAAATTAAATAAAAACAAAGAGAAGAGAAAAAAAGGAAAATAATTAAGAAAATTGCTTGTAAATAAAACACATAAAATGGGCTATGTATTCTTATGGGACTATAAATACCTGGATACGCTTTAATTACGATGGCCCGGCGTTCTATATTACGATTAACCTTATTTTTTGCTCGACACTCATAACGACCAGCATCTGAGGTATTAAATGAACGTATAATAAGTTCGGATCTTTTTCTGCGTGTAAAAAATTTTTAATAATTTAGGAAGAGAAAAGACAAAAAAAAAAAAACAAACCAATTAAATTAATAAAAAAGTTTAAAATAAAAAAAAGAAAAGAAAAAAATAAATGAAAAGCAAAAATGAATCACTTAGTTTGCAGAAAGCTATTAAGGGGGGAGTACATTAATCTTTTGAAAAAAAAATTGAAATTTTAAAAAGTATTTGCAAATGACTTGAATTCTGTTGCCATGATGATTTGTTCATTAATTGTACTTGATTTTATTGTATTTATTTGATTATAAAATTTAAATTGAATTTCTATTAATTTATTTTGTATAATTTGTTTTCATTTTACAATTCATACATGCATACATACAAATTTCAAGGGTATGTACAAACCTATACATACATACATACATACATACGTATACGTGATTCTAATTTATTTTTCATTTTTTCTTTCTTTTTTTTTTTTTGTATTTTTAATACGAAAATCATCAATGACTGACTCTATACATATGTATGAATGAATGAATCACATTGCAATGATCATACATACATACATACGTTCATAATGATGATGTTTTTAACCTACTTGTAGTGAGAAAACTGATACAGTTTGCGATTGCGATTTATCGATCGATGATCTTTAAACCATGTCACTTTGGGTGGCGGACGTCCTGTAACACGACAAACAATACGTAACTCTTGGCCATTTTCCACAGTTCGATTACTGGCTGATATTGATTTTATTGAAGCAAGCTGTGCTGTAAAATAAACAAAATGCATTGACATTAATAAAGTAACATTTCATAAATCATCATCATAATCCTCATTAAAATTATCATTATCATCATTAGTATTATAATTATTGCCAAGTAAATAAACAAGAAATAGAAAAAATAAAAATAAAAACAATTTTTTATATACATACATAGCATACATACATACATACATACATATATGTAATAAATGTATGTATATACATATGTACGTAAGCATATCCATAAGATAGTGTGCATGTAAAAGAAACAAAACAACAAAGATTTATCTGTTTGAAATTATACGCACATACTTGAATTTATGTTGACTTAGGGGGAGGCAGACAGACAGACACAGAGACAGAGACAGCCATCACAGTTGCTGATTGAGTAAGAATATTAGAGTGAAAAACATGGGTTCACTTTTGATGACTACAACAACAACAACAACAACAAAAACATTAACAGCAGAAGAAAAAATAGACGAAAAACACCAAAAAAAAAAAAACTAGAAAATAAAATATGATTTATGTGGACATTTTTCCCCAAAAATACCAGAAAAAACTACACACACACAAAAAAAAAAAAAATAAGATTGCGAGATACTAGCTGTACGGCATACCATCTGGCGTGGCGTTATCACTTTCATGAAGTTTTGTGTGTGTGACGTCAGTGATACCATTCTGATCTGATTAAATTGTCACTATTTTTTGGAATATTTTACTTATCGTTTTTGGGGATTTTTGTTTTTAAATTTTTCTCCAAAAAATATACAAAAACCAGCATCACCATCATCATTAACATCATTATCATGTTGATTATCATAAGCATTAGGATTAGCAACAGCATCATCATCAGAACAATCAGCTCTTTATATATTCCATAACGACATCAGTTTGTTAAACTTGGTCACATCAAAAACCATCAACCGAAAATAACAGAGCAACAGACAAATAACGTGAAGAAAACTCATCAGCATCATCAACAACAACATCGTTGTGAAAATTCAAAATGAAAAATACCGCAAATCGTCTTCAAACCGAATCGTCTCTCTCTCTCTCTCTTTCTAATTTCAAAACCTTACTTACAATCTATTATTGTTTGTTTAACTGCAACTGATGCTAACCGTCATGCAACAAAGTTCTGTTTGAGACACAAACTTTGTATGCCTTCAGTCTGTGCCCACAATAAAGGGCATTGGGATTGGGATTTTTGCGAAAAAAAAACCAAAATCCTATGAAAACAGAAAAGTGTACATATGTATGTATGTATGTATGTATGACACATCCCTGTAGTAAATAAAATAGTCGGTTGATAAAAACGCAATTATAAATTAACTATTTTGCAAATGACTACAAATTGGTTTAAATCTCATGCAGATATCAACCAAATATAATGCATAGAAACAGAAGTAAGAATGAAAAAAAGCAAAATAAGAAAATGAAAAAAAAAAATAATAAAACGAAGTAGCATATCAGTAAATCAAATGTCAATTAAAGCAAATACGGTATTTTAGGTGGTGCTCAATTTTAATAAAAAAGGGGAAAAACCCAATTAAATATTGTAAATTTATAATAAAATTAATAAAAGTGATATTGTTACATATAAAATAGTTCATTAAAAATCAAAATAAAAAAATGTGTAGTAATTAAGTGCCTTTTACTACACATTTTAAAAGCAGAAAAAAAAAAATATGTACAGAAATTAAGAAAAGAAAATTGTGAAAAAAGTGATCCTGCAATAATGGAAGTAGTAGAAGTTGCAAGCGAGACAAATTGTGAGGAAGATGTGGACATTAATTATTTCAATGTTCACATAAAGTTTTGAAGCAATTTAATGTTAAATTTTCTGAAATGAATGCGAAATTATCAGAAATAACAGGTAAGATAAAAATATATTTTGTCTACCAAAATATCAATATTTTCTGATAAATATTTATATTTTAAGGCGAAATTAAGAAGCTCAAAAAGATAATTCAAACTAAAAATGAGACTATAATGGCAGCATTGTCTACCCAAAAAGTAGTGACCGAAAGCCTTGTTCGACAGGGAAAAAAAACAATGTGGCAATTAAGGCTGTTTTTCCAATAAACATCCCCGAGTAACTGAAAACGCTCAATGATATGATAATCGGTGAAAATCAGCAAATTTACGTGAGTTTTTATTCTTCTCTACTTTTATCATTTTTCAAATTTTTGTGCATTTTTGCAGACCAATGCCATGAAATTGTCTCTGAAAGGGAAACTGCAAAAAACTTTAACGACAATTTTATCTTTGCAATTGATTCTTGCTATAAATATTGATGGCACTCATGGCAAAAAGCGCTTGAAGGATTATGAAAAAGTTTTTAAAGCATTAATGGATGCGATTCGGCCTCTCTGTGATGACCCAGATAAAGAATTACGCAACGCCTTAGCTGTTATTAAAAAACAGCATTTTCATAAAATTTTCTTTCAGTACAAACTTTCTACAACTTTTATTTTAAGTCATGAAATGTACATTTCTTTTAATTTACATAATTAAATTTTTTTTGTATTATAACAATTATTTCTAAATATACATAAATATATGTATATGTATGTATAATATAATATAAATAAAACTGTTTAAAATTGGATTTAAAAAAGTGGTTTTTAAATAATTTAGTATAAACCAATATTTAAATTAACTATATTTTATTTAACTACAAATTGGTTGAAAAATAAGTAATTTGTAGTTCACTTAAAAGTCATGCAGAGATGACCAATTGACTACCGCCTATGACATGCCTATGTTAAAATAATGAGTTGGCGACAAGGAAAAAAGTCACTTAATCCACTAGATGTGCTTATTAAAAAACCAGTTTGAAGTTACTTTAAAATTAGTTTGATTTCCTACAGGGATACTTAAGTGATATATGCTTGTATGCATGTATTGTTGCTGCTTATTTTTGTTTTGTCTTTGTTGTAGTTGATGTTGCTTTTGTTAAACGTACTACTTGCAGCACCTTCGGTTTAAAACGAAATGTAAACATTTGCTGCTGTTGGCTGTTGACTGTTGCTGCTGTTGTTGCTGCTATTGAGCTAAAAAAAAAATCATGTGAAATTTTTCTTTGCATTCAGTCGCAGTCAGTCGCAAGGTGAGTTATGGGGGCGTGTGAACAAGCAACGTAAGAGAGATAAATATGTTGATAAGCTTTAACAAACTAAAAGAAAAATACATACAATAACAAAAATAACACCAGAAAAACACACAAAAAAAATTAAAGAAAACCAGTGTGCACAGTGGAGCTAACATGCATATGTGCACGTAACTCATGTTAAAAATTTGAAAATTTTACATAGAAGTTGTAGTAACTTCCACAAATTCAGACTTGAGAGTTTAAAGCTATGTAAACATTAAGATTTTAAATGTTTTGATAAGAATTTAAAAATTTTAGTATAGTTTTAAGGAAAATAGCTTTAATTTCATAGCCATTAGAGCAGAGGTCGTCACCAGAGGTCAGCAATGAATCGTTTTTTCGCTACTCATAAGCACTCATAAAATTTTTAATATAAGTAAGTCAATAATATTGAAATTTAACTATGGGGTCCGCCATCTAACTCTTTTTTTTTAACTAGTGCTTATTTCGTGAATGGTAACACTTAGCTCATGTCTGATTTGACAGATAATTAGTTTTATCCTTCCGCTGAACGAATATGGTTGTGTATACACGCTTGAACAACGCTGGGAAATATTGCGACATTACTTTGAAAATCATGGTAATGTTGCAGAATGTGTGCGAAAATTGCGTACGGATTTTGGAAGAACAGAAGCACAGTCAGCTCCGTATATTCGTTATCTTGTGAAAAAAGTGAAAGAAACTGGCATATCCTCATCGATAAACCAAAGCCAAAATCAGTGCGTACACCTAAGAATATTACTGCTGTGGCAGAAAGTGTGCGTGAAGCGCCATCAACATCAATACACCGTCGTTCTCAACAATTGAACATTTCGGAGACATCATTGAGACGAATTTTGCATAAAGACCTTGGTATGATGCCATACAAAGTCCAATTGGTTCAGGAGTTGAAGCCAATTGACCATCCAATGCGTTTTCGCTTCTCTTAGTGGGCCTGCGATCGACTTACAGAAAATGCCGATTTTGGCAAAAAAAAAATCATCTTTTCAGATGAAGCTCATTTTGATCTTGGCGGGTATGTAAACAAGCAAAATTGTCGCATTTGGGGCACAGAAAACCCGCACGCATACATTGAAAAGCCGACGCACCCAAAACGAGTCACTGTTTGGTGCGGATTTTGGTCCAGAGGCATAATTGGGCCATTTTTCTTCGAAAATGAGCAAGGAGTGGCCGTTACAGTCAATGGCGGTCGTTATCGGGCCATGTTGAACGAATTTTTGTTCACAAAAATTAAAGAGGAGAATATTGGCAACATTTGGTTTCAACAGGACGTCGCTACGTGCTACACAGCCGAAGCTACACTCTATGTTTTGCGCCCTGTTTTTGAAGATCGCATTATCAGCCGCAGAGCTGATGTCGTTTGGCCACCTCGGAACTGCGATTTGACACCGTTGGACTATTATTTGTGGGGTGCCATCAAAGATAGGTGTTACGCCGACCAGCCAGAGACAATTGACGCTTTAAAGGACAATATTCGTGAAGCCATTGGTGAAATACAGCTGCACACAATCGATAATGTTCTTAAAAATTGGACCGATCGTGAAGGCTACTGCATGGCCAGCCGAGGCAGCCATTTGAATGAAATTATTTTCCATTATTAACCGGAAGGATTGTACTTTCAAATAAAAAAAAAATTTGAGAAAATATTCAGTAGTCTTTTTTTAAAGCATTTTCAAAAAAAAAAAAGTTATTTGGCGGACCCTATATGTACTCTGATTCATTCATACTCACTACAACGTTGATTTATAAATACAGGTTGCAATGAGTATGCGTACAACGTTGACATCAAACTCATACCATTCGAAATAGGTTTGATTCATAAGCCTACGCATTTAGATTCATAACTTTAGAATAAATACTTATAATACTTGAAGTCGCCGTAGTCTAGTAGGTAGTGTGTTGGCTTATTAGACGTAAAGCCAGGGTTCGAGCCACAGGCTAGACATCAAAACAAAATACAAAAAGTATTTCTTCGGCGATTTCCTCTCAGCAGATTTCTGGCAAAAAGCATAAGAGTAAAATAAAATTGCCATGAAAAGTTTCTCAAAAAATTTGTTGTTCGGAGTCGACATTAAACTGTTAGTGAGTATTTTAGTGTTCGTATGCGAATCATACTTATTTTGTGCTTCGTGTATATGTTGAGTTATGGAGAGTCGAAATCAACAACATCATACGTGTTGTTAAGTATCAATATGATGAGTACTTCAAACTTTGAATATGAGTAGAGAGGCTCCATGATATTAAAATAAGAATGAATGCGTATAATGTATCAGAAATTATGAGTACTCATCTTTTTGAATACTCATTGCTAATCTCTGCTTAGTACTGCAGTCATACGATTTACTGTACTCTCCTCATATTTTCTTGTGATTCATATAAAACTCTCCTCAAAGCCTTATGCCTCTGCCTAATATGCACTCAATTGTTTCCTCCTTTGATGAAGTCACTGTAGTTTAATAGGTAGTGTGTTGGCTTATTAGACGTGAGGCCACGGTTCAAACCCCAGGTCAGATATCTCCAACCAAAGGAAATTCGAAAAAATATTTCTTCGGCGACTTCCTCTCAGCAGATTTCTGGCAAAAACCCTAAGAGTAAAATAAAATTCCCATGAAAAGTTACTCAAAAATTTATCGCTCGGAGTCGACGTTAAACTGTAGGTCCTGCCACTCATGCAAAAAAAAATTAACATACACAACATTAGTGGTGGTGTGAAAAACTAGTTCGTAATCCAGGCTTCAGGGTTGTAATGCCCCATTATGTACGTTACGTATGTTTCTCCTGAGATGTATTAATGCCTCACAGGTTTCAGGAATAAGTTCATTCAGTTGATTCAATCCCATCTGCACAAAATATAGTACAGGGTGGGGCAAAAGTCGCGAAGGGATTTGAAAAATTAATAACTTTTCTAGTTTAATTTTTTTTTTATTTTTCTTTTTAGGACTTGTAAAATAAATCTGGGAGATTAATTTTGGAAGGTTACAACGTTATCCAGCGAACCAAAATCATAGAACTTTATTTTGAACATCATCGATCAATAATTCAAACTCAACGAGCCTATCGTCGTCATTTTAATGTGCGGAATTCACCATCCGAATCAATTAGTGACACGTTTTCAGGAACATGGCTCACTAAGGGATCTTCCACGAAGCGGAAGACCACATTCTGTAATTAATGAAGCAAATATTCAACGCGTTCTGGAGAGTGTTGAGGAGAATCCTGAAACATCAACTCGAAGGCGCTCTGATGAGCTGCAAATGTCTCGGCGGTCTTTACGCAGAATATTAAAGGGAAATTTACATCTTTTCCCGTACAAGCTGCAGTTAGTGCAAGAACTAAAGCCACGAGATTCCCAAGAACGATTAAACGATTAAACCCCTTCGTGACTTTTGGCCCACGCTGTACATGGACAGCCCAGTATAAGTATTTTTCTAAAGTTATGAATCTAAATGAGTAGACGTATGAATCAAACATCGAATCGAATGGTATGAGTTTGATGTTAACGTTGTATGCATACTTATTGCAACATGTGCTTATAAATCAACGTTGTAGTGAATATGAATGAATCAGAGTACATACATACATAGTTAAATTTCAATATTATTGACTCACTTATATTAAAAATTTTATGAGTGCTTATGAGTAGCGAAAAAACGATTCATTGCTGATATCTGGTACTAAGGCACCTCATCATGCATTCTATGTACATACATATGTATAATGCATGATTTAGGAATCCAACGGTTAGTAAGTATTTACGAAATTCTGTTAGGCCCACTGTACAAAACGCGACAAACTATAAATACCATAATCAAATAGAAAACTTAAAGCAACAACTGCTGCAAAGACTAAAAAGAAATGTGCGCGCCACCGACTGACTAGCTAGCTAGCGATGGCTATAAAGATGATGATTCACAAAATTCAGATTATCTCTCTTCATAAAAAAAAATGAAATGAAAAAAAAAAGATGAAAAACAACAAGAAAATAAAAATAAAAATAAAAAGAAAATTATTTTTCAGATTTTTACTGAAAATCTTATTTTTGAAAATTATAAATAAAGAAAAAAAATGCAAAAAATCAAAGAGGTGTGTAATGGCCGTTTACAACAAAAGGAAAACAAAAAATAACAACAACAACAACAACAGTTATAGCTGCCAACAAACTGTTGCAAATTTTCTGAGAAAAAAAAACATTTGGTAGGCGCCTGTTGTGTATGTGTGTGTGTATATGTACATACATGCATACATTTGATGATGAATTATTTTTGGCTGTAAAAAAATATTGAAAAACAAAAACAGAAAACAGAAAACAATTATAAAATAATTTAAAACGTGCTGAAAAATTCATTTCAATAAAAAGTCTCATCAAATAGGTATGATGTAGTTCGACGAACAGTTTTCATATCAAAGGCAAGTTAATCAGATCCGCTTATAACGCCATCATGCACACACAGTCTGTCTGTTTCTAGGCATGTACATATGTATGCATAAGTGTGTATGTATGTATACAAATATGTATTATGATAAATTTTTGGTTTAATATTTCTTGATTCTATTTGTTAATAGTATTTATTGTAGTTGTTGTTGTATTTTTTATAGTTAAAAAAAAAATTATTTTTTTTTTTGGGACAACAAACACACACTTGTTGTTTTGGCTTCATGTTAAATTTCTCTTTATTTATTATTTCATTTTCATTGTCTTTTATTTCTTCTTTTTGTTTTTTTTTTTTTTTTTTTTTTTTTGTAACATGGCAGTGTATACGTCTACGTGCATGTAAGAGAAAAAAAATCTTTTTTTAGGTTTTTTTTTCTCGTCTTTTTTTTTTTTTTTAAAGTTTGTCTGTATGTGCCCGTTTGTCTGTCCGTCTGTGTGTGTTTGTGTGCCACAGTTATTTTACTTCTGTTTATATTTTTTCTCACGGTGATAACATTATTTGTGTGCGCAAAGCTGGTTTTGCAGCTTCTTAAAAAAGAAGCGACACTCACTCACTAAAAGTTGACATACTCTTTTTCGCCGGTCTCCTCGTATATTATCTTTTTTGAGCAATTGCCTGCTTTAATACTGCTGCTGCTGCTGCTGCTGCCATTGTTTGCCGTTGTTGTTGGTGCTGTTTGCTGTTGTTGCTTATTTTGGTGTTGCTGTTGATGTTGTTGTTTGTGTAGTATTAGTATAATACAGAGATGCAATATAATGCTTTGCATCGTTTGACTGTCTTCTGGGCTATTTCGTTGTCTGGCTGGCTGGTTGGTTGGTTGGTTGTTTGCCAGACTGGTTGTTGGGTTCTTTGCATTGCCGGTTCGTTCGTTTACCAACCTGTGTGTTACTGCCTGCCTGCTTGCCTTGCTGTTTGTCTGCATGTCTGACTGTTTGCCTGCCTGCCTACCAGCCAGCCAGCCAGCCAGCCAGTAGTATTAACCTTTTGTAAATTAGTTTTGGTTTGTATACATTCTATTTGTGTTAACCGCATTCTATCACAACACGTACTTAGTGTGCGAAGATGACGATGAAAACGTTAAACAACAAACAGCACAACAAACTCACACAATACCGGCAACTGCAACTGCCATGTAGCAGTTGCAACTGAAGCAGCAGTCTACATCAAACCAATATAGCATATATATGTGTGTGTGTGTGTGTGTACGTACGTACGTATACGATACGATACTAAACATTGCAATGTAAAAATTTTCCTTTTTCAGATAAACATCCGTGCTGTTCGCGATTCCCATTCTGGTCAACCTAGTGTGTAAAGTTGAAATTGTCTCAAGCATAAATCAACTTGAATTTAAAATGTTTTGTTACGTTTCTGTTTTTGTTTTTGTTTTTATTATTCCCATCACACTACCACACCACCACCCTCCCTCTCTCCCTCCTGATTTCTACACTCCTCTCACTGGCCCCAAACATAAAGCAATGAAACTCTTTCTTTCACTGTGTGGTATGGTGTATTTAAAATTGTTGTTATTGTTGTTATTGTTGTTCTTTTGCTTTTCATTTCATTGCATTGCATTGCATTTAATTTAATTTATTTCACATTCAAATAGAAATCATTTATAAAAAGGTGAAATTCTTAAAGAGCTTTTCCATTTCACTCAGTAAATGCAATACAAAATACACACAATACTCGTACAATACCATTTCTAGACAAAATACATTATTTTATACGCTGTAATGGCCGTTATGGCTATACAGTTATATGTGGTGTGGTCTGGTGTGGGGAGAGTGTTGAGGTGGATTTATCATTTTCACTTGCCTGCTGATGAGTACAATGAATATTTTTTTGGGTTTCGTAAGAAGCAGTGGGCGTTAATGGCTTCATTTTAATTTGATTCATTCATCTGCTCTGCTAGTTTTCAAACTAAAACGATTTATTTATAATATCGATCAACGAAATTTATGATACAGGAAGGGGGGGGGGGGGGGGGTGGGGTGGATGTATGTGTAAAATAAATGACACATTTGATCTTCTAATTATAATGTTTAAAGTGAAATATTTATGAATTATTAATATGTATGTAAAGGGTGATTTTTTAGCTTTTTTATCTTTTTGGCAACACTGGTTTAAACAGCTCACGCACGTTTCGTGTTTTGTTTCACTGTCAAACATCTTCAGTTTGGTCTATAATTTAATCATGAATTGTCTTACAAACGCACAACGCTTGCAAATCATTGAATTTTATTATCAAAATGGGCTCTTGGAAAGTTGGCCGAAGATCCACTTCTTTATCGAAAAATTGTGTTCAACGATGAAGCTCATTTTTGGCTCAATGGATACGTAAATAAGCAGAATTATCGATTTTGGAGTGAAAATCAGCCAGAAGCATTGCAAAAGCCAGAAAAAGTCACAGTTTGGTGCGCTTTATGGGCTGGTGGCATCATTGGACCGTACTTCTTCAAAGATGCTGCGAATCGTAACGCCTTTAGACTATTTTTTTGTGGGGCTATGTTAAAACTCTTGTCTATACAGACAAGCCCGCTTCAATTGACGCATTGCAAGACAACATTGAAGCATTTATTCGTGAGATACCGGCCGAAATGTTGGAAAGAGTATGCCAAAATTGGACCAAACGGATGGACCATTTGAGGCGCAGTCGCGGTCAACATTTGCATGAAATAATCTTCAAGCATTAAATTATATGGACCGTACTATCGATTCAAATAAAGATTTCATGCATTTTTCTGAATTTTATGTTTTTTTTTTTTTTGAAAAATTTTCCTATAGCTCATAAAAAATCACCCTATATGTATGCAGACACATATGAATATATCGCTCCTTTGTTGCAACATAGTCATATCTCAAAAAATTAAAAATTTGTAGTTACTTAAGCAAAACTGCTCTTTTAGACCTTCTGTACATGTTGAAAAAAAAAATCAGTTTTATATCCCAAGCTGAACCGAAGTTATAGCAATTAGAAGTTAGGCAATTAGATCATAGGTCATTGCGTCATGGGTGGACACGCGGAAAGAATGAGGCTCCCCTTTAACGACTTCTGCCGTGGATGTAGGTCCTCTGAGGAAGAGGAGACTGTTATTCACTTTCTTTGTCAGTGCCCGTCTCTTGCCAGGTGTAGATATAGGTTATTTGGCTCCCCATTTCTTGTTAGCTTAACGGAGCTATCATCCGTTGATATCAAGGATATAGCCTCGTTCATCAAACTTTCTGGCTGGTTTTCCAGCGCGGGGTAGTCGAGCTTCCGTTGTGCAGCCCTTGCGCTGACCAACTTCTTCCTTTTTCCCTCATTGTGGTGGAACTTGGTCAGTACAGGGACTGCGTTCACCCGTGGCATCACAACGGGCCGCTATGCGTGCTCAAGTGTGCTTTGTGAAATCAGAGCTACCACTCCGACCTAACCTAACCTAACCTAACCTAGATCATAGGACTTATGTCTTGAAGTTCAAGTTTTTTTTTGAGATATGACTATGTTGCAATAAAGGAGCGATATGTTCCAATATATTGTTATTTATTACAATGAGATTTTATTCACATTTATCTTGATCTATAATCTTCAGTTTTTTGCACGATTTGTTATATAAAAGGATGTCATTATCATCGTGAAGAGGTGCCTTGGTACTGTCACCATACGACTTATTGTTCTCTGCTCTAACTTTATATAGGGTATTCCTAAGTATAATGTCTCCTACAAGCCCTTTTGTGCCGACAAATTTCAGGACGCTGCTCGGTGTCAACAATATCACTTCTCTCCCTAACAACTTATATATAACAACTTATGTAGGTTCCAAGAATATGTTCCGACGATTCGTTTCCATCGGGACAGAATCTACATGCTGGTTTCAAGATGATCCCCGTTGTAAGTAAGTGTACTCTGAATCAACAGTGTTGTGTCAAAAGACCTGTAACCAACCTCAGGTTATTACTGGATAGTTTGATGCATTATGACTCCCAACAAAAGTTATGATTGGATATAAAATTCGAAACTATTGATATTGAGTGTTGCTATTAAGGGTCTAAAACCAAATAAGGCTCCTGGCATCGATAAGATAAGCAACAAAGTGGTACGATTTTCTTTACAGTCAATGCAATCTACCACAATGGAAAGTTTTAATTAAATTATAGACCAATAAGGGCCACTATATCGTTGGACAACTCAGCAAATTAATGGCGAATATTGGAGGCCCGCTACCGGCGAGACGGAGACTCCTGATGGAAGTTGGAAGCAGCATTATGCTCTATGGGAGCGAAATTTGGGCCGAAACGCTAGAGGTTAAGAAGCGGGCAAACTCACTGCTATCGGTACAGAGAACGGCTGCATTGCGTATCGCGTCGGCATATCGTACAGTGTCCGCCCCAGCCGTACTTGTGATAGCAGGTACAATCCCTGTGGATCTGCTGGCAGTAGAGTGGATGGAGATTTATAAGGCGAAATCGGCTGGAAATCACATAACCGGTCACTTCAGGGAAAACACCATTTCAGAATGGCAACGACGATGGAACGAGGAAGATAGAGGAAGGTGGACGGCAAGACTTATTCCGGACATAAAACCATGGATTGGTCGGAAATTTGGAGAGGTAAATTACTACCTTACGCAGATGCTATCGGGTCACGGATATTTTAAGAAATATCTGCACAGAATGGGCAAGACCGCCTCCCCTTACTGTCTTTACGAGGAAGGGGATGTAATTGATGATGCGGAACACACTGTTTTCGAATGTGCACGCTGGCAGAGCTATCGCTCTGTACTGACGTCAATGATTGGAACGATCACGGCCACTAACATTGTCGGAGTTATGATTGCGAGTAGAGAGAATTGGGCCTCAGTGGCGAATTACGTGGAGCGCATTCTGAGACTGAAGAAGAGAGATCTGGAGGCTGCAGAACATGTAGGCACGCCGGCATAGATGACACTGGCTCGCGAGTCAAACGAAATTCCAGTCGGGAACCTGGATGAAAGGAATAGCGGAGACGCTTAGAAGTCTCCTCAACCTTCGATACGCAATCCGGACGCGGATATGAACATGAAGGGGCCAAAGGGCCAAAAGGACTCCACTCCGAAGTAATACCACCGTAGTTCCGGAGTGGGCACAACAGTCCACGAGAAGAGGGGGGTTTTAGTGGGTGAGGGCCCCACACACGGAGGACGTGACGACTTCCTCTATGGTGCGGTTAGGAACATTTACCCCTCCTCGGCGTAAAAAAAAAAAAGTCCACTATTACAACTTGCCGTTAAAGTTGGATTTAGTTAAAGGTAACTTTAGCTGAAGGGAACTGTAAAGTTACCTTTAACTGATTTTCATTATTACAACTTACAGATAAAATAAAATTAACTTTTTCAAAAATATGGCAGTGAAGGAGCAATGTCGATAAAACTGCACAATTAAACAAGTTTTTTTTTTTTAACGCAGTGGCAACGAGGGGCTTCGTTTTATTTGTTGTATATGATCATTTTGTTTAAATTTGAAGTTGCCATATCGGAAATAGTAATATGTAATATGGCTAGTTCAAACATAAAGTGATCTTTAAATGTTAAAGGTAGGATGAGCTTCCCTTTAGCTTAACGGTCAACTCTATCTTATTGGGTACTCATAATAATGAAAAACAATTTAACTGCCCGTCAAAATCCTCCCTTTAGTTAACGTCAAGTTGTAATAATGGCCCTAAGGCTTCTACATAAATTGTAAATGTGATAAAAATTTCTTTAGAAAAATAATTGTAAAGTCTGAAAAAAAAAATGGAATGCAAGGAATTTTTCTCAGCCCCTCGCATCCAAGCAATACCGGTGTTTTATTTTTCCAACATGAACTTCAAAACTTCATTCCATCTGTTTTGCTAAATTATCATGTACGACCACAAGTAATGTTATGTATTTGCTGAATGGATTCGTTAGCAATTGGCAAAATCATATTCGGCGATAAGGCTTAAATCGAAATTCTGGAATTTGGGACGATACCCATCCACATTAGATCCAAAAGAGTCCAATGCATCCCGAAAAAGTCACTGTTTGGTGTGGATTTTGGTCTAAAGGCGCCATGACTGCCAACGGCAAGCACTATACCAACAACATTTGGTTTCAACAAGATTGCTCTACGTGCCACACAGCTCGTGCCATGATATGAACTGGCCACCGGCATCATGCGATTTGACCCCGTTAGAGTATTTAGTCGCCAATATATGGCGATTAGCCACAAACGGGCTACCTATCTGATTTACACTTACTTCCATTATTATTTTTATGGTGATACTGCTAAGATAAGATTACATGAAAGCCTCCTTCCTTAGTTGCCTTGCGGTATTTGAAAGATCTTGTATTTCTGTTTGAAAAATTTTACATAAAAATGGATATAAAAAGCGAATGTACAAAAAGTGCACACAATGTTTACCTTGCTGGTGCTCTACGCACCACCCCCTTGCTGGTGCTCTACGCACCACCCCCACAAAGGCCCTGTTCGCTATGCTTAACTGGCTTCCTACTGAGCACCTCGCTAAGCAGGTGGCTAAGTTCACTGCGACAAGACTTAATGCCCTGTCTCTTTGGCGCGTCGCATCCGCTGGTCACTCCTCTATTTTGGAGATTGACCCGGTGGCCCCACCGGATATCGATTATCTCCCTGTGGAACACTGTTTTGATAGGGGTTTCAACTTCCTGATCCCGAGCAGAAGCGATTGGACCCATGATATGACCGTCCCCCCGGAACTCCTAGATGTAGACACCGACGGCTCCAAATTCGATTGCGGGGTGGGCAGCGGAGTCTACTCTGGGAGATTGGACTTGAACATTTCACTCCAGCTGCCGGACTATTGCAGCGTGTTCCAGGCGGAAGTAATGGCCATCTACCGGGCCGCACAGTGGATCCTCGCACACGGAGTTCCTTTCAGCTGCATTTCAATTTTCTCCGATAGCCAGGCTGCGATAAAGTCTCTATCGAACGTTTCGGATAATTCTAGGATCGTCAGGGAATGCCTCCGCAGCCTCAACCTTCTTTCTGGGCGATTCAGTGTAACACTTATCTGGGTCCTCGGACACTGTGACATTCCGGGAAACTGTAGAGCAGACGAGCTAGCCAGGGCTTTCGCACTTCTTCCGGAATCTTTTTCGATCAACTTGGAAATGCCACTTACCTCGTTCAAACAGGCCATCGCGCGGAAATTCTCCCGGGACGCCAACCTATCCTGGATCAATGAGGAGACCTGCTCCACCGCTAAGCTCACTTGGCCCTCAATGGATAGAAGGCGCACCAACCAGTTACTTGGACTTAGTCGTAACATCATCTCGATCACATTGGCCATGCTTACAGGTCACTGTGTTATGGGTAGACACGCAGAAAGAATGCGACTCCCATTTAACGATTTCTGCCGTGGATGCAGATCCGCTGAGGAAGAGGAGACTGTTATCCACTTTCTATGTCAATGCCCATCTCTTGAGAGATGCAGATATAGGTTATTTGGCTCTCCAAGCCTTGTTAGCTTGACGTTTATAAAACTTTCTGGCTGGTTTTCCAGCGTGGGGTTTTTTTTTTTTTTTTTTGTGGGAAGGAGGGAAAATGCTTTATGCATTCATGAAGGTCGTCACCATACATGGTATGTCGGACTCTCCCACTGGGTATACCGACTAAAAACCCGCCTTGTCTCCTCACCGGGGTATCATTCCACCTCGGAACCACGGTTGCATTACTTCGAGGTGGACCCCTTTTGGCACCTGTGCCAGTTCCATCATTGTCAGCCTGCGTCCAGGCTCCGCTCTACTGTTATTCTACTGCGTCTAGATCATGTTTTTTCTTTCGCAGGACATAGTGCACAAATTGTTTAACTGCGTTCCAGTTTTCTCTGCTGTTTATCATTTTCAGCACGACGTTTGTGGCATTAATAATGCCGATTTCAGACTCGAGAACCTGACGTCTTTCGGCCCAGCGTCTGCAGCCGAAGAAAGTGTGTTCGGCATCGTCTAAGATTTCCTCTTCCTCGTAGATGCAGAATGGCGAGCGACATTTCCCCATGCGATGCAGGTATTCTCTGAAGTATCCATGACCGGTTAGCATCTGGGTTATGTAGTAGTCTACTTCGCCGTTTTTCCTGTTTTTCCACACTTGCAATTCTGGAATCAGTTTGTGTGTCCACCTACCGTACCGTTCATTTTCCCAGCGATGTTGCCATTTTAAGACGACTTCGTGCTGTATCGTTTCTAGGCTCTGCGACTGAGTCGTGCTCTGTCTAGCGTTGAAAATCATCTGGCGCTCAATTGATTCAAGGTCTATGGGAACCATTCCAGCTATTATTAAGGCGGCTTGTGTTGATACCGTGCGATACGAAGATGTAACCCGTAAAGCTGCTGTTCTCTGTGCAGATAGCAGTTTTTTAGCTCTGGTTTGAGTAGTCGTGCTTTAAATGTGCAGCCCTTGCGCTGACCGATTTCACCCTCATTGGCGCGGAGGAACTTGGTCAATACAGGGACTGCGTTCGTCTCTGGCGCCACAACGGGCCGCTATGCATGCTCAAGTGAGCTTTTGGTGTGTCAAATACTTAGGCATACATTTCGATTGGCGCATAAAGCAGTGAAACGCAGTTCTAATTTTGAACTGCAAGAGTTAAAATCGTTGTGGTGCTATGGCAATCAATTCCAATTTATGAAAAAATTAAATTCAAATATAAAGCGATGTAAAATGCCGTGAAATGCCAAGAATATGTACGTAAGTATTCTGTATGCTTTACATTAACTGTACGTTGTTTATTTTATTTCATCAAATACTATTTTAGACTAATATGAGTGACCTTTTAAATCATTGACGTGTGTTATTAGGCGATTGATTCAATAGCAAACAACGCAACATTTACTACGCGTATCTTGAATTTCTTTCAAGGCTGTTTGTATATAGTAGTATGTAGCAACTTGTGTATTTCATTTAAAGTTTTTTAATTTAATTTTGGTTACGTTTTTTTTTTTTTTTTAAATTCAATAAGGAAGAGCAGCCTACAATTAGCAAAAAATTATTAACAAAAACAAAAGAAGACGAAAATAAATAAAAATGAACTGAAAATGTTTGTCAAAATAGATAGAAAGAAAGAAAGAATGAAAGAAAAACAAAAAAACAAAAAAAAGAAAATGAAATCGATAGTGTTGAAATTCTTTTTCAAGTATCCGCTCATAATTTATTACATTTTAAACACATTTCAAGCGGCGTTTAGTAATTAAATACAAAAAAAAAAAAAAAAAAAAACGTTTTTTCTCACTGTATTGTTTCGTTTCGTTTGGGATTAGCCAACCAACAATGCTTGTTAATAAATTACAAACATATTAATTGATTTAACGAAAACCATAATTATAATGGCCAACATCAAACACACAAAGTAATTGAAAAATTGAGAGCACACAGCACACAGCTAAACTCACACAGCTAGACAACCCACTGTGCCAGCATATTTTGTATTTGGATTCATCTAATTTGTGATCTCAAACCACCTCCCTCCCACCCGTATTTTTTGATTTGATTTTTCTTAACATCTTCTATTCAGTTTCTATTCCTGCGTATAACAGAGGCAACAGCAACAGCAGAAACATTGTGGTGAAGCCGCCAATGTATTGTGTGTTAAATATCACTTTGTTAACACATTGTCTGCTGTGGGCGCATTTAAGGTGGATATTATTCAGCCTATTCACCACTACACTACTCTACATTCTCTGGCCCCGTGAGATACACATACATACTAAATGACGAAGTCCAATGACGATGACGATGACGATGACGATGATCTGCTACTGTACTGTTGCCCTTATTGTATTGCTATTGTTTTACTTTACACTTTACTTTAGGCATTCTTCCTTCACCTTGTTCGCGCAGTCATCGCCTAGCAATGAGATTAAAATGTTTGCAAAACACTACGTTTAACGCTATTGTTATCATCAGTGTACCGTGTATTATTGTCTTTGAACGAATTTAATGGGTGTTTGATACTTGGAACATACTCATACTACTACTTCTCGTTGTTGTTTATCGTTGAAATATCGTCATCAAAATCAACTAAAACCATCGTAAATCATTATCATCATCATGTTATCATTGTCATTATCATTAACAGCATTAGCATCGTTTGTTATTATTATTTTCATTTTAATCATACGTACATACTCGTACTGCAGAGAAATTCTGATTGAATACTTTCCTAATGAATGACATGATTTCATGGAATTGCCTGTGAAAGATTCACAATATTGTTTTGCATTTTTAATCTTTACAAATAAACAAATTGGAATTGCAAAAGAGACACATTAGAATGGAAAATGAATAGAAAAAGAAAAGAAAAATCGTAGAAAATCTTATTACGAATGTTTGTTTACCAAATCAAATCGCTTGCAATTGTTTCTGGTGCCTGTGCCTATTACAGCCTCTGTTCGAATAGATAAATTCTTTTTTTGTTTACTTATTGTAAAGGGTGTTTTTTATAGAGGTATAGAATTTTAAGTTGGCATTACTTTTCAAGATGGCGACCGATTTAACAGCTGTCAAGTGATTTATTCTCAGTTTGGTTTGGCAATTCATCATGTATAGACTCACGCCTGAACAACGCTTGCAAATAGTGCAATTTTAATTCGAAAATAATGTTTCTGTGCGGAAAACGTATCGCTCACTACGTCCGTTTTTTCGTCGACAAAATCATCCATCAGAGCAGTTACTTCGATTAACCATGGAACGTTTTCGCACCACGTTTACTCTTATTGATAACTCGCATCCCCAGAGACGCCGTACGGTGCGTACAGAAGAAGCTATTGCTGCTGTAGAGCGTAGCATTGAGAAAGACCCGAATGAGTCCATCCGCCATCGAGCACAGGAATTGGATCTGTGTCCATCCACTTTATGGAAGATTTTGCGTAAGGATCTTGGTTTGCGTGCTTACAAAATCCAACTCGTGCAAGAATTGAAGCCAAACGATCATCAAGTAAGTCGTAGATTCGTCGTATGGGCCCAAAATGAGGTTACCGTTGTTCCCGATTTTCATCAGCGAATTTTGTTTAGCGATGAAGCGCACTTCTGGTTGAATGGCTACGTCAACAATTAAAACTGCCGCATTTGGAGTGAAGGTAATCTTCATGTGTATGTGGAAACACCGTTACATCCAGAAAAACTGACTGTTTGGTTGCGCTTTAAGGGCTGGTGGAATCATTGGTCCGTACTTTTTCAAAAACGATGGTGGCCAGAACGTTACAGTCAATGGTGATCGGTATAGAGCCATGATTACTAACTTTTTCATTCCTGAATTGAATACCCATGATGTCCAGGAGATGTGGTTTCAACAAGAAGGCGCAACATGTCATACAGCTCGTGCCACAATAGATTTATTGAAAGACACGTTTGGTGACCGCCTAATTTCACGTTTTGGTCCAGTGAATTGGCCTCCAAGATCTTGTGATTTAACACCGCTAGACTACTTTCTGTGGGGCTATGTAAAGTCATTGGTCTATGCGGTAAAGCCACAAACACTTGACCATTTGGAAGACAACATTCGCTGTGTTATTGCCGATATACGGCCACAAATGTTGGGAAAAGTCATCGACAATTGGACGTCCAGATTGGACGACATCCACGCCAGCCGTGGCGGTCATATGCCAGAAATCATATTTAAAATGTAATGCCACAAGATTATCTTTCGGATAAATAAAATTCATGTCAATCGAATAATCCATCATTGTTTTATTGCAACTTAAAGTTCTATACCTCTATAAAAACACCCTATATTTAAAAGATTTATAATTGTTTTCTTTTTTTTTCTATTTTACTTTAAGCAAAAAAAAAAAACACTACTTTTTATGAGTATTTATGACGAATGTACGTGTTTGGGTAGTAGCTCTCGCCACAATTTCCATAATTGGTCAATTAAACAGATCTGGGAACTACAAAATAATTTGATTGCAAATTAAAAAATGCAGTGTTAGAGAAATGAAATGCTATTTGATATTTGCTGCATATCATTACTCGATTGTCCCAAAACACTCTTTAGTCAGGATTACAACCTAGTTTCTTACAGCACACTTGTGTGTTAATTTCGTACATGAGTTTACAGTCTAATGGCGTCGTCTGCCAACGAAAGATTTTGAGAAGCTTTTCATGGCAGTTTCATCCACTCTCAGAGTTTTTACCAGGAGACTGCTAAGCAAAGGTGTTAGGTTATATGAGGTTTAATGGTTTAATATAATCTATTACATAGTTGACCATTAGAACCCTTCAGTCAGCATTACGACCTAGCTTCTCACATCACTTATATTGTGTGCGTTAATTTTATACATGAGTGTCACAACCTACAGTTTAAAGTCGATTCCGAACAATAGATTTTTGAGAAACTTTCCATGGCAATTTCAGTTTAATCTCAAAGTTTTTGCCAGAAATCTGCTGCGAAGAAGTCGCCAAAGAAATATTCCTCATATTTTCGTTTTTAATAACTGACCTGGTGTTTGAACCACACTACCTACTAGACTATGGCGACTATTCCATCATATAATTACAGTTCCTGGTTGGCATTTCTCAAGAGAGGTTCTATTCAAATCGCCTTTGGCCAATTCTTAAAATTCTTTTTCTTAAATTAATAATAATAATAATAATAGAGAAAATGTTTTGTTGTCTCCTCTTCTTTCTCGTCGTTGCATCTTCAGCGAAAATCGTTATGAAGTATTTTCTCACAGCGCGTGTACACCTAGAGGCCAATGCCCCGTTGTAACCGCTATGACGTTCCTTAGATGCAAATACTGTTCAACATGTCTCCATGTAGGTTCTGATTTGTCTGGTGACGGGTTCTTTATCCCATTTTACTTTTGCCAATGAATGAAGTTTTTGTGAAACCATATTTCTACTCCCTCGCAGGAATTCAATTGAATTTTCCGTCCATACCCAATGACCAGATCCACTGTACTTCCACGCAGTTATGCAGTTGAGTCTCATTGCCGCGTTCATAGCCACTTGTTTCGCTAACTTGTGTGGTGATAGGCAGTTAAGAATAATAAGCAATGCCTTGGATGTTCGCTTAAATCAAGCCTGAAGAAAAAAGGTCTTCCAAATAATTTTTTTTTTTTTTCATTTCTTCGTCTCGTTCGAAATTTCAGAGAGCTGAGGTGCATACCAGAGAACAGCAATGAATCGTTTTTTTTATGAAATTTTTAATATAAGTAAGTCAACAATATTGAAATTTAACTATGTACTCTGATTCGTTCGTACTCACTCCAACGTTGATTTATAAGTATAAGTTGCAATGCGTTTGGGTACAACGTTGACATCAAACTCATACCATTCGAAATATGTTTGATTCATAAGCCTACTCATTTGGATTCATAACTTTAGAAAAATAATTATAATACTTATAAATAATTCAAGTGACTCGAATCATTCATTAAAATTTACAATCTTAGTTGTTGTTGCATTTATAAAAAAAGAAAAAAAAAAAGACACATAAGCAAAAAAGACAGAACAGCAAGCAGAGCAAACACACAACCTTCTAGTGAGTATTTTAGTGTTCGTACGCGCATCATACTTATTTTGTGATTCGTGTACATGTTGAGTTGTGGAGAATCGAAATCAACAACATCATACGTGTTGTCAAGTATGAATACGATGAGGAGTTCTTCAAACTTTGAATATGTGTGGAGAGGTTCCATGATATTAAAATAAGTATGAATGCGTATAAGTATCAGAAATTATGAGTTTGAATCGATTCTACACATCTTTTTGAATACTTATTGCTGATATTTGGTTCGAACTCACGAGCTCTCACCTTACTAGACTACGACAACTTATAATTATTATATAATAATGAATTATACTCATATATTAGAAAGATTATTATCAAATTATTACAAATTGTTCGATCCTTTTTACCAAATTTATTTACAATTCATTGTTCCACATACTTAGTCTAGCAATTCCTTTAGAAAACAATTCGTATTGCTACTCCCCGTTTCAAGAGATTAACGAATTCAAAAGGAATTAATTTCTGGTGTTACACAGCCCTGTTTATTTTATTAGTATCAGTTTGTCATCATCATTATCATGATCGGACGGTATTATCATCTCGTTAGAGTATGAGTCGTATGTAATGTACGTACTTAACGTACCGTATACCATACGTACGTAGTTTTGGTGAATAATTGACAAAGTTGTCGTTGTGCCACCAGTTTAATGACGATGACGTTTCCGGGCATAATATCTAACTCGTTTCTGTTGTTGTTTATATTTGTTATTGTGGTTTTGATGGTTAATAGTTATTGTTATTGTGGTTGTTATTGTTGTTATTGTTGATTTTATAGCAGTAGCTGTAGCTGAATGTAACCTTGCCATATTGATAACGTACGGTACGTATGTATGTATTTAATTATTATGCAAACAGGGGTGCACTATTTGACCAAAAATGGTTTTTAAATGACGACTATTTTACAATACAATACAGTGAAAACATTTGGAAACATTTGCAACAAACACACACAGACACATATACACATAATCTAGTCATATAAATATGGTGACCAAAAAATCGGCGTAAAATTAATGGCTTTGTTTTACTCTTATAACAATCAACTTAGAAAAGTGGCCCTTAATCATGCCCTCAAAACGCTTGCTGGACCATTATTGGCAGCAGTATTCAGGAACATAGTACCTACCGTATGCTAAACGCATTTAGGCAGATCCTCTGAAATACAAGTTTTGCCATAATAGAATAGCATTTTACCGTTGTGCCTATGAGCATTGAATCTGTTTACTTTTTAAGAAAAAGGCAACAACTGTGCAGCAATCCATGTAGGATCCATTGGCCAACTAGTCACGAACCGTTACAGCTTCAAAAATTTTTAATGCAATAGCATAAGAAGTATATCCGCCTTTCATACAATTCAAATCGATTTTTCGCATAAAATTTTTCATATTCAAGTAAAGTTCTTCAAATTTGGTTCACAAATTTTTAATACACACGTATTAAAGTATCACTAAAATTTGCCACGCCCATCACCCATGCAATTCGACTCGATCTGCATACATAATTCGTCATTACAACACTTCGGTAAGGACCAGAGATCAGCAATGAATCGTATTTTCGCTACTCATAAGTACTCATGAAATTTTGAGTATGAGTGAGTCAAGAGTATTGAAATTAAACTACTCTGATTCATTCGTACTCGCTACAACATTGATTTATAAGTATAGGTTGCATTGAGTATGAGTACAACGTTGACATCAAACTCACAACATTCGATTCATTGTTTGATTCATACGCCTACTCATTCAGATTCATAAATTTAGACAAAGACAGCAAGCAACGCAAACACACAACCTTTTAGTGAGTATTTTAGTGTTCGTACGCGAATCATACTTATTTTGTGCTTCGTCAGTGTTGCAAAATTGATATTTTGAAATGGTACTGAACTCTAACTGAAAGAGTACTTTTTTGCATCAAATGGTACTTTTGTAAAAAAATGCACGCATATACGTATATAATTGGTCATTACAAACCCTTCAGTCAGGATTACGACTTAGCTCCTCAACACCACTTATGTTGTGTGCGTTAATTTCATTTATAAATGGCGGGACCTACAGTTTAAAGTCGTCTGCGAACGACAGATTTTTGAGAAATTTTACATGGCAATTTCTTCATTTACTCGCAGAGTTTTTGCCATAAATCTGCTGAGATTAAGCCGCCGAAGAAATTTTTTTCGTATTTCATTTTGTTTAAGATGTCTCACCGGGTGTTTGAACGGTGGCCTTACGTCTAATAAGCCAACACACTATCTACGGCGACTTCTACTGTATCGATTGCATCAGTTCAGCTTCGTTGACAACATAATGGCAGTACAGTATTGCTAATGACGCTGAATTAATCTGGTTAAGAAGAGAAACTAATTACCCTTTTCCTTGAATTACTTGACCGTCTATAGCACTATTGCGATTCTCACAGGCCACTGTCTCTTTGAAAGATATGCCTATATGCAGAGTTTTTGCCAGAAGGAAGTCGCCGGAGAAATATTTTTTCATATTTCGTTTTGATGGAGATGCCTGACATGGGATTTGAACCGTGCGCTCATGTCTAGTAAGCTAGCACACTACCTACTAGACTATTTATTTATTTATATTAAATACACATACGGCACGGAACAGAAAAACTAACGACTTATTCGTGTTCCTCACATAAATGACAAAAAACAGCTGATTCGAAACGTAACAAAACGTAAAAGCCCCGTTTAGTCAAACGTCGACGGAACATTACATTGCGTACATACGTTCGTTTTTAGCATATGAAGGGCAATGCAAATACTTACCGAAATTACATTACAATTTGGCAAGCGTTTTGATGGCTTTTCGTGTTCTAAAAACGAATGTACGTTCCGTGGACGTTTGGCTAACCGGGGCTAAACCCTAATTTTACCTTTAGCATTGCGTTGAAAATGTTGCTAATGGCATTAATAGTTGAAAAGCGCAAGACATAAATATGTAATATAATAAAAAGGTACTGAAAGCGTCGCGGGGGTACTGCGGTATTTTTGAAGTGAAAAAGTACCGAAAAAAGTACTAAAGTACTGAATTTTTCAACACTGTGCTTCGTGTATAATTTGAGTCATGCAGAGTCGAAATAAAAAAAACATTGTGCGTATTGTTAAGTATGAGTACGATGAGTATTTCTAACTTTGAATATGAGTAGTATGAGTATGATATTAAAATAAGTATGAATGCGTATAAGTATCTGAAATTATAAGTATGGCTCGAATCTACTCATCGTTTTGAATACTCGTTGCTGATCTCTGGTCAGGACATAGCTTCTCACATCACCAACAGTTTAATGTTGATTCCGAGCGATAGGTTTTTAAAAAACTTTTCATGGCAATTTCAGTTTACTCTCAGAGTTTTTGCCACAAATTTGCTGAGAGTAAGTCGTCGAAGAAATATTTCTTCATATTTTCGACCTGGGCTTTGAACCGTAGCCATACGTCTGATAAGCGAACATACTACCTACTAGACTAAGACGACTTCCCATACTATACTCGTAGAATTGGTTAATTTATTATAATACTCTTAGTCCGACAAAACATAGCCTAACGATAGTACTGAGCTGATGTATTGAGGTGTTTAAACGGGTTAAAGTTCTGAACGAAGACTTTTGATACTTTCAACTCCTTTAAAAACCATTCCCATGCCGGGCATTGTTCAGGTAGTAGTGCCTATGAGCATTGAATCTGTTTTTATTTTTTAAGAAAAAGGGAAGATCTGTGTAGGAATCCATGTAGGATCCAATATCCAACTGGTCGCGAACGTTTGTTTTCAAAAGTGAGTGCGTTCAGTACGACGCATTGTGATGCAGCAAAAAAAATAAATTTTATGCAAAAATATAAGGAGCAATGGTAAATCGTTTAAAATTGGCACTAAGAACAAAAAAGGAGGTAGTGTGATGGCTAATTCTTACAACGTTCTTACAGGCGTATTGTGTGAACGACTGAAGCCACTCGTCAAAACACTGATTGGACCTTCAGACCTGGCAAGTCAACCATCGACCAGATCTTCACACTACGCCGAATCCTGGAGAAGATCCACGAAAATCAAGTCGACACACACCATCTTTTTGTTGACTATAAGGCTGCTTTCGATAGCCCCATAAGGGATCGTGTTTTTGCCGCAATGTCTGAGCTCGGTATACCTGCGAAGCTGATAAGGCTATGCAGAATGACGTTGAGCAATTCCTGCAGCTCCGTCAAGGTAGGAATGGACCTCACCGAACCTGCGAAGTTTCAGACAAGGCGATCCCTTCTCATGCGACCTCTTCAACTTCGTCATGGGGAGTGTTCTGCGAAAGGCGGGAGTGCATCGCAATGGCACTATTTTTCAAAAGAGTGTCCAGTTGCTTGCGTACGCTGACGACATCGACATCATAGGGCGTACCAAGCGAGATGTCACTGCTGCCTTTAGTGCTATTGAACGCGAGTCTAAGAAGATGGGTGTGGCAGTAAATGAGGGCAAAACAAAGTACAGGTAGGCCTCGCTTAGCACGTACTCTTTTTAAAACGGCCTCGGTCTAACGCGATTCACATTTTCGGTTAACACTAAAAAAGCCTCGGTTGTGCGCGGTTTACAAAAATCTTTCTAATGATCAGACAAAGATAACAGATTTTAAAAAAAAAAAAAAATAACAACATTTAATCACTACAAAAGCGTCCACGTCGAATAGATCTATCCAGTGATGAAGATTAAATTTTATGGTTATGCATTTTTATTTTTTTTAATATTACTGTCGTGAAATATTTTTTTTTTAATATTTCGAGAATTATTAAGTTAATTGAATGTAGTAATATTTTTGTTTTTATGCGTAGATATGGATTGATTGATTAAAAAAATTAAAATTAATAAAATTTGCTTTTTTGAAAACCATGGAACGTAACTCCTCTTTTCGTGTTGGTTTCTTGTATCGCTTAACACGATTTTGCTTAACACGGTATTTTCATGGAACGTAACCCCCGTGTTCAACGAGGCCTACCTGTATATGTTATCGACAAGTAGAGCCGTGCGGCGTATTGAGTCTCAAATTACGACCGATAAATATACTTTTGATACAGTCAAGGAATTCATTTATCTTGGCTCCGCCGTTACCACCGAAAATCCGAAAATGATGTCAGTCTGGAGATCAAGCGCAGGATTACTCTTGCCAACAGGTGCTACTATGCTCTCAATAGGCAATTGAGTAGCAGAGACCTCTCTCGTAAGACAAAACTAATACTCTACAAGACGCTCATTTTTCCTGTGCTTCTTTATGGCGCAGAAGCATGGACCCTATTAAGAACTGATGCAGCAGCCTTGAGAGTATTCGAGAGAAAAGTCCTACGTAAGATCTTCAGTACAGTGCGAGGTGGTGATGATTTCCGCATCCGATCCAACAGTGAGCTGTATGAGCTCCTCAACGATATAGACGTTGTACAGCGTATTAACATCCAGCGGCTGCGCTGGCTCGGCCATGTCGTTCGAATGGAGGAGGATGCTCCGGCGAGACGGGTATTTGATGCGGGGATCTGCGGAAGTCGGCGAAGAGGACGACCTTGTATCCGTTGGACGGACCAAATCGAGGAAGCTCTGTCATCAATTGGTGTGACCAACTGGCGTAGGCGCGGAAGGAGCAGAGGCGCCTGGAAGGATGTGTTGCGGCGAGCCGAAATCCGTTAATCGGGTTGTTATGGCCAATTAAGTAAGTAAGTAAGTGTTGGCTAATTAGACGTGAGGCTTCGGTTCGAACCCCAGGATTCAGACATTTCCAATAATAAAAAGTATGAAGAATTATTCCTTCGGCGACTTCCTCTTGGCAGGTTGCTGGCAAAAACTCTGGGATTAAAATAAAATTCCCAAAAAAAAACTTTCTCAAAAATCTGTCATTCGGAATCGACTTTAAAGTGAACCGTGGCCTCACGTCTAATAACTACTTGACTACGTCGACTACAAACACTGAATTTTATAAGGTCGTCTTAAATCAAATCATTTTTTAAGTTAAAAAGCAAAAGTCAAGCAATTATTGTTCCAATTTCCATTTGATAGACAAAAGAAAAGATGATTTGATTTGTATTTAAAATAAACTGAAACGCAATATAATTAACAATAATATTTATGGTTTTTTTTTTTTATAGAATTCTGTGCGGATTTCATTGCTAGGGGAATATTTTTGCCACCCATGATGGAATAGATGAGATTCGAGATTCATGTGTATGCCCTGTAGGCATTTCAAGTCAAGAGACAAGCTTTAGGTCACACATTGCAATGCGTAAGTCTCGCTTTTGTTTTGTTTTTTTATCTCATGCAGTGTAAAAGTGTAAGTAAAGAATTTACAAACAGACAAACATGGTTAAGACATTTGAATGATTGCAGAAATAAAGGGTGTTTTTTATAGAGGTATAGAACTTTAAGTTGGCATTACTTATCAAGATGGCAACCGATTTAACAGCTGTCAAGTGATTTATTCTCAGTTTGGTTTGGCAATTCATCATGAATAGACTCACGCCTGAACAACGCTTGCAAATAGTGCAATTTTATTTCGAAAATAATGGTTCTGTGCGGAAAACGTATCGCTCACTACGTCCGTTTTTACGTCGACAAAATCGTCCATCAGAGCAGTTAATTCGATTAACCATGGAACGTTTTCGCACCACGTTTACTCTTATTGATAACTCGCATCCCCAGAGACGTCGTACGGTGCGTACAGAAGAAGCTATTGCTGCTGTAGAGCGTAGCATTGAGGAAGACCCGAATGAGTCCATCCGCCATCGAGCACAGGAATTGGATCTGTGTCCATCCACTTTATGGAAGATTTTGCGGAAGAATCTTGGTTTGCGTGCTTACAAAATCCAACTCGTGCAAGAATTGAAGCCAAACGATCATCAAGTGAGGCGTAGATACGTCGAATGGGCCCAAAACGAGATTACCGTTGTTCCCGATTTTCATAAGCGAATTTTGTTTAGCGATGAAGCGCACTTCTGGTTGAATGGCTACGTCAACAAACAAAACTGCCGCATTTGGAGTGAAGGTAATCCTCAAGTGGAAACACCGTTACATCCAGAAAAACTGACTGTTTGGTGCGCTTTATGGGATGGTGGAATCATTGGTCCGTACTTTTTCAAAAACGATGGTGCCCAGAACGTTACAGTCAATGGTGATTGGTATAGAGCCATGATTACTAAATTTTTCATTCCTGAATTGAATACCGTAGTCGCCGTAGTCTAGTAGGTAGTGTGTTGGCTTATTAGACGTAAAGCCAGGGTTCGAGCCCCAGGCCAGACATCAAAAACAAAATACAAAAAGTATTTCTTCGGCGATTTCCTCTCAGCAGATTTCTGGCAAAAACTCTGAGAGTAAATAAAATTGCCATGAAAAGTTTCTCAAAAAATCTGTCGTTCGGAGTCGACTTTAAACTGTAGGTCCCGCCACTTATGTATAAAATTAACACACACAACATAAGTGGTGTGAGAAACTAGGTCAATAATCCTGACTGAAGGGTTGTAATGACCAGACCAATTATGTATGTATGAATTGAATACCCATGATGTCCAGTAGATGTGGTTTCAACAAGACGGCGCAACATGTCACACAGCTCGTGCCACAATAGATTTATTGAAAGACACGTTCGTTGACCGCCTAATTTCACGTTTTGGACCTGTGAATTGGCCTCCAACATCTTGTGATTTAACACCGCTAGACTAATTTCTGTGGGGCTATGTAAAGTCATTGGTCTATGCGGTAAAGCCACAAACGCTTGACCATTTGGAAGCCAACATTCGCCGTGTTATTGCCGATATACGGCCACAAATGTTGGGAAAAATCATCGAAAATTGGACGTCCAGATTGGACTACATCCGCGCCAGCCGTGGCGGTCATATGCCAGAAATCATATTTAAAATGTAATGCCACAAGATTATCTTTCGGATAAATAAAATTCATGTCAATCGAATAAGTCGCCGTAGTCTAGTAGGTAGTGTGTTGGCTTATTAGACTGAAGGCCCGAGTTCGAACCCCAGGTCAGACATCAAAACGAAATTATGAAAATATTTATTCGGCGACTTCTTCTCAGCAGATTTCTGGCAAAAACTCTGAGAGTAAATAAAATTGCCATGAAAAGCTTCTCAAAAAACTGTCGTTCGGAGTCGACTTTAAACTGTAGGTCCCGCCACTCATGTATTGAATTAAGGCACACAACATAAGTGTTGTGAGAAGCTAGGTCGTAATCCTGACTGAAGGGTTGTAATGACCAATTATGTTATGTTATGTCAATCGAATAATCCATCGTTGTTTTATTGCAACTTAAAGTTCTATACCTCTCTAAAAAAACACCCTATATAAAGGGTTTCTGGATAAGAATACGTTCTTCTTTTGCCCTAGGCTGTGGTGTGAATATAATAAATACGATCAAAAATACTAATTTCTACGCAAAATATTATTATAGAAATTGTTGTTGTTGCTATTGTTGTTGTAAAATCAGATATGTATGTTGCAGAATACAAACAAACAAACGTTGACATACGAAACAATTTTGTGATAATGACATTTAAATTGCGTCGTCTTCGAAATGTATTGTTCGCACATGCTCATGCGCCTCTTCCCATTCATCTCTATAACTTCATTACACATGTGTTGTAATTGTATTTGAATACATATGTACATGTATGAGTGTGAGAGTGCATGCATATTATACAGTAAATCTAAAGATGCAAAGGTGTATTACGCTCTACAACAATACAACAATAAATAAAATAATAAAAAAAAAAAACTACGTGCAAATGCGTTTAAACAAAATAGTTCTCGTATTGATTGCATTCGTCTTACAATTTTTATATGTTTTTCTTTTGTTGTTGTTATTGTTGTTGTCGGTTTTTTATTATTATTTTAACTCTTTCGGAGTTCTTTTATTTTTTTTTTCTTCGTATATTTTTTTTCTCTCTTTGCAGTTGTTTTATTTTTATTTTTATTTTCATTTTTTTTTTTTTTTGTGGATTGTCAAGTTTCGATGAGAATTATTTATATTTGTGAACACATGTGATCATGAGAAAATTGCAACCAGTTACATTACAAACGTATAAATGTAGCATACAACAACAACAACAGCAACAGCAACATAAAAATGATCGAACAAAACTAAAAATAAAAAATAAAAAAAATAAAATAAAAAAAAAAACACATCAACATTACAACAAACAACTGGCACAGAGAGCAGTGGCACCAACAAACAGTTTTGGCAATTCGTACCAATTTTCAGAGATGGCAAATATGTACATCTACATCTATCGAACGAACGAACGAACGAACACTGTGCTACAAAAAATTCAACTGACCTACTAAACGTTGATCTACTTTATCGGAAAGTTGATAAAAAAAAAAAATCAAAATCAAAATCAAATCGAAATTTAATTGTTTCTTGCTTAACGCTTACATTTTTTTCCCATAAAAATATGTTTGTCCCAAACAAAGGTCGAATAATGTACGAAATTTAAAAATTTTTGAACAGCAAATAAATAAAATAACACAAATACTATGAAACAAACGTCAAAAACCATGCCAAAACTTTTAATGGTAATTAGAGATCATCAATGAGTATTCAAAAAGATGAGTAGAATCGAATCATACTCATAATTTCTGATACTTATCAGAGATCAGCAATGAATCGTATTTTCGCTACTCATAGGTACTTATGAAATTTTGAGTATGAGTGAATCAACAGAATTGAAATTCAACTACTCTGATTCATTCGTACTCGCTACAACATTGATTTATAAGTATTGGTTACAATGAGTATGAGTACAACGTTGACATCAAACTCACAACATTCGAAATGTGTTTGATTCATACGCCTACTCATTCTGATTCATAAATTTAGAAAACTACTTATAATACTTATAAGTGATTCGAGTGGCTCGAATCATTCATCAAAATTTACAGTCTTTGTTATTGTTGCATATACAAACAAAGAAGAAAGGAAAGACAAAGACAACAGGCAAAGCATACACACAATCTTCTTGTGAGTATAGTAGTGTTCGTACGCGAATCATACTTATTTTGTACTTCGTGTAAATATTAAGTAGAGACCAGTCGAAGTCAATAACATCATGCGTATTGTTAAGTATGAATACGACAAGTACTTCCAACTTTGAGTATGAGTAGTATGAGTATCATATTAAAATAAGTATGAATGCGTATAAGTATCAGAAATAATAAGTATGACTCGAATCTACTCATCGTTTTGAATACTCGTTGCTGATCTCTGATGTGCACGCTGGCAGAGCTATCGCTCTGTACTGACGTCCATGATTGGAACGATCACGGCCGCTAACATTGTCGGGGTTATGATTGCGAGTAGAGAGAATTGGGCCTCAGTGGCGAATTACGTGGAGCGCTTTCTAAGACTGAAGAAGAGAGATCTTGAGGCTGCAGAACATGTAGGCACGCCGGCGTAGATGACACTGGCACACGTATCAAACGAAATCCCAGTCGGGAACCTGGACGAAGGGAATAGTGGAGACACTTAGAAGTCTCCTCAACTTTCAATACGCAATCCGGACGCGGATATGAGCATGAAGGGAGCCAAAAGGACTCAACTCCGAAGTAATACCACCGTAGTTCCGGAGTGGGCACAACAGTCCACGAGACGAGGGGGGAATTAGTGGGTGAGAGCCCACACACGGAGGACGTGACGACTTCCTCTATGGTGCGGTTAGGTACATTTACCCCTTCTCGGCGTAAAAAAAAAAAAATATCTTGGAACCCCTCTACACATATTCAAAGTTTGAAGAACTCCTCATCATATTCATACATACTGAACAACATGTATGATGTTGTTGATTTCAACTCTCCCCATAAATAAGTATGAATCGCGTACGAATACTAAAATACTCACTAGAAGGTTGTTTGTTTGCTCTGCTTGCAGCTCTGTGTTTTTTGCTTATGTGTCTTTTTTCTTTTTTTGTAAATGCAACAACAACTAAGACTGTAACTATTTTTAAATAATTCGAGTCACTCGAATAATTTCAAATGTTATGAGTTTGATGTCAACGTTGTACGCATACTTATTGCAACCTGTACTTATAAATTAACGTTGTAGTGAGTATGACTAAACCAGAGTACATAGTTAAATTTCAATATTGTTGACTCACATTCAAAATTTCATGAGTGCTTAAAAACGATTCATAGCTGACCTCTTGTACAGACAACCAGGTGACGTAAAGGCAAGCAATGGTGCCGCATTGATATCAGCTGACGAGAAGTGAAAAGAATATCATCCAAAAAGATCGAATGGAATAAATTCTTTGCGGCCTTTTGTTCCCAATCAAAATCACAGGACGTGATATACATACACACATACATAATTTGTCATTACAACCCTTCAGTCTGGATTACGACGTAGCTTCTCACACCACTTTATGATGTGTGTGTTAATTTTATACATGAGTGGCGGGACCTACAGTTTAAAGTTGACAGATTTTTTGAGAAACTTTTTATGGCAATATTATTTTTACCCTCAGAGTTTTTACCTTTTGATACCGTGCGAGGTCATAGACAAGGCTATTCCTTATCATGCCACGTCTTCAACTACGTCATGGAGAGTATTCTGCGAAAGGCGGAAGTACATCGCAATGGCAATATTTTTAAAAAAGTGTCCAGTTGCTTACGTACGCTGACGATATTGACATCATAAGGCGTACCAGCGAGATGTAACTGCTGCCTTTAGTGCTATTGAACGGGAGTCTACTAAGATGGGTGTGGCAGTAAATGGTGGCAAAACAAAGTATATGTTATCGACAAGTAGAGACGTGCGACGTATTGATTCTCAGATTACGGCCGATAACTATACTTTCGTTATAGTCAAGGAATTTATTTATCTTGGCTCCGCCGTTACCACCAAAAATGATGTCAGTCTGGAGATCAAGTGCAGGATCATTTTTGACAACAGGTGCTACTATGGTCTCAATAGGTAATTGAGTAGAAGAGACCTCTCTCTTACGACAAAACTATACTCTATAAGACGCTCATCCTACCCGTGCTTCTTTATGGCGCAGAAGCATGGACCCTATTAAGCACTGATGCAGCAGCCTTGAGAGTATTCGAGAGAAAAGTCCTACGTAAGATCTTCAGTACAGTGCTAGTTGGCGATGATTTCCACATCCGATTCAACAGTGAGCTATATGAGCTCCTCAACGACATAGACATTGTGCAGCGTATTAATATCCAGCGGCTGCGCTGGCTCGGCCATGTCGTTCGAATGGATGAGGCTGCTCCAGCGAGACGTGTATTTGATGCGGGGATCTGCAGAAGTCGGTGAAGAAGACGACCTTGTATGCGTTGGAAGGACCAAATCGAGGAAGTCTTGTCATCGATTGGTGTGACCAACTGGCGTAGACGCGCAAGAAGCAGAGGCGCCTGGAAGGATGTGTTGCGGCAGGCCGAAATCCGTTAATCGGATTGTTAATTTCCAGTTAAGCAAGTAAGTAAGTTTTTACTACAAATTTGTTGAAAGGAAGTCGCATATTTTCGTTTTGATGTCGATGTCTGATCTGGGGTTTGAACCGTGGCCTTACGCCTAATAAGCCAAAACACACTACCTACTAGACTATGGACGTGTTATATTCTTTTTCAAATGAACAGAAAAATTCCAATTTTTTAATTTTTTAGTGTCAGAGCCTTCCAAATTCCAATTTTCTGATTCGAAAAAAGGGAAAAACTCTAATTGAAATGGATCTGGGAATGGAATTTAAATTTCTACATCTATTCCCCACTATTCTGTGTCATAATCCACAAACATTAAATATTTTACGTATACAATTTTACAAGATGTTCACATACATATACGAGTATGTATTGTCTGTCAATTATTTACAAAACTAGCAGCTGTTTCTGTCATCCAGCTCTGTCATTAAATATGATAAAAAAAAGGGAGAACAATAAACAGAAATTTTTCAAATGAAATTAAAAATTTTAATCGAATACTGTTACCAGCTCTGATGTGAATAGTTTTATACGAGGATATTTGATTCGGTTTTTATGTGGCTACTAACTAACTAACAACTACTACTACTACTACTACTGGTAGTGATAATGTCTACTGACTTCGTTTGCTTTTGCTTTTGTTTTGCTGAAGAGTGTAGGGTTTTATTGCTTTTGTTGTTGTTGATGTTGATGATGATGATAATTACGACGACCGCGATGAGAATGAGAACGAGTATGATGACGATGAGTATGACGATGACGATGATGCAGCAATCGCACAAGTAGTAGCGATGGTTGGAACTGCACTCTCATTCCTTTTGCATGGTAATCAATAATCGAATTGATAACGATCGTGTTTAATTTTAATTTTTTGGCGGATGGCTTGTGTTGTGGTTTTCGGTGTTATAAGTGACGGGTGCGCTTTAACCAGCAGTTTGCAGAAGTGCTTTGCCATGTTGTTATTCATATTTTGTTGGATGTTGTTAGTGTTGTTTGGTATTGTTGTTGTTGTTGTTGTTGCATTTTTATTACTCATTTTTTATTTAAAAAAAAATTTTTTTTCTTCTGTTTTTTCTGTTTTTTTTTTTTGGAAATCTTTTGTTGATTGGCTGTGTTCGTTCGACAAGAAAGACGCGACATAAATTATTTTGGAGAGAGAGAAAGAGAAACACAAATTGGAATTCCTATGTATGTTTAGTAGTTGATATTGTTGTTGTTGTTGTTTTACATTTTCATTTTCGATTTTTTGGGGTTTTTTCACATAAAATATGTTCGTTCGTTCGTTCGTTAGTTTCATTTCAGCCAGAAAGATTGATGGTTTCGAGCTGCTTTTAGTTTCACAGGTAGCATTATGAGGGGTGTTTAAATGCTCACTCAGGACGCCAGTTCATCTGCTTGACCGATTATGGCCTGCAAATACCACTACACTACACTTTCAATATATATTGACGAATGCATGTAGAAGACGAAGTTTGTTAGTTCGTCAGGAGGTACGGCGTTGTATGCGCACAATTGCAAAAAGATTTTCGCATGCCAGTTAAAAAGTCATTTTGTCATTACGTTACGACTTTGCGATTTTACAACTGAACGTGTTTATTTTTTTTTCGGTTTTTTTTGTTTTTGTTTTCTTTTGTTATTTAATGGTGAACTGAACCAGCCAGCCAGCCTCACTGGGGATGATGACGACTATAGTGACGAAGCCGGCTACTATGGAAAGATCGAAAAGTAAGAAGAAGGTAAGTAAGTAAATAACTTTTCGTCAACCATTTGGTCGGTCAATTGTCTTTATTTTGGGTGTCTGTTTGGGCCAAACGAGCAAGGCATCAGCAAACTGAATTACCAGCCAGCCAACCAACCAACCATCCAACCAAGCAGCCAACAAGCCTTTCTGTTTGCCTGCCTGCCTGCCTCTATGTCTGTCTGTCTGTCTGTATGACCGCGCTATAAAATGTTTGGAGTTTGAAGTTGTGTTGAGATCTGCAAAGAGCTGCACTATGCTAATTACGTCATGTGGTCTGCCGCTTATGGACATATTATATTGTGGGAACCAAAAACTGGTATTGAACAGTGTTGTTGTTGTTGTTGTTTGTCGACGCCAGCAGTACTACTCGTCGCACAACAGACTTTTTAAAGACACTTTTTTTCTCCCCATTTTCATTTAAGTTTTTGTAGCTTTTTTTTGAATTTTTTTCGTTTTTTTTTATTTTTTTTTTTTTTGTTGTTTATTCAGTTAGTGGCCTGTTGTACCTCCTTTCCCGTTGAATTGTTGCTATTGTATACGTTACTGTGTTGCAGTTGTTAATGCTGTTGTTAATATTATAGCTGTTTCAATAAACGAAACAACAACAACAGGAAAAAAAAAACAAAACAAAAAAAAACATTGTCTACTATTTGGCTGCGATCACTACCGTTGCCACTACCACTTGTAAAGTGAAGTTACTTACTATTGCTGCCTTAAACAACAACAACAATAACAACAACGAAAATAAATATTGCTGTCACTGCTACAGCTGTTGTTGCTTGTTATTGCTGCAATAGAACGTTTGCAGTGTTTAGCAGTGGCAGTAGTAGTTGTAGTAGTGGTTGTTTTTCGTTTTTCTTTTATTTATGTTGTGGCTGTTATTTAAGCAATGTTACGCCGGCAAATAATGGGATTTTTACATTATGTTTTATGCGGTCAAGTACGGCTTTTGGTCGTTCTTCGGTTGTAGTATACGTATCGGTGCTACACACACAATTTAAGTAGACTTTGTCTATTCCATAGCATTGCCATCATCCCAAAATGCCATGACATACCGTTCTTTGCCACTTTAATGCTGCTACCAAATGGCCACCATATAGACGTACATACATACACACAGAAATAAACATCAAGTATTTAGTACTTTTAACTAATACGATGACTACTGTCTAGTATTAAGGCAGTAGCTTAAAAGAATTCATTCATACTCCAAAAAATTTCATACAAAAGTTGTACACGTTTGATTCAAAAGCAAACAGAAGTTTTTATAAAAACTTTAATGGAAATAGAATTCGGAGTTGACTTTAAATTGTAAGTCTTGGTCTTCACACACATCGTGTCTGGTGTGTGAAGTTAGGTTGTAATGATCAATTAGGTCCGCAAGTAAGTAATGAAATAAAAAAACAAAAACTTTTTGGAGTCATAGATCCAGGAATGTCATGAAAGTTTCTCGATTTTGTAAAATTTTTTTATTTCATTTAATTCAATTAAAAATGTATACAAGATCGAATAATGCCTCAGCGCCAGTAGGCATTGGAGAGGCTAGTTGGCAACATTTAATTCAAATTAATAAATACATAGTAATCAAAAGATAGCTTAATATAGTTAACAATAATAATAAAAAAAAATGATATATATTTAGATATACATATATATAAATAAATAAATTATATTGAGAATAAAGTGAAAAATAAAGACATGTAAACATTTACTTGAAAATAAAAAATTTATAATAGAAGCTGTAGTTTATATCATATTTTCGATATTTGATTTCAAAAATTCTTTTAATAATCTTTTAAAATTCGAAAGTGTAGAACAGGATTTTATAAATTGCGGTAAGTTGTTAAACTCTTTACTGCCAGAGTACTCAATTCGTTGTTTAGTTGTCTCTGTACGGCAAAAGGCTACTCTCAATTGTAGACTATTTCGAGTATTATAGGGATTTTGAACTTGAGGAAAACGTATTGTATGGTGGCCTATATTGTGGATGCATTTGTATACATACAAAAGGATTTGTATCTTGTTAGTACCACATATTGGTAGAATTGATGAAAAATGTTCAGTATACAAAGATCTTGTTGAATGTCTCATTGGCAGGTTTGCAACAGCCTTTAATGCTCTATTCTGTAGTCATTGTAGAGAACTGACTTCAACGCTTTTTTTGTATGCATAAGTTGAAGCTAAGTAGTTAATGTGACTTTGCAATAAACTTTGATAAATCAATAACTTTGTGGGCTGATCAAATTTGTATTTAAATTTATATAGTAATACAATAGCAGATGAAATTTTCGACTTAAGGTTGTTTTATATGTTGATCCCACGCAAGATTAGATTGTAAATGTAGTCCCAAATATTTAATTGAGGATACTTCTTCGATTTCTTTGCCATCAATATGTACACTGAAGTTTGAGTTAAAACTCACATATGGTCTAAAACGAATCAATTTAGTTTTACCTGGATTAAGAAAAAGTTTATTTATTCGCATATATTCAAGTATAAGAGCCGCATCACGCTCTATATATGGTTTAACTGCATCCTCATATTTATATGGATAGAAAATAGATACATCATCTGCGTACATATACATTTTACCAGTTAGCTCCAAATTTTTTATATCGTTCATGTATATAACAAAAAGCAAGGGACCCAAAACACTTCCCTGTGGTACCCCACACTTAACTGGTCTTAAACTGCTTTTCTGATTATAGACTTGAACGAACTGCCTTCTACTTTTCAAATATGACTTAAATAATAAAAGTTTATTATCACGAAAGCCATAAAGTTTAAGTTTTTGAGTCAAGATCTCATGATCGAAAAAGCTTTCGACAAGTCAAAGAAAATTCCGACAACCGCACTGCTACCCTCATCAATCATTTTGCAAATGCAATTCTGGACATTAATAACTGCTTCCTCAGTACAACATCCTTTTCGAAAGCCATATTGACAGTCATTAAGCACGTTATTTTCTTCAAAATATGTTGATAATTGATTATGTATAATTTTTTCAAGAAGGTTATTGACTACTGGCAAAACTGATATTGGACGAAACTGATCAATTAAAGTAGAGTTTTTTCCTTTCGGTATCGGTATCACTTTTTGTATTTTTAGGGTGTCCGGTTTTGGGAAAGAACTGCTATACTGTAAGTCATTACTTTCGGCTCATTATGTACACATCAGAGATCAGTAATGAATCGTTTTTTTGCTACTCATAAGCACTCATGAAATTTTGAATATAAGTGAATCAACAATATTGAAATTCATTCATTCATTCATACTCACTACAACGTTGATTTACGAGTATAAGTATAGGTTGCAATAAGTATGCGTACAACGTCGACATTAAACTCATACCATTCGAAATATGTTTGATACATAAGCCTAGCCATTTAGATTCATAAGAAAAAACGACACCTAAGCAAAAAAGACAGAGCATGAAACAGAGCAAACACACAACCTTCTAGTGAGTATTTTAGTGTTCGTACGGAATTCATACTTATTTTGTTATTCGTGTATATGTTGGGTTATGGAGAGTCGAAATCAATAATATCATACATGTTGTTAAGTATGAATATGATGAGGAGTTCTTCAAACTTTGAATATGAGTAGAGGGGTCCCATGATATTAAAAAAGGTATGAAGGCGTATAAGTATCAGAAATTATGAATATGATTCGATTCTACTCATCTTTTTCGATTCTATTCATTACTGATCTCTGGTATGTATACATGTTACTACATATTAATATACATATGTATGTATGTACATGTGTTTTAAGCCGTAACAGAATGAATTGCATGAAAATACTGCTGTCGTTCGTTTCATTTGGATTTGTTTGTTTGCTGGTGGTATTGTTGACGTTTCAGTAAGTCTAGTAGTACCAACACTGATGGTCGTAGTAAACACACTAGTGGTAGCTGCTGCTTGCTGCTGACATCGTTGTTATCGTTTGGTGGTATGAGTTGTAAGGTAGTGGCATTCACTGGTCGTAGTTGTGGTACTTAATAGATTATGTGACACGAGGTTTAAGCTTTTTGTGTGTGAAAATATTTTTGGAATGAGCACACAAAGTCAATTAAATTTATTTTAAACACTTTACCATTCTAGGGACACATGAATTTTTTTTTTTTTTTATAATACTTAGACACAGACAGACACATTTACACACGCATACATACATATGTACATATATGTATATATACATATACAAGCAAATAAACTTATTCAATTACTATTAAGTTTACTAAAAGCAACAACAGCAGCAGCAGCAGCAGCAGAAAATTGAAAGACAACTAAAACTGAAACTCCAACAAATAATAATAATAATAACAGCAACAACAAATACATCAACAGCAGCAGTTGCTAACAACAACAACAACAACACAGACAATAGCAACACTAATAAATAAACTATCAACTACCAAGTTAAACTTGTTTAAGTTCATTTGGTTGGCTTTTGTTTTGATTTTGTTTGATGGTGCTGATGTTGTTGTTGATTATGATGATGTTGATGATGATGTTGCTGTTGTATAGTATTTTATAATTTATATTGTTGTTGTTGTTGTTGTTAGTGTAAGTGTTTATATTGCTGTTTCTGTGACTGTTTTAAGTATCAAATTATGGTGAGAATATTTTGAAAAATAAACAAAAAAAAAAACGCAAAAAAAAGATCAAACCAAAAAACAAATGTTATTGACATCATCAAAAGTAATACGCTACTAATAGTAATACAATCATAACATTAATGATAAAAAGAAAATAACAACAACATCACAACAACAAATTTTTGTAATCAAAAAAAAAATAAAAAAAAATTTTAAGTTACAAATTTTAAACATTCAACATCCCAGCCAGCAATTTTGAAAATTATTAATCAAATTCGAGTCTTTTTTGATTCTTCTGCGCGATTAAAAAGCTCGAATATGCGCTCATTTTCTGATCATAAAAGACTCTGTTGTCGGGAGAAAAAAGTGACTACGAGGGACTCTTCTTAATAAGTCACTTATGAGTCATTTTCTATATTATTTTAGAGTAATTTTCGACCCTTTTTCTAGTAGCTTTATAATCATTTTCGAATCACTTTCTGATCGCTTATTAGTCTTATTTACCTTCGTTTATGATTCTTTTTCGAGTCGTCTTTCAGTCATCGTTTAATCGCATATGAGTCCTTTATGAGTAATTTATCAGTATGTTTATGATTCCTTTTATTGTCATTTATCAGTCATGTTTGTACTAATTTGGACACCTTTTTTGCGTCATTTATGATTATAATTTGAGGCATTTATTAGTCGTATTTCAAAATGTATTTTACTCGGTTTTCAGAGTTTACAATGTCGCGATTTCAAAAATCACGTTCATATGAACGTTAAGTAACAAAGAAAGTATACATACATACATAATTGGTCATTACAAACCTCAGACAGGATTACGACCTAGATTCTCAAAGAAGGAATATTAAGTTTATATTCCTGATGTACATATGTACATCAAATATCAAAATTTATTTAAAAAAATATTTGTTTTCGTTAAAAAACCAAAGAAAAATTTTCTATTTAAAAAAAAATTGTACTTTATTTCATAGCTATCTTTTACATAAATGAAAATTTATACAGAGAGAATATAAAAAAGCAGTGTTTAATCATCTATCTGCTCAAAATATGATCATAAAATGCGTAATTACAATCACTTTTCAAACACTTGCATGATCTTTTTTTGATTAAGCGTTTTTCAATCTTCAGTATAATTAGAATATAATAATAAATAACGGAAATAAAAGCCACATTTTAAACGTCTGGATGATTAATTTCCGATTGCTATACAATTTTTTATTGTATTTTAAATCGAACTCATTTTACTCATTGACACGAATCATTTTTGAGTCCTTTTTTAATCGTGTAACTGATTAATAAGTTTTTGATCACCAAAAGTGCTCTAAAAAGACTCAGCAAGGTGATTTTTTTTTAAAAAACAATCTTCCAAATGCTAGCTGGGATACAGTAAGTAGTTCACACATACATTCAGAAATTATTTTTACTCTACATATGTATGTGTGTAAATATGTATGTATGGCTAGGTATCAATACATGCATATATGAAATGTGAATTTCATGTTGAGTTATTGAGAAAATAATAAAAAAAAAAACTACAAAAACAACAAAAAGAAATGAAAATATACATAACACAGCTTTTATTGTTGTCAATTAAATGAAAGCAGAAGGCCTTTAAGGCCCCTGCTTGTTGTTGTCTTTTTTTTAGTAAATAAAAGGGGTTTCCGTCAATTTGTTTTTGCTTGTTGTTGCCTGTTTAGCTGTTGTTTGTACTACTGCGCTTTTCTATATATTGTGTGTCTGAATAAGATCATATGCATACATACATATGTATGTACATACATAACATACTTACATATGTACATATGTCTGATATTCACTAATAATAAGGTCGGAACGTGTGCCAGACAGCTGTACATTAATTAAGGCTCCAGCTGAAAAATAGTGAATTGTAATTTCCTCTCGTGCGATTATCATCACCATTCGCAAAATAAATGCCATCATTGTTTTAACAGACGCTCAAAATACAGCACACACACACACACACCAACAAACAGACCCACAGGCAGACACACAAACGCACAACAACAACGAAAAACAAAATCTTAAAAATCTAAAGAGAAAAAAACAAAATTAAAGAAAATGAAATGAACGCAACATGTTCTCACACGCATTTCCATCACACTGGCACACACACACACACACACACACACTTCTTTTGCAATATGAAAAGCATTTACAGTTAGAAACGAAAATACAGTGGCTCAGCTTAGCTTAGCTTTGCTTTGCTTTTGGTGACATTTATTATGCATTTGCTAACGTTATCTGTAAGAAATCCTCATGTAATCTAAGTTAAACTACAGAACTCGGCGTAATTGCAACACTTTCCAGTAACTGTGGGCGTGATTCTTAACAGAAACATGATAATAGGGTAGCCTTGTGGCTTCAACTGAACGACATGACTCTAAACGGCAAGTGGTTTCATTAAGACGGCGCCACCTGGCTTACCACCATAGCTGCCAGATTTGACGATTTATCGTCATTTTGACGATTTTGTGCTCCAAAAATATCTTATTGACGATGTGACGATTAATGCCCTTATTTTGACGATTTTTAGAAATTAAAAACTCACATGATATTCTTTACTTTAGCCACTTTAAGCTTTATATTTACTTTGCTGTTATAACTACTGCAAATTTAAGTGATGATTTTTCTGTATATTATATTTTTTTCTTAAAAGCCAAAAAATTACGGAACGGAGTTCCACATACGAATAGTTCGACTAAAGAACGAATTTTGTCTGTAATGCAGTGTGCGAACCACTGGCCAATCGACAACATAAGTATTTGCTAGCCGAGAAAGGCGAGTGTTACGTAGGAATACATGAGTCTCGGGAACAAGTCCCTCATTTCGCTCGAGCAAAATCCGTTATAATAGCGATAGAACAGTGAAACACAAACCACATTGCAACGATGCTCCATTGAACCATTAACGGGCAACTTCGCCCTCTCTTGTACGCGGTCGAGAAGTCTCAAAATAGACGTTGAGGCACCGGCCTATACATGAGAGTTGTATAATACAGTTGTGGAATACAACTTGTATTCCATTCTCTTTCGGATATAAGTGGTGTTAATTTTAAGAAGATCAGATGAAGTGGTATTTCTGGCACTCTCTCAAGAAACTAAGGCACTGAAAAATATGTCGGTTCTAGCGAACATCACACTGAATTTTTAATGCCGATTTTGTGATGATTATTTTTACGATTTTTATGAACGTCTTTGAAGATTTTGACTTTCTTTTTTTTCTTCTAATATTTGACGATTTGATTTATCTGGCAGCTATGCTTACCACGCATGCCATAATCAATTTATTTCAGTAAAGATTTCCACAATAAATAAATTCTGATTACAGCTAGACGCACACACGCATACATAATTGGTCTTTACAATCCTTTAGACAGGATCACGACCTAGCTTCTCAATATCACTTTGTATGTTGTGTGTGTTAATTTGATCCATAAGTGACGGCCTACAGTTTAAAGCATAGATGCCCATTTCATAGTGCTTTTGCGCAAGCTAAAAACACACATATTCTTATTCTCTTTGGTTAGTCGTCACTCAGACAGCGACGAATGCACACGCGTAGCGGGTGTACGATTTTTTTTGTAATATTTTTTGATTAAAGCACTGAAAAAAAATTTACTATGACTTACGAAACATATTTTATGATATAAAATGCGTTTGGTGATGCTCAATGCATTTTTGTTATAAAATATTGAAGGAATGTAGAGAATATGCTTTTAGAAGGCACTATTGTTCTTATCATAGTGATATGTATGATTTTAATGAGATATTTTGTAAAAATAAAAAAATTTATTTGGAAAAATTGAATGAGTGGTTACTTGAAGAAGAAAACAATGGAAAAACCTCAGAAAATAAAATGTTAAAAACGGAGTTATCAAGCTTAATAAGCTTGGATATTGTTAGGCATGGTAGACCATTTTCTGATGGGGGGAGTTCATTAAAAAAATTTTAAATAAATGTTTTCAAAAACTTAATTTTAAGCTTATCGAAAATCTTCCATTGTCACGCAGTAGTGTTATTCGCCGCACTGATCTATTTGGGGCATCTTTAGAAGCCGCCATTGTAGAAAAATTTCTATTCCAAATTTTATTGTAAATTCCGCTTTTTGGATTTTTTCCGTACATTTTATTTCAGTTTACACAACTTTTCTTTCAGTGCAGTTCTCTCTCGCTCACCAATACTACTACAGTTTTAGTTTTGGGCATCCCTGGTTTAAAGTCAATTCCGAACAACAGATTGTTGAGAAACTTTTCGTGGCGAATTTTTTATTTATTTTTATTTACTTGTTTTTGTTCAGAAATCTGCTGAGAGAAAGTCACCGAAGAAATGTTCTTCATATTTTCGTGGTGATGTCTAACATCGAGTTTGAACCGTGGCCCCACGTCTAATAAGCCAATACACTACCTACTAGACTACTATGGCGACTATTACGTCATATATGTAATTACAGTTTCTAGTTGGCATTTATAAAGTCTTTTTTCAAGTCGCTTTTGGCTAAAAATGTTTTGTTATGAAATTCTGGGTGTCTCAGAATTCTTTTTCTTGGATTTCCAAACCCCATCTTCATCTGCATCTTCAGCAGAAGTCATTATAAAGTATTTTCAGTCAGGGCGTGTACACCTAGAGGACAGTGTCCTGTTGTAACCGCTATGAGATTCCCTAGATGAAAATTCTGTTCAACATATCCTCCATATAGGGCCTGATTTATCTGGTGTCGGGTGTTCTTTATCCCATTTTAATTTTACCAATGAATGAAGTTTTTGTGAAACCATTCTTCAGATTTTGTTGGAAATATCTGACCTGAGATTTGAAGCGGAGCCTCATGTCTAATAAGCCAACACACTGCTTACTAGACTACGGCAACTAAACACCGAATGATTATCTTCTTTTAGATATTGTGAAATATGTATCAGGTTTAAGCGAAATTAAAAACTCATTAAGCTTCATAAAAAACTATGCTCTGATCGCTCTTGTCAAATGTCTTGAAAGGTTCTAGAAGCATCAATCTAAATCCTAACAAAATACACTACAAAATCTGTTTTGTTCTCCACTGTAAATCAATGTGAAAAAGTACTTGTATTTTCTACTCACTTTACGCGCTTACTACGTACATACATACATACCTACGTATGTATGTTTGTATGTATGTTCATATATAAATTCGTTTATAAAAATTATAAAATGTATGCCAAAGTAGATGAAAAGAAGAAAAACAAAAGTAAAAATACAAACAACAACAACAAACAGCAGCAGCAATAACAACAACAAAAAATGCATCTCAACATGTTTATTCAATTATCCATAAAAAAAAAGAAAAAAAAAAAACTCAAACAAAAGTGACCTCATTGATCTGCTTGCTCTACTCTGCCATAATGCTGCGATTGTGAGTAAACCCGCTGAACAATTGTCTGACGTCAGAAATGTCAATAATTAATAAAAAAAAAAAACAAAAAAAAAAAACAAAAAAAAAACAAAATGAAAAAGAATAGAAAAAAAATCAATAACAAATGAATTTAAATACCGATATTCTCATAAACCAAAATGGTTGTCTGTTGTATGAGTGTGTGTGTGTGTGTATGAGTATTAATAAGCATTAAAAATTAACTGCAATTATGATTAGATTCGCGATAAATTCATTTAATCGAGAGTCTAAAAAAAATGGTAAATAAATTATCGAATTCTTTACCTGTTAGATGTGCATACATACATATACTGTGAGCGTCAAAAGAAAGTGTACAATGCAAAAAAATATACATTAATAAATTACCGTTAATTTTTTTTTTTTTTTTCAAATTATTTTATTGCCAGTTTTTAAAATTGAAACAAGAAGAAAAGAATTAGAAAAAATTTGGAAATATTGTAAAATTTTTTCGGGCACTCTCCTTAATACCCCATTTACACTACAGCGAAATCTAGTACTTATGAGATTTCGAGCCAAATCTAGTTGATTTTAACTAGATTTCCCATACAAAACAAAATCTACTTATTTAGTAGATTTCGGCAAAATCTACTTAAAATCTAGTAAAAATAAAAATGCAACTATGTGTTTTGCCAAATAGTACTTAAAAATACAACGCTGCGCAGGAAAAAAATGACAGTTCAATTTAAAAATATGTACCCAGTCCATTCTGCTTAAGGGTCCGCCAAATAACTTTTTTTTGTTTTTGAAAATGCTTTAAAAAAAACTACTGAATATTTTCTCAAATTTCTTTTTTTATTTGAAAGTACAATCCTTCCGGTTAATAATGGAAAATAAATGATTATGCGTTTTCGCTTCGCTAAGTGGGCCTGCGATCGACTTACAGAAGATGCCGATTTTGGCAAAAAAAAAAATCATCTTTTCAGATGAAGCTCATTTTAGTCTTGGCGGGTATGTAAACAAGCAAAATTGTCGCAGACATTGAAAATCCGACGCACCCAAAACGAGTTACTGTTTGGTGCGGATTTTGGTCCAGAGGCATAATTGGGCCACCTCGGAGCTGCGATTTGACACCGTTGGACTATTATTTGTGGGGTGCCGTTAAAGATAAGTGTTACGCCGACAAGCCACAGACAATTGACGCTTTAAAGGACAATATTCGTGAGGCCATTGGTGAAATACAGCTGCACACAATCGATAATGTGCTTAAAAATTGGACCGATCATGTAGGCTACTGCATGGCCAGCCGAGACAGCCATTTGAATGAAATTATTTTCCATTATTAACCGGAAGGATTGTACTTTCAAATAAAAAAAGAAATTTGATAAAATATTCAGTAGTTTTTTTTTAAAGCATTTTCAAAAAAAAAAAAAGTTATTTGGCTGACCCTTTATTTAGCAGTTGTATGTAGTAAAACTTTTGCATTATTTTTTAAATCATATATTCATGCTGACGTGTTTTTTTTTTGCACCAACATTATTTCTGATTGGATCTTATTTGGTCTTGATGAAAACGATACTAAATTTTTCATTTTTGAAAAATTGGAAATATTATTTTCTTTTAAATTTCAGTCAGCTGTTTTTGTTATTAAAATGAAATCTTGCTACTGTCAAATAAATCCACTGTAAACGATCTAAATTTTGAGCAAGATTTGAAATCTAATCTACTAGATTTCGCTGTAGTGTAAATGGGCTATTAGTGGAAAACTTGAGTTGAGATTGTTAGAATTTTATCCATAGTGTACACTTTCTTTTGACGCTCACTGTACGTATATGCATTGTATGTATGTATTAGAGATCAGCAATGAGTATTCAAAAAGATAAGTAGAATCGATTCATACTCATAATTTCTGATTCTTATACGCATTCATACTTATTTTAATATCATGGAACCCCTCTACTCATATTCAAAGTTTGAAGTACTCATCATCATATTCATACTTAACAACACGTATGATGTTGTTGATTTCGACTCTCCATAACTCAACATAATACAAAAATTACAAAATAGGTATGATTCGCGTACGAACACTAAAATACTCACTAGAAGGTTGTGTGTTTGCTTTGCTTGCTGCTCTGTCTTTTTTGCTTATGTGTCTTATTCCTTTTTTTTTTTTTTTTTTGTAAATGCAACAATAACTAAGGCTGTAAATTATAAGTATTATAAGTATATTTCTAAAGCTATGAATCTAACTGAGTAGGCTTATGAATCAAACATATTTCGAATGGTATGAGTTTGATGTTAACGTTGTACGCATACTCATTGCAACTTGTACTTATAAATCAACATTGTAGTGACTACGAATGAATCAGAGAACATGGTTAAATTTCAGTATTGTTGACTCACTTATATTCAAAATTTTATGAGTGCTTATGAGTAGCGAAAAAACGATTCATTGCTGATCTCTGATGGGTATGACAAAAATAACCTGGTTTTCAGCCAGGTGTTGTCTTCTGGGATGCATTAATGTCTTATATGTTTTAAAAAATCATCATCAAAACATCAAAACAAAATACAAAAAGTATTTATTCGACGATTTCCTCTCAGCAGATTTCTGGCAAAAACTCTGAGAGTAAATAAAATTGCCCTGAAAAGTTTCTCAAAAAATCTATCGTTCGGAGTCGACTTTAAACTGTAGGTCCCGCCACTTATGTATAAAATTAACACACACAACATAAGTGGTGTGAGAAACTAGGTCAATAATCCGGACCGAAGTGTTGTAATGACCAATTATGTATGTATGTATGTTTTAAAAAATTGCTCATCCTCATACATACATCAGTAATTAGTCATTACAACACTTCAGTCAAGATTATAATCTAACTTCTTATGTTGCGTGTGTTAATTTGACAAATGAGTGGCGAAACCTACAGTTTAAGGTCGCCACCGAACGACAGATTTTTTGAGAAACTTTTCATGGCAACTTTATTTTGCTCTCAGAGTTTTTGCCAGAAATCTGATGAGATGCAGTTGCCGAAGGAATACTTTTCGTTTTTCGTTTTGTTAAAGATGTCTGACAAGGAATTTGAACCGTGGCCTCACGTCTAATAAGCCAACACTCTACTTACTAGACTACGGCTCATCCTCATTGTCACAAAATCTACATGCAGGCCTCGAGACAACCCCCATTCTAAATAAATGTATTCTGAGTCTACAGTAAGCTGTCCAAAGATCGGTTACCAATCTCACATTGTTGCCTTATTTATCCAACAAAAGCGTTTAAGCTTACCTCCTGGCAAGCTCTCCTAGTTGCTTATCGCCACGAATCTTTGCATGACCTGTTATCAAGCAGATGGTAACCTATTTCTGCCTACCAAAACGACTCAATTTTCCCATACATTCTCATACTAGTTTGGATTTTACCTCATTAATGCCATATGCTCGAATGCAGCCTGACTGTCAGATAGTATTACTATGTCATGTCCTGTGTATCTTCTATCCAAGTTGGCATAGACTCCGGCTTGAAAGATGGCCGCGAGTTTCAACATGGGCTTGAAAGATTTCATGCTGAGAACACAAAAACCTGCACTTGTTCCAAGATTCGTTTCAAAAACCTAATTTTATACTAAAAAATACATACATAATTGGTCATTACAACCCTTCAGTCAGGATTACGACCTAGCTTCTTACATCACTTATATTGTGTGTGTTAATTTTATACATAAGTGGCGGGACCTACAGTTTAAAGTCGACTCCGAACGACAGATTTTTGAGAAGCTTTTCATGGAAATTTTAATACTCTCAGAGTTTTTGCCAGAAATCTGCTGAGAGGAAGTCGCGGAAGAAATATTTTCATAATTTCGTTTTGATGTCTGAGCTGGGATTCGAACTCGGGCCTTCAGTCCAATAAGCCAACACACTACCTACTAGCTACAGCGACTTCACTAAAAAATAGTCCTTCTAATAATCGAATATTCAGTTTCCAGATTATTTCATTAATTTTTGTTACAAACTTTCATTGTGAAGCTACTGTTTCTGTCCAGACAATAGTCAAGGCAGGAGCTTTCAGTCAATCAATTCCTTAGGTCACGAAAACGCATAATGAATTTCATGTTCGACTTGTCTACCATGAACTTGACCACAGTCTCCAAAGAATTAATCTACAGTACCATATGCAATAGATATAAATCTATCAGGCCTTCCAATGCCTTTGTAGGGCATTCCCCCGGTTATGCAAGTCACGATAGTCTGTGTATGTATTTTGTTCAACTCTATTTGAACGGTTATCAGATTTGTTTTATGTGACCAGACAATTTGCCTCATATCGCCAATTAACCAATCAACCAGATGTTAAATTTATAAGAATTAAAAGAAAACTTTTTTTTTAGAATAAAACGATAATCTTAGTTATTGCACGATTGTTATTATTACAAATTACTATTGCTGTTATCGAAAGATGGCAAGGTTGTCACTTAAATTCATAATCGTGGCGTGAATATTTTTTTGTTCATTTTAAATATTATTTTAGTTTCCAAAAGTCAAAAGCGTTATGCTATATACTCGTACACAGACAACATTCGCATTTTGTTCACACACAACATCCAGCCAGCACTCGGAACAGCTGTGTGTTGGACAAACGTTTTAACACTTACAACTTGTCTTTGTTAATAAATATGTATGAGAGAAAAAAAAACATTACGAAAACAACTACAAAAAAAAAAGAAAAAAACAATTTAAAAACACCCATATTATTTGTTGTTTATTATTGTACATATAATTTGTTGTTAAATTCTGTTCAACAAAAGAGTCGTTTAATAATGTCGCAAAGTAATTTAGAAATTGAGTAGCCATAGTAGAGTAGCAGCCTTGACTGTGCGTCTTTATTTACAACCAACCATATGGAGGAGCACAATACAATACTCACATCCAACCATCCATTAGAGACGAATGTGGTTTTTCCGCTGTGTGCGATGGAAAATTGAATTCAGTTTTAGGAAAATACAATACATGTATGTATGTATGTACATATGTATGTATGTATGTATATGTTTATATACATATACATATACGTATGTATATAGGAATTGATTTAGAAGAGTTCTCAAAAATCTGTGATGATTTGTAAATCTGAAATGATTGTTTATTTGTTGTATTCATATTAAAATTGTAAAAATGCAAAAATAAAATAAAATGATGTACGGATGTATGTATATATGTATATGTATGTATATATACTATGTATACATACAGCCATGGACATTAAATTAGCACAAAATTCATATATAGTTTGATTGTGAATTTTTTCTCATTTGTATCCTAATTAGGCCAATTGTTTTGGTCTGGAATGTTGTACGATGACATCTAGCTGTTGTTTAACAAAAAATATTACCGTTATCGTAAAAATTTTTTGTTTTGACTGCTAATTTGTATCAGTAGCTAAATTCGAGCTGGACAGTAAATTAGCACAACGTGCATAAAAGTGTTTTAGGTACAAGCTTTGTTCAAGTATTTTTATTCTTACGGTATATTCTTTTAATTTTATGGCATTTATAGTAATTTTTTTAAAAAATGGGACGTTGAAAAGTTTGCTCGCCAGAGGAGAAGCTCGTTATCGTTGACTTGTAGAATGATGGGAAAAACCTGGCTGAAATTGCCGAAATTTCGAATTGCTCGCGAAAAATGATTTATAACGTACGTGATCATTTCCTTCAAAGCAAACATAATAATGTCGCAGAAAACAAAAAACGAAAGCCATGTGTCAAGGAAACAACCGAAGTCGTGGACCGTGCTATTGTCCGGAAGTCAAAGAGGGAGCCCCTATCATGTCGTCACGCGATATTTTGAACGAAATTAATTCTCAATTTAGGTTAAATTTATCGGACAGGCTCATACGATGACGTCTTAATCACGGAAAGCTCTTTGGACGCTCTTGCCGAAAGAAGCCACTTCTACCAAAAGAAAAATATAGTCAAGCGTTTAACGTTTGCTCGCACCCACAAGGGTACAGATCTCCCATTCTGGATAAAATATTTTGGAGTGATGAAACAAAGATAAATCGTATGGGACCAGATGGTAGAGTGGTTGTTTAACGGCCAGAATTAAATCAACGCTATACTCAAAGGATCATAATGCATGGTCGAGAAAGCACAATGACGTGGGGAGCATTTTCATGGCACGGTGTAGGTCCCATTGTGAAAATTAATGAAAAAATGAATGCCAGTTTTATTCATATTTTTGCAACACAGTGGCCGCAAACACACATCTAAGCTAGCTAAGGATTGATTTTATAAAGTGCACATTCCCGTTTTAGACTGGCCGGCGCAAAGTTCTGACTTAAACTCGATAGAAAACCTCTGAAACGATGTGAAATTTACTATTGCTCAACAAAAGTACAAAAATTTGGACGTTTTTGTGGATTGGAGTACGGGACGCTTGGTACTCGATTCCCAAAAATCTTTTCCAAAGAACTTTGTCCCTTAGATGCCACGCGGTGCTTGAAAATAGAGGCTACTTTACTAAATATTGATCAAATAAACAGAAAACATTAATATTTTTACTATTTATTAAAATATGTTATTTTTATTCCAGAAATTTTAATTTGTGCTATTTTACTGTCCAGCTAAAATCTAGCGTTTGAGATGTTGCAGGTCTTAATGAGCAGACGATTGGCAATTTCGCCAAAATTTTTGTTTTTTTTTTTTTAAAGAAGAATATGCATCTTAAGTTTCTATGTTTAAATTTTTTATGAATAGACCTAAAATACTATAAAAAATCTGATTGTTTTTATAATGAAGTTTTATGCTAATTTAATGTCCATAGCTGTATGTATTGCTGGGCCCAATACTATGGAACACCATGTATGATGGTGTACTGAGGCTTCGGCTTCCGACGGGCGCACTAATATTCGGATTTGCGGACGATATTGCCTTCACTGTGAGGGGTAAGCACCTTGACGAATTGGAACGAACGTGCAATACAGCGGTTGCCAAAGTTAGAAGCTGGATCGCGAGTATATTTCTGAAACTTGCTGATCATAAAACGGATGTCGTATTAATAAGCAGTAGGAAGAAAATAGAACACATCACCATAACCGCCGGCGAACAAAGGATAACATCGAAGCAGTCTATCAAGTACATACTTAGGAGTTATAATTGACAACAGGCTCTCATTCAAGGAACACCTGGCGTATATTAGTAGGAAGTGCGCGGCAACAACAGGTGCACTCGCGCGGATAATGCTTAACTTGGGAGGTCCGACACAGGAGAAGAGGCAATTACTGATGAGAGTGGTTAGATCGATTGCTCTATATCCAGCTCCCATATGCGCCGAGGCTATGGATAAGAAGACATATAGGATAGGAGTGGATGCCGCCTACAGGAGATCTGCCCTCCGAGTAATTTCTGCCTTCCGCACAGTATCTACGAATGCAGCCTTGGTGATTGCGGGGATGATGCCGCTTCGATTATTAGTAGATGCTCGTAGAGAAGAAAAATCATTTGACAAGTAGGAGAACGGGACTAGTGCGCCCTGATCGGGTGGATGTTGATGCGATGTTTAAGTGGCAGCGCGATTGGACATCTTCCACAAAGGGAAGATGGTCTTACCGGTTGATACCAAACATAGAAGAATGCACTAGAAGGAGACATGCACATACATAAATGGTCATTACAACCCTTCAGTCAGGATTATTGACCTAGTTTCTCACGCCACTTTTGTTGTGTATGTTAATTTTATACATAAGCGGCGGGACCTACAGTTTAAAGTCGATTCCGAACGACAGATTTTTTGAGAAACTTTTCATGGCAATTTTATTTACTCTCAGAGTTTTTGCCAGAAATCTGCTGAGAGGAAATCGCCGAAGAAAATACTTTTTGTATTTTGTTTTGATGTCTGGCCTGGGGCTCGAACCCTGGCTTTACGTCTAATAAGCCAACACACTACCTACTAGACTATGGCGACTTCAAGAAGGAGACATGGCAAGGTAAATTTTTACCTCACTCAGTTCTTGACGGGCCACAGATGCTATAGGTCATACCTCTACAAGTATGGGAACGATGTGGATGAAGCGTGTCCATCATGTCATAACACGAGCAAAACAGCGGAGCATGTATTCTTTACGTGCCCGCGCTACGAATACCAACGAAATTTCTTGGAGAGGACGATTGAATCCCAGGTGACCCCCGATAACGTGGTTAACCTGATGCTAATATCTAGCGAAAACCTGGAACGCGGTATGTTTCTTCGCGAAGGAAGTTCTGATGCAACAGAGAATATTAGAGAGAGCAACAACAGCAGAAATGGATAGCAGCACTCGCTGAATCTTTACCTCACCCGATGTAATACTTGATTGTGGTCCCGGAAGGGGGGGGGGGGCGACTTAATGGAAGTGTGACGAACTTGGTTGGGTTTAGTACGTATGCGTTTAGCAAGCCGGGAGTAAGTTTTGCGGCGAATCGTTCACATTGGTAGACCAGGCTACCAATGTCTTTCGAAGATTCCGAACCATTAGCTCGTAAAGCTATAAAAAAAAAAAATAAAAAAATACTATGAATACGTATAGTTGTGAACCAAAATTGATTTCATTTGAAAGACAACAATGTAAAGATCATTTTAGATCGATTCATTCATGTAAACGATCTACAAATTTTCCCATGCAATAGTTTTTGTAAATGTGTAAAAATGGAATGAGAATAACCGCATGCACTTGGTCAATTGAAAAACTGGCCAGAGTCCGACAGTCCGGGCTGTCTTATGAGATTCAATATTTGAGTATCTTATGTCACTAGTCATGAGTCCAAATCAGGACTGCCAGAGGGAAATTTTTTAGAGAAGCCCAGTTCACAGTCTATGACAGCATAATTCTATCAACTGATCCATAATTTTCTGTCTTATTTCTACATTTTTACTGTCATAGTGTATGTATATCACCTTTACAATCTGGAGGACTTCGTCCTCATATACATAAAACATCATGAGTTGTAGATTTCTTCATTAAAAAAATCATTGAAAAAGGTCGTACAACATCTACCAGTCAAATGAAAAACCAATTTCAATTTGTGTAATTGCGAAATAACGTTTCATAGAAAAGCAGTGGAAGCCGCTATATTTAGTCGATGACCAGGAAAAAAAAAAAACTTTTGGAACAGCAAAGGACCAAAAAGGCTAGGCTTGGGTGGCGCCAAAGCCGAAATGGCTTGAAAAACAGTTCTGGTTTTTGACAAATCCGAGTTCAATTTAAAAAATTTAAATAAGATAAAGTGGGAACGAAGGTTATTAGGAGCAAAACAAAATCCTAAGTATAGGGCTATTTATTTCGTGGTTTCAAAAGTATAGGACTGGAATTCGACATCTGTCAAACTAAGTTGTGAAACCAATTTTTTTTCTTTTCAGTTGAAAGTCTGACATTGACGAAAATGGATCGCTTAACTATGACACAACGCATAAAAATTATCAAAACCTACTACAAAAGTGGTAATTCTGCCACAGCCACGTATCGAACAAAATTTTCTTCAGCGATGAAGCACATTTCACACTCGGTGGGTATGTTAATAAACAAAATTGTCGTATTTGGGGTTCTGAGAATCCTCAAGTAATTGAAGAGAGGCCATTACATCCAGAAAAAGTCAATGTTTGGTACGCTCTTTGGTCCGAAGGTGTGATTGGACCTTACTTCTTCGAAAACGACGATGGAACGACTGTCACCGTCAATTCGTAGCGTTATGGTCATATGATAACTGACTTTTTTTTTGCCTGCTATTGAAGAATACGACTTGGAGAATATGTGGTTTTAACACACACATGCCACATGCCACACAACTCGAGCGAATATGGCTTTATTGCAAGAGACATTTCCTGGCCGCGTAATTTCTCGTCGTGGCGATATCAACTGGCCACCGAGATCATGCGATTTGTTACCATTAGACTTTTTTTTGTGGGGCTACGCGAAAGACCGTATTTATGCAGATAAACCTTCAACTCTTTAGCACTTCAAAACCAACATTCGTCAAGTTATGGCTGAGATACCGCCCAATATGTGTCAAAAAGTGATGGAAAATTACCTCAAAAGAATCAATGCTCGCAACACTTCGCGTGGAGGTCATTTAACTGATGTAGTTAAATGTCAACGTTCAAACTTTACAATAAAAGAGAAATATCATGAACAAAATATTTTATATGTGTTTTATTTACGTTTACTTTTGAAACCACGAAATGGATAACCCGGTATTATACAACAGATGTTGGTCAGTATAATGGTCTGGGGTTGTTTTTCTAGCCAAGCAATTGAGCCGATTTATAGTATTCGTGGAATAATGGATCAATTCATGTACCGTGACTTATTACAAAATGTAATGCAGACGGAGAGATGCCACTCTAATGGCAGTACCAACGGGACAACGATACTAACTTTAGAGATTCTAAAGAATGACAAATGATAAATAGGATCAAAGTGCCCTCTCAATCTCCTGATCTCAATTCTATTGAGCACTTATGCAGGATTGTTAATTTGAAAATAATTTTGGAAAATTATTGAACTAAGAAAAGATTTATTTTCAGTGTGTAAAAATACTCAAGGAAGGAATAATTTGATATCTTTAAAATTGGTCATTACAACCCTTCAGTCAGGATTACGACGTAGCTTCTCACACCACTTATGTTGTGTGTGTTAATTTTACACATGAGTGGCGGGACCTACAGTTTAAAGTCGTCTCCAAACGACAGATTCTTTTGAGAAACTTTTCACGACAATAATTATTTGTTTTCAGAGGTTCTGTCAGAAATCTTTTGAGAAAAAGTTGCTGAAAAATAGATTTTTTCATATTTTATTATGTTCGAAATGTCTGTCTGGGGTTTGAAACGTGGCCTTATGTCTAATAAGGCAACACTCTACCCACTAGACTACGGCGACTACAACAACAGTGATATGCATCCCCCTTATTAGCGTATGCTTTAGTAATGACTGGTACTATATGTATGGCCGCAATTTACTTTTTTCATTAGAAAAAAAAATTAAGCTCAGACATGTCAAGGTAGATTCATACAAAAGCAATTAATAATCGCATTTCATATTAACATTGTAAACATAATCATCAGCATCATAAGTATTTTATAATGCAAGTACTTTAAATATCGGGTCCGCCATCTAACGTTTTTTTTTCAACTAGTGCTTATTTGGTGAATGGTAACACTTAGCTCATGTCTGATTTGACAGATAATTAGTTTTATCCTTCCGCTGAACGAATATGGTTGTGTATACGTGTATACTTTGAAAATCATGGTAATGTTGCAGAATGTGTGCGAAAATTGCCTACGGATTTTGGAAGAAGAGAAGCACCGTCAGCTCCGTATGTTCGTTATCTTGTGAAAAAAGTGAAAGAAACTGGCATCCTCATCGATAAACCAAAGCCAAAAACAGTGCGTACACCCGAGAATATTGCTGCTGTGGCAGAAAGTTTGCGTGAAGCGCCATCAACATCAATTCACCGTCGTTCTCAACAATTGAACATTTCGGAGACATCATTGAGACGAATTTTGCATAAAGAACTTGGTATAACGCCATACAAAGTCCAATTGGTTCAGGAGTTGAAGCCAATTGACCATCCAATGCGTTTTCGCTTCGCTAAGTGGGCCTGCGATCGACTTACAGAAGATGCCGATTTTGGCAAAAAAAAATCATCCTTTCAGATGAAGCTCATTTTGATCTTGGCGGGTATGTAAACAAGCAAAATTGTCGCATTTGGGGCACAGAAAACCCGCACGCATACATTGAAAAGCCGACGCACCCAAAACGAGTCACTGTTTGGTGCGGATTTTGGTCGAGAGACATAATTGGGCCATTTTTCTTCGAAAATGAGCAAGGAGTGGCCGTTACAATCAATGGCGATCATTATCGGGTCATGTTGAACGAATTTTTGTTCACAAAAATTAAAGAGGAGGATATTGGCAACATTTGGTTTCAACAGGAAGGCGCTATGTGCCACACAGCCGAAGCTATACTCGATGTTTTGCGCCCTGTTTTTGAAGATCGCATTATCAGCCGCAGAGCTGATGTCGTTTGGCCACCTCGGAGCTGCGATTTGACACCGTTGGACTATTATTTGTGGGGTGCCGTCAAAGATAAGTGTTACGCCGACAAGCCAGAGACAATTGACGCTTTAAAGCATCGTTTACCATTTCATAGCACAATTGTGCTGAGAGAACTCACACGCATTCTTGTGTTTTTTGATTTAGTTGTCGATCAGACTGCGACAAGAACACATGTGCGGCGGATGCTTTACCATTTTTTTCAGAATGACACTCAAAAAATATTGTATGTTAAAAGATGCCTTATATATTTTGTCGCATAGTATAATTTTTTTAAATGCTTTAGAATGCTTGCTTTTTCTCTATTAATAAAAAATGGTTTATTATTTTTTTTATTTTTATTTATCTAAAAACATGGTCTAATTTTTAAGCCAAAGTTGGATACCTTTACGATCTTTTAATAAAAAATGGATTTTTTTATTTTATTTTTATTTATCTAAAATTATTAAGCCAAAGATAGATAGCTTTACATATGTAAGTTGATAAAATGAAAATCAAAATAACGTATATTACAAACACTTTTCTATGGCTGTAAATAAATCAATTCTCTCAATTTATTTTCTCTCTCTTACTCACTAATACATAACCAAAAAATTTTTGGTAAACCCTGCTTTAAAGGACAATATTCGTGAAGCCATTGGTGAAGTATAGCTGCACACAATCGATAATGTGCTTAAAAATTGGACCGATCGTGTAGGCTACTGCATGGCCAGCCGAGGCAGCCATTTGAATGAAATTATTTTCCATTATTAACCGAAAGGATTGTACTTTCAAATAAAAAAAGAAATTTGAGAAAATATTCAGTAGTTTTTTTTTAAAGCATTTTCAAAAAAAAAAAAAAAAAAAAGTTATTTGGCGGACCCTTTATTAAAATATCCAATTCAATCAACTGAATTCATATTAAATTTTTCTTAGTGTTTTGCAAACTTTCAATTTCTTATAATTTTTAAAGAATTCATTATTCATTTACTATGATTTCAAAGTGGCTAATTTGTCTGAAAATCATTATTTATTCACGTTTTACATTTTATATTCCAATAATGATTATTGGAACGATCTTAACATAATAAGTGTGTGTAATTTTATTCATGTCACACATTAAAGGTAATAAATTTTGTGAAAAAAAACAAAAAAAAAAAAATACAAACACAAAATATACGATTGCGAGCAAGAAATTACAAATAATTTCGGAAATTATTGTCGTGTTTGAAATTGTTACTTTTAAATTAGTTTTCATACCATACATAGTTTGTTGATTAGTATGAGAATATATTTTCGAATATTATTATATATACAACACAATATAAAAATAATGTTTTTTTTTTTTTTAGAATAAATTGTGTTTGTGTTTTTATTATACAATTAATAACTACTTAAGAAAGAAATAAAATAATAACACTCCCAAACTTGAGAGATACATACATACATATGTACATACAGTGGACAGCAAAAGTCTTAGTACTCCAATATATTTTGACAATTTCATGAATTTTAACCAACAGTTTGTATAAGAAATTAAGGCTTTTATATTTGGGCAATTTCGTGTCAAGTGACCCAATTTTTAAAATCGATGTCTTTGGATGAAATTTGCACCAACGTTAGTACTATTGGATAGTAGGCCAGGCGCAAATTTTCAGCTCTATCAGTCAACAACTGCCGGACTTAGAGGGGGTCAAAGTTGGACATTTTGGTCATACAGGGTTTTTTTAAAATGTGTGTAACTTTTCACCTATTGGTCCTAGCAAAAATTTTCCAAAGGATATTGGATAGCTATTTCTTCAATCTTTCCAAAAATAATTTTTTTAATTTTTAAAAAATTTGTTTTTTTATTTTTTCTTTAAAATTCATTTTTTTTTAATTTTTTTTCAATTTGCCCTTTTTTTTTTTTTTTTTTTTTTTTTGATAAAATTCGCACGCTAAAGCTTTTCCACTCGCATCCCATTAAGTAACCACAAAGCTCTTAAAGGAAAAGAACTAAGCTATCTTTGAGCAAAAAAAAAACATCCATTAAAAAAAATATAGTGCATATATTGTAAAATTTAAAAATTTTGGTTTTGAGTTAAAATATTTTTTTTTATAGATATGTCTCTTGCTACTAAGTGCCCACAAAGATCTTAAAGGAAATGGTTTAAATTTTCTTTTGAGGAAAAATAAAAAAAAAAACTTTTCGAAAAAAATGGGGGAAAATGAAAATGGTACATGCGCCAAATATTGAAAAATCTTATTCTTGAGTTAAAAAAATAATTTTTTTGATAGATATCCCACTCGCATCCCATTAAGCGATTATGAAGGCCTTAAAGTAAATTTTATAAGCTTTCTTTTAAGCAAAAAAAAGGCCCAAATTGAAAAAAAATTAAAAAAAAAATTAATTTTTTAAAAAAAATAAAAAAAAAAAAATTTTCAAAATTAAAAAAATTATTTTTGGAAAGATTGAAGAAATAGCTATCTAATATAAAATTTTTGCTAGGACCAATAGGTGAAAAGTTACACACATTTTAAAAACACCCTGTATGACCAAAATGTCCAACTTTGACCCCCTCTAAGTCCGGCAGTTCTTGACTGATAGAGCTGAAAATTTGCGTCTGGCCTACTATCCAATAGTACTACCGTTGGTGGAAATTTCATCCAAATCGAAAGACATCGATTTTAAAAATTGGGTCACTAGACACGGAATTGCCCATTTATTTTATTAATTTATTTCTGTTTTATTATAAAACAAACAATTTTTTTAATGTTTTTCATAAAACAAGAGAAAAATAATGAAAAGTTTCAAATGACTCCATAGGTATCCCCAAGGAGAACTCTAAGTAAATTTAAAATTCAAAGGCCTAATATATGAAAATGTTATCCCTTGTATTTAGTACAATATGCCTTGAGGTCAAGTACTCCATTTAACCCATTTGAGAATTGAATGTACAAGTTATGTTTAGTGTTTTCTGGTGGCACAATGTGCAAGTTTTTCGGTTGACTTTTGTTTAAGGTTTAGCGATTACGTAACCGTTCCACAGAGGGGCATTTTGCCTGAAAACCTGGCCAAAATTAATAGAAGTGTTTCATGAGTTAATGGCTGGAATTTTTTAATAGTGTTAGTAATAATTAGGGCCAAGGACGAACCCAATTGATTTCGCTTCAAATCGGTCCGTGATTTCGCCTAGCCCCCATACAAATTCCCCTCGAAATTGCACTTATTTACACATAATTCTGGTAATTATGATCGGATTATAAGTGGCACTAGGTACCACATACGGTCCATTAAGAAAATCAAACATACATCTCATATTGTTGTAATAGTCGAATTAAGTTTTTAATGTTCTCTGATAATTAATATTTATTTTACATTATTTAATACTTAACTTAAAAATACTTATAATAAAAAGTGAAACTAAATACAATCATTAAAATTGTTATCATTTTCATCATCAATGTGAGGCAGGAGTAATTTAATAGTATCTGATGAAAATGCTTTTCTATTCCTTCGCGATTTTTGTGTACTGCAGCTTATAAAAGGCTCACTGCTTGAAAGTAACCTATCAATCGAGCTCAACATTACACTGTTATGGCGTTATTTCCACACGATTATGGCGTTATTGCACTTGAGACTCATTCTATTGAGAAATAAGGCCATATGGCTTTATTGCCTATGGCTTTATTAGACTGAATTTGAATTTTTCAAAAAAAAAAAGTAAAAATTTTCAAAAAATCGCCAAAAATAATTGCCCAAATTTGTGCAAACTTGTTTTTTTTGTTCCTGAATGTAGAGAGTTCATATTTTCTTGTGTTATTTAACATTATACTACTAAAAACTACTTTCACCTTTAAAATCCTTATCTTTTTTTTAGGTAGGGCTATTAGTTTAGCCACAAAAAAATATCATATAAACCTAATAAAATTTCAAAAAAACACCAAAAACGCATTTAATTCTCTTCACTTTCCTGACTTTGACATCGTCTCAAATCTACAAATCTCAACTTAAAGTCGTGAAAATTCACTATATAATGAAGAATTTTGTTGTCTATCGTCTATTGTCTGCATACTCAGTTTCTTAAATTTCTTTAAATTCATTTTTGCCTTTTTGGCCAGGTTTTCAGGCAAAATGCCCCTCTGTGCGTTCTTTCAAATAATCTCATAAATATGTACTCTCCTGAAGTCATATCGGGACTTTGTGCAAGAGTATTAAGCCTGTGAGGACTTTTTTTTTCAAAATATATTGGAGTACTAAGACTTTTGCTGTCCACTGTATATATTTCGTTATAGTGTTGGTTTGTTAAAGAATTAAATCTATCTATCCTATACTACACAGTTGAGGAACCCCGGGTAAGTTTTGGAATAAAAAATGTAAGCCAACGAAAAATCAAAAAAAAAAAAAAAACCCAAACAGAATAGAGAAACAAAATAAAATTAAAATTAAATTTTTAACTAAATTAAGATACACACAGGAAAAGAAAGAAACGCTGTGAACCGCAACGTTTAAATATTTCGACAACAATAAAACAATAACAACAACAACAACAAATATTGTATCCAATAACAAAATCAACTTAAAAACAAAAAAATAAAACTTAAAAACAAAAAAAAAAAAACTGAATAAATAACTAAAATAGTCGACTTTATAAACAGAGTCAGTCAGTGAGGGATGAAAGAGAGAGAGAGACAGAGAGAGCGACAACAACAATTGTTGCAATATCATTGATACAACATGGTAGTCGTTGTTTGAAGTGGTGAATAACAATGTGCAGACAAACTGTTGTCAACTGAGAATTGTGGCAGTGGCTGTGGCTTTGACTTTGATTGCAGCTGCTGTTACAGTTGTTGCTATTGCTAATGCTAATGCTGTTGCCATTGTTGATGGCACTGACAAAGGCCAGCGATATGAACAACAAGCCAGCCAGCTTATGCTATACAACTACATATACCACTACATATATTCACAAACGAAAGAGAATAAAAATTATAACGAAAAAAATAAGAAAAAACTAAAAATTAATTAATAAAAGCACTGATTAGAGAATTCAAATAAACATCAGAATAATGTAACTTAACAACCAGCCAACAACAACAACAACAACAAACACCAACAATACACAATAGTAATAAAGACAGCAACAAAAATATTTGCCCTTCCGCAGTATTCATGTCCCATGCAAACAAACAAACAAAAAAAAAGAAAAAATACATACATAGCCATACACATACATACATATGTATGCTCTGTATGTATTATGTATTGGCATGTGTGTGATGTGATATTAAATGAAAATTTACCTCAAGTGTTATTTGTGTACATACATACATACATACATACATACGTACGAATATATTTTTCTCAATTTGCGGGTGTGTTGTGTGTACTGCATAAAATTATTTCGGTCTGGTGGATACTACCAGAGCGTGAAGTTGGCAAAAAACAAAAACAAACTTGTAACAATATATATGTATGTATATACATATGTATGTGTGTGTATTTTGTTTGAATAAAGAAGACGAAAAAAAAACAAAAAAAAAAACAAAAGTAATTTAAAATTAAGGAAAAAATCATTAAAAAACGAATTACAAATGAGTGCTTTTATTAGCGATTTTTATCAAAACTCGTCGTAATGCAATAATCATTATAATAAAACTACACCATACCACTACATACACCACACTACCATGTTACCTGTGCTTAACACAAACAATTTTCACACAAACCTATACATGCACACACAACAAGCGTCGTTAGTTCTCTTTATCTCTTATGCACGAGAGAAGTTAGCTTTACAGCTGGCAGGCGAATCGCAGATGTTTCATCTACTCACTTATGCATGCATACATACATACATACACACATTGGGGAACTCAACTGCAACTCATCAACAATCAAAAGCAAAAGCAAACACAAACACAATAACAACAGCAACAACAAAAGGCATACTAAGCAGCAGCAATTTAACTAACTGATTGACTGATTCTCTTTTATACACTCGTGATCTCGCTCTCTCTCTCTCTCTCTGTGTTCGTTCTTTGCCTATTTCTGCTGGCTGTTTACTTAAAAATTTTTTTTGTTTATTTTTCACACACTCGTGCATTCCAATCGTAAAAGAAAAACTTACACACACACGCATACACCCTTATACATGAAATGTACATGAGCAGACACAGTCGCCGATACTGAAACGATTATACAATTCGTGTTTATTTTTTTTTTTTTTGGTTTTTTGTTTTTTTTTTTTTTGCATTCGTTCGTTTACGTATAACTACTCTGTTGAGTACTTGAGTGTGTGAGTGTGTGTGTGTGTGTGCATATATATTCGAATTTGAATTGTGTATCCGCATCCGCTTTTCCAATCACGCTTAAATTAAAGTTACTTACCACTTCACTTAATTGTGGAGTATGTACGTATGCGTATGCGTGTATGTATGTATTAAAATTTAATTCAATAATAATAACAATATTGTTGTTGCTGTTGTTGTTGTTGCTGCTATTGCTATTATTATAAATGCTAATTCGCGTGGCACTTGCGTGCAACAAGACCCCCAATATTTAAGAAATTATTTATGAATTCAAACTTGAATTGGTTTTTTCTTTTTTTCTTTTCATTTTTATATGTTGCATCTACAAGACACATACACATACATATGTACATATACAGTGAAAGCTCTAATAAACGGACATCTTCCGTCGGCGACTATTTTGTCCGCCAAGTGGAGATGTTCGCTTGTTGGAGAGAAATAAAAAAGAAAATATTTTAGTTTTATTTGATATTTATAGGCTTATGTTTTTAAAACAATACATTTTACTGGGTAGAAAAAACTTCAGAATATTCTTTTGTTTTAACTTTACTTAATTTTCTTTCATAATTTGCTCCCCATAATAGCATTCTAAATACTTTAAGTGCTTATATGCTGTGTAGTCTTCCTCTGAAAACTTCATTAAACATCTAACTTCTTCTAATGCTTCTTTAAAAGAGGATATTTTGTTTGGATGTTCTTCTATGGTGCTTATGTCATTTTCTGATGAACTTAAATTCACTTCTTCTCAAAATTTCTTAAAGTCCTTCTCCCTTCATTGCTTCCTTTTATTACTCTTATTTTTAATAGAATTCTTACGAGCAGTGAATTCCCTTCGAATTGGAAAATAGCTAGAATTGTACCTGTACCAAAATCCAGTTCCGAGTATAGACCAATCGCCATTTTACCATTTCTCTTCAAGGTTTTCGAGAGAATTATGCATAAATAGATGACACGTTTCCTCGATCAGAACAATATGATAACGCAAACTCAGTCCGGCTTTAGAAAAAATCATGGATGCATAACAGCGTTAGTTGATGTTGCTGAAGATATTCGAAGAGAAGTGGATGATGGAAATACTGCCTTTTTGGTCTTGCTGGACCACTCCAAGGCTTTTGATACCGTGGAACACAATATTCTATGCTTCAAATTACAAAACTTCTTCAATTTTTCCTTTTCTGCCACCCAGCTCTTGTCAACTTATCTCTGCGGAAGATACCAATACACTGAAGCACATGATGGAAAATCTAGAGCTCTTCCCGTGTCAAGAGGAGTTCCACAAGGTTCTATTGTCGGTCCTCTTTTATTTTCGATGTACTCCAACGACCTTCCAACTATAATAACAGATTGTAAGATAAGGATGTATGCAGACGATGTCCAACTTTATACTAGCTGCAATAATGCAACGATTACTCAATGTATAAGTTCATTGAATCAACAGATGCATCGTATTCAGACATGGGCTTCTGCTAATGGTTTGGCAATAAATCCGGCAAAATCAAAATGCATTGTTATTCAGAAAAGGCTTGCACAATCAATAAGTGTTCCTGATATATGTATAAATGGTCAAAAAATACAAATAGTAACATCAGCAAAAACTCTGGGTGTTTATTTCAATAAAACCCTTACGTGGTCTGACCACGTCAACTATGCTTGTGGACGTTCTTTCTCTATGCTAAGAACTATGTGGTCATCTCACTACTGCACACCAATGAGGATAAGAATACTTCTGGCGAAAACATATTTAATTCCCACTTTACTTTATGGATGTGAACTTTTTTCTAATTGTGATTCTTCTAGTAAGAGAAAGTTAAACGTTGCCTACAACAACATTATTCGTTATGTATACGGCTTAAACAGACGCACCAGAATTTCAATGTTCGCAGCTCAATTGTACGGAATTTCTTTTGATTGTCTGCTTAAATTAAAAGTTTTGGTACTTATGCACAAGATAATTTATACCCGCCAGCCGGAGCATCTTTACAATAGACTCTCTTTCGCAAATAGCTGCAGAGGTAGAAGAATAAGATCGTTTGGGTACAAGAGCCTCATCTCTAGTTGGCATTTTTACATATTTGCAACAACTCTCTGGAACTCGATCCCCTACAGCTGTCAAGTATTAAGTAACGCACGACAATTTAAAGCACAACTTATGAAACTGTTTTCACCGTAATAATTTTCTGAAAGTCTACTAAATGTTTGTATTTATCATGCATGTATGTAGATTTTGATCTCCAAAATTATTATACTATGTAAAATTTAATTTATATTGTTATTTAATTGTATGTAAACATTGTTTCTCTAACATGTTAATTAGTTTCATACTGCAATATAAGACATATGGTCTTGTGTATGGAGCTTTCAAATAAATAAATAAATAAATAAAACTTGTACATCATCAGATTCTGTTAAAAGGTTTTCATCAATAGTTGTAAACTCAACATATTCTAAGTTTTGTCTTGCCAACCTTGAAAGAATAGACAAAGGTATGTCATCCTTTGCATCTAATTCTACAGAATTAAAATTTTTTATAAATCCTGCTTTCCCAAAACAGTTTTTTATTTGTTTCGGGTGTTACCTTTTCCCATGATTGTTGTTTAATAAAGTTTTCGTAGAACCATTAAACTCAATGCCTGGCAGTAAATTTTGTATGATAGCAGTTCTATAGTGCACCTATAGGTGATCTAATGGTTGGCAAACTGAAGTGGTATTGGTAGGCAAAAAAAAAAGCAATTTTAATATTTTTTAAGATTATGTCTTTAGGGTGGGAAGCAGCATTGTCCTGTCCAAAAACAGCAAAATATTTCTTTTTTCTCTTAACATTTTTCTGTCAAACTGCATGAGCCATTCAGCCATAATATCACCAGTTATCCAAGCCTTCTTGTTATGCTTTCACAATGCTGGTAAATCTTTAATTTTCATATTCTTAAATGCTCTAGGTCGAGCCGCTTTTCCAATTACCAATAATTTTTCTTTTTCCCCTATCATATTTACACAAAACTATGTCTAAAATTATGTTTAATTTAACGTTAATTTTCTTTTAATGTCCGCTTATTACAACTTTTTTTTTTCAAAGAAAGTATTTTTTAACAGTCCGCGTACGGTCATTGGAGCGTCCGTTATAGGGAATGTAATTCGTTTGGATTTATGCAAACGGTTTAGAGATTTAAGTTTTGTCCGTTTAATAGAGATGTCCGCAAAAGGGAGCTTTCACTGTATACAGATACATACATACATACATATATAAATTTCATATGTACATATGTATGTACATATGAATGAATTGTTTTAAAAACATTGCATCATCTACACTCTTTTCACATTAATTCTTAATCTTGGCCTAGGCCTTCTGACAACTTTAAGTTTCTTAAACATTTTTCTGTAATGGACACGACTCGAGTGCATACAAACGTATGTATGTATATATTTTCTGTAAATTATAATTTTATTCAAAGGTTTTACTTATCTATGTATGTACTTCGAAATTAAAATGTTTATTTACATACATATGTATGTATATGGATTGTCATATATCACTCACCATAATTTCCACTCACTGCATAACGAACTGCTTCCACGACACGCTTTGTCTTGCGTATGGGCTGGCCAAGTATGGTAAAGTTGCCAATGTCGATCTGTTGTACAAACAACAGATACATGCGACCCGGTTCAATGGTATCGCCCCGAACGAGACCACGTGATCTCAATTGCTCACGATAAATATCGCATTCGCCGCTATTGTTGCGATAGGCAAACTGCAAACGTAGATATTTTTGTAGACGATAACCGATCTGTTGTTTGAAAACCTCACGCACCTCTACGGTGGCGGAAAAGTTTTGTCGACGATCGGGTGTCATCGAGACAATTTTACCCTCAAATACCGTTGGAGCTTCGAAAGCCAATTGCGCTGGATCTCTAGCCGAACAATAGCGGCGTGAATGTTTACGCATGCGTATGCGCTGTTGATGCTGGTGCTGGTGTTGCTGTTGATATTGTTGCCTTAAATTGCTGTGGCTGTTGCCGTTGCTGTTGTGATGTGTAGCTGGAAATTTTCTATACGACAATAATGATGCCGAAGATGATTGTGATGCTGATTGCGATGATGATGATGATGCTGTTGTTCGCAGTTCATTTTTATATCTGCCACGAAATGAATCACGTCTACTGCGTGCCGCCTGCTGTTGCATGGTACGCAATTGCCTTAGATGCTGTTCATGTATCAGCATGCGGCGTTGTTGTTGCGTCAGTTCTCTTGCCAATGGCAGTGAGGCTGGCACCTCGTACGATTCAATAACAAAACGTAGCGGCATGTCTGACGACTTAATTTTGTTTACATTCACGTTATTGTTGTTGAAGTGATGGAGATGATGATGATGATTCTTTTCTCTTGACACCGTATTATTATATTGTTGTTGTTGTGGTTGTTGTTGTTGTTGTAGTAATAGTGTAGTAGTTGTTGTTGTTGGAAATATATATTTCGTTTCATTGTTAACATTATTAATATTCTTACTATGATGTATCAGTTCTGGTTGCTTGTGTTTATGTGCTAATGCAACTAATGTGGTGGGTACGGCAGCTATGTGGGATGTGGACGGTAATTGGGATGAACGTTCTGTCATTCGCCTATGGTTGTTATAATACGGTATTGAATGCATTGGAAAGTTGTTACGCTGTATAGCTGCTGTATGCGTTAATTGCTGTGGTTGTGGATTATTTCCATTTCTTATATACAAAATGTTTTGATCAGCAGTATCCTCATCATTATCACTTGCATCTTTAGTGTTTTCATTTTCATTTAAATTTGTTGTGGTGTATTGTTTAATGCTCTCATCGTTATACGATGGCATTCGGTGTCTGGGCCACCCTCTTAGTTGGAGCGTATAACCTAAATTGTCATTGTGGCTGTTGCCGCTGCTATGTAATGGTTGCTGTTGGTGTTGCTGATGCTGATGCTGTTGCTGTTGTTGTGTATTGTCGTTGAATCTATGTTTACTCATACTACTACTACTACTTCTACTACTACTACTACTACTACTACTGCTACTACTGCTACTGGTGCTACTGCTAGATGTGAAGGACATTAACCCTCTGCTATCGATGCCAATACCAATATCACTACCACCATCACTATGCCTACTTCTAATACTAGTGCTTGGATAGCCATTTGGTATTTGTGGCATTTGGTGTGTGTCATCTGCATATGAGTTCTTGTAATAGCCCGGAAATGGTTCTCGGTCGGTGTCTGGAGTTTTGACAACTTCCACTACTGCCCTGGCTGACGCCAGTCTGTAAAGTCTGTTTGGTAACAATGATGATGGTAATGATGATGATGATGATGGTGGTGATAATGATGCTGATGGTGATAGTATTGTTGATAATAATGTTGATGTCGAGGCTTTTGCTGTTGCTGTAGTTGTTGATGATGATGATGATGCCTCCTTGATTACATTTGTTGGCATGTGTAGTGGATTTGCAGCAAATGATGCGTCTGAACGAAAGTTCATTGTTGCCAATATTAGGGATGGTGCACATGTGACAAGTAGCAGCAGTACAACGACCACAAGTGAGCACACTGAGCAAGACATTAGATTTTTCGTGTGTATACTCCATTTGCGCAATATTCGCGCATTCATGGCGTTTCCGCAATTGATGTTGAATTTTTACAAAAGTTTTGGTTTGTTTTTGTTTCTCTTGTTTTTCTTGTTTTTATTTTTGATGATGATTTTTGAAATATTTTTTTTTCGTTTCGTTTCGGTTTCTTGTTTCTCTTTATTTGCTTATATCGATGCGGCGGCACTTATAATTTCAATTTATTCGGCTGAATTTTTTTTTTTTTTGTTTTTCCTTCCCTTTTTTATTTATTTTTAGTTTTGTTGTGATTTTTTCGCCCGTTTTTTTTTCTTTCTTGTAACACTTGCACTTTTTAATGGAACTGCATTTTTATTTTGATTTTTATTTTGATTTTGTTGTTGTTGTTGTTGTTGTTGCAATATAAGGGAGAGGAGGCAAAGAAAATCTTCTCTGGGTTGTCGAAACTCATTCAATATTTTTTATTTTTTTTTTTTTTTTTGCTGTCAATTCTTGTAACACACTTATCGATTGCGTTCGTACATTTTTGGAATCTTTCTTAGAAATTGATTGCAATGGAGCCACTTTTTAATATGAAACACTCGAGTCATTGTATTAAATTTTTTTTTTTTCTTTTTTGGTTGGTTTTTTTCAATACAAAAACTATTTCAAGCAGTTTCTCTTAGACGGCTGTGTATTGCGATTCTTTCTCAGACGTAACGTAGTGTAGCGCATGCAAAAGTATGGCAGCCGCCGATAAGAAAACAAATCGATCGTGCCTGATACGAGAAAGAGAATCAATTTTGATGTGTTTTGATTTTAAATTTCTTCATTTCTTTATTTTACTAATTTAACTAGAATACATAAGTGTGTGTGTGTGTAATGTGTGTGTGTATGTGTGTGTGTTTATCTAAAATGAAAATGAAATTGTACAAACTAAACCATTAAACAAATGTTAAATACGTATGGCTTTGGGTGGACACTCTACAACTAGCACCTGTAGCCGTACAATGGGTTGGTGTCTAGAAAACAATTTTAACTTGTTACGGCCGTTGTAAACATATGTACATATGTATGGGTGTATGTATATGTGTAATCGTCGTAGTCTATTATTAGACATGAGGCTACGGTTCAAATCAGAGATCAGCAATTAATCGTTTTTTCGCTACTCATAAGCACTCATTAAATTTTGAATATACATATGTAAGTGAGTCAACAATATTGAAATTTAACTATGTACTCTGTCTGATTCATTCGTACTCACTGCAACGTTGATTTATAAGTACAAGTTTCAATGAGTGTATGCATACAACGTTGACATCAAACTCATACCATTCGTAATATGTTTGATTCTTAAGCCTACTCTTTTAGATACTTTAGAGAAATTCTTATAAATCATTCATCAAAATTTACAGTCAGAGTTAGGCATTTGCAAAGAAAGAAAAGAGACATATAAGCAAAAAAAGACTGAGCAGCAAGCAGAGCAAACATACATACATACATACATAAGGTCATTACAACCCTTCAGTCAGTATTACGACCTAGCTTCTTACACCACTTATGTTGTGTGCGTTAATTTTATACATGAGTGGCGGAACCTACAGTTTAAAGTCGACTCCGAATGACAGTTTTTTTTTTGAGAAGCTTTTCATGGCAATTTTATTTACTTTCAGAGTTTTTGCCAGAAATTTGCTGAAAGGAAGTCGCCGAAGAAATATTTTCATAATTTCGTTTTGATGTCTGACCTGGGATTCGAACTCGGGCCTTCAGTCTAATAAGCCAACACACTACCTACTAGACTACGGCGACACTTCCAAGCAGAGCAAACACACAACCTTTTAGTGAGTATTTTAGTGTTCGTACGCGAATCATAATTATTTTGTGCCTCGGTGTATATGTTGAGTTATTAGAGAGAGTCGAAATCAACATCATCATACGTGTTGTTAAGTATGAATACGATGAGGAGTACTTCAAAATTTGAGTATGAGTAACGGTTCCATGATATTAAAATTGGTATTGGTAAGTCGCCGTAGTCTAATAGGTAGTGTGTCGGTTTATTAGACGTAAGGCCACGGTTCAAACCCCATTTCAGACAACAAAATGAAATTATGAAAAAAAAAAAATATTTCTTCGGCGATTGCCTCTCAGCAGAGTTCTGGCAAGAACTCTGAGAGTAAATAAAAAAATTTCCATGAATAGTTTCTCAAAAATCTGTCGTTCGGAGTCGACTTTAAACTGTAGGTCCCGTTACTCATGTATTGAATTAATACACACCACATAAGTAGTGTGCGAAGCTAGGTCATAATCCTAAATGAAGGATTGTAATGACCATTTATGTATGTATGTATGTATTCGTGAATAACTCTAGGATTGTTAAGGAATGTCGCCGCTGTCTCGACCTTCTTTCGGGGCGCTTCACCAGTGTCTCTCTGGTGTGGGTCCTCGGGCACAGTGAAATTGCGGGAAACTGTAGGGCCAACGAGCTCGCCAGAGCTGGTGCGCTCCTTCCGGAATCCTCTTCTGTTGCCTCGGTCAGGTTGACCATTGCGCGGAAATTCTTTCGGGACGCCAACCTATCCTGGGTCAATGAGGAGTCCTGCTCCACCGCTAGGCTCACCTGGCCCTTGATGGGTAAAAGGCGTACCAACCAATTACTTGGTCTTGGTCGTGACGTCATCTCGACTACAGTGAACGTGCTTACGGGTCATTGCGTCATGGGCAGACACGCGGAAAGAATGAGGCTCCCTTTTAACGATTTCTGTCGTGGATAAGTCCTCTGAGGAGGAGGAGACTGTTATTCACTTTCTTTGTCAGTGCCCGTCTCTTGCTAGGTGTAGATATAGGTTATTTGGCTCCCCATTCCTTGTTAGCTTAACGGAGCTATCATCCATTGATATCAAGGATATAGCTTCGTTCATCAAATTTTCTGGCTGGTTTTCCAGTGCGGGGTAGTCGTGCTTCCATTGTGCAGCCCTTGCGCTGACCAACTTCTTCCTTTTCCCTGATTGTAGAGGAACTTGGTCAGTACAGGGACTGCGTTCACGCGTGGCATCACAACGGGCCGCAATGCGTGCTCAAGTGAGCTTTGTGACATCAGAGCTACCACTCCGACCTAACCTAACCTAACCTAACCTATGTATGTATGTGTGTATGTTTTTATTCTTAAAAAAGGATTTCTTTAAAATGTGTAATATTGTGGTACGGGTAACCATTCAGATCGCATTCACAACACAGCACTAGACAGCAAAAGGTAAGGCACACGTGCCACTTAGACAGAGAGTAAGAGAGAAAGAGAGAGAGAGAGAATGTGTGTGAGAGCTTGAGACAATCAGTTCGTATGTCTATAAATCAGTCAGTTAGCTGATCGACCCTCGTTTTAAATTTCAATTTCGAAATTTTATTTTGTCGATCGCTTTTAATTTTTTTTTTTCTTTTGCTGCTTGCCACCGTAGCCTAGCGTTAGTCTCGGAAAGTACACAAACTCTGCAAAACGTTCGTCGAGCATTTGCGTACAAAAATGCCTGATCTCTCAGACACTTTTTTGTTATTGTTTCGCTGTTTATTTGCTGTTTTGCTTGTGATTTTTATTTTATTTTTTTTTCTCTCTCTGTTGAGTTTTTGTAATCCCATTTAAAAAGAAGATGCGCCGATTTGGTTGTTTTTGTTAGCATTACGTCGGACGGATAAACAGTCGCAGACAACTGTGGACGAAGAGACAAAAGAAGCACAAAGCTAAGGGGACGAGAGAGAGAGAGAGGTAGCCAGAGAGAGTGAGAGATGTTGGTGAGAATTATTATTGCCAGTGCTACTGGTGCTACTGGTGCGACTGTTTGTTTGTTTTATTTCAATACATTTGATCTGTTGTGATCCCCCCACCCGTTTAAGTGGCGTACGGCTGTTGGATGGATGGATGGATGGATGTCTGAATGGCTGGCTGGTTGGTGGTGTATCCCTAATAAACATAGACTAGGCGAATATACTACACATATGAGTGGTGCTACTAGATACATGCTTTCATATTCTATATTTGGCTGTATGTATGCGTGTATGCGAGTGTGTGTGTGTGTGTGTCTGTAACTGAGTGTATATTTTCAGTTGTATTTAAATGCTCTTCTTTAAACATTAACATGCGGGTATATTTTTATTTTCTGTATGATTCACACAATAATTTTCACGAGTTAAAATTTTCTGTTTTTCTGGCGCAAGCTGTTTTAGCTCTAGAGTGGCCATCGTAGTCGTTGTCGTCGTCATCATCATTATCATAACTGAGAACAAATAAGATAGAAAATAGTCATCATCATCATCATTTTGTATCTTTTAGTATTTTAATGAAGACGATGATGATGATGATGACGATCATGATGATCATGATGAAGATGATGTATAGAAAAAAAAAAAAAATAGCAACAAACTAAGTAACGGGAACATTACAAGAAATTCATCATTATCATTATCATTTACATGTTAGTGCTAGAGATGCGTCTGATGCTGGCGCTGGTGATGTTAATCATCATCGTTGTGTTGCTGATGATAATGATAAAGAAGAGAGAGGGAAAAACTCTTTCCTTTAGTACTTTACTCCACATTAGTATGTTTACATTTACATGTATCCAACCAACCAACTATCCTATATGTATATGTAGACGATGAAGATATATGTATTTATATTCTATGCAGACATACAATCATATATCTATCTATACATACAGATGTATGAGTTTTGTGCGATATGCCAGACACACACTTTTCTAATTTTAGACAAAGTAATTAAATCAACAAAAAAAAAAAATAAAATAAAAAAAAATTAAAAAAAAAACAACACGACATACACATATACATAAACACACTCACTCCCAATTTGAAATACATGAAAATGAAATTTAAAAAAAAAAAAAAAAAAAATTGTATTTTTTTGAAAAATCAAAAAAAAAATGTATCGAGACATCGGAATCGAGTCTACGACGAGTGCGAAGTTAAGTTGGAAAAACTCATGTATTTTTAATGCCCGTTTTTCGTCTATTTTTTCTCTTCTGTTGTTGTTGTTGTTGTTATTATAGAGGGAAAATTTTTGCGTTCGCTTATATATTTATGTATCTTTCAATTTCGAAAAGCAATTTTGAAATGATTTTTGAAATCTCATTATTTTTTCATATTCATCAAACAACAACAACACTTTTTTTTTCTTTCTGTAAAAGATTTTTAAATTTTCCATAGTTTTTCTAGCTTTTTGAAGAAGCAATTTCTGTTTTTTTTTATGTTTTTTTAATTTTGTATAATTGTAGCCAGTAATAGTGTAATGAATGCTTTGATAGCAAATTGTGGTCCAGGAACATTAGTATAATATAGTAAGGACTACCATCCTTAGTCACCATGATTCATATGCAAAACTATTTGGTAATAATTTTACACTTTAATATGTAATAATAATAAGGAATTGTTAGAAAAGATATTAAGTTATTACAGACACACACCTACATACATACATACACATATACACAGACATATAGATACATATATAATACCGTGTGGCCTTAGTGTGTGTGTGTGTGTGTACATATATGAATATTTTCTATACATAAATAAATTATCTCTGATGATCAGTATTAATTTTTCTACATATGTATGTATAAACATACAAACAAACATATATTTGTCTATATAGGTCTCTCTATGTGCGATTTTCTGTATGCGGAACAACGCCAAAAATTTTCACCAAAATAATATTTATATTCTGTGTACATACATACATACATACATACATAGTATGTACATACATATATTTTTGCTACGTAACTGTTAATACTTTTAATTTTTTTTTTTTTGTGAATTTTTTCTTGTATTGTTTTTGCATTTCATTAATCATCCGCTTAAGTATTATAATTAATTTTATTTTATTTTTATTTGTTTTTCATTTGAATTTGTCATACAAAAATAATATTGATGTTGCTGTTGATGTTGATGTTGATGTTTCACTCAAGAATGGTGGTGATTTTTAATCCGAATTAAATTTTTTATTTTTATTTTGATTTTTTTATTTTTTTTTGTTTTCTTTTTTTATTAAAGACAATTAATACTAAATTGGTTTAAATGAATATGACCACGTTTACTTTGGTAATAAAATCGGTTTACTTTGGTGATATTCTCATATGTATGTAAGATGATGATGATGAATTCATCATATGACAAACAGATTTATCATTGATTAAGTGCTGGCTTTACTTAATTTTTATTTAATTTTTTATTTCCACATTTTCTTTTTTAAATTTCATTATAATTTTCATACTTTTTCGTGAAATCACATTGACTAATGCATGCATTTGGAAATCCATTTAAACAGTTTGTTGTTGTTGTTGTTAATGTTGCAAATAAATTCATGATTTGTTATTCAACTTTCCAGCATATTATTGGGGCATAATGTTGTCAAGTGAAAACATTACTTTGTTTCATTCATTAATTATTCATAATTTTTTTTACACATAATTTATCTTTTATTTTTTATTTCAAATACACTTTCTTGTAAATTAATTTTTTTTTTTAATGAATATTTTAAATTTTTTATTTTTTTTTTTTTAATAGGTTGTTTTAGTTTAAATTTTATTTTTCAAATATGCCAAACATATGATGTATGTACGTATGTAGTATGTACATACAAATATGTACGTACATATTTAAATAATACTACTACTACCGCTTGTACTACTGTGTGTACATGGTGAGAGAGAATACAACACATTTATTTATACAATATGTAGCACTTTTATTTTGTATATTCTTGCCGAAAGAATTTTTTTTTTTTATTTTTTTGTTGCTTTTTTTTTTTGATTAATTTATTCCACCGCCTTTGTGCTTTAACAAAAAAATGTTTGTTTCGGTTTTTTGCCACCCGGTACGTTTTCGAAAGACGTACGAACTCCACAATTGACGATATTTAACTGAGCAAACCTCTTAGGAAGCGAACATCTACGCACTTGTGTTGCACATTGAACTCAATAAACAGCCAACATGTTTGACTGAATGAGCCACGGACGGTCTGCAGGCAGCAAAACAAAAAATTTTAACAAAAATAAACATTCAGCAACGTTAACGTTAACGGCAGCCGCGGCAGTAGTAGCGGCAGCAGCTGTAGAAAAACATCAAAAAAAAAAAAAAAACAGAATTGCAATAACAAATGACTCTTGGAAAATGTCTTGAAACTAAATATCCCTATTATAACATCCCCCTTCCCTTTGCACCCTTAGGAAAAGGATCTTAAAACTTTGCTTTCCTTCCTTGTATTTATCTGTTGTTTTCGCTGCCTTCTTAGCAAGAGAGTTTATGTGGGGTCTCGCTAGTGAAACAAAAAGCAAAAAATAAAAAAAAAAAAAATTCAAAGAAAATCATAGTAAATGAGAAATAAAATAACAAATACTCACTCCCCAATATATACACATACATATAAAAAAATTTAATAGAGAGCATTATCAAGTCAACGGTTAGTTGGTCAGTTGTGTGTGTTTGTGTGTAAGTAGTTTTATTGTTTGGCAACATCAAACATGTTGTGTTTACGTTTGATTCAAACATAAATAAGCAAAATTATAGTGTGTAGCAAATTATTATTGTTGTTGTTGGTATTTTTTACGTACATACTAGGATTGTATTTTGCCATGTTGTTCACTTTTATCCATTATTGCTGCTGGTTGGCTATAGTTGTTGTTATTGTTATTGCTGATGCTGCTATTCACTTGTTATAACCGACTAAATTTTTATTGGTTTTTTTTATTCTTCTTGTTGTTGTTTTGCTTCGTTTTGTTTTGTTTTGTTTTTATTGTCATACGTTATGAAAGAATGTGGTTGTATTGAGCCACACATGGTCTGGTCTGCCACTAGACAGGCATACAGGCAGGCAGTTAAGCAGTCAGATATATAAACTACTGAAATCAATTCTCATCATAGTTATAGGCATGCATACATGCATACATATGTACAAACAAACACACACTAAACAAAAAAAAAATAAAAAATAAACAATTCAAAACGACATTACAGGCATTTAAAGTCGTAACACCAGCCCCGTAGAGATCATCACTATATTAAATTATAATGGAATAGGCCATGAAAAGAGTTGACTTCTTCTTCGTTTTTTTTTTTGTGTTCCTCTTAGCAATTCGTTGCAAGACAATGAATGCATTTTAGCCGAAATGCATCAGTCGGTCAGTAAAGTCCATATGTTTTCCGTTTTGTTCTCTGCGCTGTGTGTGTGTGCAGAGTTGGAATTTTCAACTAAACTGGCGTTACATACATGCATACATCCATACGTTTGGGGGAATTCCCATCGAAAGAAAAGAATCTTAGGAATGTTTAGAGAAAGTAAATGAGCAAAAAATCGAAGAAAATATCAAAGAAAAAAAAATTTTTTTTTTGAAAATTTCAAAACAAATTCGTTGTTTTCAGTTATTTCCATGTACGTAAGAAGGTAAATATCTAGTGCACATACAATCGATACTCATCAAAGTAATTTAATATTAAAGGCGATTCAGTGTGCCAATATATAACACAGGATGAGTGTGCTCCTAAATACGTAAGTGAATTATACAGGATGGCTGACATATAATGCGACAAAGTAAAGCGCTATATTTTTTTAATTTTTTTTTTAATTTTATTGTTCAAAAGCAAAAAATGTTGGAAATAACATCAAATTTTAGAATCAGTTTAGATTTGTTCCAATTGGCCACCTTTGGTACGAATTATGGCCTTCAAACGGCCGACAAAGCCATCACAGGCTGCACGAAAGTGGCTCTGCGGTATTTTGGCCCATTCCCTGCGAAGCGCCGTCTTGAGATGATCGACACTTTGGTATTTTTTAGTGAGAACCTTACTCTCCAAAATGCCACAGGCGCAAAAGTCCAACGGATTGAGATTCGGATATTTTGGTGGCCATTGTGCGGTAGAAATGAAGTGGGGAACCTCCTTTTTAAGCCATTCTTGGTTGACGCGTGCTGAGTGCGGTGGTGCTGAGTCCTATTGGAATGTCAATGGTCTGCGGCCGAAATGTTTATCTGCCCAGGGCTTCAATACTGTCTTTAAGACATTTTCCCGATAATATTCGGCATTTATTTTGACCCCACGGTCGATGAATACGAGCGGGGAGCGACCATCGGCCGTTACGGCGGCCCACACCATTACCATCGACGGCGCTTGAGTTCCGATGGCCAATCGCAGGTGTAAATTTTCAGCTGAGCTCTTTGGCAAGTAAACCCGATCATTTTGTTTGTTCACAAACTGCTCAATTTGGAATGGCTTCTCATCGAAGAAAACCAAATTCGGTAACTGGCCAATTTCGTGCAAGCGAAGTAACTCCTTGGCTCTTTCCAGTCTAACTTTTTTTGTCCATCGGTGAGCTCTTGCACTTTTTGGAACTTCAATGGCTTTAGTCCAAGCTCATTTTTCAATATGTGTTGCATTCGTTCTCGCGATATGTTCAGCTCACAAGCAATTTTACTACCACTGCGGCGTGGATTTCGATCTGGACTTCACTTTTCGGATCATTTCTGGTGTTGTTACCGTTCGTTTTCGTTCACTTTTTGGACGCGATGTAACACTGCCAGTATCACGGTAACGAGCAATGGTACGAGAAACAAAAGATTTATTCACATTTAAATGCTGGAGGGCTCTAACGATAGCCACCTGTGGTTTTCCAGCCAAATATAAAGCAATCACACTATCACGCTTGAATTCCAACACGAATAACTTTTTTTCTGAATGCAATAGATCAAAATGCTTTTGTAAGCTTGTAAATAATAAAATGAACTGTCACTGGAATAAATCTGTCAGCTGTCAGGCGAGCGGTTTACAAATGATAACAACCTGAAGTTGGTTGCAATACATATCAGCCACCCTGTATGTCTTACAATTTAAATTTAAAAGGAATAAAAGAGTTGTACAAAACTTTCAAACTTATAGGGGCACTAAAATTAAAATGGCACTTGCTTTCTTAGCTTATGGTTGTGAAGAACTGCATTAGTACTGCAACCATACATTATAGGACATGCTGCTCCGTATAAACAATTGTAATCAGACGTCGGCACCAATAGCCCCCGGGGGCCGAACATCATCGGCTTTTTATACTCATAGGACACGTTAAAAAGAGCGTAAAAATGCAATCAGTTGCCTGTCAGCTTTGAAAGAAGACGATTCATGTCGTTTTTTTTCAGGTTTCAATGATACACCCAAAAAAAAAAAAAAAATATTACAATAGGATTCACTAATATTCAATGAGAAATGATCTCCATTTTTGAAGGAATATTTGTCAAGTTAAATACGCAGTCTTTAGGGATTTGGCGCTGAAATTTTTTTTATATTTTCCACAACATAAACATATTACACTTGAAAATATTACTAACAATTTTTCTCTGGGTTAACACATGCCTCTCACGAATACAATCACATTTTTATTATGTTCTCTTTGTACCGACGTCTGACTATAATTCCCTGTCTTGTTTGCGTAAAACTCACTTGGTTGTCTCTCTTTATTTTTCCATGCGCTAAACAAATATCCACCTCTACTACATAGAAGGATTCTGGCACTTTCTCCTCCTAGCAAGCTTATTTGCCTGTTTATTTTCACTAATTTCTACACGACCTGGGATCCAGCAGTGGATATCCACGTTTTCCCTACTTAGTTGATTCAGTTTCCCCAGATCCTGCATTCAACCCCATTAGAACCAAGTGGTCGCATGACAGCCAGATTGTCAGTTAGTATTAGTATGACCTGTCTTTTGTATTTTCCATCCAATTGAGCATATCTTTGCTTAGCATAGACTTTCGCTGATAGATTTCCCATAGGCTCGGAATATTTCTGGGCACAAAAACTCCTGCCTAGATCCAATCTGGACCCAGATAGAGTATTCAGCTTCCAGATTACTCCAATCAGTTTTCGTTACTAAGTCTCGATGCAAAGCACTTCCCAAAAACTACTGGTCTACTGGTTCTGTCCTGAGGACAGTTAAGAAGGGGCTGTTAGCCAGTCTTCGTTTTTATTTTTTTTTTTGAATTTTTTTGCAATGGGGCTACTTGCAATTTGCTTCTATGCTACGCAGACAGGACATATCCTATAGGCTGCTAATATTTTGATTTTACAAGTTTTTTTATTCACAATCTCTATCCACATAGGGCTACGTGCAGGCCTAAAGTCTTTTTCATACTTTGAATCGTCAATGTTGGACGGGTGTGTGTGTTTGTTTGTACTCATCTGCTATTCATATTTTCACACAATAACTTTTTAGTTAATTTTTCTTTAAGTACTTAAAATTAAAAAAAAAAATTACTTGAAAGTCTCTTTCAACGAAACTAACCAATCAACTATTGGGTATGGGAAATATCCGGCAACTAGCCTGTGGATTCTAGTCCAGAGCTGAACGTGCAATAGCATTCTTAGGGCATAACCAATTCACATCCATTTGCGTCATCGGATTTCTAATATAATTGACTTTGGACAGAAGATTTTTCTTTAATTTTTTACAAGCAGCTTGCATGTCTGCGTTGCTTCTTTTACAGCCGTAAAGACCCGCTGACTTTATGCTCCGAAATGCCTTGAAATCCCAACGTAATTCTTCTGTTTTTTTTTTTTTTTTTTTTTTTTTTGTGAAACCAGCACTCAGGGGATGGCCCCTACTCATGCAGTGCATTGTGCAGGTTTTTAGGAAAATGGGTTATAGGAAGGTGGAAGAGAGGGAGTAGTGTTTATGGACATCTCAAGATGCGAACGGCAAGGAAACGAGTTGCTGCTAGGTGACTATTAAATGGCCAGTGCTATACCTTCACCATTAGACAGTCTACAGCAATCGTCCCCAAGAAGCCCGCACCCTTCAGTCCTAGCTTCTCACACTACTCATGTTGTGTGTGTTAATTTTATACATGAGTGGCGGGACCTACAGTTTAAAGTCGACTCCGAACGACAAATTTTATTGAGAAGCTTTTCATGGCAATTTTATTTACTCTCAGAGTTTTTGCCAGAAATCTGCTGAGAGGAAGTCGCCGAAGAAATATTTTCGTTTTGATGTCTGACCTGGGATTCGAACTCGGGCCTTCAGTCTAATAAGCCAACACACTACCTACTAGACCACGGCGACTTCATTCTTCTAATTCTTCTGTTGATGATGTTATAGCGCAATGGCGATAAGATACTTCCTTGTGGCACTTCATTCTCTACTAGAATTGATGTACAAGCCTGAACTTGTGTTTTAAAGACCCGAAGGCTTTCTTGAAGTCCATAAAGCACATGAACAGCATTGTGAGCTATTTGACGGACCATGAATCAATGCAACACAGGATCGATACGCTCTAAAGCTAGCCAGTTCAATCCTCAGACTAGGTGACACTCGATCTGATAAGCGTTAACTGATGCTTTGCTCTTTTATTCACTACCCATGTGATCTCTTACCAGATTTTGCAATCAGAGCGGTTTCCTTTTGTCGACAGCAGAGTTATGGTCCCCTCCGTGAGTTTAGACGATAATGTTTCGCTATCCAAGAAGAGACATTTCATTTCTTCAGCAGCACTGTTATGCTATTCTTCGTGAGTTCAAACAACAATGTTTCGCATTCTCAGAAGTCTGATGTGAGCGGTTGCAGTAGTTCCACGTTTAACATGCAGTTGGACTTCCACAGCTCTGAAGGTGTGTTATAAGAATCAAATGTTTTCACGAATGAAATCGCAAATACAATTTGAGATAGGCGTATCTATGCCGTTTTAAATTGTTTGTACTTCTGGTGATGCAGACAGATGCAATTAATTACACCGTTGAAGTTGGAGGTGATACTGTGAGAATTTTTCTGTAATACTCTTCTCATATCTTAATTTATTTGACATACTAATGCCTGTCTGATTTCGCTGCTATCGTATATTATATTAAGTTAGTGGTATAGACTGTGGAGTTTATTAGCTATGTAGCAGAGATCAGCAATCAGTATTCAAAAAGATGAGTAGCATCGAATCGTACTCATAATTTCTGATACTTAAACGCATTCATACTGATTTTAATATCATGGAACCTTTACTCATATTCAAAGTTTGAAGTACTCATCATCATATTCATACTTAACAACACGTATGATGTTATTGATTTCGACTCTCCATAACTCAACATTTACAGGAATCACAAAATAAGTATGATTCGCGTACGAACACTAAAATACTCACTAGAAGGTTGTGTGTTTGCTCAGCTTGCTGCTCTGTCCTTTTTGCTTATTTGTCTCTTTTCTTTTTACTAAGACTGTAAATTTTGATGAATGATTCGAGTATTTTTCTAAAGTTATGAATCTAAATGAGTAGGCTTATGAATCAAACATATTTCGAATGGTATGAGTTTGATGTCAACGTTGTATGCATACACTCATTGCAACCTGTGCTTATAAATCAGAAGTCGCCGTAGTCGAGTAGGTAGTGTGTTGGCTTATTGGACGTAAAGCCCGAATTCGTATTCCAGGTCAGGCATCAAAACGAAATATGAAAAAAAAAAATATTTCTTCGGCGATTTCCTCTCAGCAAATTTCTGCCAAAAACTCTGAGAGTAAATAAACCTGCCATGAAAAAGTTTCTCAAAAATCTGTCATTCGGAGTCGACGTTAAACTGAAGGTCATGCCACTCACGTACAAAATTAACGCACATAACATGAGTAGTGTGAGAAGCTAGGCCGTAATCCTGACCTGACCTGGTTGTATTGGCCAATTATGTATGTTCTTTTAGTATAGAGAGATTGCTTTAATTCACTAGGAGATATACGGTGGTCGGTTGTAGATCACCACTTTTAGTGTGGAGTTTCGGATAGGGGAAATATTTGACTCCAAGTTAGTATAATTAGTTATTAATAAAAGGTAGTAAAATTAGAAGGGTTGCAATGGCCATGTATGTATGTATGTACTTATAAATCAACGTTGTAGTGAGTATGAATGAAACAGAGTACATAGTTAAATTTTAATATTGTTGATGCACTTATATTCAAAATTTCATGAGTGCTTATGAGTAGCGAAAAAACGATTAATTGCTGATCTCTGCTATGTAACGATCGAAAAAGTTATCGACTTCGACGAGTATTCTACTAAGTAAGCTTTTCAATAAGCTTGCCCCATAGCTCCATGCTATAGCATCGTTTATGATTGAAGCCTGAAGTCATAGAGCAACTTTTTCGAATATGTATTCAGTTTTCTATTAAGTTACTATTTCATCCACCCAATAGTTTTCTAACCATTTCAATTTTCTCATAAAATACAATTATTTTGTTAGTTATGTTATGTTGATGACAAAATATTAACATTAAAAATTATACAATATTATGTGTATTACATACATACATACATACATACAGTCAAAGCCCGGTATAACAAATACTCACTTTAACGAATTCGGGATATAACGAATGAGGAAATTTCTTACATTGACTACCTTATAAATATAACGAATGTTTTATAATTTTCAAGCTCAGTATAGCGAATGATTTAAAAAATGGTAAAAATAAAAAGAATGTAACAAAAGAGAAGACAAAAGAGAAGACAAAAAATGTTCGTTAAAGAGACTTAAATGATATTACTTTGGATGGAGATGACGAAAATGAGGAAAATATTGAAATTGTTGACCAATCCTAATATATATTATAAATCTTTCTGTAAGTCTGTTTTTTTGTTTGTTTGTTAGTTTGTTTGTTAGCCAATCACGCCTGGGCCGATTTTCTTGAAATTTAGGATATTGATCGAGCTTTTGTCGGTGCAGGTTATAGGCAATAAATCTTTTCAAAATTTTGAACAAAAGGGGAGAAAAAATGGGACAAAGGGAGAAACAAATGGGCAAAAATTAGTACTTTTATGCATAAATGCTGTATTTTATCTGTTTTAAAGGTAATTTTTTACGATTTAGCTTGGTTAAGTTTCCCAAATAGCTATTGGAGGTATTCCGTTTCTAAAGTTGAACCAAAAGGGGTCCAAAAAGGGGGAAAGGGGCGAAAAGCGGTCAAATTGAATGCATTTATATTTAGGAAAAAACTGGGTTGTTTGTTAAACCGGTTTCCGAATAATTTGAAAAATTGCATTTTTTAAGAAACCGGTTTCAAAACCGCTTTCGAAACCGATAAACCGGTTTTTTATTTATTGTTATTTTTAAGGCAAAAATGACCCAATAATAATTTTTTTTATTTTTTAAACTAATCCAAACTACATAACCCGCGCAACGCCGGGTACAATCTGCTAGTTTTCTTATAATGAAACGAAAATAAAGCATTCTGAAGTAATAAAATGTTTTGATAAATGTATACAATGGGGTTCCCAAAATAATATTAATATTTCAAAACAATTAGTACATCGAGAAATACAGGAAGAAGCTCTTCAAATGTGTCTTCAAGTTACTTGTAAACAAACGTCTATAAATGATTTTTTTCCACCAACTTAAATAATTTTTAACACTTTTACTCACTTATTGATTATCAAACGTTATTTTAAGGACATGTCTATATATTTTTAATAAAATGAATTAAATGTACTTTGCGATATAACGAATTTTTCACTATAACGAAAGGGCCTGACAATATATCGTTCGTTATACCGAGCTTTGACTGTACATACACTATGTGTGTGTGTGTGTGTATACGTACATGTATTTGTACGTATATTTTTTGGTTTTTCATCATTTGGCCTCTTTTTTTAGGGTCTTTGTCATTGGTTTCCTTCCGCACTTTTTTAATTTACTATCAAAACAGCAACAACAACAACAACAATGTGAGTAGTAGTTTCATTTTTTCTTTTAGTTACACTGTCATTTCAATATAGGTATTTTTTTTTTTTTTTGTATTTTTCTTTACCTAAACCAAACAATTACATTCAAATTATCTCAACGAATGTGAATCCCAGCGATGAGCATGACCAATGTCGCTTGGGATCGCTACAATATTATTTCTTTAACTCTGTGGATGAGAAAGAACAGTCACACAGAAGTACAGGTAAAAAAAAACAACAACAACAGAAAACGTAACAAAATAAATGAAAACAAAAAATGGACAGAGTTCTTATACAATTCATAGAGAGAGCAGAGCAAGCGACTGTTTGCATTTGAGTCCGGAAAAGAAAAAAAAAAAAAAAGAACAAAATCATCATCAATGTTTGCTTTAAGAAAATTACATTCGGAAGTCTTGTTGAATGAGTGTACGCCGCCGCCTGTTCAAATGCGACTACGGTGATGATGACAATGACTACCATTTCTACAAAAACACACACACTTATACACATCCACGGTAACTATACGTAGTTACGAAGACGAAGTTTACTACGGGAAAAATAATTATGAATGGAATCGATGACGTAGTTCTTGACAGCTGCTGCTGTTAGATGTGAAATAAACATTTGCTCGGGTTTTTTCGTTTGTTATTACTCAGATTCCTTCTAACCGTCTATCCTCTATGTGTGTATGTGTCTGTCTGTCTGTCTGCCTGTGTGTTTGTCTGTATGTTTCTTCCCTTTTTTTATTTGTTTGCTTGTTAGTTGATATGCTGATGTTGATTTCATAGACGTCTTTACACTGTAGCGCTGTGCACGCTGTATCCTAAAAATCGACAGACAAACAGCAATTACTCGTTGGTAGTCTAAATAGTTTTGGTTACATTGTCACATTAACCAACAGACGGTTGGTTGGACGTTATAAACAGTAAAAACGAAAAAGAATAAAGTTGTTGTTGTTGTTGTTGTTATTGTTTTTGTTAACACTCATCCTCCACTGTTACAAGTCAGTATCATATGAACCGAAAGAGAACAAAAAAAACAAAAATACGTATAAAATCTACTCGTATTTGACAAATAATCTCGTTACCATTAACGTTGCCGTTGCTGTTGCTGTTGCTGTTATGCTGCTACTTACTCTGTGTGTATGCTTGTTTGTTTGTTTGTTTGTTTGTTTATTGTGTCAACAGATAGGGCCAAGCTTTACTTCAACAATAATTTTATCTAAATTTTCTCCCACGCTTTTAGCTTAGGAGGACAGAAACAGAAGTAAACAATTTTCAACTTCAATCACTCTGTTGGGTCTCTTTTGTGACCATACACACATATACATATACATATACAGTTGTGTTCAAAATAATAGGATTGCCCTTCATTTAAAAGCAAAGTTAAAAATGAAGAAAAATAAAAAAGTAAATATCAAATTGTTTTGACTTAAAATTTATTTCTAAATCATTTTCTAATTTGTTAACATTTAATTATTTAGTTAAAACTACGAAAACAAAAAATATTTCATGTAAATAAAGCTTACTCTCAAAATTAATGGTGTTTTCTTTTCTACAAAGAAAATGTCACCCTCTTACAAGGTGCATTAAAAAAATGTTTTACCAACCCTGTTGTAATGTCATTTTTTATTTGAGAAGAACATAACACAAATATTAAAAAGGGTATGCCCTGTGTTTACCACTTACTAAGAAAATGAATGAGGAAATGCCAATTTGTTCAAAGGTGTTGCCAGATCGCTAATTTTGCACGCTTTTTTTTATAACAAAAAAAAAATATTTTAACACTGTTCTAGTATTGAATGCATTTTTTTATATTGCTGACCATGTAGCTTCAATAATGTAATATTTCCTTAATGTTACTCCACAAAACAATGAAAAAATTAACTTCAAATTGGATAACAATACCAGGCGACTTATTTTAAATTTCATCTGGTAGCCCTATAAATAAACAAAAGTCATCTGCTTTACAGGGCATTATCAGCACTCTCGATTTATACAGGGCATAAAATGCAATGCCCTCCACCATTAGCAAGTGCAAATTATTTAGAATAAAACATACCACCCTTTTAGAGGGCGAAACATTTTTAAGAAACAAACGCAAAATAATTGTTCAAAATAATAGGAGTATTAGCACACAACCTAATAATTTTTAAACAAAAGGCACAAAAGTTTGATATTATCTTAAAATAGTAAAGCTATTTTAGTATTTGATTGAATAACCTTTGTTTTTAATGACTTCAGCACATCTACGAGGCAATGAGTCAATAAGATCTTGGCATCTTCTGTTTAAAGGAATTTGATGCCACGCATCCGCGTACTGTGAACCATAGTTCTTCTCCATTTGAAGGTTGTTTCTATGCAGCATACTTTTTAACATCTCCCCATACATGTTCTATGGGATTAAGGTCAGGAGACTGAGCTGGCCACGCTATAACCTTTCTCCCTTTAACCCGAAACCACTCATTTGCCAATTTACTGGTGTGTTTCTTGTTGGAATATCCATTTTAGAGGCGTGGAATATGGTAAAATCACTTCTCTCAAAGTGCCGACATAGACATTCCTATCCATTATGTCTCTAATGGGATGAATTTGGCCTACACCATTATATGAAAAGCTTCCCTATATCATTAGTTTTGCACCACCATGTTTAACTGTATTTTGTGTTTACTGAGCTTTATATTTGGTGTTGGGCAGACGTCTAACATACTGTCTAGACCCAGTGCCACCAAATAAAACAATTTTGCTTTCGTCGGTCCACAGTATGTTACTCCATTTTTCTTTCGGATATTTGATATGTTCTTGGGCAAACTTTAAGCGTGCTGCTACTCGTTTTTTTTTTTTTTTGTCAGCAATGGCACCTTTTGTGGACTTCTTGCGAATAAATTGTTATCCATCAGACGCCTACGAATAGTAGGGACACTTACGGCAAGATGCAGATCCTTTTGAATTTTTTGGAAGACGCCGAAGGATTTATTTTATTTATTTATTTATATATTTAATTAAGTCAATGGACAAATTCCTTACTGACTAATAACAAAAATAGGTACGAATAAAATTAAATACAATTACTAACAGTTTCTTCAAAAATAACGTAATTATTACAATAAAAATAGGAAAAGTTAAGAATTGAGAAAAACAATAATATTCCGTTTTATAACGCAAGAATTTAAAGAAAAATCAACAAAGTCTTCCAAATAATTAACTTGACGGCAAATTCTAGTTAATGGATCAGCAACAGCATAATTAGTTTTGCAGAATTGAATATAAATAAGATTATAACAGCGGAAGTTACGACAAGGAATATTGAATTTAACCGATCTTAACAGAAATTCACAGCAAATATTACCATTGATCAGGTTAAACATAAAAGATATATTTAACATCGTTCGACGGCTCTTAAGGGTAGGCAGTTTTATTAATGCCAGTCTGCTAGTATATGGAGGCATATCCAAATAATTCCATCCAAGGCCACGCAAACAGAAGAGAAGAAATTGTTTCTGCACAGATTCGATGTGTTCACTGAATTCACAAACATCATAGTGAGGATCCCATACAATGGATCCATACTCCAAAATTGGTCTGACAAGTGATACATATAGCTGTTTCGTAATATAAGGATCAGAAAATCCTTTGCCCAACGTTTTATGAAGCCAAGAGTGCTTCTTGCCTTATTTACAGTCAAAGTGATATGATCATTAAAGTTTAATTGTGTGTCTAATAGGATCCCAAGATCAATAAAAGAGTCAACATTCTCCAATTGATGACCTCCAAGCAAGTAAGTAACCGTGATAAAATTATTTCTTGAGAATCGCATACATTTACATTTTTTAATATTCAGCTCCATCATGTTGTACTCGCACCACAAAAAGAAATTATTGAGATAATTTTGAAGATACATATGCTCGATGAAATTATTAAAGGAGAGAAAAACTTTTACATCGTCAGCATACATCAAGATATTGGCAAAATTAATTATGTTGGGAAGATCGTTTATAAACAGCGAAAAAAGAAGTGGACCAAGATGGCTGTCCTGAGGAACACCAGATAGCACATAAATATACTTAGATAAGCTATTTTTCACGCATACGGTCTCTTTTCTACCAGTCAAATACGACTCTAGCCATCTTAAACTCCTATGATTTACACCCATTAAATCCAATTTAGTTAACAGTAGTTTGTGATTCACTTTATCGAACGCTTTGCTAAAATCCGTAAAAATTACATCAGTTTGCTTCTGTTGAGAAAAGGCCGCATTTACCATGGATGTTAACTGAAGCACAATTCGGCGGTCATCGACAGTTGATGCTTTGCCCTTGCGCCCACGCGTTTCGGGCTTTTTTTATATTTTAATGCATTTGCGATCATTTGATCGGTGTAACTTAAGATTTCCTTAATTTCTTTGTAAGTTTTGCCTTTTTTTCGAAGATTTTTAATCACTGTAGAAAAAGTTTTAATTACATTTTACTACTGTACTTACTGTTCATTTTTTTTTTAAATTATATGCTGTTATATTTTTAAAAGAACACTCACACTCCTATCAGTGGCGTACCTAGAACTTTTGCCGCCCGGGGCGATCTCCAGTTTGCCGCCCTTTCTATTATAAGTCAATCAAATAGTGGTTTTTATAAATTAATACACATAAATAAATTATTAAGTTATTTAATCAATATTAATTAATACACAGAGTAAATTTTTTTAGACATATTTGTATGCACTCGTAAACATATTTATATAATATCTACTCTTCTAGCTTACATACTAGAAAAATCGTGTATAATGCTCTCAAAATTTATATTATTTGTAATTTCTTGTTCTATTGACAATATTGCAAGATTTTGTAGTCTTAATTGACTCATTGTAGAACGAAGATAATTTTTTATCAACTTCAATTTTGAGAAGCTTCTTTCGCAACTAGCGACACTGATTGAAATTGTTAAAAAAAATTCTTAACAAAATTACAATGTTGGGAACAGAATTTTCCAACATATACTGCTGAATAAATTTTAGCAGATCAAGAGGGCCCTTCTCCCTGTTTTTCCAATGTTTTGCCTCTTCTTTTAGTGTAGGTACAGCCATAAAAACCTGGATCCTTTTTCTTTCAATATGGAACTGTTCTTTATCAATGTCAACCAAGTCATTTATTTGACATTCAAATTCTTCATTTAGTAGGTTATACGGTATTATACAGGAATATTTTCTTACAAGGCCATGCAACTAATCGAAGCGTTCTCTTATTTCCTTTATAATTCTGTCCATAGATGAAAACATTTCTCTTCGTACTTCTTCTTCTAAGGATAGCCCCACGTCTCGCGAATTTTCCCCACTCATATTTTTTCTCCTTCTAACTCGACGCTCAGTCGATATCTCCAACTCTTCACAAATTATTTTGGCTGCTATAACAGCGTTTTGTACTAGCGTATCTCTTTGTTCCATGAAATGTGTTTGCAAAGAATTTATTTTTATATGGCATTGGTGAACATTTAACCCTTTTATTTGCAGGTATTTTTGAGCGTCAGAAATAGCAGAGCGCCTTCCGCCGGCCCTGCTTTTCAAAAGAAAAATCGATGATTTAAAAAAATATTGATATATCACTTCAAAGTAATCATATAAACTTTTCAAAAGAAATGACATTTATAAACTGATATCAAAAAATTTTAGTTAGGAAAAATTGCCGAACAAAATCGTAAAGATCCTTTTACGAATTCAACGAATTTTAATGAATACAATAAAATAAAATTATTATCTTGTTATTGAATTAGAATTCAAAATTTACACTAAAATGCATTTATATACACCGAGGAATAATATTCGAAATCATATAGTTAATCATAATTTATATAAACCAAATATTAAATTTATAATAATCATAATAATCATTTATTATTCAAGAAAGAAAATAAATATGAAATGAATAAGTTGCTTTTTACAACTATAAGTAAATATAAAAAATGCCGCCCCAAGGTAAGTGTCGCCCGGTGCGGACCGCACCCACTGCCACCCCCCCCCCCTAGGTACGCCACTGACTTCTATTTTTTTGATCAACTGAAGGGCAAGGTCAAACACAGAAATGAATCAATTTCATCGCAAATATTAAAGTTATTACGAGATTCTTTTTTGTATTTTATTTCTTACATATGTATTGTTGTAACTACCATTAGAATATATGTATCATGTTTTGCAAATTGGTACAATAAAAATTTTTAACTTTGAAAATATTACATGGTAGCACTCCTATTATTTTGAACACAGCTGTATATGAGTGTGTGTATATTTAAAGATTTAAATACGATCAGTAAACTTCACAAACGATCTCTCTCTCTTTCTCTCTCTCTCTCTCTAGGCAAGTGTTTCAATGTGAGATCATAAGATTGTTACATAAATATGTATGTACGAGTATGTTGGTTAGTTACAGCGTTATTATTTGATCTTGTCAGGTTGTTTGTTGCTACTGAAGGTGAAAAATAACCTTTAAATGTTCCAAAAAAAAAAAAAAAAATGCGTTCTTGTTCGGTGGTGGTCACAATCAAAGAAATTTTAAAAACGAAAAAGAAAAATGACAAGTAATCCAAATAAACAACAATAAACCGAAAAAAAAAACTACTGCTTACCATAAATAACTGCCTGGGAACTATTTTATTTTTTTATTTATCTTTTTATTATTATTCTCCTTCTTCTTATTTTCTGTTTTTTTTTTTTCTTCATCTCCTCTATTTTTTTCCCTTTTTTTTTAGTATTTTTTTTAACTTTATTAACTACTACTCCCACTGGTAATTATACTTGCAATCGTTATAGTGTTGTCTACTGTTCTAAAAAAGAATACAGGGTAAACCGTTAAATATGAAATTTTATATCGTATTGGAGTCGTATTGAAGTTGCATTGAGATTAAATTTAAATTTGAAAATCTAATCGATTTAAGAGGTTCTAGTTTTGCGTTATGCCCCTCGGTGGGAATTTGGTGGCAAAAAAAAAAAAAACAATTTTTTGGCAATTACTTGATTACTCCATTGGTCACTAGAACCCTTGGTTAAACCATGTTACACCATCTTACACCATCCATGTTGTGTGTATTGTTAGTTAGCTTCGTCTATCTTCGTCTATCTTCGTCTTCTTCCTGGAACCAAAAGATATAGGAGAGTCTATCCTTTAAATGTAGCAAAAAAAATCTTGTTCAACTTTTACCGCTAGTTGAACAAACTTGGAGAAGCTAGGCCGTAATCCTAACTGAAGGGTTGTAATGGCCAATTATGTACGAGGTGTGATCAAAAAATAACCGTTATTTTAAATTTTTTCAAAAAGTATTTATTTATTTATCAATAATTATCTTGTACCCTACAAAGTAACCCCCCTTAGATATAATACACTTATGCCAGCGTTTTTTCCAATCCTCGAAATGCGCTTTTTGGTAACGCCAACAGCTCCTGTTTCGATTTTTCTTTTATCTTCTCAATCATAGCAAAACGCTTTCCTTTCATCGGTGTCTTCAGTTTTGGGAAGAGGAAAAAGTCAGCGGGGGCCAAGTCCGCTGAATACGGTGGTTGAGGCATGATTACGGTTTTGTTTTTGGCGAAAAACTCACGCACTCAAGCATCGATGTGTGAGCTGATGCGTTATCATGGTGCAAAATCCATGATTGGTTTTTCCACAATTCTGTGCGTTTCTGACGCATTGATTTGCGCAATCGGCGCATAACTTCAAGGTAGTATTCCTTATTGACCGTACGACCTTGTGGTAAGAATTCATGATGCACCCCGTCATTGCAATCGAAGAAAACAGTGAGCGAAACCTTCACATTTGACCGAACTTGACGTGCTTTTTTCAGTCTTGGCTCTTCTGGACGCTTCCATTGGGATGATTGGGCTTTGGTTTCAATGTCATAGCCATACACCCATGATGCGTCACCAGTTATGACCTTTTTGAGCAAATCTGGATCGTCGTTGAATGTCGTCAACATCTCCTGCGCAATGTCCAGGCGCCGTTGTTTTTGCTCAAAATTTAGCAATTTTGGAACAATCTTCGCTGCCGCACGTTTCATGCCTAAAACATCCGTAAAAATTGCTTGGCATGAGCCGAACGATATGCCAACATCATCAGAAACCTCTCTAATAGTGATTCGACGATTATCCAAAATCATATTCTTCACTGCTTCAATGTTTTCATCGGTTGTTGACGTGGTCGGGCGACCAGGACGAGCATCATCATTGACATCTTCTCGGCCTTCCTTAAACCGGTTATACCACAGTTGAACTTGTGTTCTGCTCATAGTAGACTCGCCAAACGCCACAGTCAACATTTCAAATGTCTTTGCACATTTAATTTCATTTTTTACACAAAACTTAATAGAGTTCTTTGATCCATTTTTTCGAATAGTAAAAAATCGAAGAGCACACCAAAACACGACTAAACTTTTTATCTGTCAAAAACAAACAAACTGACAATCCAAAATGGCTGATATTGTCAACATATATAAGCGACATGTGTACCAACATAACAGAAAAAAAAATTTAGAAAATCGAACATACGTAACTCACGAAATTTGAAAATAACGGTTATTTTGATCAGTTTTAATGAAGGTAGGTAGTTAGCCACACAGTATTGGACAGAAACAAATGTCTTTGAAGCACTCAAAGCTTTTGATGAAGCGGCTTAGACTACAAATGTCCGTCACCAATGACAGTGTCCTCAAATTGTTCACGTTGTAGACACAAATTTCTTTCTTTCTCATCTGACATACATCAGGACATGTTCCCAGTATTTTCAGTACAGCTTCCTTTCTTCTCTTCCTCCTATCTGCAGATCCTTTTGCAGATATTATTTGCCATGGGCTATGAGTGTCCATAATATCCATCTGACATCCATCAGGACATGTGCCCGGGTAGATTGAGTATAGCTTTCTCATCTCTTCAGATATTATTTGCCATGTGACCAAGACCTATGAGCTTTGCATAAGTGTCCATAATGTAATGTCCAGTAATGACTCTAATAACCACATTGAGTGTGCTCCTTTGAAGTCTAAGCACGCCTTCTGTTCAGTTTTGGCTAGATTTCCTTCACTGTTTTGTACCGTAACCGAAGCCGCATGTCATAAGTGCGCCGTATTATCAATTATGCGCCCGCAGGTCTTTAAAGAGATTCCCAAAGTAGAGAATTCATAAGTTCGACCAGCTCATGCGCTCTTTATATGTGATAGGAACGTCTTATCAATTCGCCCAGTAGGTGGGAAGTCTGCAACAGCTATATACAGGGTGGGGCAAAAGTCGCGAAGGGATTTGAAAAATTAATAACTTTTCTAGTTTAATTTCTTTTTTTATTTTTCTTTTTAGGACTTGTAAAATAAATCTGGGAGATTAATTTTGGAAGGTTACAACGTTATCCAGCAAACCAAAATCATAGAACTTTATTTTGAATATCATCGATCAATAATTCAAACTCAACGAGCCTATCGTCGTAATTTTAATGTGCGGTATTCACCATCCGAACCAATAAGTGACACGTTTTCAGGAACAAGGCTCACTTAGGGATCTTCCACGAAGCGGAAGACCACATTCTGTAATTAATGAAGCAAATATTCAACGCGTTCTGGAGAGTGTTGAGGAGAATCCTGAAACATCAACTCGAAGGCGCTCTGCTGAGCTGCAAATGTCTCGGCGGTCTTTACGCAGAATATTAAAGGGAAATTTACATCTTTTCCCATACAAGCTGCAGTTAGTGCAAGAACGATTAAACGATTAAACCCCTTCGTGACTTTTGGCCCACCCTGTACCATCTTGCAGTTCATTACCTCAGAACACAGCGCCTTGATAACCTCCTTGCTGCCAGAAAGTATATATTTTCCGAAGATATGATCGTCTTTTATAGATTTCGTGGCATCCTCTATAGCGGACACTTCCGCCTGGAAATTTTGATGAACATTTCATTCATCTTTCGCTGTTTTGAAGAGAGTATGAACCAAATTTGCACGATTTTGCTGGGATATAAAATATTTTATGGGAATAAATCGCTTTGGGTGATCAACGGGCATGGTTAATTGATAAAATTCCGGTTTTTTTCTAGTGGATAGTGTGTTGGCTTATTAGATGAGAGCCTGTGAAAGAGTTACTAAAATCTATCGTTGGGAATCAACGCTTAACAGAAGATCCCGCCACTCATGGATAAAATTAACACACACAAGAGAAGGAGAAGCTAGGTTGGATTTTTGACTTGTTATGACCCATTAAGTAAGTAATACTGCATGCAATACTATCCATCAACTAATCTGATCAAATCTGATCTCTTTTAGCATTCATAAAGCCTTTGCAGTCTTCAAGATTATTGGCAATACTGATTTAGAGGAGGGGGAGGTAGGTTATCGGTGAATTTTATTATTAAATTTTTTTACATTTTAATATTGCTTTGTTTGTTGTTGTCCGTGTTGCTTCGTGTGTGTGTGTGTGTTTGATCTCATCGTGGGGTTAGATTAGCCAAGGGAAGAGCGATCAAAGTAAACCAACAAGCTTTCTTCTAATAGATCGTTCGTCACGCGTGGGCGCCTTTAAGAAAATTTTCAACTGCAATTAGAATCCAGAACACATTGTTTTTTTGTTTATATTTTTTTTATTTTTTTTTTTTTTTTTTTGTATTTTCTTCTTTATCTTTATACTCATCATCACCATCGTAGTTTATTTCTATGCCACAGTTGCAGTCACAGTCACAAACACAGCCACATTGACTGCGAATGTGACTGGGATAGCATTGGTGAATATTGTTGGCTTTTAATTTCCGATGATCACACACTCATTCAGTTCAACACTGGCCGTTTGGAACAAAAATTTATGGTTCACACATACACTTGCGCCCTTTACACTCACACACAAATAGCACAAATAGATTATCATGCAGCAAAATATGTGGTAAGCCGGTGTTGTAGTATGTAAATGTATGGAATATCTTAGAGAAGCAGCCAAGCGTTGTATGCAAGATTGCACTTACACTTGTCCATACATATACATACATACATACAGACATCAGTGGACTTCTTATCGCCGCTTATATTTCCGAGTCAAGTTTTTTTTTTTATTTTTTTTTGGTTCTCGCACTGAGCCTAGCTCTATGCACGTGTGTATGAGTGTGTGTCGGTGTGTGAAAAATTTCAAAAAGTAAAGAACACTTCGTTATTGTCTGTTTGGTTACGTATTTTTTTCATTTTTTTTCATTTTTTTGCTGCTACTTCTGAAGCGTACAGTTAAAATGTCTTTTTAATATTGGTTTGTGGAAAAAAAAGTAAGTATTTTTGTAACACCTTGATGATGCAGACATACATTTCTGTTCAATGCCTAAATATTTGTGACTTTTGGGATTTAAAAAAAAAAAACCGAGGCATTGTTCTCCACAAATTAATGCAAAAATCAGATTATGTGTTCACTTGATACACTTTTCGGTACATTTTTAGTTCATTCGGTTCGAATTGGTTTTGCTTTTACTTGTTTCATCTTATTTTTCTTCTTCTCCTTTGTGCTTTTATTTCGTTTTTTTTTTTTCGTATCCCTATGACAACGAGGACGCTGGTGACTACCGTCCTTATTGAAATAGGCTGTTTGTTCGCTGGCTGGCTGGCTGGCTGGCTGGACGACGTTGTGTGCTCACATAAAAACCAATAACAACAATTTTAAATGAAATAACAAAGGTGACGCTGATTGCTTCAAAGCGGCGCTACAATATAATCCCAACAAAAAACTACAAAAAAAAAAAATGCAAAAAAATTTTTTTACCAAAAAACGAAAAACAATACAAAAATACATTCGAATAAACTTAAATAATAACAACAACAACAAAAAGAAAGAAAGAGAGAAAAAAGCGCAGGCGACTGTTTTTTTTTGTTTTTGTTTTTATTTGCAGGTAAGTGTTCAAAATATGTGTTTTAGTCGATGGGTATTATTGACTTTACCGAAACGACATGTCTAAAATGCCAAACTTTGTGGTGCATTCAATCGAATTCGATTGATAATGGCACTCACCAAAAAATCTTTGCACAATAAGGGCAGCAGAAAGCAGCCAAACAAGGCTTTGATCATATAAAAGATAACCTACATACATGTTATTTCGCCGAAGAGGTGCGAGAACGATAAACTTTTTTCTTCTGTTTTTTGTTTTTTTTTTTTTTTTTTCTACCACATATTTTAACTGTTTTATAAAGGATTTTTACAGGTTTATAAGTAGGTGCACCAACATACATTAACCCATTAAGTGATTAAAATTAGTAGCACACACGTAACGCACAAGAAACAAAGAAACAGCAAAAGTATCGTCTCTTTCCATGCACATTCAAAAGCAAAATGTTGCAAATTGTATCACCGTTGCAGTGGGTTTATTGTACTTAAACTAGCTTGTCAGATTTTAATTTCAATAGATTTTTAGTTAAGATACATGATCCATGGCGTATTAGGTGTTATCAAAGAATATGGATATAAAGAATGCGCATCATGTAGAAGTAAAATTTCTTATGGCGGGTTGTAGGCGTACGACCCGCTCTCACCAAAATTTGTTTAAAATTACTACCCGCACAATTGTGCAGAGAGAACTCACACGCATTCTTGTGTTAATTGATTTAGTTGTCGATCAGACTGCGACAAGAACACATGTGTAGCGGATGCGTTATCATTTTATTTCAAAATAACACTCAAAAAATATTTTATGTTAAAAATGTTCTATGTCATTAGCTGGCCGTATTTAATTTTTTTATTTTTTCTTCTAATAAAAAATGGGTTTTTTTATTTTTGTTTACCAAAAAAAACCAGGTATAATTTTTAAGCCAAAGATGGATAGCTTTATGTTCTTTTAATAAAAAAAAATGAATTTTTTATTTTATCTTTATTTATCTAAAATTATTAACATAGATAGCTTTACATATATATGTTGATGAATGAAAATCAAAGTATCGTATATTATTGACAGTTTTCTATGGCTGTAAATAAATAAATTCTCTCAACTTATTTTCTCTCTCTTGCTCACTAATCACAACCAGTGTTGCCGTTTAGCTATTTTTAACCAAAATTTCCGGATTTGGTTATTTATTATTCTTATAAAAAGAGCTTTTGTTTGTAGAAATGAATTAATTTGTAAGACTAAAATTTTAGTTTGTTATTTTTTGTTTCTTTTCTTACTATGTTGTATTACTTATAATTTATATTTGAAAAAATAAAATAAAAAAACTGTGAATTTAATTTTGGTTATATTTTTTCTTATTTGGTAATTTTTTTCACAAATGTTGGTTGCAATATTTTTTTTTCGTGGCAACACTGACCAGAACAAGTGATTTCAGAAAATTTAATAAAAAAAACAACAAAAACGCACGATGAGAGCAACGCATTGTTACGCTCTTCGTTTCTCTTTCCTTCCCTTTTATCTTTCCCCCCGCGTCTTGAAGTATTTTGAAAAATATTCCAAAATATGTTGAAATGCACATTCTTTATACTTTATTTTCTTTGGTGTTATGTAACGAGTTAGATATGTAGCAGAGATCAGCAATGAGTATTCAAAAAGATGAGTAGAATCGAATTATACTCATAATTTCATATTCAAAGTTTGAAGTACTCATCATAATTATACTTAACAACACGTATGATGTTGTTGATTTCGACTCTCCCCATAACTCAACATATACACGAATCACAAAATAAGTATGAATCGCGTACGAACACTAAAATACTCACTAAAAGGTTGTGTGTTTGCTCTGCTTGCTGCTCTGTCTTTTTTGCTTAAGAGTCTTTTTTCTCTTGTTGTAAATGCAACAATAACTAAGACTGTAAATTTTAATGAATGATTCGAGTCACTTGAATTATTTATAAGTATTATAAGTATTTTTCTAAAGTTCTGAATCTAAATGCGTAGGCTTATGAATCAAACATATTTCGAATGGTATGAGTTTGATGTCAACGTTGTACGCATACTCATTGCAACCCGTACTTATAAATCAACGTTGTAGTTAGTACGAATGAATCAGAGTACATAGTTAAATTTCAATATTGTTGACTCACTTACATATATTCAAAATTTTATGAGTGCTTATGAGTAGCGAAAAAACGATTCATTGCTGATCTGTGGTAGGTAGCGATAGTTGGCCGTCAAAAAAATTAAGATGAACGCATATCTATTGCCCCTAGTCGTGGAACCTTTTGAAACTGCTGATAAAGTGAGTCCTAGACAGAGCTTTCACATCGTATACAAAGTAGACACTAAAGTGCTTCTTCTTTCTTCAACATAGTGCTGGCCATGTATCCGCAGAAAGAATGCGACTCCCATCTAACGACTTCTGCCGTGGATGTAGTTCTGTTATGCACTTTCTTTGTCAATACCCATCTCTTGCTAAGTGCAAATATAGGTTATTTGGCTCTCCATTCTTTGTCAGCTTAACGGAGTTATCGTCCATTGATGTCAAAGATACATATGTATACATACATAATTGGTCATTACAACCTAGCTTCTCACACCACTTATGTTGTGTGCGTTAATTTTATACATGAGTGGCGGGACCTACAGTTTAAAGTCGACTCCGAACGACAGATTTTTGAGAAACTTTTTCATGGCAATTTTATTTACTCTCAGAGTTTTTGGCAGAAATCTGCTGAGAGGCAGTCGCCGAAGAAATATTTTCTTTTTATATTTCGTTTTGATGCCTGACCTGGTATACGAACCCAGGCTTTACGTCTTTAGGTTAGGTTAGGTTAGAGGACGTGTACTTGTCCGTTAAGACAAGTACAATACCCGGAGGTCGAAATTGACCCATTGTACAACGTCCTTGGAGAGGGAAGGAAATAGAGGGAATAGGATGAAAGGAGGGCATAAGGGTAAGGGGAGGATGGGAATCACACAAAAAGAAACAGACACAAACAAGGGTTGAGCGCGCGACTACACTTATGAAGCCCTAGCACCTCTCAACCAGCTCAAACTGCTAATGAATCTGTGGAGAGCCTTGATGTCGGCTCTCGACACAGAACTCAAGCTCTCAAAGAAGGCTCTGCCAAGGGTCCTCAACCTCAACCTACCAAGGGCTGGGCAGTTACAGAGGAGGTGTTCGATAGTCTCTAACTCCTCCTCATCGCAACATACCCTGCAATAGTCCGGCTGGGATCTGTTCCAGATCCCCGTCAGCGACCTAATCTCGCAGTGCCCTGTGATAAAACCGACAACCAACCTTACGCTGGCCTTAACCAAGCCCAGCAGCCAATCTGTTCTCTTACTGTCCACAGCAGGCCATAGACGTCTAGAGACAGAACAACCTGATCCGTTCCTCCAACGCCTCTGCTCTTCCTCCCTGACCCATCCATCGATGAGGCCATAGAGGTGGCAGACTGGAGGTTCAGGACCAACTATTAAATCGCCCCCCGAAAGGGAACCTAACCTAGCGAGGGCATCCGCCGTCTCATTGCCCAGTATTCCGCTATGACCCGGAACCCAGCATAGACGGATACGGTCCGGTCCAAAAGACCTCAACGACTCTTTGCACTCGCGAACCAGTCGTGATTTGCACCAGACCGACGCAATGGCCTTAAGGGCAGCCTGACTGTCAACGAAGATCATGTAAGATTCCGAATCCGAAGATGGGCCACCAGCTATGGCCTCAATAGCCTTCAGTATTGCGAAAATCTCCGCCTGAAAAACGCTGCAGTCATCATTCAACCTGAAGTGGAGTTCAAGACCGAGTTCCCTACAGAAAACCCCAGCACCTGTACATCCACCTAACTTAGACCCATCTGTGAAAATGGGTATACCACTCTGCCCCCGGAGTACCCCACCATTCCATTGTGCCCTATCCGGTATAAGGGTCCTTAAACCAGGTAGGAATATAGCCTCGGGCACAATGTAATCAGTGGCTTTTTCCGAAAGTCCATACCTTCCGTCAGGAAAGACGATACTCAGAACTCTGGAGTGACCTATCGAGCGCTGCTTCCAGCAACCCGATTCCCTCAGGCGTATGGCACTACGCGCTGCACACCTCTTGACATATAAGTCAAGCGGAGTCAGACAGAGCATAGTATCAAGAGCAGCCTGAGGGCAACTCTTCCTCACTCCAGTGATACTCAAAGAGGCAATCCGCTGAACCTTATCCAAGATTTTCCGTTGAAAACTCTTGTCTAAGGCACACCACCAGACAACACAACCATAAGTAATAACCGGTCTAACAATCGCCAGATATATCCAGCGAATGGCCCTAGGCGGAAGACCCCAGTTCTTACCTATGGAGTTCCTACACTGGTAGAAAGCATTCAGTCCCTTCTTCATTCTTTCCTCGGTGTTTCGTTTCCAGTTCAGCTTACTGTCCAGGACAACACCCAAGTACTTGACCTCAGAAGACAACGGCAGCTCCCTACCAGCTAATCTTGGCAGCCTGAAGGTTTCAATTTTGTACCTACGCGAGAACAGAACGAGATCCGTCTTATTTGGATTTATCCCCAGGCCACAGTTCGTTGCCCAAGAGGATAAAATTCCAAGAGCAGACTCCATCAGTTCCCCCAGCGTCGGCAAAAATTTTCCACCCACAAGAATAGCCACATCGTCGGCATATGCCACAACCCTAAAGCCCCTACTTTCCAGGAGCCTCAGACCAACATTTGCGACCAAGAGCCACAATAGAGGGGATAGGACACCCCCCTGTGGTGTACCCCTGGTCGCACGCTTGACGATAGAACATCCACCCAGATTCGATCGGATTAGTCTGTTACCCAACATGTGGGCGATAAACCGCACCAGAAAATCTGGGGCATGTATATCCCTTAGTGAATTCTCAATAGAAGAAGTGGTAACATTATTGAAGGCCCCCTCTATATCAAGGAAAGCCGACAGTGTGTACTCACCCCTAGCCAAATTCGCCTCAACAAAACCTGTCACATCATGAAGAGCACTCTCAACTGACTTACCCTTAATGTAAGCATGTTGCGACCTACTCAACAAAGACCGGTCCATGTTTGACCTCAAATATAGATCGATAAGTCTCTCCAAAGCTTTCAAGAGAAAGGATGAGAGTGATATCGGTCTATAATCCTTAGGGCCGATGTGACTGGGTTTACCAGCTTTTGGTATAAAAACCACGAGCACATCTTTCCAACCATCAGGTATATCACACCACCGGAGACAGTCCCTATACACGTCCACCAGATATTCGTGTAATATATCACCAGCATGCTGAAGCAAAGCCGGAAAGATACCATCCGGACCAGGCGATTTAAACGGCTCAAAGCTATTAATAGCCCATTTGACCTTATCCCTGGTAATGATATCCTCCAAAACGCCAACATCACAGAAGGGATCAGCTACACCCAATGGATAGCTTACTGGATCCTCACAATCGGGAAAATGAGTGCTCAACAGAACCTCTAGGGTTTCTTTTCTCGAGGATGTCCATGTGCCATCGTTCTTTTGGACGAAGCCAAGGACTTTGGGGTCCTTCGACAGCGTCCTACGGAAACGAGCCACATCAGCAACATCCTCGATACTCGTGCAGAAACTCATCCAGGTGATTCTCTTTGAGCGCTTTATTGCCCCTTTGTAATCATTAAAACTGGATCTATAAGCAGACCAGTCAACATCCTTGCCCGACCTCTTAGCCTTATTAAAGAGTCTCCTAGTACAACAGCGGAGTCTCTGGAGTTCCGCATTCCACCAGGCAGGCTGGCTCCTCTTACCCGGGTAAGTGAGAGGACAAGCAGCTCTATAACAAGACAACAAAATATCCGTCAAAGATCCAACTCGATCATTGATGCCAGGAGTGGAGCGTCCCCGAAGGGCTCTAAGTTTCCCCTCCACAGCACTCTCATATCTGATCCAGTCGGTTCTTCTTGGATTTCTAAAAGGCTTGTTAAGGCCCCCAGATAGATTTATACTGAAGGATATCAGTTGGTGATCAGAGAAGGAACACTCTTCTGAAACCCTCCAGTCTCTAATCATAGACCTTTCCATGTTAGAGAGCGTAATGTCAATTACCGCCTCCCTAACACGGTTTCTAAACGTTGGCGTATTACCGACGTTACAAATGTTGAGCCTATTAAAAATAATAAAATTCAAAATCGACTCACCCCTAGTATTTATGTCAGCACTGCCCCATTGAGTGTGATGAGCATTGGCATCACAACCCAAGACAAGACGACATCTTTTCCTCTTAGCATGCTCCACCAGTAGTTCAATTAAGTCACCCGGAGGGGATGCAGCCTCATACGGCATGTACACAGATGACAGCATCAAATCGGTACCACGGTCATCTCTGTAGGCCACAGTTGTTACGTCACCTGTACAAAAGGAAGGAGTGATTAACAAGTCCAAACCACTTCTAGCTAAGATACAGGTCCTTACCTTCTCACTTGTTCCAGGAACAAGTAACTTATAATCAGGATCGCTCAGACCCAGAATCTTATCCCTAAGGATCCAGGGTTCCTGGATAAGAGCGATGTCAACTTCAAGGCGGCGCAGGGTGGTTAGCAGGTAGTGTGAGGCGGCTTCGCAGTGATGCAGATTAATCTGCACCACTTTTAGCCTCCTCTGGGTCACCTGACACCGCTTATGTCCGGATGCCGGAATTTTAGGCGTGCCAACCCACATAACACTACACCACCCCTTGCCCTTAGCCACTGAAGAGAATCCTGACCAATAGCGATCCTAAGATCGCATCCTTTCTTACCGTTACCAGTCAGGGAGTTGACAACTACCCACGAGCTGGTGTTCAATCCGTCATTCTGCTTTCCAATAAGTTTGGGTACGTTATTCATCTGCCTAAAAGTAGGCGGGACCCATACCGTCGCTATTGGACGTAGAGGGAGGTCGGATTGAGGGACCACCTCCAAGCGAGCACCGAGCCAGAGTTCACCAAGGCGCTTCACTGATTCCACAAGAAACTTTACAGTTCCCTCGTTTTCACAGTTCACTACCTTGATACCCTTGGACCAACCGATGGAAGATATGCGAGCATTACTGCCATCACAACTCTTTTCCATCATAAATTCAATGAGCCTTTCTTCAACTAGATTCCACCTTTCAGGAGAGATTTTTCCATCTAAATCCGACCTGTCGATGAATGCTAGCTGAAGGGAAGGATTAGTTCCGAGGCTACCTTGTTTCTTAGGACGCTTGGAGCCGGGGGAAGGCTCATCGTCGGATCTAATTCTCTTCATGCGATTTCCCTTGCGAGAATTCTGCAAAGAAGACATATCCACCGAAGTATGCCCCCCCACCTCCTTCGCCTCCAACCTTACATCCTTCTTCTGTGATAAAGGATTAGCGGTAGTTTCTACCTCCTTTCCTTCATCCATTGTGGAAGGAACACCATTATCCTTTCTCTTCACCGAAGGTTTGAAAACCTGGGTGGTTTTCTTTGCTCCAGTTGGGAGTAAGGGTGTAGAACCTTCATGCCCCTTGCTTGCGGCTTGAGAGGTAGAAGCAATTTGCTCCACGTTCCCATCGGCACTCAAGGGACCATCCTTCTTACCAGAGTCAGCGCCTCGTGAGAGGCCACTGCCCGGGTATTTGGACTCATACCGCGAAACAGTGCCTCTGTGTCGAGCCAGCATCTTCTGCTCCTTAACAGAGAGGGAGTCCACATCACAGCTTGCAAATCTCTTCAAGACCGTGCAAGCCCTGCGGTATGACTTCCTCTCATTATACATAGCGGAACGTTTCCGCCCAGCTTTTCCCCCCTTGTCAGACGAGATACTTTTTCCCATGCAGTCCGAATCTATAGATGATTGTACTAGTGGGTCCGAAGCATCCTGTCTGACAAGTGGGTTCCTTAAAGGGAAAGTCCCCACCTCATTGCTCCCAGTGGCAATTTGGATAGGAGTTAAGGGGAGTCTTTCGATGACCGTATTGTCACCGTCTTCATCTGATAGTGGGGAGACAGGGTCTGACTCCACGCACATATCTTCCGTCGAAGTGAGGTTTGCCAAAGCAGTCGTCTCACTAAAGATCTCCTCTACACTCATAATCCTCATACCAGCCGGGGCGAAATTTCTGACGATTTCGTTGTTGTTGTCAACGATACTCGCCTGGATTTGCGCAATGAGCTGGGTCACGTCTAGTCCAAAGTCAAAAATACCAAAAATACCAAAATTGTAATAATTATCGTCCATATATATGTAGGTCCCACGAGTGAGGGGGAAAGGAGGTCGATCATGCCATAGCCCCCGTTAGCATGACAAGGACTTGGTAGAAACCTAATACTCACTGAGGCGCCCAGGTATCAGTGAGGCTCCGTTATAATACAGTCGGATTAGACCCCCGACTGCAAACCATCCGATAAGCACGGGTCGCTTTACACTCCGGATTAGGGGTATAAAAGAAAACTATACGTGATCCGACGGTTCGAAAAGATCAAGCATGACGTCGATCCGAAACAGAGTCTTCCCACGATATTAGGGTAACCTTTAGTCATGCACTCCAACTCACGCTGGGTCACAGAATGAATCGAAGTACACTTAAGCCCCCACATCGCGACAAGATTGTTACCCAGGTGGGGGATACAAGAAGGCTTTACGTCTAATAAGCCAACAAGACACTACCTACTAAACTACGGAGACTACAAAGATACTTACATATAGCATCGTTGATTACACTTTCAGGCAGGTTTACCAGCGTAGAGTAGTCGAGCTGTTAATAAGCAGTCCTAGCGCTGACCAATTTCTTCCTTAGTTTGATGGAATTTGGTCAGTACAGGGACTGCGCTTACTATGCGTGCTCAAGTGAGCTTTGGTAATCAAAGGTACCACTCCTACCTGACACCTAAGACGTATCTATTCATCCAGAAATAAGTCTCATGGCTGAAGATGATTTTTCAATGAAAATTCGGGCCACTTGTCAACTCCTGTAGAGCAAACAGTCATAATAAATAACAACTAATTTGTTGAATGCATCTTTAATTGATACTACTGGTGATATACATATACATGCATAGGGTATTTTTAAAGCGCTTTCTACCTTTAGATTTAAATAAACCAAAGTGTGTGTAAAATATCAACCAAATTTTTTTGATCGTTTGTAAGTCCCGTTTATGCCGACAGCTTTATAACTACGGTGACCATTATTTCCGTGAGAAAAAAGCGGACAAATATATAATTTGAAAAACAAAAAAAATCATTTATTATAATTAATATTTTATATAAAGATTTTTAAAATACAGACATAAATAGGTACAAATAATATACACAAACTTAACTTTATACATATGGGTATACTTATGTGTATAAATTTACTTCTGATATTTCTCTTCAGAATGCATTTTCTTTAAAGCGTTGTTCCTGTTAGATATAAATGTTTTAAATTCCGAACAGTCCATTTCAAAATTATGGTCAAAAGAGACTCTAAAGTTTCTAGTCCCATTTGGGATTTTTCGGAAGACCAAATATTGTTATACTATGTTCACATGTGCACCTTTATTGCGTAAATCGCAATTAACGCCAATATTGATCTCAATATTTCATATAAAATCAAAATTAATTATTGCTCAATTAAATGCTAATTGTTATAATATTCAGTAAAACTTTAAATACAGCACTGTCATAAGTACGTTCAGTGAGCATATTACAATTTTCCAAACACTTTCCCAACGATAAAAAAAAAACAGAAAAACAACGAACAAAACAAAAACAATGTTGTTGAAACAACCAACTGTTTTGTTTCCAGCTGTCAAATGAATATTGAGTAAACTGAATATTGCATATATTTATTATACCTGAACGGTTAAAATATTGTTCTCAATTAATCGAATATTGACTCAATTAAATTGCATACGTGAACATAGTATTAGATTTGGTGCGTTAGACGCTAGCAAAGCAAATGAAAAATCTATTACTATTATACTATGTTCAGACATGCACTTTTATTAAATCAGTATTCGGTTTATTGAGAACAATATTTTTAGCGTTCAGACATATAATATATGAAAATTTATTGGACAGCTGGTAAACAAAACAGCTGATTGCTTCAACAACATTGCTTTTAATTTAATCGCGAAAATTAGTGCCAAAAAAATTTTTAGAAAAAATGGAAAACAATTTAACATTTCAAAAGGTATTGCTAATGATTAACCGAAACGCCGAGCTGTTGCGGTTAATAGGGACTACTTTTGACTCCAAAGTGGCTTTTCTCAGAAGGATGAGGAAGAAAAATTTGATAATACTGGATAGCTTTCAGAAAAGAAAGCTTTTGCTTATGGCACTGTTAGAGGAAAATGAAACTCAAAATAAAATACAAACCTTTCTGCTGACCTTCCATTTTTTGTTTGTCGTTGTTTACATTTGAGTTGTCAAATATTAATAGAAAGCGTTCGGAAAAATGTAATCTGCTCACTGAACGTACTTATGACAGTGTTGTATTTAAAGTTTTTTATCAATATTATAACAATTTATGAATTTATTGGCCAATAATTAATTGAAATTTTATATGAAATATTGAGATCAATAATGCCGTTTATTGCGATTTACGCAATAAAGGTGCATGTCTGAACCCAGTATAAATCTCATTGCAATAGCAAAATTAGTTTTTTGAAAATGGGCACCCAACAAGAATGTCGTAAAAAAATAATTGAAATTTTTAATGAAAAAACGCGCCGCTTACAAAAAACGATTGCTAGGCTCGCAGGTGTTAACCAAAAAACAGTTTCTAAGGTAAGAATAAAACAATATAAGGAGTCTTTAAGTATTGAGAGAAAGCGTGCAAGTGGAAGAAAAGAAAGAATTTGCCGACCAAAACAAAGCAAGTAAAATAATACGTATTTTTCAAAAACCACCCTAACATGTCTGGAAGAAAAGTGGCTCAAAAAGATGGATGCTCTGAGACCTTTGTCAGAAAAAAATTTTATGCACAAAAGAATTCAAATATTATTTACTTTAATTGAAATATAAAACGAAAAAAATCCGCCACTTAGTTTTATTTCTATAACGAAAAGTGTAAGTCCAGTTTTTTTCGTGCGCACTCCTTAGTTTAACAACTACAACTTCTATATCTATTGGTAAGGTTTCATTTGCAATTTGTATACAATTATGTATTTAGAATGTAGGCAACACAGTTGACTACAATAATTTTTTTTTCTAGAAAATTTTACATTTTAGGAAAAACATTATTTTCCAACATTATACTATGTTCAGACATGCACTTTTATTAAATCAATATTCGGTTTATTGAGAACAATATTTTTAGCGTTCAGACATATAATATACGAAAATTTATTTGACAGCTGGTAAACAAAACAGCTGATTGCTACAACAACATAAATAAAATACAAACCCTTCTGCTTACCTTCCATTTTTTGTTTGTCGTTGTTTACATTTGAGTTGTCAAATATCAATAGAAAGTGTTCGGAAAAATGTAATATGTTCACTGAACGTACTTATGACAGTGTTGTATTTAGCATTTTTCTCAATATTATAACAATTTATGAATTTATTGACCAATAATTAATTGAAATTTTATATGAAATATTGAGATCAATAATGCCGTTTATTGCGATTTACGCAATAAAGGTGCATGTCTGAACCCAGTATTAGTCTCCAACTCAATACCGAATTAGTGAAAAAAGTGGACAAAAGCGGACATTTTGGTAAATAAATACTTTTTAGAAGTTACGTGTGGTAAAATAGTGGACAAATAGGGGACGCAAAAAAAATAGTGGACAGTAGGTTAAAATAGCGGACTGTCGGCTATAATAGTGGACGAATGGTCACCGTATTTATGTATAACGCTTAAGATTCAATCGAAGACAAGGCTTTTTTCAGATTTTTTAATACAGAAAAACTATTCTCAAAATAAACAATTTCGTAACAAAACAATTAAGAAATTTACGATCATATTTGAAGAAGTGGCAAAGCATTGAAAATAATTTTTAAAAATTTATTTCAATTTCTGAAACAAAAAAAAATAATAATAATGCCCTTACATTGTGATACAGGGCAGTGATGCCAAGTGTAGGGATTTTTCCCTTTTTGTAGAGATTTTTTTCAAAAACTTCATATGTAGGGAAAAAGTGAAAGATTTCTTAGTTTTTTCGAATTGTAGGGAATTTTTTCAATTTAAAATTTTTAGCATCTAAAAACTATTTTTCTTCCAATATAAATTAAAAAATGTGTGTATTTTTTAAGTGTATCATTGTAATTTAGTAAATCTGGTAATACCTCTGTAATATAAAGTAAATAAGTATGTGGCATCTTTAATAACAATGACAATTTGATACAAGTTCATGACAAAAAAGTTCATCAAAAATTTTTAATGACAATTTGATCTTTCCAAATTTTGCAAAAATTATAAAAATTTTACTAACAATGCCACATGCCAACGCTGACGCTGAAATAATTTTTTCTGTTGTAACTGACGTACGTACGAAAAAAAGGAACTAATTAAGCCATGAGTTATTAAATTCTATTTGCATTATAAGATTTTGTGTAAATTTTAAATGCACATCGAGTCATTTAAAAAAAATAAATTATACAGAATTGTATAAATAACACTATGCGACAAAATAAAAAAAATTTAATACACCTGGATAATGACATAGTGTGGGTTGTGAGCTTTGTTGAGTAGATCTCAAAAATATTTTTTTTATATTTCTCGAACCCTCCAATCTTTTTTTTATTTAACAAAAACTGTTTTTTTTTACTTTACGCACAAATTTCTGGATTACTCAAACATTTCTCGCCCGATTTCCAAAACATAAATCTTGTTGGAGAGGGGAGAGATGGACCTTTTAAATGGTATAACTATATCTATTATTCAACTTAATATGGTGTGCGATTTGATGGGGTAAACTTGGAAAATTCGAATTTTTTTCATAGTTTTTCAAGTTTGTTCATTCATAGTAGCAAACTTTAATATAAAAATATAGGATAAGTGATAATATTCTTAAAGTCTGTTCTCTTGTGAAGAGACTGAGTCATAATTTGATCAAATCGGACAAAAATTACCGAATTTATTATTTAAATAGTATAACAGTCGTGCTATATTTTTTATATATGTCATCTTATCAAATGAACTTGCAGTTCAAAAATTTTCAGAATTTTTGATGGATCTTGATTGTTTATCACAAAATGTGTCAATTTCACGTTTGCACGACTTCCAGAAGTCGGCTAATATTTGTGTTTTTTGCAAATATTATTATTTCTCTTTGCGCAAACATTGGCCAACTTCTGGTGGTCTCTCAAACGTGAAATTGACACATTTTCCGATAAACAACCAAGATCCATCAAACATTCCAAAAATTTCTGAACTAAAAGTTCATTTGAAAAAATATATATATGAAAAATATAACTCGACTCGGTAATTTTTGTCCGATTTAATCAAACGAAGTGCCAATCTCTTCACAAGATAATGTACTTTCAGAATGTTATCACTTATTTCATATTTTTTAAGTAAGGTTTGCTACTATGAATGGACAAACTTGAAAAAATATGAAAAAAATTCGAATTTTCCAAATTTACCTCATCAAATCTCATAGCATATGAAGTCGGATAATAGATACATGTATACAACTTTAAAGGTCCATCTCTCCCCTTTCCATTTAAATTTTGGAAATCGGGTCAGAAATGTTTGAGTAATCCAGAAATATGTGCGTAAAGTCAAGAAAAATAGTTTTTGTCAAATAAAACAAGTTTGGAGGGTTCGAGAAATATAAAAAAGGTATTTTTGAGTTCTACTCAACTAACTGAATAACGTGGACTATGTAGTTACTCGGGTGTATTTTCACTGTCGCACCGTGTAAGTTTTTTTCATTAATTTATAATATTTGTTATTTTTATGTTATTTTTATTTGTTTTTATGTTATTTTTGTATAATAAATGTGTGTAACTGAATTGAAAATGTACAAATTTATTTTTTGAAAAAAAAACGGAAAAAGTGGCGTAGGGAATTTTGTAGGGAAAATTAAAAGTGGGTATAGGGAAAAAAGGGATTTTTTTTCATTGACGTAGGGATTTTTGGAAAAAATCTCTTGGCATCACTGATACAGGGTTTCAATTTGAAATTGGCATTGAAAAGGTGTTCTATGCATTGTCTATAGATTTTCCAATTAATTGAATTAAAAACGTAATCGGATTGAAGGCTAAAACTAAATTAGTCAACTCAAATTGATTTCATACAGTTCAGAGGCTAGAATTTTTCGTATTTATTAACACGTATTTTATAAATTGTTAAGACACAATAGGGATTATGCAGCCAAAGAGAGAAAAAAATAATCAAAATATTGTGTTGTACCCTCGACAATACAGGGCTGAAAGAAATTAACTCAAAGACAGGCTGGCAGACAGACAGATAGACAGACAGACAGACAGACTTATTATCCATTTATCCATTGAAGATGAAGGGAAATAAATAATGAAAGAGTATAAAACACGACGAACAAAATGGAACAGCTGAAAAACTCATCTGCTCGTTTGATTATTTGTTGGGTTTGTGCTTATTGTCCTTGCGCCAAAATGCAATCGTTAAATGTGAATAAATAAACGAAGGAATGAATGGATGATTGAATGAATGTGCATTGGTACGAGGATCATCAATATCCAAGTGTTTGCACAGGCGCAGCAGGTTATAATATCCGATTATACGCACACGTCTTCCTTGTTTGTTCTCAATTTAAATTCAAAAAAAAAAAAAAAAAAAAAAAAAAAAGGACCAAAAAAACAAACAAAAGAAACCCATAACAAGGAGCAGACGTGAACGTGTTTTACTACTCTCTTCCTTCTTCCGTGATCCTTGTTTTCTTTCCCAATAATTGTAGTATTGTCCTACCGCAAAGGTAGGACTTAAGGCATTAAAGCAATATTCTTCAGGCATATAACTTCCCCTATAGTAGTTCGTGGTGGTGTTGCATTGTTTTATTTCACCTTTTTTTTTTTCTCTGTTGAACACACATACCCTGCATACGTAACGTAAGATGATATGAATGAAGGAAAGAGGCATTGTAATTGAAGAGAAAGGAAATATAAAAAAAAAACACATTTCGTAGGAAGGTATCTTATGGTAGGTAGCCACAGTGTTACTCATTTGCCACTTTTGCAGTTAGACAGACAAATAGTCACTTAGTCAGTCAGACGTTTGCCTGATCGATTGTACGTACGTACGTACGTACGTATCGTTTCGTTTATTCATATATTCGTTAATGCCATGTGGCATTTAGAAATTCATTAAGTGCTGACTGACTGATTGACTCTTTTGCTCGTTACTGACAAACTGTGCAGCAACAGCAGGTGATCGATTTGTCTACGTGTATTAATTGTTCTTTTTTTTTCTTTCTTTCAAATCCTATTAGAATTAAATTGTCCTTAAATAATCGTACTAAAGTGATTGCTAAATCAGACTATCTCTCTATGTATCTGGCTGTATGTCTATCTATGAATATAAATAGAATCGTAGAGTTTATGAATGAACTTTTCTGTGTACTTTGTTGGCTGCATTTCCGTTTATGTGGCAGAAACTCTAACAAAACATTTCCTAATATTCGTAAATGCACAGAAAATGTTTCTCTTCATTTTCCTTCCGTTTGTAATTCTAATCAATTTATATAATCCTTAAAAATTCCTCAATTTTATTTTATTACATCACAAAACCGATGAGTAAGACAACATAAAATGGAAAAAAGAATTCGAAAAAAAAATTCCCAACATTGGCTTCAAATTAAAAGATAAAAGCAAAGACTCGTATTGGGCCTATGATAAGAAAAAAGAGTGAGAGAAAACCGTCAAAAGAATCGTTAATTAATGACCTCATTAGACAGATACATAACACTCGCAATACATCATTAATCTTTGGCTGAGACCAGAGCCACAGCCACAGCCACAGCCAGAGCTGGGAATATTCTCTCGACAGGTATGAAAATGCAAATTATCGGAAATACAAAAGAATTCCTTATTGTAGGTGTCCCACCAATATGCAATACGTTTGGAGTATTAAACTATTCGCATAATGGTTCGTATACGCGGTTTTTACTTTTTGTTTTCATTTCTTTTTTTTTTTTTTTTTTCTTTTCATTTTCGTTTGTTTTGTGGGAAAGAAGTGTTTTATTGGATGTCTGCTGCTCTCCAAAGGAGATTTTCTTTTTTACTTACAAAACTAAAATGTTTGTACAATTTTATTATGCTTCTTGCAAAATCTATGGAAACAGATTTAAAATTGAATTTTATATCCTGAGGACGACGACAACAGACAGTCTGCAGTGGAAGAGAGAGTAGGGTTTCCAAAAATTGGTTTCAATTTTGAAAAAATTTCAAAAAGCCTGCTTCTAATACAAAACAATCAAGGTCTGGCTATAAAAAATGGAAATCTTGTTAAAAAAAAAAAAACACCTCATAAGCCCCTCTCTGTCATTTTAGAAAGAATAACGTCAACAATGAACATCAAAGGATTCGCATTACATTTTTAGAAAGAGTAGGATGAGACAATTAACCACTACAGACAATATATGTTCAGCTAACTCCAGATATTATAGAAGAGGATGTATGCTACAGTAGATGAGGCATCTTTAGATATCATCATTGAAATTTTGTATTCCTTTTTTTGAAGGACCAACTGACGCCATTATATATGGCGTATAACATTGTTCAAATGTCTCCCATGACTTCACTGGGAGACATCCGAAATGTCCAATTTTCCATTTCCATTTCAATTTAATTTGATCGCTGGCATGGGTTATATTGGCTTTGTAAAACCACTGTGATTAGTGGTTTATTCGCATTCACCTGTGACCAAAGAAAATCAAATCGAAGGACCTTGTTAGCTAGAAGTGATGAAACCTCCACAGAAGACGACCATGCCCTCTCAATTCGGTATATCTAATGTGGCATGACCAGTGTAACATGCAGCACCGTTCACATGTCGTTGTTGTTCTGACTAAAAAATGTCGCTACTCATGGATCTACCGAGCTTACCGTTGCCACTGATGACCCGGCCAGCATTATTCTCAAAGAAATCTGGACCGCTAACCCTGCCAGCATAAAATCCATATCAAGAAGTGACTTTTATAGGATGCGTTGGACGCTCTTGAAACTCATGTGGGGTGGCATCGTTCCAAATACGACATCCAGAAATGAGTCTCATAGCTGAAGATGATTTTGCGAAGAAAATTAGGATCAGTTGCCCACTGCTCCAGAGCCCATTCAGCGAAAACACGTCCTTGTTTACGGTCACCAACGTTGATTCGTCAAAGTTCAGAGTAGTCCCTGTTAAAAACTCTTTGTTTTTTTGCAGAAACCTTATATTTTCCTGTAGGCATGTAGTTCGCCTTCCGACGTCTGTTGTTTTCTTTACCAGATGCACCATTAAACCACGTCTTAAAAAATTTGATAAGAACTGAGATAAGCACACAGGGCTTGTGCCCTATGAACCTACAGCTCCCAATCGGGTTGGATTAACGCGCTAGACTACCAGGACACACAGCTTGTTGCTCTTTGCTGTTAGACTCACGGTTAGACTTTTATACGATATACGGCGTCCGATATGTGGTGTAATTCTAGACAATGAATTCCACAGTCCATAGGTCATTTGATTGCTGATGTTCAGGCAAAGTTTATATAGGTCCCCTCAGCATTTTTCACTTCCGTTTCAGGCGTATTAGGACAGCTTCTGTCTATTACTCAGGCAAATTCATATTCATAGGCTCCAGCCATAGTTTAGTTGCTCTAATGGCGCTGTTTATATGTATTGGACGTCTTCTAAATGCCATAATGAATGCCGCTGTAGTGGAATATAATTCATTTCGTGAAAATAGTAAGGGTACACAGAAAGAAAAACGGCGTGCTAAAATCAACTTTTCTATTCTCAATTTAAGCCAAAAAACGTGCTTGAAAAATTAAGCCAGTTTTGGCTATTGTTTGCTTAAAACAAGCAAAAAACGGGATTGATGTGAAAAACTAAGCCTTATATTACTAAAATCAACACTAAAAAGCTCAAATCTATCTAAAAAAGTGTAATTTTGACTTATTTGTTATTTGAGTTATGGAATTGTGGGTTTAAGTTCAAAAGTAAAAATTTTAATAATTCTCATTTAGTTCATGTGTTTTATACAATATATATCCAACAAAATGTCGTATTTTTCGCAAGTTGCATTTCTTTGGTAGATAACTTGGATTATTCCGGTCGATGACTTGCATTTTTTTGTGTAGATGACTTGCATTTTTTTCAAATCAATCGATTTTAGGATTAAATCAAGTACACGAGTTCGAGCTTAAATCAAGTTCAAAATTCTTGAAACAAGCTCGTTTTTGGATAAATTTAGGTTTAAATCAAGTATAATTTAGGGCTTAAATCAAGTTCATTGTGCTCGAATAAAGTACGATTTGCCTCAATTCGATCCCATTTATAAGTTAATCTAGCCTAAATCAACTTTATAATTCTTGAAACAAGTGCGCTTAAGGATTACTTCAACTTCTGATTCTCTTGAATCAAGTACGAATTCGATCTTAAATCAAGAAAAAATATGCTTAAACCAAATACATGATGAGATCACTTTGATCACAAAAAGGCTTAAATCGCGCTAAAATCAGTACTTTTGTACTTGGCTGATTCGGGCTTGATTCAACTCTTTTGTACTTGATTCAAGCCAAACCGTACTTACCGTACTATTGTGACCGATATGGATTGATTCAAGCCCGGATGGCTTGATTCTTTTTTTCAGTGTACGCTACCAAAGTATCTGATCTTACTGTTAAAATTGGAATATCCGTTTACTTAACTGTAGCCATTTACAAGACCGATCTGTGGTATAGAAATCGAACATACTATTCATAACATAATACAGAATCAGATTATTCGGGTAACTCTGGTGATATGACGGTTTAATCGACATACATTGTATGTACATGCACAAATGTGTTACTGTCGCATTAACCAAGAAGACAAAAGTCAAAAAAAGATGGAAAAAAAATGAAATTCAAATAAATGGCAGTTAGCTGTACACATATCATCCGAGACGGTCGAACAATTCGACAATGTTTTCATTATTCCGTGTACTTTAGAAGAGTGTTTGTGTTTGTGTTGTTTCGTTTGTATGAATATATGTACGTATGTACGTATGTATTCCGAAAGGACATACTACTTCCAATTGGACCGCATTTTATTGACACCAATAAATAATGACTGTACAGTATTGTACACACATTCAATCTGCTGACATTGTTCCTTGCAGGTGCGCGCGCAGGGTGAATTAAGCTGCTGACGATAATATTGCAGCGGTTGGCTTCTGCAGTCGCCGCCTTTACGGCAAAGCTCTTAATAAAATATGTGAATTTAAATTAAAAAAAAGACAAAAAAAAACTCAATAGCAACAACAACAACAACAATAGCAATATATATTTGAAATAAAATAAAACATTAACGTAAAAAAGGTTAAACACTGCAATACCTTTAACCAGACAACACACCAAATGCAAATGTGGTGCTCAATAATGCACTGAATAAAGAACATAAAAAAAAAAAAAAAAAAAACATCCGCACCAGAGCCAAACGACAACAGCAATAACAATAACCGAAAAAATGTGCGAAAATTCAAAAAAAAAAAAAAATTGAAAAAAATTGGAAAAAAAAACACCAAAAATTTCGCTCCTACTTTATCACGGCTTGAATGCTGCTCATCTCACATACAATATTCGCATGCAAGCCAGTTAAGTTAACCAGCCAGCCAGCCATCCAGCCAACGAGCCAACCAACCAAGCATTCAGGCAGGCAGAGGCAGTTAGGCAGGCTAGTTTGGTAAGCAGGCAACCAAGCAGTCAGGAATAAAATAAAATTATACTAATAAAACGTATAAAATAAGGGAACAAAAGCAACAACAACAATAACAACAACAACAACAATAACAACAACAATAAAAAAATAAATATGGTGTATAGTATTGTACATACATAGATGTATGGATGAATGTATTTAAACCTTTAAACATACTCTTGTACACCTATTGAGCGATAAATGGATATGAATGTGAATGTTTGTTTGGCTGTGTATGTACATATGTATGTATCGTATATATCGTATATGAGCAATGGATTTGTGGCGTATGAATACGATGAATGCGACAGATTCAGTGGCAGGCTTCCCACAAACAGCTCGGCTGTGTGGCGTCAAGATTACAGCGATAAGATCAATGGCATGTCGCATAAATGCCCAATAAAATTGCTCCAATATAAAATAGCAATCGATGCCGCCAAACTTTTTAACGTTTATTAGGTGTGAGAGACTTTTTTTTAGTGTGTACCACGTCAAGAGCAAAGCATAAAAGAATTTTTACAATTTTACGTTCTGTTTTTTTTTTTAGTTTTTGTTTTTTGTATTCTTTTTTTTGTTTTTTTGTTTTCTGTTTTCTTTTTCAATTTCACGTATATTTCATTTAATTTTTTGGCACTTTTTACATCTTTTCTCACAAGACAACACATAAAAAGAAAGGGCTCTACACAGGCGTAAAGATCTTGTGTGAAGTGGTACCCTTATTATCTACTTTCTTAAGAATCGTAAATTTGTTCGCCTAACTGTCTGGCAGATCGATTACTTGATGTAAAAATAGAAAATGGCAATCAATTCCAACTTGATAAGGACCTGAGGTAACTGAAAGTACAGACAGATAATCTACCAGATTGCTAACTATAAAAAAGTCTCTCCAATGCTCGAAGTACTTCTTGTAGAACCTTATATTATAATTATTATTAATTTCCTTCGTATCGCAAAGATGGTACCTAGTGCCGCACAGAGGGGCATTTTGCCTGAAAACCTGGCCAAAAAGGCAAAAATGAATTTATGGTGTTTTCTTTTCTACAAAGAAAATGTCACCCTCTTACAAGGTGCATTAAAAAAATTTTTGACCAATCCTGTTGTAATGTAATTTTTTATTTGAGAAGAACATAACACAAATATTAAAAAAGGGTATGCCCTGTGTTTACCACTTATTAAGAAAATGAATGCGGAAATGCCAATTTGTTCAAAGGTGTTGCCAGATCGCTAATTTTTCGACTTCATTTTTTGCACGCTTTTTTTTTTTAAAAAAAAAATATTTTAACACTGTTCTAACATTGAATGCAATTTTTTATATTGCTGACCATGTAGCTTTAATAATGTAATATTTCCTTAAGATTACTCCACAAAACAATGAAAAAATTAACTTCAAATTGGATAACAATACCAGGCGACTTCTTTTAAATTTCATCTGGTAGCCCTATAAATAAACAAAAGTCATCTGCTTTACAGGGCATTATCAGCACTCTCGATTTATACAGGGCATAAAATGCAATGCCCTCCACCATTGGCAAGTGCGAATTATTTAGAATAAAACATACCACCCTTTTAGAGGGCGAAACATTTTTAAGAAACAAACGCAAAATTGTATTTTGCATTAATAAAATGCAAATTTTTTGGTAGAAAAGAAAACACCATTAAAGAAATTTAAGAAACTGAATATGCAGTTCGATAGACAACAAAATTCTTCATTATATAGTAAATTTTCACAACTTTAAGTTGAGATTTGTAGATTTGAGACGATGTCAAAGTCAGGAAAGTGCAGACAATTAAATGCGTTTTTGGTGTTTTTTTTTGAAATTTTATTAGGTTTATATGATATTTTTTTGTGGCTAAACGAATAGAGGTTTTATATTGATTTTTTTTTTATTTGAAAGGTATGAGCAACTGCTACTTTCAGTTTTTTTTTATATATATATGTATATCTCATATATTAATGTTAAAATTATTCGTTCAAAATTTAAAAATAGTAAAAATTTTGCATTTTTTTACCCTCCCTAAAAAAAAGATAAGGATTTTAAAGGTGAAAGTAGTTTTAAGTGGATTAATGTTAGGTTAGGTTAGGTTAGGTTAGAGGACGTGTACTTGTCAACTGTGACAAGTACAGTACCCGGAGGTCGAACTGACCCATTGTACAACGTCCTAGCTTCTCACACCACTCGTGTTGTGTGCGTTAATTTTATACATGAGTGGCGGGACCTACAGTTTAAAGTCGACTCCGAACGACAGGTTTTTTGAGAAGCTTTTCATGGCAATTTTTATTCTCAGAGTTTTTGCCAGAAATCTGCTGAGAGGAAGTCGCCGAAGAAATATTTTTCATATTTTCGTTTTGATGTCTGACCTGGGATTCGAACTCGGGCCTTTCGTCTAATAAGCCAACACACTACCTACTAGACCACGGCGACTTCAACTTAATTGTTGTGGATTAATGTTAAATACCACAAGAAAATATGAACTCTCAACATTCAGGAACAAAAAAAAAAAAGTTTGCACAAATTTGCGCAATTATTTTTGGCGATTTTTTGAAAATTTTACTTTTTTTGAAAAATTAAAAAAAAATTAGACGCAGTGTAATAAAGTCATATGGCCTTATTTCTCAATAGAATGAGACCCAAGTGCAATAACGCCATAATCGTGTGGAAATAACGCCATAACAGTGTAATGTTGAGCTCGGTTGATAGGTTACTTTCGAGAAGTGAGCCTTTTATAAGCTGCAGTACACAAAAATCGCGAAGGAATAGAAAAGCATTTTCATTAGATACTATTAAATTACTCCTTCCTGACATTGATGATGAAAATGATAACAATTTTAACGATTGTATTTAGTTTCACTTTTTAAGTATTTTTAAGTTAAGTATTAAATAATGTAAAATAAATATTATAAATAAATATTAATTATCATAGAACTTTAAAAATTAAATTCGACTATTACAACAATATGAGATGTATGTTTGATTTTCTTAATGGACCGTATGTAGTACCTAGGGGCACTTATGATCCGATCATAATAAAATCAGGTAGAATGATTCACATTCATATATTAAACATGTTCATGTCGAATTTAATCGAGGTAATAAAATGTTTAAGCTAATTATAATTGCTAAACATATTTTTTTAAGGGGCCCTATTTTGGACCTAGGGGCAATTATGGACCGATTATAACAAAATTTGATAATATGATTTAGATTTACAAAATACACGCTCATACCGAATTTCATCACGATACTGATGTTTTTAAGCCGTTTATAAGCGTAAACGTGAATTTCTAAAGGGGACTTTATATGAGGACAAAGGTCAAATGTGATCCTATCCGATCTACACCATGATTTCTTAATACACAGAACTCATCCATGCTAAATTTTATCATGATTGTTGCATAATTACCATAATTATGTGTAAATAAGTGCAATATCGAGGGGAATTTGTATGGGGGCTAGGCGAAATCACGGACCGATTTGAACCAAAATCAGTTGGGTTCATCCTTGGGCCTAACTATCACTAACACTATTAAAAAATTCCAGCCATTAACTCATAAAACGCTTCTATTAATTTTGGCCAGGTTTTCATGCAAAATGCCCCTCTGTGTGCCGTACTAAATATCATAAATTTAGTTAGGGTAGTGCATCATCAATCGAATTTATTTTGTCCACCAATATTCTGTGCTATGTCCTTCCCTGTCTGCAGTTTCTCGTTTTATATCGTTTTTTCAAATATGTACCCAACTGAGTGAAAAATCCTTTGTGAAAAAATTTGTCTTGTCTAGTAATCTTCTTAGCCTTGTCCTTCCTGGCCTATAGTTTCGTGTACTATTTCATCTTTCAAAACATATACCCAATCCAGTACCATTTTCTCAATTTCATCCTCTGTAAAGCACAGGCAACGATTGATGACTTGATTCCGCTAACACAAGTCAAGTTGGGCGTCCATACAGGAGCACAGATTTTTCAATCGCAACTTAGATTCGTATTCCGCAATTTCATCAGAGTAAGTCAAGACCTGAATGCTCGTTCGTGTCGCCGTTATCTAGTAGGTAGTGTGTTGGCTTATTAGACGTGAGGCCTCGGTTCAAACCCCAGTAGATTTCTGGCAAAAACTCTGAGAGTAAATAAAATTGCCATGAAAAATTTCTCTAAAATCTGTAGTTCGGAATCGACTTTAAACTGTAGGTCCCGCCACTCATGTATAAAATTAGTGGTATGAGAAGCCAGGTCGGAATCCTGACTAAAGTGTTGTAAGAACCAATTATTTACATATGTATGTATGTATTTATGCTCGTTCGAAGCTCGTCGTAGATTACTATCAGAAACATGACTGTGTGTATTAGATCAGATCAGAAAACTTCCATGCGACGGGATTGCCCTCCTTTCAAGTACAAGTATAAAAGCTGTTGGTGCTTATTGACCTGCCAAAGTATATTTCGCAAAGATACAATACGACCCAGACAAGCATATTGTGACTGGAATCCTGTCTACTTTGTTCTTGCAGTGTGGCATTGATTTTACCCGCAATTCGGTGCAAAATAATAACGCTTAGTACCTTAAGCGTTATTGGTGGCTGCAATATGCTGCGCCAGATAATGACAATTCGTTGCAACGATTTTGTTCTTGAGGTCTTTACTGAAGTTCCTTATATCTACTCAGTTGGAAAAGATTCATTCTTCCAGGGGTTTCTGAATAGATGATGGAGTAATCGTATACAACTTTCCGAATCAACATTTTCTATGCATTACAGTTTATTTCCGCTGATTTGATTTTGCTTTTTGTAAGCACAGCAACATCTGGTATGTATACAGTCACCGAAAAAAGTCTACACAAAACGGTGTATGTTTTTGTTTTTTTTTTTTTTTGTCAATAAATTCTAGGTTATATTTTTATATTCGTTTTTGTCTTCAAACGTTTTTAATTGTAACTGCTTTAATAACGCTATGACACCTTTTTTAATTTGAAAAAAAACCGCCGGGAAAAAGTCAAAATACAGCGGTGTATATAGACTTTTTTCTTTAACTGTATATTTGTTGAAGACTTTCTTCTTTTGTAAGCTTTTGATGGTTTTATTAGCTTAATTTTTTTTTGTGTATTTCTGCCAGACACTTTGTGAGTTGCAAATGCCTTAAGACCAAATAGAAATCACTGTTGTCTAGTAGGTAGGTAGGATGATTGCTTCCTCTCAGCAATCGTCTGGCAATACAATAAATACAATTGCCATGAAAAATTTCTCGAATCTGTAGTTCGTAGTCCCGCCACTCATACACAAAATGAACACACACAGCAAGGGTGATGTAAGAAGTTGGTTGTAATATTGACTAAAGCATTGTAACGGAGAGATTTTTAATGGTTTGTGTCATCAGTGTATAAAGAGTTCCTAGTTTCGTGCATAGATGGCGCACTACCTTCAAATTCTTAACTGCCATCTATTATTGTGCTGACATTTAAGACTTTATTTTAGTCATGAAAAAAACCCATTGGAAACTGTTGAATTCAAATAGTAAACCTGTTGGCAATAAAATCAATACCAATTTATCGTAAAAAAGTCACCAAGCAGCCAGGTGGTCTCCACTAGGGATGCCAGGCGACATTGATTTTTAAATATCCCGGGAAATATCAAAATAATTCGTGATTTTCTCTTAATAACAAAAAGATAAAATAAATTGTTACAATACCGAAAATCGTGGGAAATTCCAGGACAAGTTTCAAGAAATCCCGAAATCCCAAATTTCTCGATTGGCATCCCTAGTCTCCACCTTCATTTGTAGAAAATTCTATTTACTCATGAGCTCAAACCAACACAGGACAAAGCCAAGACGGGTTAGGGCTGTTCAATGAATTGTTTCGGCCACGCTGGGATTAAGATACAGCCTGCTTAACAGAGAGAACGAACAGGTTATCCTTTCTTCCCAAGAAGTGTTTGTCAAGAAGCTGAATTTTCCCTTTATTTCCAATCTAATCGTTGACAAGAACCAAATAACCGGGACCTTATCTAGTGTTCCTCCAATGGACGTTGATACATATATCGTTTGAATGGGATTTTGTGGTAACATGGCTTTACGATCACATTTAATTGCCGTGTATCTAGCAATTTTGAACGTCTGGGATGCGGGAGTGTGTATGGCTTTTGATATCCTCGATATACATACTATACCTCGACTTGCTATTTCACTTCAAGACATCGGTATATACTTCCAGAGAATTTAGAGGAGAACCTTGTTTCGCGTTCCAATAAGCACTCCTTCAGCTAGTTGCAGGAGACCATGGTACCGAGAAACAAGGCTTTTTGACTCTAGCAATTCCATAGATATGTATGCTTCAACCTTTTGTTTGCCGAATTCAGTCTGCTGCTCTTCAGAAGAAGCACAATAAAAAGTCAATTGCATGGCATAAATTGCCATGATTATTGTTTTTTTGCAAACGGCATTAGAAATAACGATGGTAAATTGAGCTTTCTATGCCGCATGGAATCCCACAGTTACATTGTTCTGCGGCTGTTATCAACTATTGTAACTATTGTCCTGTGTAACCTGGATGTGAGGAAAGGTTTGAGGCTCAATGGCATTATATCTATGGTCTCAAGCAATAAAACCCTAAGTCGAATAAAACCCTAAGTCAATACGAGTTATTTACATACATACATATATGTATGTATAATTGATTATTACAACCAGAAGAGTAATAAAAGTATTAGATTTCTCCTCAGATAGAGAAATATAAAATTCTATTTTATTACTGGTCAATAAGTATTAAATTTGCATAGGCATAAGAAGAAAAAAGTTAAATACAAAAAAAATTAATTAAATTAAAGAAACAATAAGAAAAATACAAATAAAACTTTAATTTTAAAAAATATTTAAAATATTAAAAATTATTTAAAATATAAAGATAACAAGCTTAAAAAATTTTAAAAAAACATTTGAACACAAATTGAATCACTCAAAACCTTTTAATCAGGCCTTTTGATTAAACTCATGCAAATTCCTCTTAAAACCTTTAATTGGCTTGGTGTACAAGTAAATAACCTTGAAATCACCATAACATTACTGCAATATTACTCTTTAAACAGTAGTGTTAGTATTTTTCTTATCAATTAACAGTTTGGTTTTTTATACCACAAAACACAACACTTTCTCTCTCTTTCTTACAAACCCCAATGCTATAGCATTTGTTTTGCAAGCATCGCAACAAAATAAATTTATTGTGTTTGTTTACAAATAATTTTAAAACTCACCTTTCAATAACTGCTCATCCACTCACACCGTCTCTTTTTCTCTTTGTTGTTCTAATGCAATTTACTTCCATCCTACACACACATTTCTAAATGCATGCCTATACACCATGCATGTGCATGAATCTACGCACAAAAAAACACACTTTTTCACATTCACACTAACAACACAACATATATTTTTTCCTTTTTTTTTGATATAAACCGGTTACTATGCGATTGTACTCCAGCTAGGGAGTTTCAAATTTTATTACATATTAAAACCGTTTTTGTTGTTGTTGTTTCTATTTTTTTACATTCAAGGCCACTCTCCACACACTTATGATTTTTGCTATTTCTTTTTTTTTTAAGGTACACCTTTCTGATGTACTCCATTTTGAAAATTTCTATTGATTCTTATTGATACTACAAACGAAAAAAAATTTTATTAAAACCTTGGTATTACGCTAGCATTTTTATTAATAATAAACAATTACAAACGCTTGTTTTAACTCAATACATATGTACATTATTTTATTAAAACAACTTTTCTATTTTTTTCCTTACAGGCAAACTTTAATTTATTAAATTTACTTTCAATTTTAATCGGCAAACACTTTCACTCACACCTTCTCAAATAACATAAAAATTACTACTAACCGGCTGCCGGCTTTGTAGTTATTTTTAAAGCAAATAACATCAATTAATAACATGGCGATTACAAGACAATAACAACAACAATTACGTGCATCTTTAAATGAAATTGAGTAATAAATACAAAGAATGTGAGAGAAATTTGTTTGTTTTCCAAAAAATGTTATCAAATTACAACAAAAACCTCGTAACATTAATAACACCAATAAACATCATGATAATTCAAAAAACAACAACAAGAATAAACACAACATGTTGGTTGCCTGTCACCTATGCTTTCCGTACATTGAAAAAAAATATATATAAGACGAGAGAAGAGCATTTCATTTCACGAAATGTTAACCAAATTACAGCAAAGTTTAGCATGCCTTAAAGACATTGTTATTGTAAACGAAAGAATAAACAAATCAATGTTAATTTTTTTTTGTGGTCAAACAATGTTAAGTAGATTTCTTACATTCGACATTGCATAGAGCAAACAACACTCATTCCTTTCTGTTCTTTAGTATCAAATGCATGCATGACAACCGAAAGAAAACAAAAACAAACAACAACAAATACACTCATGTTATATTTCTGTCTCTCTCATTATGTCTTTATCAATGAGAAACAAAAACAATTGGAAGAACAACATATTTCCACTTCACTCCCAAATTATGTAGTTTTACTTGGCAAGCATACGGTTATTATTCAATCATTCATTCATTATCCATTAATAATTTAATTCAATACAATGTAAGTTGAAAAACCTTCATGCATCCGCTTTCATGCTCCTTCATTCATTCATGTTATTCATTCAAAGTCTTAATGTTCTTCACCCACAGAATTCAAGCTTTATGCAATGTGTGTGTAAAAAACAGCAGCAACAAAACTTCGACTTCATGCACACATAAATTCCTTCGCTTTGTTGTTCATGCATTCATTCCATTCACAAACGATATGGTCTTTTAGCACACAGACCATATTTATACAATGTAAGTATAGAGCGTACAAAAAAACTTTCATGCATACGGCTTCATGCGAAAATGCTTCTTCGACAGTTGTGAGATGAAAGAGTGTTAGTTGTTTGCTCTACACACGCTTTGTTTTTGTGTGTCCATATATTAATTGTCTTGAGAAAAAAGAAACAGCATGAATGTATTGATGGATTCTATGATATTTTACAAAAACAATTGTATTGTTTTGGCTTTGCTATAATGTTTGTTTACATTTTTGGACATGAATACCACTCTTCTCCCACCTTGCTCGCTCATAACTTAAAACACTATGAATAAAAAACTCGATTACCTACACACTTATTCTATCGGTTGCTATGCATGTATTTGAAACTAACGAACAGAGGGAAAAGAGTGTTCTTAGTTGGAGAATGTAGAATGCACGAAATCTACTTAACATTGTTTGGCGACAAATATTTGATTATTCATTACAATAACAATGCGTTTATAAATTATAAGCCATGTTAAATTTTGTTTTACATTTCGTTGAGTTTTTGTGAAATGCTCTGTTCTCGTCTTATATTCTTTTTTTTAAATAAGGAGACCAAAGGTAAAAGAGAGTGCACATGCACTCAACTTCATTTAGAAAAACTGTTCAATCCGATTGTTGTTGTTATTGGCTTGTAATCGTCATGTTATTAATTGATATTATTTGACTCAATTTCTTTAAAAAGAACTACAAAGCCGACAGCCGCGGTTAGTTGTAGTTTTCGTTCTATTTAAGAAGGTGTAAGTCAAAGTGTTTGCAAGTTAAAATTGAAAGTAAAAGTGAAATAAATTTAAGTTGTTAAAAAGCAAAAAATAGAAAAATTATATATGTATGTATGTATTGTGTTAAAGCAAGCATGTGTAAATGTTTATTAATAATAAAAATGATAATGGAAAACAAAGGTTTTAATAAAATTTTTTTTTTAAGTAGTTTCAATAAGAATTATTGGAAAAATTTTATAAAATGGAGTACATCATTGAGGGTGTACGTGAAGAAAAAATACCAAAAAAACATAAGTGATGTGTGGTTGTTAGTGTAAGGCCTTGAATGTAAAAATCAAAGCAACAACAACAAAAAGGTTTTAATATGTAATAAAATTTAAAAACTCCCTAGCTGGAGTACAAAAGCAGAGCAAAACCGGTTTATATATAAAAGAAATTAATGTTGTGTTGCATGGCCTTGAAAGTGAAAAAGTGTTTTTTTTTTTGTGTAGATTCATGCATACGAGTATGTGTGGTGTATAGGCATGTATTCGGAAAAGTGTGTGTAGGACACATTGCATTAGAACAACGAAGAGAAAGAGAGGGTATGAGTGGATGAGCAGTTATTGAAAGGTGAGTTTTTAAATTATTTGTAAACAAACACAATAAATTTATTTTGTTGCGATGCTTGCAAAACAAATGCTATATCATTGGGGTTTGTTAGAAAGAGAGAGAAAGTGTTGTGTTTTGGGGTATAAAAAACCAAACTGTTAATTGATAAGAAAAACACTAACACTACTGTTTAAAGAGGTATACTGCAGTAATGTTATGGTGATTTCAAGGTTATTTACTTGTACACCAAGCCAGTTAAAGGTTTTAAGAAGAAAATTTTGCATAAGTTTAATCAAAAGGCCTGAGTAAAAGGTTTTGAGTGATTCAATTTGTGTTCAAATGTTTTTTTAAAATTTTTTTAAGCTTGTTGTCTTTATATTTAAAATGTTTGTAATATTATAAATATTTTTTAAAATCAATAATTTTTTTTTTGTATTTTTCTTATTGTTTCTTTTATTTAATTTATTTGTAATTTTTATTTTATTTTTATCTTTTTATGCCTGTTCAAATTTAATATTTGTTGACCAGCATTAAAAAGAAAACTATATTTATTACTAATAAACTGACTGCTGAGAGGAAGTCGCTGTAGACCGGGGATTACCATTTCATAGCACAATTGTGCAGAGAGAATTCACACACATTGCTTACGCTCTTTTATTTAGTCGTCGATCAGACTGCGACAAGCACACATGTTAGCGGATGCTATATTATTTTTTTTATGTTTACATACATAATTGGTCATTACAACCCTTTAGTCAGGATTACGACCTAACTCCTCACACCACTTATGTTGTGTGCGTTACTTTTTATACATGAGTGGCGGGACCTACAGTTTAAAGTCTACTCCGAACGACAGTTTTTTTGAGAAGCTTTTCATGGCAATTTTATTTACTCTCTGAGTTTTTGCCTTAAATCTGCTGAGAGGAAGTCGCCGAAGAAATATTTTCATATTTTCGTTTTGATGTCTGACCTGGGATTCGAACTCGGGCCTTCAGTCTAATAAGCCAACACACTACATACTAGACTACGGCGACTTCTTTTTTTAGGTTTACCCTCAAAAAATATTTTTTGTTAAAATTTTTTTTTTTAAATCCAAACACATTTTGATTGTTTTAATAGTCAAGTAAATAATTTAGATGATATGAGAAGAGAACAACTTTTTTTAAGACATAAACCAATATTTTGGACAAATTAATAGGTTAATTATTAGCAGGAGAGGAAATTTATGAACCAAAATTAGTATCCAACAAATATCTAAAAAACATTACCTAATTATTAAGTCAAAGATGTATAACTTTATGTATGTTGAGTAAATGAAAATTAAAAATAGGGTATATTACTAACATTTTTCTATAGCTGTACACTCTCAACTTATTTTCTCTCTCTTACTCACTAATACACAACCAAAAAATTTTTGGTAACCCCTGCTGTAGACGTAGTTTTTCATAGGTACTTCGATTTGTTTGGAGATGTCTGACCTTGGGTTTGGACCGTGGCAATCTAGGCTATCATATTCTAATAAAAAAGCTTTATATTTACGGTAACACTAGTCATCAAAAAACAAAAAAAAAAAAAACAATTTTCTCTATATCACTCCTCTCCCTATGTACAAGCTACATGCCTACCTACATATATGAAAAAAAAAAATCAATTCATTTCGTAAGTTCTGTACTCTAAATGAATTTTAAATTTTCTTCTTACAAAAAATGTTCGTTTCGTTGTAATATTTTCGTCTGAGAGCAGGGCAGAAGAGAAGTGTTGCCGACATTATGTTAAATGACAAGTAAGTGTCTGTGTGTCTTGCGATAAGGAATATAATTCTACTATTAAAATAATAATAAAAATATACAATATATCGTCAGTCAAGTATGTATTGCTTTCTCTATTTTTTTTTCTTTCTCTGTCTCTGTTCATTTTTTGTTTGTTTGTTTGACGCACAATTTCTTTTTAAATAAAACAGCATGTGTTCCGGCATGTGAAAAATGTTGTAAAAACGAAACGATGACGATGGTTTATTGTCAAATGTTCAGCACAATCTGTTTTTGCCTTCACCGAAACTTTTTCACATTTTTATGTAGGTTTTGTACACTTTCTCGACGAAAATATCAGTGTTTGGGTGGAGGATCCAATTAATTTTATGACATAAATCTGCTTAACAAAAAATAAAAATCTTCTTTAATACTCAGACATACATATATGTCTGTACACTGTACACTTGTGTGTATACAATAAAAATATATTTCGTCCTGAAAAGTTTCTTTCCTCTTACCTTTTTGCTGTCTTATTTCATTTCTATTTAAATTTAGAAATTATTGATCTTTTCAATTCAATTTTATTTTTACTTTGTTTCGCTTTAAATGAACGCAAAAAAAGAATTCGAAATTTAATAAAAAAAAATTCTTCTTTTCGAATCCAGAAGATTGGCTTGGCTGTCCTAGACATTAAACGAAATATTGTCCAGAAGTAATAATTCAGTTTTAATGTTAAAGGTGGCGTAATGTAATCAAATCTTCATTCTCATATAACTTGAAGGGACATATGTATGTACATACATACATACATATATGCCGGTCTTTTTTCTTTTATGGATTATAAATGGATTTTTTTTATTTCATTGACATTATGTTGTAAGTGACAATTCAATAAAAAAGCAATAAGAACACTTTGATAATACATCCATACATACATACAATATTTATAAGATACAGATACAAATAGAGAAATAGAAAAACTCCTACACAGGCAAAAATTATTGATTGGGCAGTCATTTATTCATTTTCCATCACAAGGGACTTTCTTGCTTGTACTGAATATTGCCTAAAGGTATATACAGTCATAGAAAAAAGTCTACATACACTGCTGTAGTTTTCTAATAATTTCTAGATGATATTTTGTTTTATATTCGTCTTTGTCTTCAAACATTCGTAATTGTAACTGCCTTTTTAAATTTGTCAAATACACCCACTGTATGTAGACTTTTCTCTTTAACTGTATATTTGTTCACTTATTTTTAGATGAACAACAAAAAAAAAAGAAAGGAGAATATAATTTAGTTTTCCGTGCGATTTATTTCTTACCTCCTCTCATCATCATCACAAATTACTTGTATGTTCTCTATAATCAAGTGTATGTATGTATGCATGTATTGGTAGTGGTGTGAAATGTATCTCAATCGATTAACTTGATTAATTACTGTTACATTTACAATCTGATCTCGTGAAAAGATAAACAAAAACTAGTTTTAATTAATAAAGAAGCATTCATCGAATATCAATTAATAGGTCAGTTCGGTACGACTGTGTAACAACAATCAACAGGAGGTTAACTGGCAAAATAAAGTGGTGGGCATGAAATTAGTACATATCCGACATGTTACGTAGAGAAATGCTTATTTTAGGAAAGTTAGAATCAGGAAAATTTCTAGATGTCGCAACTTTGCGACGTCAGTCAAACAGGTCTAGAGATTGTAAGTCGTTGGCCCATGTCAGTGGAATTGAGTATGAACCCGAACAAGACCACAAAACTACCATTTATAAGGAGAAAACTTTTTAAATGCAAAAATATTCGACTTCTGGGTGATATAATATCACAGAAACTAGGAAAAGCTTTGGTCAGTATATGGACATGGAAGGCTCATATAAAAAGCATTTCAGGAAAGCCCAGCCATGCCATAATGGCATGTAAAATGCCTGCAGGAAAATCCTGGGGATGTAACCTATGGATTACGCATCGAATGTATACCATGATGGTCAGAACAATAGTAACCTATAGGCTAGTACTCTTTGAGCACACAAAGTAAATCTGAAAATAGCCCAAATAGGGTTAAACAAGTTACAGAGGCTTGCATGTGTGTTGGTATAACACAGGCAATGAAAACCTGTCTGAAAAAGGCCTAGAAACTCTGTTGGATTTAGATCCGTTGCACATGGTAATGAACACCAGCTTCTTAGGATACTATGATTAGGACGATGGTAGATAACAAAAAACAAAATCCTTTAAAAGACTTCGTAACCTAATATGTATATCGAATGGCTTTGATTGCTCCACTTTATGTGTCCACTTGACAGCGCCAGAGGACACTATGATTTTAGAAAATACTTCGCACCGCACCTTAGTAGCAAAAGTGAACAATGTAATCTGGTATCTACAAACCCTTTTAAACAAGGCGGAAGGATCACGGTCGGATCCGTGTATCATCCCCAGTGTAGTATGCCACATTCTACTTGTTCTCGAATGCTAGGCCATCTTTCAAGACAATGTGTAGTCGATATAAATCCTAAATTATAAGCTGATCTAACGGTATCTCCGATTAGTTCGTTGACAGATGTATCACAAAATAAAAACCCAGTTGTGGAACTTGGTCCCAGGTCAGACATCTCCAACAAAACGAAATATGAAAAAATTGTTTTTCGGCGACTTTCTCTCAGCAGATTTCTGGCAAAAACTCGGAAAGTAAATAAAAATTGCCATGAAAAGTTTCTCAAAAATCTATCGTTCTATCCGAGCACTCGGCTCTGGAGAAACTGAATCATTAGAATCCTAAGTAATTGTGAGAGTTTCTGGCATGATCACGCAAATACGGAGAGCTTTAACGCCGCATATGGGTCTAAAACAGGGATGCCCAAAGCTAAAACTGTAGTAGTATTGGTGAGCGAGAGAGAACTGCACTGAAAGAAAAGTTGTGTAAACTGAAATAAAATATACGGAAAAAATCCAAAAAGCGGAATTTACAATAAAATTTGGAATAGAAATTTTTCTACTATGGCGGCTTCTAAAGATGCCCCCAATTGATCAGTGCGCCGAATAACACTACTGCGTGACAATGGAAGGTTTTCGATAAGCTTAAAATTAAGTTTTTGAAAACATTTATTTAAAATTTTTTTAATGAACTCCTCATCAGAAAATGGTCTATCATGACCAACAATATCCAAGCTTATTAAGCTTGATAACTTCATTTTTAACATTTTATTTTCTGAGGTTTTTTCATTGTTTTCTTCTTCAAGTAACCACTCATTCAATTTTTCCAAATAAATTTTTTTATTTTTACAAAATAAATCATTAAAATCATCCATATCACTATGATAAGAACAATAGTGCCTTCTAAAAGCATATTCTCTACATTCCTTCAATATTTTATAACATAAAATGCATTGAGCATCACCAAACGCATTTTTTATCATAAAATGTTTCGTAAGTCATAGTAAATTTTTTTCAGTGTTTTAAGCAAAAAATATTACAAAAAAATCGTACACCCACCACGCATGTGCATTCGTCGCTGGCTGAGTGACGACTAACCAAAGAGAATAAGAATATGTGTGTTTTTAGTTTGCGCAAAAGCACTATGAAATGGGCATCTATGGTCTAAAACTTTTCTGTGAAGTGGGAATAGATACTCAACGAAAAGAAAGATAAATAGAGGCAAAGCTTCTTATCAAACCAAATGGGTTTGAAGTTATCAAACCTCTTTTATAGGAAATTACAACGACAGGAGATCTAAGAGAATGGGTTCGACTATTCAGGAATAAACTGAAGTTGTAAAACTCTCTTTTGACAGGGCACTGTAGACTGAAAGTACACATGCTCGGAATCGTAATATGTAAAGTCTGTGAGCATGAGACTGAATCATTAGAATTTACTGGTACCACAGATTTCACTGCTACTATTAAAGTTTTTCTCTTAGAAGAAATGTATTAAAATGTTTTGTTTTAATTAAATTAAATTATTTTCTTTTATTGAAATATTAATTATTAAAACAAAGCAATACGAATTGAAGCATAACAAAAGAGTTCTCCTTCTTATCGTTATCATATGCTAAATTGTTTTAAATTTTATAAATGGTTTCTATTCGTTTATTGTTCTGTTGGCGTTTAATAGCAAATGACTTTAGAGCACAGGTCGATTGAAAGATAAATCTTGAAATTGTTGAATACAAAGTAAAATGGCAAGGAAACTGAGAGTTTCCCCAAAGGAACAATCATATCAGAAGACAATCTACAAGAATTGTGGAATACCGCACAACATTTATTGTTTTATATACGTTCATGCACTCTATCCAATCTCTCGCTTATTGTACAGCTTGAATTGAGATGTTCAACGGAACCACAACGGATTTCCTTAACAACATTAATTTGTTCATTCCTTGACTGTGTGATTAGCAAGACAGCAATAAAACAGCGAAATATTCAAAAAAAAAAAAAAAAGAAAGGAAATAAAAAATCACAGAAAAAAAAACAAGAAAAACAATACAATGGCGTTTCAGACAATTTAGCGTAATAAAGTTAAATGTGAACAAAAGTTGAATTGTATACGAAATTATGAGTGAATGTAACACCATAGTGGCGGCAGTGTTTTGAATGTAAAGTGACTAAATGCCAGCCAGCCACCACAATCGACACGACACGTGCTATTGTCCTTAGCAGTTAGCGAGATAACGCAAAACAACACCGTTGTGCAGTTACTACACAGTTGATGACTTTAGTTGGCAAATAAATTAATGGGTAGCACGTGTTACTACTCTCTCTCTCTCTCTCTCTGTCGTTGGTATTTGAACGGTTAAATAAGATTTCTTATGGCACAACTTCATAGATACGACAGCGACAACAACAGCGGCAATGGCAACAAAAAACAATAACGAAAACAAATCGTTTAAATGTTGAATAAAACTCCATAATTTTATTAGTTTAAGTACGTATTTGTGTGAGCTGATTATAAACAATTCACAAACTGTGCAAACGAAAGAGATAGAGACACAGGGAGATGGAGATGGTGAGAGAGAGAGAGGAAATAAAATTTATGAAATTATAACATAAGAATACTTATGAATTTCATTGTATTTTATTTTCAGAGTACCATTGTGGCAACAGAGAAATGTAAGTGGTGTTGTTCATATGCTGTGATCGACCACCTGCAGTGGCCACAAGACACACAAAAAGATATAAATTCATAATGAGCTTATGTTACTATCACTATCATCACATTCACACACATACACATGACCATGTATGTACATGCCCATTCACATACGCATTCATGGATATACATATGTATGTATGTATGTACTCCCATACGTATACAAATAGTTTTTCTGAGTGCACTTTTGCTATTTGAAAGCCTCAACACATAACCCACCCCCATTATATCTGGTTTATCGCAATGAAACAATTAATTTTGAATCCGTTTGCAATCACAACAGCAATAAAAATAAAATATAAATCCAATCAAAATAAAAAAATTAAAAAAAATCGTTTATAAATATTGTGCTAGTCATTGGACAATTTCGCAATCAGGCTAATGAGTTTTCAATATTATTTATGTGTATATGTAAGTATGTGCTAGTATACTTGTGTTAGTATGCGTATAAATTTTAAATTAAATTTGAAATGTAAACTGCCAACTGCCAACTTACTTTAGATTTAAAGTCAAAATAAACTGTAAAGAAATTGTTAAAAAAAAAAAGCTTGGAAATCATAACACTTGTTTGTTATTTACAAAGACAGAGAGACAGAGAGAGAGAGAGTGAATGTTTTGTTAAATCACGCATTCATAGAAGTGGAAAATTAAATTTGAGGATTTCAACAGATTATACTTTTCCCATCAGTCGTCTCTATCCCTTTCCCATGCACACACACCTTGTCCACAATAGTAAAATAGCCACACAAAAATGAAACGATTTGTGTATGAACAAATAACATGAACATGGACAAACAAGCAAATACAAATAGCTTTACATTGCGTATTACATTTACGAGGATACAACACAAAACAAGCATGTTCGACTGATGATGATACCCTTCCTATACTTTTTCTTCTTTCTTCAATATATCGAAAGTTACGAAATAATTAGATGTAGTATCTTATCCAGGAACGAATTTTTAAATTTCGGCAATTCTTCTTTAGACATCGAAACCAATACAGGCGAAGAAGGTAATACCTTTTTCATCGACAAAAACCAAAAAAAAAATGCAAAACATTGTCCTAATAAATGCAAGTCATCGTCCAAAAAATGCAACTCATGATTCAACAAATGTAAGTAATCGACTCAAAAAAAAATGCAATTCATCGATCTAAAACTGAAAGTCATCGACGAAAAAAGGGCAAGATTTCGGCCAAAAAAGTGCAAATCATCGGCAGAAAATTAACATCTTCGCCCAAAGGAAAATCAAGTCATCGACAAAAAAAAATACAAGCCAATTCTTGATTCGACAAATCCAAGTCATCAACCAAAAAAAATGCATGACATCTTCCAAAAAAAAAATGCAAATCATAGTCCAAAGAAATTCTAGTAATCAACAAAAAAAATGCAATTCATCGATCAAAAACTGAAAGTCATCCACGAAAAAAGGGCAAGAGTTCGGCCAAAAAAGTGCAAATCATCGGCAGAAAATTAACATCATCGCCCAAAGGAAAATCAAGTCATCGACCAAAAAAATACAAGCCATCATGGTCTAATACAACTCATGATTCGGCAAATGCAAGTCATCAACCAAAACAATGCAAATCATAGTCCAAAGAAATTCCAAAAAAATTCAATTCATTGATCAAAAACTGCAAGTTATCGATGAAAAAATTGCAAGTCATTGGTCAAAAAAATAAAGACATCGTTCAAAAAAATGCAAGCCATGGACCAAAAAATTACAAGGCATGGACCAGAAAATGCAAGTCATCGAAGCAAGAAATGTTAGCCATACACAAAAAAGCAAGTCATCGACAAATAGACTATAATGCGACAATTTTGACAGTTTTATATAGAAAAATTTTTGTTGCTCATTTGAAGAAAACAATTAGCTTCATGGCCTACATCTCTGGTCCCAAGTAACTCTTGAATGCTGTTTTGGAATTCATGATCCCCTGGATATCCAGCCCACTAGATCCATTTCCCCCACAAAATTTTGTTTCAGCAAGACGGAGTCACCTACCACAGCGCGTTCAACAATCGATTTATTGCAGTAATGATATTAACAGGCAAGGAGCAACTACATTCAACTTTTTTGAAAATGTTGTGTCTGTGAACGGCATTGGTTATATTAACACGATAACGGAATTCTTGTGGCTTCAACTGGACGGAATGTATCTGGACGACATGTGGTTTCAGCAAGACGACTCCACCTGCCTGATATTAACTGGCCACCATGATAATGCGATTTAACGGCATGGAATTTTTTCCCTTAAAGTTTTATTTAATCTCGGGTATAAATAAAACTTGGAAGGTTCGTCATTGGCACCGTAGTTTTCCGAGCATCGCACATACAACGTTCCGTGGACATCAATCGGTGGTCTTTATGGAGAGTTGAGAAAAGACTTGAAGTACGAAGACTGCTAATCGTTTAGTCATGAGCGATGAGATTCATTTCCATCACTGTGGATACGTTAATAGAATTTAGTGTACAACACAAGAGGAACCGTTATTTGTGTTATAAATCGATTTCAGGGGAAAAGAAGACAAGGCAGAGGTGCCTGGAAAAGCAATCATGAACAGGCTCACAACACTCACATCCAGAAAATCAATCAGAGATGAGTCGGAACCTTCAAAAGTAAATAGAAATTGTTGGAATATTTTTGTATTAACACTATGCGACTAGAATTTAACGTAAAAGCAATAGGTAATTAATACCCCAATTTGGGTAGGTTAGGTTAGGTTGAATTAGTATACGTCTCAACGTACATAGCTTACTTGGGTCCTACAACGTTCCATTGGATGACCGATACTATCTATTCCACAATATAATTCGAACTACTGGGTGGCACCTCTTAGCCATCCCGAGGCTTGAAGCTGTGAAATTTATACTAATCGCCTTTGGCTAGACACATTCAGTCACAAAATACTGTAATCCACAAAAATTATTCTTTTTAGGATCCTCAGCGCAGGACAATAACAGAGAAGATTTTCTGTGGTTCACTCCTCCTTCTCGTTACTAATGCTTTTGCAGATGTCATTGTGCAGTTTCTGGGAATATGCACTTAGAGTCCAGTATCACGTTAAAGCTGCTATGACGTTCCTAAAATAGAATTTGGTCAGGTTTAACGCAATTATTTTTTTTTGCATATTGTTACGAAAATGAAAACAGTGTAGTATCGTTTAACAATAAAAAACGATAAACAAAAGCTACCAGCTACACTAACACATACATCGAACTTAGAAGTAAACCAACAACAACATCAGTATGAGAAAAGGAGATAGACAACTAAACGACAAACAAGCAATGTGAACAAAATACACAAACAACAATGAAGTCGCTATAGAGTTCTCTAGAAAGCGAAACCCCGAAAGATCTGCTTCAAGAACGTTCGTTATACTGTTTGTGTAGGAGTAGTAGTATTAAGAATTCAGTCAGCCTTGTGTGAAGTTGCGTGTGAAGAAAACAGTCGTGGTTTGAAGATAGCCGTTGTAAAGATCTACCGAATAGTTGTTAGTGCTTAAGAGAACAGTCGTGGTTTGAAGATCTCTGCTATACAGATCTAACGAACAAGTGCTGTTGCTAACAAAAAGCTTGTGAGCAGAGAAATATAACAAACAAGTAGTTATTGTTGTATAAGTTGGAAACAGTGGCACATAAGATAGTACGGACGACAATAAAGAGTTTAATTGAAACTAAACACATATTTGTTTTTATTTTGTTTGCAATCAATGAACTCATATTTTAAACGTTTTTAAAAAGGTAAAAACGTAACAATATTACATGTAATAGACGAGTCCAATCTTTAAATTAATTTCCTGATCTTTTTGAGTGAAATGACACACTCGAAGTCGGTCACCGTAGTGTAGTAGGTAGTGTATTGGCTTAATAGATGAGAGCTCGTGATTTAAACCTACATCTCGGATAGAGAGAATTTGTGAAAAAATATTTCTTCGGTGATTTCCTTTTGAGTAGCCTTTGGCAGTAACTCTGATAGTAAAATTACCACGAAAAGTTTCTCAAAAAACTGTCGTTCCAAGTCAAATGTAAACAATAGGTTGCGGCACTCATGTATAAAATTAACACACAATATGGGTGGTGTGAGAAGCGAGGTTGCAACTTGACTAAAGGGCTGTAATGACCAATTAAATAAGACCCACTTGTAACGAGAGCCAATTCAAAACACATCATTCATTGGAGTCTTTCCGTTCACTATCATTACCACGTAAAATTAATTAATTTTAATAATTTTATTTTCTAAATTCTTTATGAGCGTATAATATTAGTTGGGCATATATATAGCTTTCGTCTGTAGAAATAAAATCTTGTCAAACATAAAAATCCGTTGATTGCATGTATTTTTTGTCTGTTTTTTGTGTTTTTTTTTTCTTTTCCTTGAAGACGATTTCGAAAATATTTTGAAAACCAATTTAGTTGAAAAATATTTTGTAGCCTGTGTATGTATGTATGTATGTATATAAGGAATATAATTGATGGCACATTATTAACATCTTTGACCCGCATTACACTTGAATGAAAAGAAAACACACAAAAAACAGTTTATCATCATCTCAGTATCAAAAAGTATCTGAAAGTGTTGTTGCACAAATCTGTGAGCAGCACGAAAAAAAAACTCTTGAATTTATTAACTCGAAAAATATTGTATGTGTACGTGTATGGTATGATATGTATGTGTACACATTCCAATACATACATACTTATTATAAACACACAGATACTCTTTATAAAAGAGAGAAATTTTTTGGGAAAACAAACGCATGCGTTGATCTCCAATCTGATGGTATGGATAGGCGATACAAAAAGAAGGTGGAGCTCCAAAGATGTTGGTGCCCCAATAAGATTTCAAAAATGGAGGAACACTGTCTGTCAATTTATTCACATTTAATCGATAAAGTATTGTATGTTGGCAAAATCCACTATATATTCCACTATATATGTATGTGTGTGTGTGAGTGATAAAGAATGGGTTGAATGGTGAAAATACTGTTGTTAGCAGCCAACAGTATATTAAGTTTCGTTTGTTTGCATGTGCCCGAGTGTACATAGATACACTTGACACGTATCTTGTGGTCGTATCGTATGGTATGCCATGGTATGGTGTGGTTGTATATGAATTTTTATTGTTAAACTCATAGACTGGCATAGTTGGATGGCCCGCTCTTCGTTGGCTGCTGCTGATATTATCGCCTGCAGGCAACATACGTGTGTTTTCATAACAACATGTGTGACGTGTGGCATGCCGTATGGATGATTTCTTGGCATTCACATATGCAAACTATATACACTGCATATGCGAAAAGTTTACACAGAAACGAGAAAAAAAAATGTAAAACAACAACAACGACGACCGTTAAAATAAAACTCACATCCAAAATGAGTAACAAAAAAAAGATTGAAACTGAAAAAATAAAATAAAAAAAAATAAAACTCAAGAAATAAACTCGTTATTGATTAAAAAAAAAGAACAAAAATAATGTAAATGGCATAGACAACAACATATTCCAGATACTCCACATAAATAAATAATTAAAAAAGTGTTGAGCATTTTTTTAAACTTTTTCTTTCACAATTCATCTGCTACTTGATGGAAATTAAATTTAAAGTGGAATTTTTCGGGTTAAAAGTGATTAAATGTTTGCCGTGCTATTTCAAGATACTCCCATACCCGTGCCTTCCATGTAAGAAATATCTTTTTCTTTATTATAAAGGGAGTTTCAATAAGAATATACTTTTACATTTTAAAATACAGTGGACGTTCGCTAGTACGAATTATATACTGTCAGGCCCTTTCGTAGTACCGAAAAATTCGTATTATTGAACAACGCATTTTTATGTTCCAATTCAAATAATTAACATAAAATATTTAGATTCTATTAATATATATATATATATATTTTTATAAAAAAAATACATAACGAAACAAGATATACATATGTTGCAAATTAGCATAAGATCGGTACATCCATCGATTTAAACAATTACAGATTCCAAATAGGCATTTGCATTTTTCATGACGACTTCACTGAGGAGGTATCTAAAGAAAAGTTATTGAATTCCTTTTTTGCGAAATGGCAACAAAACTTTAAAACTGGGGGGTATTCTCTATTATACCTTGAAGGTTTACTGAGGAGAATACCGGATGTAGTCAATAATAATCTTTTGACCAACAACGAAATATAACGGGTTACACATTTTCGGATTCTAAGATAAAATTTAATAAAACACGCATAAAACTACGATCTCGATCAAACTTTGCCATTATGTACGAAATATAATTTCATTTAAGTGATCATCTCTATATTAGTTCTAGCGGTCGATCATGTTAATATAGTTTTCGAGATATCGGGCCGTATTTCGTGAAATTTTACGAATGTGTGTTTTTACTTGTTTCAACAGAGTTTTCTGAGAGTGAGTTTGCTCTTACTGGAAACTTCTTATGTAACAAAGCCAAAATAGGTTGCTTGGAGTGGCTTGTGGCACCGTCCTGTTGAAACCACATACCATTCAGTTCATTATGTTTAATTCCAGGTCAAAAAAGTAAGTTATTACACGACTATAGTGTGGACGATTAATACATTCAGTCTCTGTGGAGAATTGATATACATAAAAACATAATAAAAACTTCATTCATACGTAAATAAAACAAAAATTCTTATAACAAACCACCATTCGTACTATCGAATAGAAAAAATGTCCATCTATTCGTACTATAGAGTAGTCAATGCAAAAATTTTGCCATTCGTATTATTGGAAATTCGTAATAAAGAGCGTTTGTACTACTGGACGTCCACTGTAAAAACAAATACTTTTTTAAAATACTTGTGAGTTTTTTTTCTTATTAAGTTGTAAAGAAGTTTTAAAGAAAAAAATATTTTTCTGGATTAAGTCGCATGATATTAATTCTCAGTTGATATCTAAATTGTTGTTATGGAAATCGTTGCTGTAGTAAATCGCTGTAGTCGCCGCAGTATAGTAGGTAGTATGTTAGCTTATTAGACGTGAGACCCCGGTTCAACCTCTGGTCAGACATCTCCATCAAAACGAAATATAAACAAAAAATATTTTTGTCGACGGCCTCTCAACCGATTTTACACAAAAACTCTGAAAGAAAATACAATTGCCATGAAAAAGGTTCGCAAAAATCTATCGTTCGGAGTCGACTTTAAACTGTAGGTTCAGACAATCATGTATAAAATTAACGCACACAACATAAGTGGTGCTGTAAGCTAGGTCGTAATCCTAACTAAAGGGTTGTAATGTCCAATTATGTGTGTAATTGCAGAAACATAAATTAAATTATTTCCACGATATAAAAGGTGCGGTTTGTCAATTAGACTCCCATACCTGTAAAATTTCAATAGAAACTGAATTCCGTGTAAGAAATATGTACCTTCTTTCTTCTCTTATTTATTATAAAGGGTGTTTCAGTAAGAATTTACCTTTTCATTTTAAAAAAGTTTTTCTTTTTTAAGTTGCAAAGAAGACATGTTCCGATTAACTATGGAATGGAATAACCGTCAAACGGCAATACTCTTTCCATTAAATTTTCCATGACTTTTCTACAAAAACCTGGCTGTATCTCGATGTTGATGTTGTGTCTACTTTATTCGCGTGTTTCTTACTTGCTTAATTGGCCATTAACAATCCGATTAACGGATTTCGGCCTGCTGCAACATATCCTTCTGCTACGCCAGTTGGTCATATCAATCGATGACAGGGCTTCCTCGATTTGGTATTTCCAACGCATACAAGGTCGTCCTCTTCGCCGACTTCCGCAGATCCCCGCATCAAATATCCGTCTCTCCGGAGCATCCTCCTCCATTCGAACGACTTAGCCGAGCCAGCGCAGCCGCTGGATAATAATACGCTGCACAACGTCTATGTCGTTGAGGAGCTTAAATAGCTCACTGTTGGATCGGATGCGGAAATCATCGCCAACTCGCACTGGACCGAAGAACTTACGTAGGACTTTTCTCTCGAATACTCTCAAGGCTGCTTAATAGGGTCCATGCTTCTGTGCCATAAAGAAGCACGGGTAGGATGAGCGTCTTGTAGAGTATTAGTTTTGTCTTACGAGTGAGGTCTCTGCTACTCAATTGCCTATTGAGACCATAGTAGCACCTGTTGGCAAGAATGATCATGTGCTTGATCTCCATACTGACATCGTTTTTGGTGGCAACGGCGGAGCCAAGATAAATGAATTCTTTGACTGCATCAAAAGTATAGTTATCGGCCGTAATCTGAGAATCAATACGTCGCACGTCTCTACTTGTCGATAACATATACTTTGTTTTGCCCTCATTTACTGCCAGACCCATCTTCTTAGACTCCCATTCAATAACACTAAAGGCAGCAGTAACATCTCGCTTGGTACGCCCTATGATGTCAATGTCGTCAGCGTACGCAAGCAACTGGACGATTTTTTGAAAAATAGCAGCACTCTCCATGACTAAGTTGAAGAGGTCGCATGATAAGGGGTCGCCTTGTCTGAAACCTCGCACGGTATCAAAAGGTTCGGAGAGGTCCATTTCTACCTTGACGGAGCTGCAGGAATTGCTGAACGTCATTCTGCATAGCCTTATCAGCATCGCAGGTATAGCGAGCTCAGATATTGCGACAAAAACATGATCCCTTATAGTTGACAAAAAGATGGTGTGTGTCGACTTGTTTTTAGTGGGTCTTTTCCAGGATTTGGCGAAGTGTGAAGATCTGGTCGATGGTGAATTTGCCTGGTATAATAAACGAAATAAACATATTTTAGGTTTGCCACTTGCACAAAAGAAAATTACACGAAATTTATAAAGTGCACTCTCCCTGAGGCACCCTTTATTTATTTCAAAGAGAGGGCTTCATATCGGAATACATAATTATTTGCAATGATTGGGGAATGACAACAAATTCTCAGATTTAAGAATTTGAAACTATTTTCGGTATTTGTGTCATACATCATACGTATGTCCCAAACAGAAGGAATAATATGATTAATATTTGTCATGTTGACTCACTGTTGTTAAGCTATGAATAAGAGTTTAAAAAGAAATTGTTTTTTATGAGATCTTTATGAAAACCATAAAAAAAGAAGAGAATAACGTAAGAATTTTTTTAAATGCGCAAAAGTTTACATATGATTAATAAATGTCAGAAATATCTAAATCAACTCTAATATATGTGAATAAATTTCTAAATTTGAAAAAATATTGAAATACTTAAAGAAGCTAACCAGTGCAAACAATTATAAACATTGCCAACGAAAATGGAAACTACAAAAGCATGGTGGTATGCCACGTCCTGGTTGTTCTCGTATGCTAGGCCATCTTTCAAGACAATGTGTAGTCGAATGGATGTCTCCGATTAGTTCGTTGGCAGAACTATCATAAAATAAAAACTCAGTTGTGAAACTTGGTCAAAGGTCAGATATCCCACCAAAACGAAATATGAAAAATTGTTTCTTCCGCGAGTTTCGCTCAGAAGATTTCTGGCAAAAACTCGAAGAGTAAATAAAATTGCCATGAAAAATTTTCTAAAAAAAAATCTGTCGTTCGGAATCGACTGCAGCTCCCGCTACTCATGTATAAAATTAACACACACAGCATGAGTGGCTTATGATGTTAGATCGTAATCCTGACTGAATTGTTATAATGACCAGTTATGTATGTACGTGTTAGAGGCGCTATGCTTATTTCTGCGATGATTCTAAATTTTAGTTCAAGTATAAAGCTTTGTAAAAAAGTTACACAAATTTTGAACACACAACATGCCTATAAATGTTCCCTGAGTGAGTGTACCAATATCACGACAATCGGTGCTCTAATGTAGTAAGTTTCCAAACAAGCCCTCTTTTTTTTATAATAAACATGTAAATATGTATGTAAACATGTATGTATGTATGCATGTGTGAATATAGAAAATTTATATTGAAATGTTGAATGTAACAAACGTTGTGATTTTTTTTGTCATTCAACATACATCATCATCATAAGTACCCAGTGGTAAAAATACCCATTATGTACTCGCTTATCTAAGCGATATTTCGTGGCTGTCAGTGGTGATGCTTTTACTTAGTTTCCCACTTAGATTTTACATAAAAGTGTCATAGGCTGCCACATCGGTGTGCTCTCGCTTAGAATGTAAGCCACAATATAATTAGTCTCTATTAACGTTTCACTTACATAATAAGTGGAGTTCTAAGCTGTGTTGATGAGATGCCTATATAGACTTGCAAATTAGAAAGTATTGTATGTAGATTACAGTCCTACTTGCATTTGTAAGTTAAAATACCAGCAAATAGGATTTTTTATTAAATGAAAAATATTGTTTATTAATACAAAAATTAAATTAAATTAATACGAACTATTAAACATCGTTAATAAAATAATTCAATACTAATTCTAATTCAATAATTACTTTATATGGGAAAAAATTAAAAATGTAGAATTTTGTGAATATTTTTAAAAAATTTTAATTTTGTTTTTTCTTTTCCCTTGATTTTTTTTCGAAAAAAAAACTATTTTTATATATTTTAAAGCAGTGCTGCATTTCCTATTTAAATATTTGAAGAGTATAGCCATCTTGCTTTACAGCTACTGCGAATGAAAAATAGTCAATTGTAAGTATTTAAATGGGAAAGTGTAAAATAAACTTACCGTATTTTGCATCATGAAGTGACTTGAATTCTTTGAATCCCCTTTTACCATTTAATCCATCATAATTTAATGATATACATATATATACATCTTTATGCAATATTCTGTCAAAAACGTTATCTTTATTTATAAACTTTTTCTTTTTTTCATTTTCTGTCAATCGCTTTAAATTTCTAGACGAAAAAACTTAAATTTTTATTAAATTCACCTTTTATTAAATCACTTCACTTATAACACTTGATAAAATCAACTTTAAACTGAAAAGAAACATAAATTTTGTTGTTCATTTATTTAATGTAAACAAAAAACAAACGGTTCTTTATTATTCTTCTTTAAATAAAAACAAAACATAACATAAATATATCAACTGAATCCCCGCTTAAATCGTAAGCGAAGATGCAATTAGTGTGCATTATATGTTCGATTACGCACAGATTATACTCTAAGTACTTAGATCGCTCGCTTAGAATATCATACTCACGTCATCGCATATTGTCTAAGTACTTCGTTTTATTTACCACTGGGTAGTTATGTATGGCATGTATATGAGTAAATAAATGAGAAAAACTTCAAATTCATATGTTACATGTGATGATGGATGACCACTTAACAAAATTAAAAATTTATATTTGTACTAGCAGATTGTACCCGGCGTTGCGCGGGTTATGTAGTTTGGATTAGTTTAAAAAATTAAAAAAAATTATTGGGTAACTTTTGCATTAAAAATAACAATAAATAAAAAACCGGTTTATCGGTTTCGAAACGGGTTTTGAAACCGGTTTCTTAAAAAATGCAATTTTTCAAATTATTCGGAAACCGGTTTCACAAACAACCCAGTTTTTTGAATACTCTAAGTCCTAAATATAAATGCACTCAATTTGCCCGTTTTTCGCCCCTTTCCCCATTTTTGGACCCCTTTTGGTTCAACTTTTGAAACGGAACACCTCCAATAGCTATTTGGGAAACTTAACCAAGCTAAATCGTAAAAAAATACCTTTAAAACAGATAAAATACAGCATTTATGCATAAAGTACTAATTTTTGCCCATTTTTTCTCCCCTTTGACCCATTTTTTCCCCCTTTGGGTCAAAATTTTGAAAATATTTATTGCCTATAACCTGTACCGACAAAAGTTCGATCAATATCCCAAATTTCAAGAAAATCGGTCCAGGCGTTCAGGCGTGATTGGCTATACACTCAATTTGCCCGTTTTTGGCCCCTTTCCCCCTTTTTGGACCCCTTTTGGTTCAACTTTTGAAACGGAACACCTCCAATAGCTATTTGGGAAACTTAACCAAGCTAAATCGTAAAAAATTACCTTTAAAACAGATAAAATACAGATTTTGTGCATAAAAGTACTAATTTTTGCCCATTTTTTCTCTCTTTGTCCCATTTTTTTCCCCCTTTTGGTCAAAATTTTGAAAAGATTTATAGCCTATAACCTGCACCGGCAATGGCTTGATCTATATCCCAAATTTCAAGAAAATCGGTCCAGGCGTTCAGGCGTGATTGGCTAACAAACAAACCAACAAACAAACAAACAAACAAACAAACAAAAAAACAGACTTACAGAAAGATTTATAATATATATTAGGATTGTTCGTTTATGATACAAATGTATGCTGATGAACACATTCAACTTAATCTACATACATACATACTTATGTATGTATACATTTGTAAATATGTTTAATTGTACACTCAAAATACATAAATTGTTGCGAAAGGGATACCAATCGTATTGTATATCAAACAAAATATATTTTATATTAAATATAAGGTGTAGTAAAACGAAATCCATTATTTTTGCATAAAATTGAATTCTAAATTGCATGGATAAAGAGACAAGACATTTTTACAAGCTTCTAGTGAAAAGAATTCTTCCTTCATAACATTATACACCCATAGATAGTAAAAGTTGTTCCCGTAGTCTAACGGGAGTATAGTGATAATGGATTCGATTCCCACCAGAGAGTTTTTTATACTGTATTGTATTATATAAAAAATTCAACACAAATTTGTTGCACTATACTCCCTATAAGATAATGGTCACTGGGTATCAGGTTCAGGACAATCTGGTAATGCTGCACATGCTAGTAAACACATGGAAGACAATTCTAATATTAAATTTATTGCAGGATTACGGATCTAAGGAATGGATTGGTTGACTGTATTCTACTTAACCGTACCCTCGACAGACCCAGTAAGTGAATTTGAAAGGAGCTTTTCAATGACACTTAGTAACGAAAATGAATGCAGTATTCTGGAAGGTTCATACTCTATTAAAAGGACTATTTCGTGGTATTCAGATGAGTCAAAGACTGATCTTGGAATAAGAATAGAAGCATTAGATCCAAGAGCGAAATATTCCGAGCCTATGTCGAAACCTGATGATGTTTAACAAGCGAAAGTTCATGCCATCCAAAACTGTGCACAATTTAACTTGGATAGGCGGTAAAAATGACAGGACATAGCAAAACTAACCGTCAGGCCGCTATTAGAGCACTTGGCTCTTATGAAATGAAATGGAAAGTAGCTGAATCGGCTATGTAGGGAAAATAAAGTTTCCCTCTGTTGAGTCCCAGGTCATGTGAGAATTCTCTGAAATGAGCATGTAGACGGGCTTCTGAGGAGCGGATTTTGGTTCCATTAATGAGGCCATAACCCTTTTTGTGGTGTGGGAATGGATGTTTGGAAAGGTATGCTCAATTAAAGGGAAGATAAAAAATGAGGCAAAAACTCTTCTCAAACCAAGTAGATTCTGTGTCGATGAGAACAAATGATCGGAAAACCTTCTCGGAGGCCGTGGGGAATTAATACATTCCAGAAGGAAACACCCAAGTATATATCAGGTGCTAGCCAGGGAGTCATCATTGTTAACACTGATCAGTATCCTGAAATTTTTCAGGCCAATAACCTTGGGGGAGATATTATAGGGAAGAAATTTTACCACATTTTACAATGGTGTAAAATGACTCCAAACAACTTCTGGAACATTGAAAAAGTACTTCAATGTGGTATACAATCCCTTTTCTTTGCACTAAACATTAGCACAACTGAAAAAAAAAACTGTCTAAAATTTTATCTTCTTCAACACTTTTTTTTTTTTTTTGGTGAAACCAGCACTTAGGGGATGGCCCCTACTCATGCAGTGCATTGTGCAGGTTTTAGGAAAATGGGTTATAGGAAGGTGGAAGAGAGGGAGTAGTGTTTGTGGACATCTCAAGATGCGAACGGCAAGGAAACGAGTTGCTGCTGGGTGACTATAAAATGGCCAGTGATATACCTTCACCATTAGACAATCTACAGCAATCGTCCCCAAGAAGCCCGCACCCTTCAGTCCTAGCTTCTTACACTACTCATGTTGTGTGTGTTAATTTTAAATATGAGTGGCGGGACCTACAGTTTAAAGTCGATTCCGAACGACAAATTTATTGAGAAGCTTTTCATGGCAATTTTATTTACTCTCAGAGTTTTTGCCAGAAATCTGCTGAGAGGAAGTTGCCGAAGAAATATTTTCGTTTTGATGTCTGACCTGGGATTCGAACTTGGGCCTTCAGTCTAATAAGCCAACACATTACCTATTAGACCACGGCGACTTCGACACTTGGTACAGTATACTGAACGTATAGCGTAATCAAAAAAAAAAGATTACTTTTTACTACACCTCATATATTTCTAACGCTTTCAAAGAGCACATAATTTATGAGAAAAAAAACTAAATTTTTGACATTTAATAATCCAAAATTGACATGAATTTGTTGAAATTAAAAATCCCCAACGAACGATAAGTCGTAAAGTCAAATAGTTTTACGCTTAATTTTTATGCTTCATGCCATGCCATCCATACATTTTATGAATTTCTGTACAAAAATTCAAATTAAAAAAAGGAAAAAAAAATGAAGAGAAAATACATCGCAGTTAAAAAGTTGTTCGTTTTATATGTGGCAGTGGTAGTTGTCAACATAGATTAACTACCTGAAAAAGTTAATTGAGTAAATTGTGTTGTAAAACAACTTTTATGTCAGCCATTAGTCAGAAAAGTTTACCCGCAAAATTGCGAACAAAAAAAAAACCAAAGAAAAACAAAGAAAATGTTGAAACCATAAAAACTGTTCTCATTAATTATGCTCAAAGTTGCGAAAGCAGAAAATGTTTTCCACAAAAGCCCAAAACTCAAAGCCGTACTCGAACGAGATTCATTCATTCATTTACCAGCAGCAACAGCAGCAGGAACAGCAGCCACTGATGGCAATATAGGGAGCTAATGGAATAAAATTAAAAAAGGGATATTGGCAGAATGAATATTTTATTATTGTAATGGAATATAAAAATAAATGTAAAGTGTAGCGATAAAAAAAGGACAAACAATGTTGTCGTAAAATCTCTACACAGTTTACGAATGAAAATTGTCGGCAAGTTTTTATTTTTTTTTGATAAATTTTACTTCAATAATACTTACATCGTGATCAACTAATTTTTGATTCGAAAGATTCGAATTTCAATCAATTTTAACTTGTAGCTCTTTTTTGACCATGATCGAAAAAGTCATATTGACATGGACAACAACAGAGCGGTGAAAATGCCTCTGGATTGGACCTGACTAACCAACTAAACACTAATAGTGTTTTCTTTTCTACCACAAAATGTGCATTTTATTAACGCAAAATGCAATTTTGCGTTTGTTTCTTAAAAACGTTTCGCCCTCTAAAAGGGTGGTATGTTTTATTCTAAATAATTCGCACTTGCCAGTGATGGAGGGCATTGCATTTTATGCCCTGTATAAATCGAGAGTGCTGCTAATGCCCTGTAAAGCAGATGACTTTTGTTTATTTATAGGGCTACCAGATGAAATTTAAAAAAAGTCGCCTGGTATTGTTATCCAATTTGAAGTTAATTTTTTCATTGTTTTGTGGAGTAATCTTAAGGAAATATTACATTATTAAAGCTACATGGTCAGCAGTATAAAAAATTGCATTCAATGTTAGAACAGTGTTAAAATAATTTTTTTTGTTATAAAAAAGCGTGCAAAAAATGAAGTCGAAAAATTAGCGATCTGGCAACACCTTTGAAATTGGCATTTCCTCATTCATTTTCTTATAAAGGCCGCTTCACACGATCACACAAGTAATACGTAAAGTCTGATGAAAAAGTAAAGCGAAATTCCATCCGTATTTCAAAAAAGAGAATAATAGTCGTATGATTATTTTTTCTGTGTTTACATGATCGGTATAAGACAATAACAAAGTAAAATGAAAACAGCTGTTACACTTTTTTTTCTATGTGTTTACATAAAAATACATCCCTGATCTAATGCGACTTGCTAGTTTTTTAAATCATTTCAAAAAATGAAGAGAGCCATACGACTGTCAAAATTTTCATCCGTATTTTCTCTCAATGTGTGATGGTTTCATTACATAGTACGTTTAGACGATCACATCCGTACTCTTCTACACAAAATTTTGACAGATCATATTACTTGTGTGATCGTGTGAAGGGGCCTTAAGTGGTAAACACAGGGCATACCCTTTTTTAATATTTGTGTTATGTTCTTCTCAAATAAAAAATTACATTACAACAGGGTTGGTCAAAAAATTTTTTAATGTACCTTGTAAGAGGTTGACATTTTCTTTGTAGAAAAGAAAACACCATAAATAAGGACAGCTTAAGTACACCGATACATTACATGACCATCTGAATCACATAGACTTGACAGATAATGATTGCACGGCTTGCGGAGACGACAACGAAATTAGGAAAAACTCAGGGCTCAGTAAGCATCTATCTGCTACAGTATTGGCCAAAACTAAAGCACCCCCTCAGTACATTTTTTTAAATGATAATTTTTTTAAGAAAACAAAGCTATTAAAATTTTATTTTTATTTTTTTTATTTATTTATATCCTTATTATTGAAAAACACAAACTTAAAGAATTCAGAATTTAAAAAAAAAAAGTTAGAATTCAAAAAACATTTTAAGTCGCAAATATAAGCGGACAAAACTATAGCACCCCCCAATTAAGGTGCACAAAAAACTATTGAAATCAATATTTCGTTGTGAATCCTTTATTCTGAATGACACACGCACATGTTTTAGGCATAGGGGACATTAAATTATTAATTATTTCAGGAGATATTGCTTCCCAGGCTATTTTTGCGGCTTCAAATAAATCTTCTTTGGTTTTGCAATTTTGTGGGTTGATTTTTAAGTTAATGATTGGATTGGAGAGCTGGCTTATCAAGGCATCAATTGAGTGCAAAATATTCAATCAACACATCAATTATTTCTAGGCTAATTTAAAAGTTTTTACAGACTGGCCGCACATCTCCTACTCATTCTGGAGGAAGGTCACGTGAAACCTTGCGATATGAAGACTCCTTAATTAAAAGGACAATCCAAAATGATCCTACAGCATCTTCCATTCACGTACGAAACCGCTTAGATTTAAAAATAACCGAAAGAACGATTCCCAGAAGGGCGGTAGAGGCCGGGTTATTCAGATGACGACCAGCAAAAAACCTTTGATATCGCCAAGACCCATCTCAACTGGAGTGTCCAAAAATGGATCAATGTGCTGTTTTCTGACGAATCTAAGTTTAAATTAAAGGATTCAGATGGCATAAGGCATCCAGAGGCAGGCCAAACGGACAACGGTTCAATCCTAAATGTACTGAGGGGGTGCTTTAGTTTTGGCCAATACTGTATGTTAGTTCGAATTCCCAATATTTTTATGTCACACTGAATTCATCTGAAAGATTTTTAGAAACTACGTACATGACACAGACTTCCTATCAGTGGTGTTGTGCTAATTTTTTTTTACCGGAACGCGTATATATAATTATATAGACAGGGCCGATCCTGGGTAGGCGGCCGCCTCATTATCATTCCCAAATTTAACGACGGGGGTGATTTTCCATGATAATCCTGGCGGCGGCGTTTTTTTTTTTAGGTCTCATGTCCCAAATTTGACGATGGGGGGGAGGGAGATTTCCCCCAATTTTCGCCCGTCGCCAGGATCGGCCCTGTATATAGCATAAAAAGGAAAGGAAAAACCATGATTTAACGATAAAAAGGCGGAAATACCCGCTCTTCATTCTTGTATGGAAAAAATAAGTGATTCTCTTGGTAGCAACAGTTAAATTTAAGTGCGGCCGAAAGGGTTAAAAAAATGGTTTTAAATACTCAAATTCTTAAGTAGTAATTAGTTCGGGTTCATGTATTTGTTTCGGTTCGGGTCGAGTTCCGGTTCAGCAGAAAATTTCCGGACTCCGGTTCACGGTTCGGAAAAACAAGCCGGTTCCTTCCGGTTTTTGTTCCGGTTCGGTTCAAACCCTTGTTTATAAAAATACATATAAAAATTCGTCAAAAATTAGAAAACGCCGTTCCGGAGCGTTCCGGCTCGACAACACCACTGCTTCCTATACACAATGTGGTCCGTATTCCTTATTCCTAAACATTAGGAACAATTAAAAATTATGGCTTATATGGAAGGCGATTAGAATAACACAGTAAAACCCTGTAGTTGGCTTTCCGCTCGCAAACTTATTAGAATTTTTCGTTGAGAAAGTGCATCTAATGTATCAACCCTCCGAAGAGTGATCACAAAATTTAAATAAACTAGGCTAGTTATGAAAAGTAAGACTCCTATATATCAATGATTGCCAACCCGATTGGTCTCTTGAAAACCATACTGATTCAAAACCTGAAAATATCAATGCAAAGCACTGCACAGGCAATTTTGATACTTTACTTTACGTACAAAATTCAGTTTACTCAGGTACTTAGTTAACCAACTGACGATAGAAAGCGTCGGTAATTCGTTGAATCAAGCGAAGTGAAGTTAAATCCAATTTTTCGTAAACGAACTACTACGCAGAAAAAATATCTCCATATTCATTTGTACTAAATTCATCTCACACAGGAGCTCAAATCTGCAGAATATGGAAAGCATTCGTTCAATAAGTAGGAGGGGTAAATGTACCTAACCGCACCATAGAGGAAGTCGTCACGTCCTCCGTGTGTGGGGCCCTCTCCCACTAAAGCCCCCCCTCGTCCCTGTTGTGCCAACTCCGGAACTACGGTGGTATTACTTCGGAGTGGAGTCCTTTTGGCCCTTTGGCCACCTTCATGCTCATATCCGCATCCGGATTGCGTATTGAAGGTTGAGGAGACTTCTAAGTGTCTCCACTATTCCCTTCGTCCAGGTTCCCGACTGGGATTTCGTTTGACACGTAAGCTAATGTCATCTATACTGGCGTGCCTACATGTTCCGCAGCCTCCAGGTCTCTCTTCTTCAGTCTCAGAATGCGCTCCACGTAATGTAAGTAATGGAATTTAGTGAAGTTAAGACCAATTTTTCGAAAAAAGCTATCTTCTCCATTGAAGAACATTTCCATCTGAGTGGCTTAGTAAATACACAAAATGTCGAATTTCGTGCTCGAAAAATTCTCATTCAATCCTTGAGATGTAAATGCACCCACACGTAGCAAATGTCTGATGTAGATTATGGCCAGGCGTTGAGATTGGGCCTTAGGCGAAATTGCAGTGACTGTGTAGGGTATTTGTTACAAGAACATGACAGCGTAGCCCTTATGACCTCAACTGGATATGGTTTTGTGCGTTTGACAATCGATTTATTTATTTCTCAAGAAATTCTGATTCCAACTAGCCACCAAGATCAGACTATTTAACGAAGTTCGATTTTTTCTTTTGGGGTATTGTGAACTAAACTAGCTTCAATTTTTGATCTCAAATCCGTGATTCATCGTATCATTGGAAGTTAACATCTGAGTTTCTGTAAAAAAGTCATGATAAATTTCATATTAGAAGTAAAGGCCTATCATCAGAACCGTGGCGGATATTTGACGAAGCATCTCCGTATTGCTTATTTGCTTTGCTTTGCTTTTGGTTTCAATATCCAACTTTTTCCATTTCAGCAGGCAACTGGTGTACTGTAATGGTTCCTAGAATAAAATTTTGGCCATCTATCGTTGCCTAAAAACAGTACGTTCTGTGCGGGTATTGTGAAGAGAATTTTTCTGATTGAGTCCTACAATTTCTCGCCAAGCAATGCCAGGTTATAGAGTTTACTGGACTTATTAGAGCCTCCAAATATTAAGAATTCAAAAACCATGCAGAACATTTTTTCACATTCTCTGGGATTTGAACTGCTTGTAATTGCTCGGGCTTGTAATCGCCATAGTCTAGTAGGTAGTGTGTTAGCTTATTAGACGTGAGGCCACGGTTCAGACCCCAGGTCAGACTTCTCCAACAAAACGAAATATGAAAAAATATTCCTTCGTCGACTTTCTCTCAGCAGATTTCTGGCAAAAACTCTGAGAGTAAAATAAAATTGCCATGAAATCTGTCGTTCGGAGGTGACTTTAAACTATAGGTCGCGCCACTCATGTATAAAATTAACACACACAACATAGGTGATGTGAAAAACTAATGGTGTTTTCTTTTCTACAAAGAAAATGTCACCCTCTTACAAGGTACATTAAAAAAATTGCTGACCAACCCTGTTATAATGTAATTTTTTATTTGGGAAGAACATAACACAAATATTAAAAAAGGGTATGCCCTGTGTTTACCACTTATTAAGAAAATGAATGAGGAAATGACAATTTGTTCAAAAGCAGTTCAATGTAAATAATAATATTTAAAATTAATTTAAAAAAGTGTTTTGTACGTATTAAATGTTTTACATGTATTAAAGTTAAGGTTTTAGATTTAAAAATATGTTGTATTTTTTGATTTGTTTTCAATAAAATACATATGTAAATATGAGAAAGGTGTTGCCAGATAGCTAAATTTTCAACTTCATTTTTTCAGCGCTGTTTTTTATAACCAAAAAATATTTTGTAACACTGTTCTAACACTGAATGCAAATTTTTTATTGTTACTGACCATGTATCTTTAATAATCTAATATTTCCTTAAGGTTACTCCTCAAAACAATGAAAAAATTAACTTAAAAATTGGATAAAGATACCATGCGGATTTTTTTAAATTTCATCTGGTAGCCCTATAAATAAACAAAAGTCATCTGCTTTACAGGGCATTATCAGCACTCTCGATTTATACAGGGCATAAAATGCAATGCCCTCCACCATTGGCAAGTGCGAATTATTTAGAATAAAACATACCACCCTTTTTGAGGGCGAAACATTTTTAAGAAACAAACACAAAATTGCATTTTCCACATGCACAATGCACATTTTTTGGTAGAAAAGAAAACACCATAAGTCGTAGTCCTGACTAAAGGGCTATAATAACCATTTATATGTGTATGTAATCGAGCACGAAGTTAGATTCCGGCTTATCAAAATTTTCTCAATTTTGTTTTGAAAAACTATTGTGAAATATTTGAAGCGCAACTGCTTGGAATGTTTACACTCAGTGTACAATCCTCATTATTACAGATGTCCTTTAAAATTTTATTTGTTGTAAACGGTGTTCATTTGCTAGTGAATATCTGTCTATGCAAACAAAAATATTTAAAAGGCCATTTTATTTGCGTGAAACTTATTTCGATAAAATGAAGCAAAAAGTGAAAAACTATTCACTTTTGCAACTACGACTAGAGTAGAGTCTAATGGCTGGTAATATTTTTTTTTTTTTTGTGAATTCACACCAACGAATCAAAAATTTCATTGTTGACCACAAATACAAGGCACTTCATTTATTTTCGTTTTCGTTTTCATTTTGTTTTTGTAATTTATCATTTTATAACGAAAAAGTATATCCTTCACTCCACTACACTCCACTCCATTCAATTCGATTTATAAACTCTAGCTTGTCTCCAACACACTCTTAATCTTTAATCCTTTGTTACGGATATTGTTGTTGTGGCTTTTTTTTGTAATGTTTTTGAATGGAGTTTCTGTGATTTCAATTCGGATGTTCATTTCGGCATTTTTCTGTTACGGTAACTGCATTTACCAGAACCAGAACTACTTTTAGACAAAATTAACAAAAAAAAAAAAAAATAAAAAACTAAAAAAAATCTCAATTTCTTACACTACAATAGTAGGAATGGAACTATTTTTGTTGTTGAGAGTGGCAATGAATAACCACAATGGCGGTTAAACTTCTACAATATCAGGAGATAATGGCTGGCTGACTTTGGGAAAAATACAGTAACGGTAAAATGAGAGAGAGAAGGAGAGAGAAAGAACGAATCCGGTTGTGAAAACTGACGACAAAATTAAAAACGGCAAAAGTTCAAAGTTTAAGCGGGATAAATGTCGTTTGTTTTAAAGTTAAGTTGGCAAAACGATGAGAACCACAATATTTATGGCCACAAATCTGTATTATTGGTGGTTGCACAATAACAACAACAGTTTAGCCTGCTCAAATGGAAGAAAAACATTGACAAACACCCGCAACCAAACACCTGATAATACTGTTGAACGGAATATTTTAATATTGTTTTCGTTCCTTCTTTTTTTCCCTGACGATTATTCGAATATATGTACATGGGAGAGAGAGATTAAAATTTTATTTATCTGTCGTGAATAATATAAAGAGTTTGGCGGCAATAGCTTTAAATAAATACAAATGGAATGAATGCTGTGTTCAAAGATTAGCAAAAGAATGGTTATGTATCTTCTACAGTCTCATGCTCCTATTTAGTTTTCATAGGTATAGGACGGAAGAGCCTTTCGAAGAATAGCTAAACGTTCTGCTGTCTAAGTAATAGAAAATGTTGTAAAAGTGTAAATAGTATTTAAATTTAAAGAGAGAAGTTCATTAGGAGAGGTAAGAAATAGAACTACAGGACCTTGAGCTACTTTTCATTTGAATCTGGACTCATCTGACAAGACCTCATCTCTAGTAATTAAGAGAAATGATTAAAGGCATAAATTTCGACATAAGATTACTGCAGCACACCACATCAAATGCCTTAGAAAGGTAAAGGGTGATTTTTTAAGAGCTATAGGAAAATTTTTCAAAAAAAAAAAAACATAAAATTCAGAAAAATGCATGAAATCCTTATTTGAATCGATAGTATGGTCCATATAATTTAATGTTTGAAGATTATTTCATGCAAATGTTGACCGCGACTGCGCCTCAAATGGTCCATTCGCTTAGTACAATTTTGGCATACTCTTTCCAACATTTCGGCCGGTATCTCACGAATAAATGCTTCAATGTTGTCTTTCCATGCGTCAATTGAAGCGGGCTTGTCTGTATAGACATGATCTTTAACAAAGCCCCACAAAAAATAGTCTAAAGGCGTTAAATCGCACGATCTAGGCGGCCAATTGACCGGTCCCGAACGTGAAATAAAATGTTCACCGAACTCGCCTCTCAATAAGTCCATTGTTACGCGTGCTGTGTGGCATGTGGCACCGTCTTGTTGAAACCACATGTCATGCAAGTCAATCTCTTGCATTTTGTGCAAAAAAAAAAATTGGATATCATCTCACGGTAGCGTTCACCATTCACAGTTACGTTACTATTCGCAGCATCTTTGAAGAATTACAGTCCAATGATGCCAAATTCAATGATTTGCAAGCGTTGTTCGTTTGTAAGACGATTCATGGTTAAATTATAGACCAAACTGAAGATGTTTGACAGTGAAACAAAACACGAAACGTGCGTGAGCTGTTTAAACCAATGTTGCCAAAAAGATAATAGATAAAAAATCACCCGTTATAACGCGACAATTTTATTTGCTTCAAACCATTGGATGAATACTGCTACCATCTTATCAAGAATAATCTCAACAGTAAAAGGAAATCGAATGAAAACCTTATTATCTAACACATGGCGCATGGCATCAAATATTTCATGAAATGGCAGTTGAAAGCACCTTTCAGAATCTGGGAGGGAGTTTTAGGAATTGGTTTTACATTAACAACCTTGGATAATACCTTGGATAACGTGCGGAGTAATAGCACTTCAGGACACATAATTGGTCATTACAACCATTCAGTCAGGATTACGACCTAGTTTCTCACACCAGTTCTGTTGTGTGTGTTATTTATATGCATGAGTGGCGGGACCTACAGTTTAAATCCGACTCTTAACGACGACAGATTGTTTTGAGTAACTCTTTTCATGGCAAATTTTTTATTTACTCTCAGAGTTTTTGCCAGAAACTGGTTGAGAGGAAGTCGCCGAAGAAATATTTTTTAATATTTCGTTGGAAATGTCTGACCTGAGGTTTCAACCGTGGTCTCACGTCTAATAAGCCAACACACTATCTACTAGACTACTGCGACTTCGCCGTTCTACCAAGAATAATCACAGCAGTAGAAAGAAATCCATTGAAAACCTTATTCCATAAGGCATGGCATCAAAAATTTCACAATTTGGCAGTTAAAAACACTTTTCATTATCTGGCAGAGTGCATATATATAAATAAATAAAGGGTCCGCCAAATAACTTTTTTTTTTTGAAAATGCTTAAAAAAAAAAACTACTGAATATTTTCCGAAATTTCTTTTTTTATTTAAAAGTACAATCCTTCCGGTTAATAATGGAAAATAATTTCATTCAAATGGCTGCCTCGGCTGGCCATGCAGTAGCCTACACGATCGATCCAATTTTTAAGCACATTATCGATTGTGTGCAGCTGTATTTCACCAATGGCTTCACGAATATTGTCCTTTAAAGCGTCAATTGTCTCTGGCTTGTCGGCGTAACACTTATCTTAGACGGCACCCCACAAATAATAGTCCAACGGTGTCAAATCGCAGCTCCGAGGTGGCCAAACGACATCAGCTCTGCGGCTGATAATGCGATCTTCAAAAACAGGGCGCAAAACATCGAGTGTAGCTTCGGCTGTGTGGCACGTAGCGCCGTCCTGTTGAAAGCAAATGTTGCCAATATCCTCCTCTTCAATTTTTGTGAACAAAAATTCGTTCAACATGGCCCGATAACGATCGCCATTGACTGTAACGGCCACTTCTTGCTCATTTTCGAAGAAAAATGGCCCAATTATGCCTCTGGACCAAAATCCGCACCAAACAGTGACTCGTTTTGGGTGCGTCGGCTTTTCAATGTATGCGTGCGGGTTTTCTGTGCCCCAAATGCGACAATTTTGCTTGTTTACATACCCGCCAAGATCAAAATGAGCTTCATTTGAAAAGATGATTTTTTTTTGCCAAAATCGGCATCTTTTGTAAGTCGATCGCAGGCCCACTAAGCGAAGCCAAAACGCATTGGATGGTCAATTAGCTTCAACTCCTGAACCAATTGGACTTTGTATGGCGTCATACCAAGATGTTTATGCAAAATTCGTCTCAATGATGTCTCCGAAATGTTCAATTGTTGAGAACGACGGTGAATTGATGTTGATGGCGCTTTACGCACACTTTCTGCCACAGCAGCAATATTCTCGGGTGTACGCACTGTTTTTGGCTTTTCACGCTTTGGTTTATCGATGAGGATGCCAGTTTCTTTCACTTTTTTCACAAGATAACGAACATACGGAGCTGACGGTGCTTCTCTTCTTCCAAAATCCGTACGCAATTTTCGCATACATTCTGCAACATTACCATGATTTTTAAAGTAATGTCGCAATATATCCCAGCGTTGTTCAAGCGTATACACAACCATATTCGTTCAGCGGAAGGATAAAACTGATTGTCTGTCAAATCAGACATGAGCTAAGTGTTACCATTCACGAAATAAGCACTAGTTGAAAAAAAAACGTTAGATGGCGGACCCGATATAATAAATAAATAAAATAAATAAATAAACAACCTTCCATAACGGAAAAAAAATCTGATAACGTATGGAGCATTAGCACTTCAGGAAAAATTCTGGTTTGGCCAGTTTGTATAAGGGATTCAAAAAGGGTGTAATGTCGTACTTACTTAAACGCTCCCTTTTTTGCACATACAGTGATTGACTGGCTCCCAATAATATAGATTTAAATGTGATTTGCCAGAAGATTACTACAATAAAACGGGTTAGGGAATGCGCAATATATCCATTAGAAGAGACGCGCTTCAATTTTCTACCCGGAACAGATAATCGTTAGGACAAACGTGGCACTTCTTACACCGTTAAGTTTTCTGTTTAACTATTCAACTAGTCGAAAATGTGTTCTCAAACAGGATAATAGGGTTCCCATACACCTCAACTCATCGAACCTAGAGGAAATGTTTTGAATCTAGTCGGTAGTGCTCACTACCTAATCAGCAGATGCCCTAAGTAAATGTCTTGATTCATATCATAATTTTATTTCAAGTTTTAGCAAAAATTATACGTATTCTAACGAAATTTTACTTTCTGACCCTCGTTCATTATCGTTCATTGTCATTAGAAACTATTTATTAAACCTACAAATTGTATGTAAAATAATCCATAAAGCATACAACACAGCATAGTTTTCCATTTTAATAGCGAAACTCAGCCACACATTGTAATTTAAACCTTCGTGACCCCAAACATCTTTCAATTGGTAATAAAAATATTTTAAAATGCCACACACATACACACAGATACACACACACATGATATAAATAGTAAAACCCGTATGTCAAAAAGTTTTGAAGAATATTTTCCTGTAGAGACAATATTAGATTTTCCTGAATATACATGCGATGTCTTTATTCTTTTATTTTATTTGCAACCTTACAAGAGTAGTACAGTGTGTTGTAAAATTTGTCTGCCAGGTAAATACACTACAAAATTTATTAAAATAGGTATATACTATGGAGTGTTCTCCATAAGCGAATTATTTAAAAAGAGTAGTTTTGCTTTTCTAAATTCAAATTTTCTTAAATGAAATCAGAAATCTATTGTTAGTGCACAAGTATGTCAAATATTTTATAATTAGATTTTCTATTATTATTAATGGACGAATTTAAAGCCTCTTACTTACTTACTTACTTAATTGATCATTGAAACTCTTTAGACAACATTACGACCTAGTTTCTTACACCACTTATGTTGTGTGTCTTAATTTTCTCCATAAGTGGCGGAATCTACGGTTTAAAGTCGATTCTGAACGACAGATTTTTGAGAAACAGTGTTTATACCAGCAGACCGCTTAGAGGAATTCGCTGAAGAATTATTTTTTCACATATCTTAGGCTGTGTTTTAAACCATGGCCTCACGTTTAAAAAGCCAATATACTACCTACTAACCTATGGCCTCTACTACATTTTAAGACTTCGTCAGGGTTTGATTCCCTTAACCGCTACGCCATGCCACATTCCAAATAATTAGGAAACCAACTAAAGAATCATCTACAGTCTCACGCCTATGGTATCTAGCTAAGCCATCAAATAGACTTGTTATACATTCGTCATTACAGGTACCAATCATACTTAGGGCCATTATTACAACTTGCCTTTAAACTTGGGTTTAGTTAAAGGTACCTTTAGCTAAAGGGAACTGTAAACTGATTTTCGTTATTACAACTTACAGATAAAATATGGCAGTGGCGGAGCAAAGTCGATAAAACTGTTCAATTAAACAAGTTTTTTTTTTTAACGCAGTGGCAACAGCGGACTTCGTTTTTTTGTTGTATATGCTCATTTTGTTTAAATTTGAAGTTGCCATATCGAAAATAGTGTATATGATATGGCAAGTTAAAACATAAAGTGACCTTTAAATGTTAAAGGTAGAATGATCTTCCCTTTAGCTTAACGATCACTTCTATCTTATTGGGTACTCATAATAATGAAAAACAATTTATCTGCCCGTTAAATTCCTCCCTTTAGTTAACGGCAATTTATAATAATGGCCCTTAGTCTCTTTATATCCTTTTAGGATAATCAAGTCTCTTATATCAAATATTAGGAACTCGGGCTTACAAAATCTGGGCAATGAAGTACCAAGTATTGTATCGTTTGGAAGTCTTCACCCCATGTCCTGCTCTAACGTGCCTATATGTTTAAAACGGAGAGTTTCATAAGGACGATCATCAGTGTACCCAAGCCTCTCTTCCCTCAACAGAGTCATATAAGGGTATCTTCGCAATTTCTGCTACTGTTTCATGACATCACAAGTTTCGATGTGAAGTCTCTGCTCACTTCTATAGCTTGTTTTTTCACGCAGTAAACAACAGTATTTTATTCAAGTTAATGTCATGTAATACTTTGGCTGTATTAGCCAGATTATGTGCTGTCTTATTTCAGATCACTCCCCGATGTCTAGGTGCCCACAGAACTCGTACCGAGCCATACATACATAATTGATCATTAGAACCCTTTAGTCACACCACTTATGTTGTGTGCGTTAATAAAGGGTGATTTTTTAGCTATTATCTTTTTGGCAACACTAGTTTAAACAGCTCACGCACGTTTCGTGTTTTGTTTCACTGTCAAACATCTTCAGTTTGGTCTATAATTTAACCATGAATCGTCTTACAAACGAACAACGCTTGCAAATCATTGAATTTTGCATCATTGGACCGTAATTCTTCAAAGATGCTGCGAATCGTAACGTAACTGTGAATGTTGAACGCTACCGTGAGATGATATCCAATTTTTTTTTTGCAAAAAATGCAAGAGCTTGACTTGTATGACATGTGGTTTCAACAAGACGGTGCCACATACCACACAGCACGCGTAACAATGGACTTATTGAGAGGCGAGTTCGGTGAACATTTTATTTCACGTTCGGGACCGGTCAATTAGCCGCCTAGATCGTTCGATTTAACGCCTTTAGACTATTTTTTGTGGGGCTATATTAAAGATCATGTCTATACAGACAAGCCCGCTTCAATTGACGCATGGAAAGACAACATTGAAGCATTTATTCGTGAGATACCAGACGAAATGTTGGAAAGAGTATGCCAAAATTGGACTAAGCGGTGGACCATTTGTGGCGCAGTCGCGGTCAACATTTGCATGAAATAATCTTCAAACATGAAATTATATGGACCGTACTATCGATTCAAATAAAGATTTTTGTTTTTGGATTTTTCTGAATTTTATGTGTTTTTTTTTTGAAAAATTTTCCTATAGCTTTTAAAAATCACCCCTTATTTATACATGAGTGGTGGGACCTACAGTTTAAAGTCGACTCCGAACGACAGATTTTAGAGAAACTTTTCATGGAAATTTTATTTACTCTCAGAGTTTTTGCCAGAAATCTACTGAGAAGAAGTCGACGATGATATATTTTGTCATATTTCGTTTAGCTGGAGATGCCTGACCTGGGATTTGAAACGAGGCCTTTCGTCTAATAAGCCAATACACTATCTACTAGACCACGGCAAGTTCCGAGCCATACCAGTAGTAACTATTACTCGTGTTCTTACATTTCTCAATCCTACACTCCCTAATGCCACGTACCTTCACTTCAAATGCCGTATTATATAGAAGGCGGAGTCAAGGTTTTGGTTTCTGGTTCTTCTACAAAGACGCCCATATGCGTTCTATCTCCATGTTTAGAGCCTTTCGTGTCTGTCTCTTGCTTATTTTTTATGTATGCATGCGTGGATCTGGAAGGCATTGTAAATTCCGACAAGCTGAGTTGATATGATGTCCATCTCATTTTGTAAGAGTCTGGCCTAGGTGGATTAAAAGGCGAAAAGCTTTTAATCACTCTTTTAATCATATTAAAGGTAATTTCTGCAGCATCCCCTGTCCTGTTGTTATGTAAAAGCGAACGAATATCGCCAACTAAGCCCCTGATGGGAGTAATATCAGCCAACAGAGAGAATATATCAAAACGCTATCGATTCGGATCTACAATTAAAAGAAATGAAACGTCTTTCAGCAGATCGTGGTCATTTAAGCAGTCTGATTGCTGTCTTTTGCACACTGTGTGAACCTAGGGAATGTGTGTCCACAGGGCTATCATATTGGAAAACTTCTCATGGAACAAAGTATTTACTTTTCTTATGGGCAAAGCCACTATCCTTTCAATTTTGTTTTGTTTTTTCAACAACAACAACAACAATTGAAAATGTATACAAAATTTCGCCAACAACTGTACGTGACAGTGACATTGTATGCGGTTTGGAAAACGTAATCTTTTAAAATAATTTCTCAAAAACTGAAACTCTGTAATAAAATTATACAGAAGGTACACAACGGAAGTTTTTTGTTTTTTTATTATTGCAAATACATTGAAGAAGGAGTACGGACTGTGTGTTAACCGCTGGCAACAGGAGTCAAAATGCTAGAAGCGTCAAGTTTTATGCTAATATTTATGGTTAAATGGAGTCAAAATATTTGCATATTTGTTAGCGGAAATCATTTCGTATCAAAATTAGTTTCTTTTTTACACTTTTTTTTGGTTTTCGGTTTTCGGTTTTTTTGGTTTCACTTCGAAATCAAAATGCCTGACGGTTTACGGTAAGTATCGTATGGTATGTATGTATGTGGGTGTGTGTGTGTGTTTGCGTGGGTGTAAATATGTGCATTGTGATGGTGGTGATGGTGTATGTTTTGTTTTTCAATCACAACAAACAAACAAGGAAAGGGAAAACAAACTGGTGATACACTTGCTCTTTATGACTTGGCAATTTGTTTACCATTATAACGCTATTAGGCATTTATCCTTAAGTATTGTGGCTGCGAATGTGTGTGTGTAACAACAGGATAAAGTACAGGAAAAAAGGCGTTGTTTAAGGTGACTTGAGGGGGGGTATCATTAAAATGATTCTTTTGTGTGTGAAAACATGAAAACAGTTATGGGAACAGAAAACAGGAATGATACTGAAGTTGAAAATGGTGGGGGGGGAGGGGGGGGAGGATAAGTGGCCCAGTTTATTTGTTTGTTTTTCCAGGATATTAAATAACCCGAGGCCGTATTGTTTATTGCATGAACGAGTGAGCGAGGAATGTAAATACTTTTTAAACGGGAGCTCAATTTGTAATGGTCGAAATGCTTTTATTTACTCTGTTTCTGCTTTTATTTCTGTTTCAACAACAACATTATGAGAAGAGACCAAAAATAGAAACAACAAAACAAGAAAACAAAAAAAAAATCACATCAACTGTAACTAACTGAACATGAGTAGAGTGGTCGTGTTCTTGGATAAGGTGTGTGTGTGTGTCTGTTTGTTAACAATTCATATTACCAAATTGGATTGTTTGCTTGGTCTGGTCTGGTCTGGTTGCTGTGCTGTACTGTAATATACTGTGGTAGTGTACTGTGCGATTTAAGTGAAGTGATACATACGAAATGCTGCCACATCGTTAGCATCATAATCATAATTCATGGGTATTGTTGTTGCATGATTCGCTTTGTTTGTTTTTAAGCTGTTTAACATGATAAAGGGAAAGATTATTTAAAACAATTACTTCTCATCTCTTCTCCTGGCCAAACAATTGGCTGCCAAAGACCCCCCTTTCACTTAACAATCTAAAAATAACTGTTAGTTAAAGGTTCAAATACATTTTTTTTTTTTTTTTTGATTTAAAATTTTTCAATTTTCTCTTTGTGTGCCATTGAGACAATTTTCCATAACTCTGTAGCTAGAATTCATGTGGATTTTCGAAGGGCATTATCTAGTAAAACTTTACAATCCAATCTCAGTCATAAATTTCTGCCATTAAGCTTTAATTCTAAATGGAATTTCCAAGTGAAACGTCAAGCGTGGTATCTAAGATACTTAATTCGTGGCTTATAATGGAGCCACTCTATTAGTTATGTATTTATCCTCCATAAGTTTTCATATAAGCATGTAAGTTTGCTTGTAAATCTGACGTAAAAATTAAATACACAACGGGTCCGAAGACATTTCACTGCGGCGCTTCTGCTGCCTTCGGCCGGTTATAAATCTTTTCCTCAACTTCACAATATTAATAAACTCATCGTCAGTTTATATATTAAGCCCCCAAAGCAAGCCTTGTCGCCTTGCCTTGACTTGAAAGTAATTTCAAAGTCCGTCTTCGTCAATCAGTGCCGTGGACTTCTGAAGAAAATTCGTATAGGAATATCGCTTGCATTGCCGATAAACTGGCTATAGCCAGTACACAGCTCGAAATCTCCGACATATTACATGGCAAAAGGTAACGTTCAGCAGGGAGGCTCCAACTCGTTAGCAGTAGAAAAATATTCTTATATTGATTCTCTTCTATGGACCAGAAGATAACTGAAACACTTCTGCGCTTAAAACGCATGACCATCCATCGTACAATAGTGATTTTAACGGGAAAGTTTGCCGAGAGACTTGACATTCCATCAAATGACTTCTGCAGAAGCTGTAGGTCTAAGGACTAAGAATAAGGGACTACTTGAAGTCGCCGTATTCTAGTAGGTAGTGTGTTGGCTTATTAGACGTAAGGCCCGAGTTCAAATCCCAGATCAGACCATCAAAACGAAAATATAAAAAGAGAGTAAAATAAAATTGCTATGAAAAGCTTCTCAAAAAAAAGCCGACTTTAACCTGTAGGTCCCGCCACTCATGTTTAAAATTAACGCACACAACATAAGTGGTGTGAGAAGCTAGATCGTAATCCTGACTGAAGGGTTGTAATGACCAATTATGTATGTATGTCTTCACCTCATCTGACAGTGCTGTGTTCTCGTCATGAAGGTAAAGAGGTTCTTAATCTCTCATTTCTTCATTTTCTGTGATTCTTGATTGAACTCTCGAATGTACAGACTGAAGTCGAGTTGGTAATCCAGACCACGTATTCTATTGCCAACTTGGACATATTGCGAAATTTTTTGGGGTAGATATGAGGGTCTAGATTAATGAAAACAAAGCCTTTTGTCATACAAATCTATTATTGAGCGATACATGATGTGCTAAGTTGTCGGTCAGTCTGGTCATTGTCAACATGACTATTTTGAGCCCAGTGCAAATCTGTAAATCTGTTCAGTTTCTCGATTTCGTTAAGAAATAGGATACCAACATTCTACAGATCTGATAATGCATAATGACTGCACCAGTTCTGAACCAGCTTGAAATTCTAAAGATTATCATATCAATACAGCAACAACAAGAGAATGTTTGATATCCGTGTTGGATATTAATGTGATATCAGAATATGTCTAAGCGTTGGCCTGAGTGAGATCTTGTCTTTGAAGAAGGGTTCGTTCCCTAACTCCTTGGTCTAACGTGAGCACATTCGTCTAAACACGAATTGACAATTTGAAAGAGTGAATTACTTTTAAAAGCAAGCGTCCTAAACGGTGATGGCGATCAATCGTGGTAAGTGCCACAGAACGCGACCAACTTGTTTTCATTGAATATGTCGGAAATGCAGTTCACACCAAGCATGCTGTATGTGTTAATTTTAAACATGTGTTGCGGGATTTATGGATTAAAGACGACTCCGAACCATAGATTTTTTAGAAAGTTTTCATGGCATATTTATTTACTCTCAGAGCTTTTACTAGAAGAATGCTGACGGAAGAGACTGTTAAAAGACATATTTTTTTAATACATTTTGCTTTTCCTAGACGCCATAGCTGTGGTTAGAACTCAAGAGTTTTAGTCCAGTAAGCCAGCACACTACTTAAGCGGCCGCAATACAGAGAAAATGTTTTTTAAAAATTCATTCGCGAAAATATACGTGTATTTCAGGAATACAATGTGTATCCTTTAGTAAGACATGATAAATTCATTTTTAAATTCACTTTTTAACAAGGATATTAAGCCATAAATATAGTATGAATGGATGTATGTACATTAATATTATAAAATGTGCTTGAATTTGTTATGAATAATCGTGTTGTTGGAACAAATCAATGAACTGAATGACTTACTTGTTCCCACCATCCTGCTTATCCTTATTAACTTGTCTTGAGAGATTTTTCCCAGGACACCATAATCAGAATGGAAATATTTATGTGTGGTTTAGTTATTGTTTAACAGTTTGGCATGACAAATTCTAACAGACTGTAACAAATTATGGAATAAAAATGTTTGAGTTTTAGGGTGGCTGTAGTACTACAGACAGTGGCATATTTTTCCAGTAATGATCCTGAACGAATTTCTTTAATAAGGTGTAACAAAAAATCTGCACTGATTTTATAAGCCATGAAGGAGTAGACATCATTATTAAGGGGAACGGCATGCGTTGGTAAACTGAAAACAAATTGCTATTGAAGCGAAGTGAAAGTATGTGAATTTTTTAGCAACGGATTGATTTCAATTAAAATGTTCTCATAGTCTGGTGAAGTTATGAGAATAGGATTGTCTTTACAAGCCATTGTTAAGTTGGTAAATGTAAATTATCATATTGTTACGTTTTTACCCTTTTAAAAACGTTAAAAATATGAGTTCGTAGATTGCAAATAAAATAAAAATAAATACATATGTGTTTAGTTTTAAATCAATTATCAATCGTGTGCCACCTTTCACGATTTGACTTAAACAATAACAATTTACTTTAATTGTTATTCTTCTTTTACAATCTTCTGCGTACACAATAACAATTGTTTGTTAGATCTTTAATACGGAGATCTTCAAACCACAATTATTCTCTTCACACGCAACGTGTCTTCACACAAAACCGACTGAATTCTTTCTGAACTTACGTGTCTTTACACAAGACTGCCCGAATTCTTAATAAATCGCCGCTGCCTCCTCTGTCTTGCATTTTATATCACAAGGGTCAGCAGTCTGATGAATGCACTTTTATGAGAATGTCTTCGCGAAATCTCTATAAATGTAAACAAGTTGTTATTTGTGTTTTTTGTTTACGTTCGTCCTTGCAGAGTTGTTGTTGTTTGTTTACTTCTTTATCCCCTTTTGTTTATACTAATGTTGTTGCTATATTTTTGTTTATTCGTTGATCATGTAAACAAGTCCATTATTTTTATTTTTGGAGCTTTTGTTTATCATTTTAAGAACACCATTTCCATTTTCGTAACAATATTTAGTGACTAATAGTTTAAAATAAAACGAGCGCATACTATCCTTGAATAAAACTTTTTCAGAATTCCATTGAAATCTTATCCCATAATAGTAGTGCTTAACCTGTGAATAAATAATACCAAGGCACTGTATTCTTTGATTTTTAATCTCTGACTAGATCAGTCAATATTTTATTTTTAATTTCATTTGATTTCAATTAATTTTTACTAAATACGCTGTGTGTAGTCATGTACAATTGAATTCTTAAATTGTAAATTGAATTAAAATTTTAAACATTGCACGGCTTAAAGCTAAACTAATCGATTAATTAAATCGTAATTGATAGAGAGATAGATAGCAATAGGAGAGCATAAGAGAGAATATCTACAATTAATTTAGTATCACATAAGTTCAACGTTAAAATACTTACTAAATAATCAAACAAATTTACAATTTATAAACGAACTTAAAAAATACAAAAAAAAACAAAAATAAAAATAAAAAAAGTATTCTTTCACGTCGTGATTCAATTTCAAAAATAATTAAAATCCTGTCTTAGTCATTTGGCATAAGCACTCGACCTATGGGCACTACTTCGTGTATTCGACGTGTGGCTGCCAGTGTTATTTGCATTTAAAGAATTCGTCGTCGTTGTCTGGTCACTTTCCTTATCCTGATGGGCAGTCATGTGGCGTGTCAAATGATGACGTTCACGAAAGCTCTCCTGACAAACGGGACATTTCAGTTTCTCTTCACGCTTACGGCGATTGGGATCCGTCGCTACTTCACTTTTATGATGCGAACGCATATGGTATACAAGGTCACTGGTCATGCGAAAGCTAATGTTGCATTTTGCACACACATTCTGGGCGGTTAAGGTGAACGTCGAGGCCAGGGTAGGTGGTATTAATGTTGAAAGAATAGCAGCTGCTGCCGGATTTTGCACAATTCTTGGCAATTCTGGATGGGAAATATTAGCAAACGGATGATGCATCGGGCCAGCACCTGGGGGAAATGGAAATCCTGGATATACGGGCAGAAATTCAGTGGGTATTTGTGGTGGTGGTGGCGGCCCAACGGTCTGATCTTGACTTAGACTAGGACGATATACAAGCTGTTGTTTAAGTCTTTGCGTTTGTAGATTCTGTACCGAGTGGAATGCCCCGTTTGTTGGATATTCTGGTCGAAAGTTTTGATACACAATGTTTGGTGACATGCTGGTTGGTGACGATGGCAAGCTGTCAATTGATATGATATCACTGCTACTGCCGCTGGCAGATCGTGGTGGTGTTGTGGCAACGGGTGGGCTCATAGAAGAACAACTCAGCTGATCGGGACTTAAAGATGGTGCCGGCTGGCCAGGTGACTCCAAACGTGAGGGAACTTTGGTAAATGCACTTCTCAAAGGCGAGGAGGATTCCCATTCGGGTGAAGATATTATAACAGTTGGATCATCGTAGATGCGTGGTGCTTTTACTGTTATCTGTGGATACCGTCGCAAATCCTGCTTAACGGTGATTTCTGGCTGTTTATTTGGACTGTGCTGGTAAAGTTGAATTTGTGGTTTTTGCTTTTCTGGTCGATTATTTTTTAAACGTTCATCCGGCATCATTAGAAAGGCCACATCAAATGAGCGCTTCAGAGTACCCTTTGTGTTTGTGGTTGTGGTTGTAGCAGTTTTGGGTGACAAATGATGATTAGAATTGCCATGATAACTGTCATCGTTTGGTGGTGTCGGCGGTGTGGTAGATATTTGTAAATCCTTTGCTTGTTGTGAACACTCTTGCAATGGTGAGGCCCTTTGTATTGCAGGCGAATGTTGTGAATGTCCGCTATCCATAATCATATTCATAAGCACAATTTAAAAATTTTCTTTAATATTCTCCAACACTTTCTTTTGAAGGTTTCGTAAACACTTTTCTGTTTTCCGTATTTCACTTGTTATTTTGTTTTTCAATTTAAAGTTTAAAATTTTCTTGTATTTTCTCTATGTTTTCTTTGGTTTTTTTTGGTTTTTTTTGGTTTCCAATAAGATATTCCGTCCGTATTTATTACCGTTTAAATATCATTTATTGTGTTGCAACACTTTCGAAGTCTAAGCGAAAACTGTTACGCCGCGACAATCTGTTTCTCTTTAAGTAGATTTTTTCCACAGCGTTTAATTCTCTCTATTCTCACACACCAGCCCTCCAACCGACCATCAACAACAACAACAACACACCAATGTACGGAACACTATTAGCGTGTGGTACAAATAAATCCAGTTGGATTCCTGGTCTGCTCTAAATTGTTGCATACAATCCAATAGTACTCACACATCTGTCCTGATTTTCTTTCATACTCATTTCATTGTTCCTGAATCAGTGTATCTATGTTGGTACTGAGTGTTGTGGTTGTGGTTGTGTATGCGTAAGTGGTATGTATGGTGTGCACTTGTGTTCATGGCTAAAACTGAAAGAACACCCCTTATGTTCGAGATGTTTTTGCCTTCTGCTACCTTGTTCACTCTGTTCAATAATGTTTTTTTGCTTTTTTGCTTTTTGAAAGAGGTGCATCTGCTTTGAATGTTTTAAACATATTTTGTTGCTTTATTGTTTGTTAAAAGAGAGAGAGATGGAGTGAGCATAAAACGTACGCTGGTTGGCTGAATTGTTTTAGTTTGTAAAAACAATAAACACATAATGCCACAGTGGTCATACGAATATTTTACAATTTTTTAAAATTTTATTCATTTTTGCATACGTTTAATTATAGATCCTACATTATCGGCTAAAATTGCACATAACACCGGAAATCACAGCGCAAATCTTAATACAATATGTCTTAAATTAAATACATGAACTCCCTAACTTCTTACTTAATTAGTCATTACAATCCTTTACTCAGTTTCTTACGCCACCCATCTTGTGTGTCTTAATGTTATCCATGAGTGGCAGGACCTACAGCTTAAAGTCGACTTCGTACTACAGATTTGAGAAATTTGTCAATGAAATTCTATTGACTCTCAGGGTGTATGCCAGAGGACTGCTGAGAGAGTAAGTCGTTTTGTTCGAGATCTCTAAGCTGGAGCTCAAGCCACGGCCTTTCTTCTAATAAACCACCACACCACCTATCAAGTATTCTACCAAATATGACCTCTATAAATCGGCTAAAACAAAAAGAAAGTGCTCTATATAAATCGGTCAAAATCTGCTACAAAATGGACTTTTATGGAAAATGGGGCTAGATAGCCATGGTATCAAGGATTCCAAAATAGGTTTCCTTACAATCGAGCTTTACTTGGAACTGGAGATATAGTCGACGGAGCTAATTGTTTTCTTCAAATGCGCAACAAAGGCAAAATCGCATAGAAAATGTACCTAGTGGGGAATTGGATCTAGTGGGCTGGATAGCCTTAGCCTCAAGGATTCCAAAACAGGTTTTCTCATAGTCGGGCGTTACTTGGGACCGAAGATATAGATTTGTTTTCTTTAAATGAGCTACAAAAGATTGTGAGGAAATGGATTTAAAAATTTTAATAAGTCTCATTGAGTTGATATGCATTTATATATGTAGATCCAACAAAATGTCATATTTTTCGCAAGTTGGATTTCTTTGGTAGATGACTTGCATGTTTTAGAGGATGACTTGCATTTTTTTTGGTTGATGACTTTCATTTTTTTTTTTGCTCATTTGAGGAAAACAGTTAGCTTTGTCGGCTATATCTCCGGTCCCAAGTAACGCCCGACCGTAAAGAAACCTGTTTTGGAAGCCTTGATACCATAGCTACTAGCTCCATTTCTTTCCACAATTCTATTTTTTAAATCGTTACATCTCGCATTCTTGGTCGCGGATTATAGCAACCAAATAATTTGTTATGTTCACAAGCTGAAGATCAAGTACTATTTCCCTTATTAAATTAAAATAAATGCATTTTTAACATCGAGAGCTACAACTGCAGTATGGATTTCGGTACGACCTACATCGAATAGCCCTTTTTAGCTGTTTCTACGACCAGATGAATTCTATTCATAGTCGATCGCAATTTCCAAAATCTGTGATGATTATTTAAAACGCTTGCATTCTTACACGGATAACACAGCGGTAGGGCGATAACACAGGTTCATCCAATGGCTTATTTCCCTTTGGAAGTAAAACAAGCTATTGCCGTTTCCATCTGTTTAGGCATTTTTTTTCTTCAGGGTCTAATCAGGACAACATTAAACACACTGTATTTACGGATTTTGTCATAATCTTTCGTTTGCAGATTGTGCTCTGTAAAGCCATTATCCAGTAGTTTCCAGGGCTCAGAGTGATATTTATAGTACGATACTCCTTTAGCGTGCTTAGGGAATAAATTTTAATGACAGCATTATGGCGGCCAATGTATTCTGTCCCGTCTAAACATGTCCATACTTATGTTGTATGTTGCAATGTTTGACTTGAGCTAATGCTAGTGGTCAAAATCAATAACTTAAAATTCGCACTGTTTTTATCAGCGTTGTGCTTGGTGGTACAAAAATTGTCAATCATGAAGAAGTAGAATATGCTGTTGCTGGCTAGTTCAGCTGTCACTGTTTACAGTGTATTGAAGGTATTAAATATCACAGGGGTTTTGAATGTCATCACACTCTAGTGGGTAGTGTGTTAGTTTACCAGTGTATAGCATATGGGTCCGATTTCCACCACATACTGTACATAATATACTACATCGGGCATTAAGGCTTGGTTACTCATAGAGTTTGGGAATTCCCGGACTTTTTCATTTCGGGAATGAAAAATTCGATTTCTTTTCGAAATCTTTTAAAATACAAAATATGTACTAGAAAAATACTTAAGATTTTTATTAAAATGTTATTTTATTAACAAAAAAGAAAACAATATATCTAAATTCATACTGTATAAACAAAAACAAACAGATTAATGATAACATTTTGAGATCAGTTACTATTAAGAAGTGATAAAAAATATTATTTAAAAATAAAAATATAAAAAATTTTCGAAGAACTAAGTTTTCAAGAAATGAGATTTTAAAATTATTAGTGCATTTAATAACTCATCAGACATTCTATTTCGTAAATTTGTTGAAAATTTACCAGCTACCGAAAAAACACGTTCGCTTTCTACAGAAGTGGCCTTAAGCGTTAACAATGCATTAAAAAGTATGTTTAAATTTTTGGTTCTGTTTATACTAGCTTCAAATAAAGCTAGCTCTCTTTTAAATAAGTTGTCCGTTTTTAATTTCAGATTTCTTGTTTTTTTTAGCCCCATTTGATATACTTGTGCAACAGAAATATCTTCATCACTGTCAGCCGATATTATTTCAGTACCTGGGAATAGGCGTTTGTACATTTGATCTGAATAGGATTTTAACATTGTCATAACATAACAAAATGTTAATATTATTGGCCCATAATCATAGTCAAACACTAAAGTCGGTTCTTTTTAAAAACAACTTTAATATTTTAACCTGTTACTAAATGTTTCTTAACTATAGTGAAAATTAATAATAGTTTTAAGTTGAACCAGCTTTAAGTGGGTGATTAGTATAATGTTTGAAATTTTGCATACAAACTGGTATAAATATTGTGTAAGTGGCATCTCTGCACAGCTGATACAATAAAAGCGCAAAAAAAATAAACAAAATATAAATTGTTATTTTGAAAACAACAATTGCAAAAAATTAATCCGGGGAAAATAAACTATTATCTCAATGGAAAATTTAGAAAAGGATCAAAAGAAAAGGGAGCGAGAGGCAAACTGGAGCATCAGCGAAAAGGAGTTTTTGCGCGAGTGAATCAATAACCACCTGTCCAATGGCAATGACATCTCTATGATTAATAACAAAAAAATGCTTGGAACGCCATTACAGAGTCAATGGCATCTGCAGTTTTTTTCATATATCTTTTGTTTTTGGTTTGTTTTAACTTTGTAACTTTTGATAAATGACAAACAGCTGATAGAGTTAAAGTGATGTTAACTTTGTTAAAAACAACTTCAGCTTGTTTTGAGTATAAAACTGACTTTAGCGGTAAAAATAAGCTTTTTATCGTCTATAGTAGCTGAAAAGTAGACTTTTTAATAAAGGCCCCTTCACACGATCACACAAGTAATATGATCTGTAAAAATTTTGTGTAGAAGAGTACGGATGTGATCGTCTAAACGTACTATGTAATGAAACCATCACACATTGAGAGGAAATACGGATGAAAATTTTGACAGTCGTATGGCTCTCTTCATTTTTTGAAATGATTTAAAAAACAAGCAAGTCGCATTAGATCAGGGATGTATTTTTATGTAAACACATAGAAAAAAAAGTGTAACAGCTGTTTTCATTTTACTTTGTTATTGTCTTATACCGATCATGTAAACACAGAAAAAATAATCATACGACTATTATTCTCTTTTTTGAAATACGAATGGAATTTCATTTTACTTTTTCATCAGACTTTACGTATTACTTGTGTGATCGTGTGAAGGGGCCTTAAATGATACTTAAAGTATACTTTTTTGATGACTATGATTATGGCCCATTGTGTTTTGAAGTGTTTAGATAATTTACTAATGACATTGTTTATGTCCGGAGATCGAAAAATCCCTTCCCTTGTGATCAACCAGAAGAGTCCTAACGTCCAATAGAGGGCGCCACATTAATTTAAGTTTTTTGTAATTTTTTCTTTTTATAACTTAATAGAATGTAATTAGAGCTTTTAGGACTTTTTAACATTTCATATAATTTCAATTAACTTAGGCCTTTGAGTTATAAAATCCTTACTGAAATATTTATTCGTTTAATAACAGCTCAGAGCTAAACTTTGATTAATTAAAAGAAAAGTAATTAGTTGCTTTTTTTTATAAATTTCAAGTGATTTAAATAAAAGTTAGCGAATAATATTATAATTTTGTGAAAATAAAATTTAGTATAGTAACATCATTTTCTGAAAAAATAAAAGATTAATAAAACTGAGACTTTGGTGTTAACTTTACTTTATTGGAAAAGTTTTGTTTTCTACAAAAAGAAAGGGCGAAATGTGAGAAGTTTTATAAGCAAAATCCTAGATTAAAAATATCCAACATATATTGGTAAAATATACAACCAACATAAAAGAAAAGGAAGCTTTTATATCAAAGAAGTGTGATAAGTCTAAGCGACAACCAAAAAAAGACGTGAAAAAAGGAAAGTGTTCTTTGTGCCTATTATAGCGTTGGATCGTGTCTAACTTGAGTTCTTTTTTTTTTCTTAGCATTCGAGTATTTGTCTCTTCAGTTTCTTCTTTCTACGGTCTTCCCCACCATACAGTCCACGGAGTTATCAGTCATCAATTTGTCATTATATCATTCATTTACTTTACTTTTAATTCTGTGAACCATTTTTTCCGAAAATATTGAATCAACAGATAATAACTGTTCATGAAGTGTATTCATCACCTATTATCAAATTGGTTTCACGCCTGCCTAATGCTTCCACTGCATCATTTATGGGGTTCAAAACGTTTACCAATGTTTCCAAGTGTGGAACATAATCTTCAACAAACAATGATGATAAATGTAAAGCTATTAAAGCCTTTTTTATTGCATTTTTAATTTTTAGAAATAATTATATCATTCCAACCATGCTGTTCCACCTAGTTCGTAGATCTAGGATTAGATGATAATCTTTATTGAATTCTTCCTTTACATATTTTTGAAGAGTAGCATTTTTTAAAATACTTTTTTTTTTTTTGGAAATTTTGATTATTTTCCTTATGTTGGCAATAGCTTCATTATAATTCTCTGAAATAAAGAAAATAATTCAATTTATACAAAGAATTATTTTTCTGCTTTAATTTTTCAATACAACTTTTTTAAATGATTTTAGTCCATAAACAGATCAAAAGAGTAGTCAGTGATTAGTCTGTAGACTTGCCTACAGACCAGTCTATTTACTAATCTACAGACCTTTTTTTCCAAAAAAGTGTACAAGAATACGTTAATTTAAAATTTCCCGTATTTCCCGGGAATTCCCGACAAAAATTTCCCGGGAAATACCGGGAATTCCCGAACCCCAAACTCTAGTTACTCAGCTCTGTAATTAATAAAACAATCAATAAAAAAATATCGCTGGATAGATATAACAGAGGGGCAGAGTGGTATACCCATTTTCACAGATGGGTCTAAGTTAGGTGGATGTACAGGTGCTGGGGTTTTCTGTAGGGAACTCGGTCTTGAACTCCACTTCAGGTTGAATGATGACTGCAGCGTTTTTCAGGCGGAGATTTTCGCAATACTGAAGGCTATTGAGGCCATAGCTGGTGGCCCATCTTCGGATTCGGAATCTTACATGATCTTCGTTGACAGTCAGGCTGCCCTTAAGGCCATTGCGTCGGTCTGGTGCAAATCACGACTGGTTCGCGAGTGCAAAGAGTCGTTGAGGTCTTTTGGACCGGACCGTATCCGTCTATGCTGGATTCCGGGTCATAGCGGAATACTGGGCAATGAGACGGCGGATGCCCTCGCTAGGTTAGGTTACCTTTCGGGGGGCGATTTAATAGTTGGTCCTGAACCCCCAGTCTGCCACCTCTATGGCCTCATCGATGGATGGGTCAGGGAGGAAGAGCAGAGGCGTTGGAGGAACGGATCAGGTTGTACTGTCTCTAAACGTCTATGGCCTGCTGTGGACAGTAAGAGAACAGATTGGCTGCTGGGCTTGGTTAAGGCCAGCGTAAGGTTGGTTGTCGGTTTTATCACAGGGCACTGCGAGATTAGGTTGCTGACGGGGATCTGGAACAGATCCCAGCCGGACTATTGCGACAGGGTATGTTGCGATGAGGAGGAGTTAGAGACTATCGAACACCTCCTCTGTAACTGCCCAGCCTGTGGTAGGTTGAGGTTGAGGACCCTTGGCAGAGCCTTCTTTGAGAGCTTGAGTTCTGTGTCGAGAGCCGACATCAAGGCTCTCCACAGATTCATTAGCAGTTTGAGCTGGTTGAGAGGTGCTAGGGCTTCATAAGTGTAGTCGCGCGCTCAACCCTTGTTTGTGTCTGTTTCTTTCTGTGTGATTCCCATCCTCCCCTTACCCTTATGCCCTCCTTTCATCCTATTCCCTCTATTTCCTTCCCTCTCCAAGGACGCTGTACAATGGGTCAATTTCAACCTCCGGGTATTGTACTTGTCTTAACGGACAAGTACACGTCCTCTAACCTAACCTAACCTAACCTAGATATAACATGAGATTGTGTTGAGTAATAAAGAACGCAATTAAAGTGTGTAATTTATTTTATGTTCACTTTAATATTTTGTTGTTTGTACCACTGTACATACTATAAATAGAACAACATGTGCACAAAGAGACAGTGAAAATATGGTTTCGAAACTACCCTAAATAAAATCCAACATGCGCGTACAATTTCGAGTAGTAGTGGTCGTATTGTGTATAGAAAAAGGCGGAGCACCCTGCTACGTACTTATTTGATGCCATTCTGCTGCTCTCATCAATTGTTTCACTAACAGGTTGATTGTGTCAAGACAACAAAATAATGGAATGGGCTTAAATATGTATGTATGTATATACGAATGTTTTTGTTTTCTTTTTTTACATCATTTATGTAACCATACATACGTATCTACATACCTACATACGATTGTATTTTATTATAAATTATGTATATACCTACCATACTTATACGAAATATTCTTACTCTACTGATGTACATATGTACATACATATGTACATATGTATGTATAGTATGTATGTGTATTGAATGTAGCATTTAAATTAAATGATCGTTTAAGTCTTACATTCATTATGTTCGACGTGAAACAATATTTATGTGGCTGAAGAAAATATTGCAATTAATGACAGAGGTTTAGTGAGGCGAATAAAATTTCTTGAAAATTTAATTTTATGTGGAAGAATCATGGAATTATGCTTGGCAACGTAGTGTTCACAATAATTCTTTATGCTGGCTTGCAATGATTTTTGGCAGAACTCTACTCTAGAACCCAACCCAGTATCGCTTCGTTCAAGAAAAAATCTTCACTTGAATGTTTAGATGAGTTTGTGATTCCAACAAAAAAAAATTAAAAACTTATCTGGATAAGGGGGTGTAGCGTTTTTTTTTTGCCACTCTTTTTATGTTCATATTCATGTTAAACAAAATATGTGCGAATTTTATTGTCAAAACGTTCTGTTTTTGTGTCCAACGCGTGTCCGACTGCTTTTTTATTATTGTTGAGTGTTGTTTTTTTTTTTATTTCTTTATTCAAAATTCAGTATAGAGACACACATATAGCCACACACACATGCATGCATACATATGTATGTATTTAAGGATAACAATGTCTGCTTTTTTTGTTTTTTTTTTGTTTTATTTTATTTCCTTTACAACTTTTAGAATGAATGGGTGGGTGGTATCTGGTAACTGAGCAAAACTTTTCCACTTGACCATTATAGTCGTTAGTTAATATGTATGTATATGTAAACATATACATACACATGCACATATGTGTTCGGTGTGCGTATGTGTGTGTGTTTAGCTCATTTTCCTTCTTTTTTTTATCGTTCTTATAGAATTCAGAACAACATATTTGTGAAATGACATACAAACATATGCAGTGTTTATATGTAGAAAATGTTCATTTTCATTTTATTTAAATTAGTTTTTGGCTACGTATGGTTATTTTATATTTTTTTTCCTCTGCTTCTCTCTCTCTCTCTCTCATTCTCTTTCCATCTTTGTTGTTGGTGTTTTTATTCATCCATTTGTGTGTGTTTTTTAGGTTTTTCCTAATTTTTGCATATTTTCAGGTGATAATTGTTCACCAAACATATGAGTTGCATACTAAATTAAATTTATTTAATGTATTGTAATGAATATACATGCATGTGTACATATGTACATATGTATATATATATATATGCAGCATACAATATAGATAACAATATGCATTATGTAATGCTTGCCGTCTAGTAATTTGTATAATTGTTTTTTGTTCATTCTCGGTAATTTATTTATTTTTTACTTTAATAAACCATTTAAAAGTAAATACGAAGCTTGTTTTAACTCTAAGCTTGCTACAGGAACATGTTTTTTTTGCTTTAAATATTTTTGTTTTTAAATAAGTATTATTATTCACTACTAGCTGTACCCTGCGCGCGTTGCTGCTCCACCAACTAAAATAAATTTGAAGGAAAGACATTACACAAATATCCAATTAATTTTGAATCATTTTATTGAATTTGTTTCCCGTTGTCCAGATGATTCAGACGAACGGGCCTGAGTAATACGCATTCGTATATTTTCTAATCTCACTTCTCTCGAACGGGTCTCAGCGGCATGTACTCGAAGATTTTCCAGTCTCAATGCTCGTTGCTAGTGTGATTCTGAGGCTCGTAATGCTCTTTTCTTCCGTGCCTGAGGTGTAGGTCGACCAATTACTTGTCATTCATTTTAAATAATTTTCAGTGGCGCCATCTATCGGAAATTAATCGCACCAACTTAGAAATCCCGTCGACTCATCCGCAACAACTTTGCTAAAGATCATATCATGATCAAATACACAGTTTACGATTTAATTCATATTTTGTAATTTTCAGTGGCGCCACCTGTCGGATATTGGTCATACCAACTTAGAAACCTTCGCCGGTTCATGCGCAACAACTTTGCTAAAAATCATAACATGATCAAATGCATAGTTTACGATTTAATTCATTTTTAGTAATTTTCAGTGGCGCCACCTGTCGGATATTGGTCATACCAACTTAGAAACCTTCGCCGGCTCATGCACAACAACATTACTAAATATCATAACATGATCAAATCCACAGTTTACGATTTAAATCATTTTTAGTAATTTTCAGTGGCGCCACCTGTCGGAAATTGGTCATACCAACTTAGAAACCTTCCCCGGCAGATAACCTGCACCGACAAAAGCTCGATCTATATCCCAAATTTCAAGAAAATCGGTCCAGGCGTTCAGGCGTGATTGGGTATGCACTCAATTTGCTTGTTTTTGGCCTCTTTCCCCCTTTTTGGACCCCTTTTGGTTCAACTTTAGAAACGGAACACCTCCAATAGCTATTTGGGAAACTTAGCCAAGCTAAATCGTAAAAAATTACCTATAAAACAGATAAAATAAAGCATTTATGCATAAAAGTACTAAGTTTTGCCCATTTTTTCCCCCCTTGAGCCATTTTTTGTCCCCTTTTGGTCAAAAATTGGAAAAGATTTATAGCCTATAACCTGCACCGACAAAAACTCGATTTATATACCAAATTTCAAGAAAATCGCTCCAGGCGTTTATACGTGATTGACTAACAAACAAACCAACAAACAAACAAACAAACAAACAAAAAACAGACTTACAGAAAAATTTATAATATATATTAGGATTAGGATTAATGTCCTAAAAAGGTGCCTTACTACTACGATCACACGATCTATTGTACTACGCTTCAATCGAAACTGCATCGACCAGGGAAGTAGAATAACATGCGTAATCTTATACATAATCTAGATCAGCAGATTTTTCATCAAGTTTTGTTGTAAGGATATCTTCCAGAAGTTGCCAAATTCATGCAAGTGGTACTATAACTCTTCCTTCACCAAAATTTCGCCTGCGTTCACTGTTGCCAATTTTTTTCCAAAAAATATCGCTAAAGTCGACTAAAAAATAGCTAAATTTTAAAAAAATTTAAAAATTTAGCGATAAATCGCCAAAACAATAAATTTTAAAAAGTTTTTAAGAAAATTTACTTAAAACATAGCTAATTTTTTGGGAATTTTAATATTATGTAAAAAAGACAACGATTTATCGCTTAATTCTGAAAAAATACTCGCAATAAATTTAAATTAAATTTTTTTTTAAATTATGTACATACATATATTTAATGTATGGATCTCTAAAACGTACATTTGGTTCTATTAACACGGATTTTATTGGCATCAGCAAAATTGTTTTTACACATATCACGAAGGTGATCAATAGCATTGTTCGACGTACATATGTTGACATACAAATTGTAGAGAAGGCGGCTTCTTGGATTTTAACGTTGTCAACAATATTTGCATTTGGGGAAAAACCAATTTTTTCCAACATAATCCAATAAGCGATGAGGCTGATTTGTGTTTTTTAGTTTCCGCGTGACTTAATAGGTCGTAAAGTTTTCCAGACAAGGAGCATCTGCAATAGAGATGAGCGATCCAGTGATTTTTGAAGAACGTTGTTCCTAGTGAACGTGATTTGTTAATCACTGTTCTTTAAAACAGTGATTGTGATCACAGTATTCCAATAATACAATAATGACAATAACGTATTTTATTAAGTCGTAAGAAAGAGACTACTAGATACATACTACGAAAAGACTACTAAACAAAATCAAAGTGGTGTCATCAATGTTATTATTTTTAATGTAACTTTTTTTTTTATATGAAGTTTGACAATTAAGTTTCACAGAAAGTTCATGTATAAAAGACAAAAGTAAATAATCAAAACAAAATGAAATAAATTTGAGTATGTAACAATTTTGAAAGAACGTTATTTGGCAATTTCAATCACTATAGTTACCAGTGAATTATCAATCACCGTGATTAAATCACAGTTTTGAAAATATCGCTCATCTCTAATCTGCAATACTTACGGAATCCTTTTGTTTCGTCTTTTTCGTCATGAGCCATCCACGTTTTCAATTTTTTGTGATTTAGCCACTCGTCGAAATTTTTGGTTATATTTAGGCCCCATTCCTTAAGTTGTTATAGTTTTTGACAATATTATTAAAAGCTTACAACTTAATTTTATACTTTAATTTTCATTCACTTAAACACTTGTCACAAAAATACAGTAGAAAGAATTCGGGTTGTTTGTTTATATTTTTCTTTTCTTTAAAAATTGTTATTTGAGTGTTACTTTGTAGCAATAAAAATCGCTAGATTTATAGCTAATAGCTAAATCGTATTTTTTCCCCGCAAATTGGATTTAAAAATCGCTAGATTTGACGAGAAAATAGCTAAATTGGCAACAGTGCCTGCGTTGTACAAGCTCATTTAGTCCAAATCATGCCAATAGTAACTGCAGCAGTCTGGACCATCCAAACTATATTTTTTGTCGTCGGCAAAATACTTACTTACTTACTTAATTGGCCATAACAACCCGATTAACGGATTTCGGCCTGCCGCAACACATCCTTCCAGGCGCCTCTGCTTCTTGCGTGCCTACGCCAGTTGGTCACACCAATCGATGACAGGGCTTCCTCAATTTGGTCCTTCCAACACATACAAGGTCGTCCTCTTCGCCGACTTCCGCAGATCCCCGCATCAAATATCCTTCTCGCCGGAGCATCCTCCTCCATTCGAACGACATGGCCGAGCCAGCGCAGCCGCTGGATAATAATACGCTGTACAACGTCTATATCATTGAGGAGCTCATTCAGCTCACTGTTGAATCGGATGCGGAAATCATCGCCAACTTGCACTGAACCGAAGATCTTACGTAGGACTTTTCTCTCGAATACTCTCAAGGCTGCTGCATCAGTGCTTAGTAGGGTCCATGCCTCTGCGCCATAAAGAAGCACGGGTAGAATGAGCGTCTTGTAGAGTATTAGTTTTGTCGTACGAGAGAGGTCTCTGCTACTCATTTGCCTATTGAGACCACAGTAGCACCTGTTGGCAAGAGTGATCATGTGCTTGATCTCCAGACTGACATCATTTTTGGTGGTAACGCCGGAGCCAAGATAAATAAATTCCTTGACTGTATCAAAAGTATAGTTATTGGCCCTAATCTGAGAATCAATACGCCGCACATCTCTACTTGTCGATAACATATACTTTGTTTTGCCCTCATTTACTGCCAGACCCATCTTAGTAGACTCCCGTTCAATAGCACTAAAGGCAGCAGTTACATCTCGCTTGGTACGCCCTATGATGTCGATGTCATCAGCATACGCAAGCAACTGGACATTTTTTTTTTTAAATAGTGCCTTTGCGATACACTCCCGTCTTTCGCAGAACACTCTCCATGACGAAGTTGAAGAGGTCGCAAGATAAGGCGTCGCCTTGTCTGAAACCTCGCACGGTATCAAAAGGTTCCGGGAGGTCCATTCCTACCTTGACGGAGCTGCAGGAATTCCTCAATTTCATTCTGCATAGCCTTATCAGCTTCGCAGGTATATCGAGCTCAGACATTGCGGCAAAAACACGATTCCTTATGGGGCTATCGAAGGCTGCCTTATAGTCGACAAAAAGATGGTGCGTGTCGGCAAAATAACTTTTTTCATTTATCGCTCCATGACATGTGAGTTGAGTTGAATAAATCCAAAACGTTTTTTCACGGTTTATCTTAGACTAGATACATTACAACCCTTCTGTCAAAATTACGACCTATCTTCTCACACCATTTATGTTGCGTGTGTTAATTTCATACGTGATAGGCGGGACCTACAGCTTAAAGTCGATTCCAAACAACAGATATTTGAGAAACTTCTTCATGGTAATTTTATTTACTTTCAAGGTTTTTGCCAGAAATCTGCCGAAGGGCAATCGCCTAAGAAATATTATTTAATATTTCGTTTTGTCTGAGACATCTAACGTGGGGTTTTAATCACAGTTTAACGTCTAATAAGCCAACACACTACCTACTAGACTACGGCGACAACAATTGGGAATAATTATATCAAATCATGACTGCCTTAGTTCCAAGTCTGTAATCAAACACTCAGTTTAAAAAGTCAGCCAAAGAGAAGTCTCATTTAAATTTTAAAATTTGTTTAATTTTTTAAAACGATTTCAAATTATTGCCAAATTTATTTATTTTTGGGGGGGGAGGGGGTAAATTCTGCCTTTATTATAGTAATTAAATGAGAATTGGCAATAATAGTGTTCATATTTCTTTATTACTCTTGACGATTATTATTGTAATTTAAATTTTATTTTTATTTGTATTTTTTTTTTATTAGCATTTCATTTAAATGAAAATGACATTTTCCAATACTATTTCCCCTATTATAAATAAGTACGTATGTATGTATGTACTCGTAAATGGTATATCTAAATGGTTTTCTATTAAACTACTGTCATTATTTCCATAATGTTATCATATTTAAGAAAACAATATTCCATAAATTTTAAAAGTTTTATAATTTTATGGAATGTCATGGCGGTGATACACACACGCATACACACATTCTGTGAATATCATTAAAATAATATTTCGTTTCAAATTATGCCAGGGAAAGGAAATGAAATTCATGGCACATGTAGCAAGGAACCGGAGTTGTAAAGATGTTTCTTATCAGGAATACATACACAACGAGATACAAGACAATTTACATAATTATCTATGTAGTGTTGGTCGTAATTGATTTAAGCCACAATGAGAATTTAATTCTCTCCGTCTCTCTCTCTCTCTCTTTGTCTCTCTCTATTTTAACATAATATTGTTGATTTTATTTGATTTTATTTTATTATATACACACACACTAATTAAGTCTCTAGTAAAAGATTAGAATTTAAACGAGTACAAAAGCTAAAGCCATGCCTCTCTGTTAATCGTTAACCCATTAACGCCGAATGAGTAGAAAAATACCCAAAAAAAAGAAGTTTTTTTTAAAAAATTCTATCTTGACCCAACTAAACGAGAGCCCAAACGTTTCTTTAAGAACGAATAACAAAGACATAGATCGGTTTAAAAAAAAATTAGTATGTAATTAGTAATTAATTACTAAATTAGTAAAATTAGTAATTAATTAAAAAAGATCACGAATTTGTCAAAATCAAAATTTTGTAGAAAGAACTTCTGTGGAATATGTATGGATGATATTCTCAGAAAAACCTTTAGGTGCCATGTAATATAATATATCTTCTACCCGATAAAACAGTCGCTCACGAAGTTCTATTGAAAAAGCTCCGGAAACTGTTTTATTTCTCAAATTCTGCCTGTAATCTTATTTATTCTTATTTGCTTAATAGATCTCAAAAAGTTCATCTTAATGGTAATGTGTCAGATCCTCTTAATATTAGTAGAGGTGTTCACCAGGGATCAATACTTGGGCCTCTTTTGTTTTGTATGTATATAAATGATCTACCGGATGTCTTGCTTCACTGTAATGTTCATATGTATGCTGATGATGTGCAGCTTTATACTAGTACTCCTAGAGAGGATATTGATTCTTGTTTGGATTACATCAATAGTGATTTGGTTAGGATTGACAACTGGGCCTCGGCCAATGGACTTTGCATCAATCCCTCCAAGTCTAAATGTATTATACTTTCGAGGACCGATAGATCATTTGTCATACCTGAATTGAGCATCAGGGGAAATAAGATTGACTTTGTCAAATCTGCGAAGAATCTGGGTATTGTCTTTAATGGCAGTTTATCGTGGTCTAATCATATACATAGGTGTCGTTGTTGGTAGAATTTATAGTATGCTTAAGAACTTGTGGACTGTTATTGATTCGACTCCTTTTGTTATTCGTATGCAACTTGCTAGAACGTACTTAATTCCGGTACTTTTGTATGGGTGTGAAATCTTCGCTAACTGTGATTGTGATGATAACCGTAGACTTAACTTGGCATTTAATAACATAGCTAGATATGTCTTTCGTAAAGGGAGTCGTGATCACATTTCTCATTTGGCTTGCCGGATTCTTAATGTGAAATCTCTTGATAATCTCTTGAAAATTAAATGCCTTAATTTACTTCATAAAATAATTTACACGGAACGGCCGGAATATTTATTTTGTCGAATTAAATTTGCTAGATCCTACCGGGGTAGGAACATTTTTCAGCAACGATTTAGGACTCTCTTGTCTCAGAGACAGTTTTTTATACACACCACTAGTCTTTGGAATTCCCTACCAAACTACATCCAGAATCTTGGCAATGCAAATGCGTTCAAAAAGGAGTTATTTAAATTATTTTCATAAGTAAAATTTTTTTTTTATGATTTGTGATTTGTTTTATAGGTTTATATCGGTTATATTTTTATTCCTAGTTTTTTTAGATTGATTTTTATAAATATGTAGTAATATTTTTTTTTTTTTAATATTTTTTTCAACTTTTTTATTTACTTCTGCAATATTATCATTTTTTTTTAAATTTCTTTATATTACATTTTTTTTTTTTCTTTATATTTTATATTTTAACATGATATTAATTATATTAATTTTGTATTTTTTATTTAATATGTTTTGTTTCACTATTAATTTTTAAATCTTAATGATTCCAAACATAGCACTGTCACTTATAAGATTCATATCTTGTTGTGCTATGTAAATTATAATAAATAATAAATAATAATAAATAAAATAAATAAATACTTTCACTTGAATTGGTCTACTTACCTAAGCTACAGGTGCGATTAAATGACATGGGTATAAAAATACCCATTTAGGCATTGGTATGAAATATTTTTCATAAAACTTTTAAAAATTTATTTCAAATAGAAATTTCAAATCATTTATTTTTCTCTATTTTTTATATTTTTGGTAGTTCCGGCATGAAATTGTGCAAAAGAATCCCTTGGATGTACATTCAAACTGTATTTTGCACAACCGTACTCTGTTTTCCCACCACATTGCGCACAGTAACAGCGTTTTTCAATTTTATCAATCATGTGGTCAAATTTGTCAGTGTGTTTTGCTACATTTGCTGTGCATTTGTGACAACTTTTCCATCACGGCGTCGATTTTCACGAATTTTTACAAAATCGAGTTGGCTCATAGATGGCAAACCTTTACATCCCCTGCACCAGCAGTGTAGTTTGCATGCATTTACCAAAGCTGCGTCAATAGTGTTAGTGAGTAATGGCCAATACCACTTTTTTCCGCGGACTAGAATACGATAATTGTAGACTCCATTATCGAATACGTCAACCCCACCCATTCGCTGATTATATGCATGTATTATGTATGGTTGTTCAACGACAGCCATCATGCAATGTTTACGGTCATATCTTTTGGTTTTGCACATCGGTTTTGCACCCAAAAAATTAGACATCACAGTTACCACCTTCAGAAAGATTTAAAATATACACATACAGTAGCTCCAAGCGAAACTCGTACACCTATGAAAATATATTTCTTTAAATAATATGTCTAAAACTAAAAGGGTAAAAATATTTTTTTTTTCTTAATTTTAGATAACACTATGTGCTTAATTACATAGCAGAAATAAAATTATAAAAATATCCTTATTTATTAAAATAAAGATAAATGTTCTAAAAAGTGGCAATTTTTGACGTCAAAGCCAAACTCGTACAGTCTTACTTTATTTGGCAACATCCTTTTAATTTGCATCTAACTTCAGGTTATTTCGTAAAAGTGATTTAAAAAGCAAAATTTAGGGCCTTGCCCTATAATTTCTATATCGGTTTTTTTATTGTTGTTTATATAATAGAGTTTTTGGTTGAAAAACTTAAAAAAAATAAAATAAAATGGGAAGACAGTGGGGACAAACCAGTGTTGAAGTAAGAAAATTAATAATTCATCATTATAGTAATAACAAATCGCTCCGAGAGATATCAGAAATAGTTGACAGAAGCCGATCAACCGTTCAATATATCATAAAAAGATATAAAACGGAGAAAAGGATTGAGAATAAGAAGAAAACTGCAAATAACAAAATTTTTCCGTTAGAGACGAGCAATATATTTTACGTCAAATCAAAAAGGACCCATTTTTAAGTGCTCCAAAACTCGCAGAAATTGCTGAGAAAGATTTAGGGAAAAAATGTTCCCCACAGACTATAAGAAACGTATTAAACAGGGCTGATTTCCATGGTAGAAGAGCAAGAGTTAAACCTCTTATTAGTAAAAGAAATCAAAAAATAAGGTTGCGATTCGCCAAGGAACACGAATCAAAGGATTTTTCATTTTGGAAGGATGTGCTATTCACTGATGAAAGCAAATTCAACTTGTTTGGTTCGGATGGTAGACCTATGTATGGAGAAGATCAAATGAGGAGCTGCTTGCCAAAAACATGAAACCCACAGTTAAGTTCGGTGGTGGGTCGGTAATGGTTTGGGGATCATTTTCTGCATCTGGGCCTGGTATATTGCACTTTATCGATGGTACCATGGATCAGCATATGCATCTTAACATTTTAGAAGAAAGTTTGCCACTTTGCAAGCAGAAACTTTGTCTTGGTGAAAACTTTTATTTTTACCAAGATAACGACCCTAAGCATAAAGCTCACAAAGTGATGTCATGGTTACTTTTAAATTGTCCACATGTTATGAATACATCTGCCCAGAGTCCAGACATAAACCCAATAGAAAATCTGTGGAGCTATCTCGATTGTAAGATTCGAAATCACAGAATAAGTACCAAGGATGACTTGAAAAGAGCTCTTCAGGACGAATGGGGCAAAATTGAACCAAGTTTTTGCGAAAAACTTGTGGGCAGTATGCCAAATAGATTGAAGATGGTAATAAAAAATAAGGGCATGCATACCAAATATTAATATTTAAAAATTACAAAGTTATCTTTTTATTTAAGTGTGGTGTACGAGTTTCGCTTTGACATAGAAATTACTATTATTTTATGTTTTTGTTAAAAAAAATTTTTTTTTTAATTCTAACTTCAAGTTTTTATGTTTTGTCAAATTGCTTATACAATGAACTAATAAAATATAAACACTTTTGTTTTTTAAGAGTTTCTTATTTGATGTTATAAGATAGTTTAAAAATTAATCTAAGGTATACGAGTTTCGCTTGGAGCTACTTGTACATACATAGGTATAACATGATAATAAATATGTGTACAGTTAATTAGCGAATTATCGTTCCAGAGAACTGCGATAATATTGTTGTTTGTCAAAGCAAAAATCTGATGAACCCGGAGGTTTCTTTCGAAACTTTCGAATTATCTCGAACAGATAATGTACATAATAAATTATGGCTTGTCGAATGTAACATTATATTGACTTGGATCTGAAATATTCTCTAATAGTCGTAGTACCACGTTTTCTCCAAGGCCGTAGTCAGCATTATTTTTAGCAGAAGCGCCAGCATATGGGATAAAGAAATAACAATATCCTGTCATAGAAGCCAACACCCAGTATTTGTAGCCAAATGGCGACCATAATATGCGATCATCTGTTCATTCACAGAAAGACTATGAGAAAATATGCCAAATTGCATGAATTTTTTTATTCAGTGCAGTGTTCAATGGAGTAATTTTGGCAAATTTATCATTCTTGTCAGGATTATTATTGTCACAAACGTGTTATTTTCAAAAAAAACTCTCAAAAATAGCTTAACTATGTTGTCTAGTCGCCATATAATAAAGAGAAAAAAATTTTGTTTTAGAACACACTTATGCCGAAGTGGGTAGCAAAATACCCATGCCCTACAAAGGCCCCCACGACACTTAAAAAAAAAAATAAAAATATTCATATCAATACAAATATGTACTCCAAATGCTATTTGTGCCAAATTTCACCGAAATCGGACCACGGATTCTGGGGTCAGGCGTTAATGGGTTAATGTGATACACTCTTGTGATACACTTGTAACAAAAAAGTACAAAAAAAAAAAAAAAAAAACAAACAACAACTGAAAACATTTTATCCTACAGCCTTCACTTTTGACAAAAAGCAATTTCACGCATTTTGATTTTGACAACTGTCTCAGATATTTGATTGAGTATCAAGATAATCAGCACATCTGTAAAGTAGTTGACATTCTGTTGAAGACAGAACATAAACGTAACTAGTAAATGTCACACAGTCACAGACATGGGTGAGTGTGTAAATAGAAATTTCTTCTTATATAAGCAACATATTTAAGTGATTTATATGAATACTTCAATAAGGATTACGACCTAGTTTCTCCTACCACTTATGTTGTGTTTGTGTGTTAATTTTATCCATGATTGGTAAAATCCAGTGTTGCCAACTCGTGGTGACTAAAAATGGCTAAAATCGTGTAAAAAAATGGCTAAATAATGGCTGAAAAATGGCTAAACAATTTTAGTTAATAAAACTCATATATTTAATTAAAAACAACAAAAACTACTAACTTTTTTATTTTTTACAACTATGTTGTAATAATGAGATCATTTTTATTACAATAAAATATTTGTAAAAAAATTGAGTGTTTAAAGAAATAAATCATCTATAAAATCTGGGTCATTATTGTTTTTATCATAAGACTCATTAGTACCAACTAGTTTTGAATAATTTTTCGGTACGTCGTATTCAAAACAGCATTTATCGATTCTTTTAAGTCGAAATCTGCAAAATAAATATAAATTAATCAAAATGGAGATTGATTAGTTTTAGCACTCTTACCTGATAGACAAAATCGAAGTGACGGTGTATAGATGCATTTTATTTCTTAAATTAGTTTTCACCAGATTTATTTGGCTAAAAACCCTTTCAACTGCTGCATTTGACCAGGGTAAAGGAAGTAGTTTGAGCACAAATTCCGAAATTTCGTGAAACTTTTTATTTCCGCCAGCATCTCTATATTTAAATACCTCGGCCCAAAATAAAATATAATGGATATTTGAGTATTACTCCTGAATTTTGAATGAAATTTCGTCATCAACATCAAATAAATTTAAGATTGATAAAATATCATCTTTGGTAGATTTTAAGGCGTTATCTATAGAAAAATATTCAATATTTTGAAGTATTTCAATATTATCTGGCAACCTGAAAAATAATGTGTGTAATAAAAATTTGAATTTAAAATAATATTTATGTATTTAAATATGTTTACAAACCTCTGTTTCAATTGATTTATGAAATCGACAACAAATTTAACACAATTTTGCTTAATTTCACGTTCTGTCTTCTTTTCATGTTTCCGCTTTTTTAATTTCCTTTAGATAAGTTTCAAATTCATAACCTAGGCTGCATGTGTATAAAATAAATTCGTCGAAATCTGAATATAAGACGTCTACACAGTCGTCACCAACTACTTTTCATTTCACAAAATTTATAAGCAATAATAGTTCCTTTAATAGGCGAGTTGGATCATTTTCATGGCCTTGAAAAATTTTATTGACTAGTTGGACTTCATGTAAAATGGGTTTCAAAAATAACAAATATAAACGAATATTGTCGTCGTTGTACAATTTAGAAAAGATTTTAACCTTAAAACATTTTTATGTATCATTTTAGTAAAGTTGCTGTAAAAATATGAATATGGCTAAAAATGGCCAAAAGAAAATAAAAATGGCTAAAAAAATGGCTAATGGCAAAATTTATTTTTTGATGGCTAAACATGATTGAAATGTGCTAAATTTAGCCATGAAATGGCTAAATTGGCAACACTGGTAAAATCTACATTTTCAAATCGACTCTGAGCGACAGATTTTTGAGAAACTTTCACCCTCGGAGTTTTTTTTTTGCTGCAGAGAACAAGTCAATGAAGAAATATATTTTCTTTTGAAATGTCTGACCGGAGATATTGAATACACTAACTACTAGACTACTGGGATGCATAAATGTCTCACAGGTTCCAAGAATGTATTCCGATAATTCATTCTCATTGCCACAGAATCTACATGTTGGGCACCAGACAACTCTCATTCTGAATAAGTCTACTCTAAGTCTACAGCGTCCTGTCAGAAGTCCGGTTACTAACCTCATCAGGTTATTCCTGTATAGTCTATACATGACTTAAATCTCCTACTATAGTAATTTCTTTACAAAAGTTTTGATTGCCTTAAACCTGTTTGATTTGACAAGGATCTTTATCTCTCTTTATTTACTTTTTGTTGAGTATACCTTTCCAAACAAGTTCCTACTCCACAGAAACATTCTGACACCATTAGCGCAGTGAAAGGCCCTGTTCTTCTAAGCCGTGGTGGTGGTCGCCGTGGTCTAGTAGGTAGTGTGCTGGCTTATTAGACGTAAAAGCCAGGGTTCAAGTCCCAGGCCAGACATCCAAAAATAAAAAAAATAAAAAAAGTATTTTTTCGGCGATTTCTTCTCAGTTTCTCAAAAAATCTGTCGTTCGGAGTCGACTTTAAACTGTAGGTCCCGCCACTTATGTATAAAATTAACACACACACCTTAAGTGGTGTGAGAAACTGCGGGCTTCTTGGGGACGATTGCCTGTAGACTGTATAATGGTGAAGGTATAGATAGCACTGGCCATTTTATAGTCACCTAGCAGCAACTCGTTTCCTTGCCGTTCGCATCTTCCCCCTTTCCACCTTTCCTAAAAAAAACCTGCAAAATGCACTGCATGAGTAGGGGCCTGAGTGCTGGTTTCATAAAAAAAAAAAAAAAAGGCTCATGTATGTATGTGCTCATTGTCACCAATTCCCACATGACCCCAGCAGTGTATAGCAGTTTTTTCCTATGTAGATGATTTGACTTCCCTAGGCAGTCCCATAATAATTTCGAGTTTACCATATACATATAAGCTGAGTGCTCGAATGACAGCCTGACTGTTAGATAGTATTGTTATGTACCATTCGTTTTACCTTCTATTCAAGCTGAATTGAGTATATCTTTCGATGTTATAGACTTCAGCTCAGAAAATGCTGGCATGTTTCTGCATAAGGCTCGGAATATTTCACTCTGGAAGTTATTCTTTCTGAGGGTTTAGTAAAAGGCTTTACTTAGGGATTGTTTGGAGCGGTTGTTGAAGTTTCTTTATTTTGTCATGATAAAAAATTCTTTGTATTCTCAGGCTGCGATGCTTTGTTTTCAAATCAAGCTATTTAAACATAGAATAAGATTGTAATAAAAACATTGTTACGAAAACGATATTTCGCGATACTGGGGTTTTGCTTTTACATCGTTTAACATTAAAATTATAAAAAAAAGCTACAAAAACAAAACAATACAGTAAATAAAACAAATTACCGTACTTCTTAGTATAACAACAAATAGTAGCATACAAAATAATAGTAAACAAGTAAACAAAAAACTACAATAATACTACACTACAATAATAAATGTAAACAACGATTTCGAGAAGGCAAAGTCATGAACGTTCGCCTTCAAGAACATTCATCAGACTGTTTACTTTGCCATATAAAAGGCAAGGCAAAGCAGGCGACTGAGTTAGTGAAGTTCAGTCAGTCTTGTATGAAGAGGCGTTGCGTTTGAAGAGATTAATCGTGGTTTGAAGATCTCCGTTACAAAGATCTGTCGAATAATTATCTATAGTGCTTTTCATAATTATAGCACCACCTTAATTTTTTGAATTTCTAAAAAAGTACATTTATAACAACAACATCACAACATTTCATTATGTGTAGTGTTAACGTAAAAGAAAAAATAACAGTAAATTTTTTAAATTATTAGCGTAGTTTTTACTTCAGTATAAAAATTAAGGTTGTTGGTCTTTGCATAATTATAGCACCAGTCTCATTTTTGTTAAATAAGAAGCTTTATTTACTAAAAATATTGATACTTAAAAATACGCCTCCCCCCTAAAAGCTTATTAAATTAAATATTCGATTTTTCATACTCTTATAAAGATTATTTAATATTTCTCCGTCTATTTTCTCCCACTCTTCGATTATTTTTAATTTCAAATCTTCAACAGTGGTAAATTGTCTGTTAATTGAATATACTCTTCGGATAAGAATGGGGAATTCGTTTGGGGAAACGTTTTCAATAATATTAATATCAGGAGAGCAAGCTGGCCACGATAAAACCTCAATTGATTGATTATGAAACCATTCCATCCTCTGTCTGCTGACATAAATTCTGGCATTGTCCTGTTGGAAAATATATTTTTTTTCATTATTTTCTCTCAAAAAGGGGAGCAAACTACAGCTAAGAACAGTAATGTACTCTGTACTATTCATTCGCGTAGATGGAAACTGAATTTCGAGGCAACCACTTAAAGAAATAGCCCCCAAACCATGAGACTACCTCCCCCAAAATTTATTTTAGTAAAATACTTTGGTTCCTTTCTAAGGTCCCGCCAGTAGTATCCGATAGCCATCTGGTCCATTTAAGTTCCACTTTTTTTCATCAGAGAATATGACCTGAAAACAATTTTTTATATTCACTGTTTGTTATTATTGAAAAGCTGGTGATGCTATAATTATGAAAAACACTTTAGTAATTGTTATTGTTTATGCAAATAGTGTAAACAGAGGAATAACAAAGTAAAGCAATTGTTATTGTATACATAAAGTTGTGAACAGTGACACACAGAATTGTGTGAATAATAAAGAATTTTAATTGAAACTAAACACAGATTTATTTTTATTTTATTTGCAATCAATGAGCTCAATTTTTAAACGTTTTTAAAAGATAAAAACGTAACAATATAAAGAAAACCCGTTTACGAATAACGAATGAATAAAATGATGATGAACTAGGGTTTAATCCTTAGAGTACGGAGTGGGGTAACTTAGGTCCCCCAATCATAGCTTTTCTCTAATAACTTTGCAAATAATTTTTTACTGTCTTTTTCCCTTTAGGTAGTCTAATTTTATTTTGAATACTATATAAAAATTTATAAGTGGCATTAAAATATCAACCTGTTTGTAATTGGAAGGTAAGTTTTTCGTTCGGGGTACCCAAGTTACCCCACGTCGTACTTTACGTTACAAATTTTCGTTGCTTTTTTAGAACCAAAAATGGAAAACTACAAAAAGACCTATCCCAGCGACAGATAGAAGACTATATATATGACATTGAATAGGATCCTAATGATATAGGATTAGATTGGGATAGTGACAATTCTAATTATATAGGTAGTAATTATGTAAGTGAAGATTGTGAAACAGAAGACGAGATTGAAGAAGAAGAAGAACAAGCAGAAGATATTCTTCCGGATATTGATGAAATTGAAAATGATGATGCTTTTCATTTGAAGGCGGAATATTGCACCGCTAAGTCTGGCAGAGTTTGGACTTTGAAGCCATTTCCACCAACGCATAGGTTAGCATGCAATATTGTGAATGTTACCACATGAGTAACTCTTTACATGAGTGACGCTAGCGAAATTATTAACCATATTATAACACCGACTATCAAAAAGAAAATATGTCTTCATACTAACGAAGAAGCCAAAAGAGTGTTTGAAAAGTATAATGAAAAACATCCTGAGAGGCAAAAAAAAATATGGAAACTGGTAACGGAATGTGAATTGAATGCATTCCTTGGAGTACTTATTAAATGAAAACAAATAAAATAATAATTTTTTACTTTTAAAATAATATTTTTAGTTCTTTTATGCTAACATATAAACAAGAGAAGCCCATTTTTCTTTGGGGACCTTAGTAACCCCACTCCGTACTTTATGTCAAAAAACGAGCTTCGTACTCTAAGGGTTAAAGAGTATTTTTTTGTAAATTTCCTGTCTATAAACAATGAATTTTATTTCAAGTTTAAATATTTATGATTTTTATTTAACTTTCATTTTATTGTTCATTTCGTTTGTTTTAATCTCTGAGAGATAAAGTTCATCAAGCAAAAAACCAAGCATAATCGGTTAATTTTATATTTACATAACAATACATATATATGTACATACATACATACGTACAATATTTATTCAAAATTTGAATTTCTTTAAAAGATTTCATAACTGCTTTGAATCATAAACCAATTCCAAGTCATAAACACAATTGAAGTGCGAATGTAATGCGATACCAATACCATTCAGTAGAGAATAGATTTGCGAGGAAAAGGAATCCAAAAGGAGAAGGAAATACGAGTATTATTATGACTTTATTAACACCTGCATGAATTGCTAAAGGATAATGGGATTTTATTACAATTGAAATAAAATACAATTGCACACACATATCGTTATATTATAAGCTTATCTAGAAAGCTTCCGCTTGAAATCGTCCTCTAGCAAATGGTTTTTCAATGTTCCTTCTGCATTCGCTCATAGTGTAGGTGTTTACTTCTAAATTCGTTTGCCATTTGTCTTAACCGCGAAATACTAAAGGATTCAATAGGATTGTGTAGGTAAATTGAAAATGTATCGCATTTATATTGGCTTCCCATCATTACAAGTTTATTTGTTTTATTTTCTGTTTCTCTTTCTTTTTATTTTATTTTATTTTTTTTTTTTTTGATTTCATTCAATGGTTTACCATTCAAGTAAAGGGTCCGCCAAATAACTTTTTTTTTTTTTTGAAAATGCTTAAAAAAAAAACTACTGAATATTTCCTTAAATTTCTTTTTTTATTTGAAAGTACAATCCTTCCGGTTAATAATGGAAAATAATTTCATTCAAATGGCTGCCTCGGCTGCGATCGACTTACAGAAGATGCCGATTTTGGCAAAAAAAATCATCTTTTCAGATGAAGCTCATTTTGATCTTGGCGGGTATGTAAACAAGCAAAATTGTCGCATTTGGGGCACAGAAAACCCGCTCGCATACATTGAAAAGCCGACGCACCCAAAACGAGTCACTGTTTGGTGCGGATTTTGGTCCAGAATGAGCAAGGAGTGGCCGTTACAGTCAATGGCGATCGTTATCGAGCCATGTTGAACGAATTTTTGTTCACAAAAATTGAAGAGAAGGATATTGGCAACATTTGGTTCCAACAGGACGGCGCTACGTGCCACACAGCCGAAGCTACACTCGATGTTTTGCGCCCTGATTTTGAAGATCGCATTATCAGCCGCAGAGCTGATGTCGTTTGGCCACCTCGGAGCTGCGATTTGACACCGTTGGACTATTATTTGTGGGGTGCCGTCAAAGATAAGTGTTACGCCGACAAGCCAGAGACAATTGACGCTTTAAAGGACAGTATTTGTGAAGCCATTGGTGAAATACCGTGTAGGCTACTGCATGGCCAGCCGAGGCAGCCATTTGAATGAAATTATTTTACATTATTAACCGGAAGGTACTTGTACTTTAAAATAAAAAAAGAAATTTAAGAAAATATTCAGTAGTTTTTTTTTTAAAGCATTTTCAAAAAAAAAAAAAAGTTATTTGGCGGACCCTTTAGAAATAAGTGAACATGTTCTGTTGTGTACAAACAAGCCTGATGATAATGGTACAGTAAATATACTTGTTGTCGGATTTAAATGTTGCACTCGATTTTCATTTCTTTTCATTCATTCCTTCCGTTTTATAGATTTATTCGAACATACGAACTTAATTGAGCACACTTAATATGGTGGTTTTTGTGGCGAGCTAAATGAGTCTCAAAACCATAAAGAACAAGAGACTTGAAATCGTCTAAAATCGGCATACTGTTAAGCATACTCAACAATAATGATGAATAAATTCTCTCTCTCTCTCTCTGTCTCTCTCTATATTGTATAGTAAATGCAATTCGCTGTTCAAATCCTTTTGACAAAAAATAAATTTTATACCGTATGTTCGCCCATGTTAAAGACTGGCACGTATGTTTACGGGCATTAAATCCTCTTTTGTTTTCTTAGATACCCTACATGCTCTCGTAAAATCTTAACTTTAAACCAACATTTCGTTTACACCTTATCCCTTAAAGGTATTTGTATTATCAAGCAAATCCTATGCAGGGTGAATACATGTCAACTTTTGTTAACCTGACAGTTTAAAAAAAGCATACCACACTGCCACTCTTTGAATTTTATTTGAAAATCTCTAAACAGTGAACGCAATCTATCAAGTAAAGTCATAATCTACCCTTGTAAATGGCTTGATAATACGTTTTTCTCTTTAGCAGAGAAATAAATTGTTTCGGTCGCTAAATGAATGTACGCACATATTGTGTAATTCCATTATATGGACTCGTATTATTGTAATCTGAACTACAGGTTCACTTTACATTTAGCAGGTTCCGTACATTATTAGTTTTTCTTTAATATTTTTTTTTTTTGTTTGTTTCTCCCCCCGCTTAGTTATTCATGTTGGAATTCAAAAATTATATACGAATTCGATTTTAATGCACAGTGGTTTCGACTATCTCTTTGGCTGGCATTTAATATTTTTCCATTCTGTTAAAATGTTTATAAAATGAATGCCTTTATAGATGTCCTTGGGCTGGCTTAAATTTTATTTGAAGAAAACCTGCTTTAAAGTTCTGTGATTACTTGACACACTACATCAGTATCGAAATATGAAAAAGTATTGATTTACAGTCTTACTCCGATAAGAGCGTAAACATAAGCCTACCTGCTACCATAAGCAGTTTTATTTTCATTCCGTCCATTGTAACATGCACGATGCACTACGCTCTGGAAGGCTAATCATTAAAAATGTCCTCAAAATAATGAAATTCATGACTCCCGTACACAGTTTCATTTGTTTAGTAGCTAAACTTTGCACAAAAAGCCATTTGAAATCAACTGAACAAGTCTGGAAACAAGGCCGAGTTCGATATATTGTCCCACGTATGGTGTTGCAAAACAGAATCGAATTTCTATATCCAAATGGCTGCGTAATCGCTAGAAAATCAAATCAATCCACGACTGACGACATTCAGTTGCTTATTATTACGACCACAACGAATTGAGGTCGCCAAACTACTTATGTCGGTTAGACTGGCGGAAACATATGTTGATTCTTTAACTCTTAATTCGTAACTGCAGGGTCAATAATTCTTTCATTAAGCGCTTCCTATTTTTGAATTTATAGTGTGTGTGTGTGTGAGAGATATCGACGTAGTTATTCATTCCATTACTGCCACTATCGTTCAAATTTCAGCAACGGCTTCTCTTGGAGGACCGCATCCACAATCCCTGATTTCCCATTACACTGGCATATAAATCAGGCAGAATTTGACCGACGACACGGGTTATATTGGCTTTGAGGATCACTGTGTTTTGTAACTTATTCGCATATACCAGCGACTGAAGAAAATCCTACAAGAAAAAGTCTAACGAGACCATATAACACGATATCGGCGGCTAGTTCACATCATCTCCACATGAGATAGCCATGCCCTCAAATCGCTCTTGAAAAATATCCAAAATAACTTGAGCTATTCCTATTGAAACCACATGTCGTTGGTGCCTAGATCATCCCATTCAGACCAAAAAAATTTGGTAATCATCGACCTATATTGCTCGGCGTTGACAATAGTGGCATGGCTAACGTCTTTCTTAAAGAAATATTAACATATGACGCCGCCAGCAAAAAATCAACACGAAACAATAACTTTTTCAGTATGCATTGGACGCTCTAGGATCTTATGTCGATTACATACATACATACAAACATACATACATAATTGGCCGTTACAACCCTTTAGTCAGGATTACGGCCTAGCTTCTCACATCACTCATGTTGTGTGCGTTAATTTTATGCGTGAGTGGCGGTTTAACGTCGACTCCGAACGACAGATTTTTGAGAAACTTTTTCATGGCAGGTTTATTTACTCTCAGAGTTTTTGCCAGAAATCTGTTGAGGGGAAATCGCCAAAGAAATATTTTTTTTTTCATATTTCGTTTTGATGCCTAACCTGGGATATGAACCCGGGCTTTACGTCTAATAAGCCAACACACTACCTACTAGACTACGGCGTTTGGTATTGTCCAATATTTACCAATTCTGTTTGTTCACATACCCATTCCATCCAGTATGGATGGGCCTCATCGCAAAAGATATTTCGATGAAGATTAGGGTCCGTTCGCCAACTGCTCCAGAGCCAATTTAGCTTACACACTTTCTTGTCCATGGTCGTTTACCTTCAGTTCCTCGATCAGTTCAATTTTGTTATGATTCAGGCCCAAGTCATGAGTAATGATGTGGTCTGCGAAAGGCCGAGTTCTTGTAAGCGATGGGAAATTGACTGTCTCCGATTTTCCAAAACATTCTCTCAGCCAGCGGTCATTGGAAGTTTGGGTCGTGTTATGAGAAGTTTTAAGTGGTTTCGGAACTATGGGATACCGGAAAACTGTGGTATCATAGTGGGTCCTATAAGGTCTGAGTGGGTTCATCCAACTTCTCTTGGCAGACAGCCAACTCTACCTACTTACCTACCAGAGATCAGCAACGAGTATTCAAAACGATGAGTAGATTCGAGTCATACTTATAATTTCAGCTACTTATAAGCATTCATACTTATTTTAATATCATACTCATACTCATACTACTCATATTCAAAGTTAGAAATACTCATCGTACTTATACTTAACAATACGCACGATGTTGTTGATTTCGACTCTCCATGATTCAACATATACACGAAGCACAAAATAAGTATGATTCGAGTACGAACACCACAATACTCGCTAGAAGGTTGTGTGTGTGCTTTGCTTGTTGTCTTTGTCTTTTCTTTTCTCTTCTTTTGTAAATGCAACAATAACTACTACTATAAATTTTGAGTGACTCGAATCATTCGTAAGTATTATAAGTATTTTTCTAAATTTATGAATCTGAATGAGTAGGCGTATGAATCAAACAATGAATCGAATGTTGTGAGTTTGATGTCAACGTTGTATGCATACTCATTGCAACCTATACTTATAAATCAATGTTGTAGCGAGTACGAATGAATTAGAGTAGTTGAATTTTAATACTCTTGACTCACTCATACTCAAAATTTCATAAGTACCAATGAGTAGCGAAAATACGATTCATTGCTGATCTCTGCTACCTACCTCATTAAAAATATCTGCACCAGTAAAATGTGTATTAGAAATCGAAGATTCAAACACCAGAAAAATTTTCCAAAAAATCTTCCTTTAATTATATGACTGCTTATGTGCACCACTGTGCAATAAATAGGAAACAAACTGTGTTTTTATTACTGATTGTTTTAAAAGTACAATGCAATCAAAACTACCCTTTCGTAATGGTGTGAGTGAATGAGAGAGACTTTTGTGGTAGAGTGTATGGTATGCCCCTTAACAAGATACCATCTGTGCATATTCGAATATTTATTTTATTGTGTTGGGAGAATTTTTTTTTTTTTTTTTGGTAGATCCGCTCAGCATCAATGTCTTGATGGAAATGTTAACTTTTCGATTATTTGTTGCAGGAGGTGATTTTCATATCGACCATGTACATACATACGTACAAACAGTATTCGAATGGCCTGTAATTATAATCAAACCGCAAAAGATTGTCTGATTTGAAATTCAACATTATTACAGCACAAGGAGACCTACATATTTGAGTTTGAAGACGAAAATGTTGACATATGTGTGCTAAACGTTCACTGTTTAAGGTCCTTATGTTTTGTGAATCTGATTTGAATTTCGATGGCAAAAGTCTTGAAATTAAACTGACTGACTGGCTGACTGAATGACTGTTTTGGTTGAAACTTAAATGGTGATTGGAATCTAAAAGTGGGTTGAATGGTGTGAGCTATTAATTTTCACGGTATGTGTTACTTTAGCAAAGATGTTTATCTAATGTGGCATCAACATATGCTCTACTCTGGTCGTCGTGTATGGTATGTGGATTTAGGGGTTGCTGTTCATCAAATCAAAAAAAAAAAAACAAAAAAAAGGTAAACACTGCACACTATAACTAACGATACTGAGTTTGAGATTTTTAAATGCCACTAAGCTAGCTAACAAGGCAGATTTGCCTAAACTAAGCGTAAACGCAAATATTTACTGGCATTTAAATCGTATCAAACTATTTATTCCGATACTAGCTGACCCGACAGACGTTGTCCTGTCCAAATTAGAAAAAATGTTTGTGTTCGATTTGTGAATTTGTGAGAAGCTGTTTGAATTGTGTAAAAATAGTGAAAAAGAGAAAAACCACGTACGTTTAAATGATAATTTTTATTTATGTAGGTTTGAGGTGTGTTTAAATTACATTTGATTTGAAAATATGTACAATATGGTGTTATATTTACATTTTGATTGAACAACGGTGTCAATTTCACTTTGCCACTTGCGCAACACAATCCAGGAGTTTCATTTTTATATTTCAATGCCTTACAATGTGGGCACACAACGCTCATCGAACCAATAGCAACGGAATGGTCTGCACTGTAATCGATTGTCCTGTTGTAATGGAATGCAGTTCGATGAGTATTTAACGCAACATTTGTTTCTCTTCTTGCACGAACATTTGAATTTATTATCACTCGGTCGAATTCTATAGAACGATTGTGTCTCATTCGATGCATATCTACTTCGTTTGCATATTCTCTTTCTTCTTGTGTACGTGCAGAACGTGTTTGTGATAATCGATTTCGTTCAATTTCATTTCGCTCTTCGAGTTGCTCCGCAGTTTGATTAGATCGAAAATACGATTGATTTGAAGCATTGCGAGTTCTGCGACCTAAATTGCTCCTTCTTATTGGCGGCATTACAATGCGAGAGAATTTATTGACTTTGCTCTTACCTTTTAACCGTTTATAACTTCAAAACCCACAGTCTATAGTAGGTTAATCTATAAATTTGTTTGAGGTAACACGATTTAACTTATTTCAATTAATGAATTGATTGCAATGTACTTACAATGGAATCTTAATTCAAAAAAAAACTTATCACCGTTAGTTAACTTTTTTAGAAACACTTTAAACTTTATTTAATTCACAATTAACAATTACACTTATTTTATTTTTCGTCCACCGATTAATTTGATCCACAATTTCGATTGACCACGAATCGAACCAACAACTATAAATTGAAAAAAAGTGGGCGTGGTCAATTATTCTTTCAGTAAAACTTTAAATTTGATTACTACGAACATGTTTTAAAAAATTTAGCCAAATCGGTGCAGCCGTTTTCCGATTTTAGATAAATCGAAAAAAGTGGGCGTAAAAGTGGGCGTGGTCAATTATTCTTTCAGTAAAACTTTAAATTTGAATTTAAACTTTAATTTAAATCGGTAAAACTTTAATTTAAATCGGTGCAGCCGTTTTCCGATTTTAGATAAATCGAAAAAAGTGGGCATAAAAGTGGGCGTGATAAATTTTTCTTTCAGTAAAAACTTAAATTAGATTACTACGACCATTTAAATAAAAGATTAGCCATATCGGTGCAGCCGTTTTCCGATTTTAGATAAATCGAAAAAAGTGGGCATAAAAGTGGGCGTGGTAAATTTTTCTTTCCGTAAAAACCTAAGTTGGACTATGACGAACATTTCAGTAAAAAAATTGTCCAAATCGGTCCAGCCGTTCTCAACTGATGCAATTACCAACGAACGACAATTGATTTTTATTTATATAGATAGATAGAAGATAGATAGATAGATTAACAATGTTCCACATTTCCAATTTGAAATATGAACATAATCTGACATTTGACTACTACTGTTGGCATTCGAAAACAAAAACCTAAATAGGAGGAAGAAACAATATTTTGAATTTTGAAAAAAAAACACGTGAATTTTTACATGAGAAATATTGATTGCCAGGTCAATTGTTTACACCTCATTACCTTCATTATTGCCATAATAAAAGAGAGAAGCTTGTCAATCAAAGATTTTATGTAAATCGCTTGTAATACAAAAAACACTCTCCATTATAATAGAGAGTGTGCGATAAATCTTAAATGGCTAGATTATGCTCTTCCGTACCCAAGGTTAAATGAAATGGCAGGAGAAAAGGTCACATTAACATTTATAATGACATACGAAGGAGCAAAGCAAATTTATATTTCATTCTTTCCGTTTCTACTACTAGTATTGGCCGGCCAAAAATCTATTCATAATAAATGTATTGGCTATTGATTTTCCATTTATTTACTCTCGTTTATGTTAATTTCGTAAAATTGATGGATTAAATAATGCAACTTTAAATTGTTTTTTTTTTTTGGAAATACTATCGGGTCCGCCATCTAACGTTTCTTTTTTTTCAACTAGTGCTTATTTCGTGAATGGTAACACTTAGGTCCTTATTTTGTAAATCCCCTGCGTTGAACGCGTCACTTACACTTCACCGATGAAGGTGAACGCAGAGCCAAAAATATTTAATTTTGTATATCACTACGACATTGCATTTGATTGTTACGTTTATCACTTGAATTGTCAATGCATTACGTTTTTATGGTTGCCTACCTTTATACAATTCATAACTATTTTCAGCATTTTTCTTAAAATATGTATTTTAATGCGATTCAGCAACTCTATTGTCAAATAAATAATTAAAAAAATACAATTTTAAAAAATTTATTAAAACCGTTTAAATTATAATATAAATTTCGAATTGGTAAGTTATTAAAATATCAGTTATGTGAAAATCTAATAAGTAGCTATGCCTTTTGTTAGAGATGTTTAGTGCAATTTTTGAACAATCGTCATCATCAGAAGACGAAGATGCTTCCCAGGAAATGAACATTACGAAACGCAAAATGCGTTTTCAAAATGATTTCATGGATATGCCAAACAATGAGTAAGTAAACATATTTTCTATTGAATGTTATTAATAGTGTTCATGTATCGCAGATTTATACAAAATTTTAGGATGAGTAAGGAAACTTTTAAATTTATCCTAGATGAGATTTCTGGTCATATGAAAAAAATATTTAGAGGTACAGCAATAAGCAACGAAATCGAATTGGCTACAGTTTTGCGCTTTCTCGCTACTGGAGGTTATCAAAAAGGAATTGGTAACGAGTTTATGTCATTATTGTCTCAAACGAAAGTTTGTGAAGTCATAGACGAATGTTTAGGCATTTTGGAGCAGCATTTGTGCAGTAAATGGCAAAGAGTACAAGAGGAGTGGAACAAAATCCCAGATGAAATCATACAAAAATTGGTGGAGAGTATGCCAAAGCACATTAAAAATGTAAAAAAGAACAAAGGATTGTGGACAAAATATTAAAAATCGCCTAATATTAAGGTTTTTGAATATACGTGCAAAAGTGTTCGAATTGAGTTATTTTTAATTTTATTTATATTCTTGAAGTATGGTATATAATTTCTTTTAATTTTTTAACTTAAATATGTAATATAATAAACAAGTAATCAACCCTGAAACATTCATCTTTCGTTTTCATTCATTAAAGATTTTATAGGGGTTAAAGGGCGGAATCTGCCAACATGAATTCGCTTTTGCTCGCCACTGTATATCACATAGATACTTACATTTTCAAATAATTTAAAAATTTTTTTATATATAAAAAACACAAAACGCCTGAATAATTTAGGTGTTAGGTTTGAAGTTATGAATGACATTTTTTCAGGTGATACGTTTTACAAAATTTCAAATTCTATACATTGTTGTAAAATAACGTAACAATAAGTGTTTCCAACGCGAACAATCACCTGTCATATTAATGTGTTTTATAAAATACTAAATTAATAAACGCAGGGTGAAGCGAGGCGTAGTGATTTAGGAAATTAGGCTCTTAGCTCATGTCTGATTTGACAGATAATTAGTTTTATCCTTCCGCTGAACGAATTTGGTTGTGTATACGCGTTTTCGCTTCGCTAAGTGGTTCTGCGATCGACTTACAGAAGATGCCGATTTTGGCAAAAAAAAAAAAATCATCTTTTCAGATGAAGCTCATTTTGATCTTGGCGGGTATGTAAACAAGCATAATTGTCGCATTTGGGGCACAGAAAACCCACACGCATACATTGAAAAGCCGACGCACCCAAAACGAGTCACTGTTTGGTGCGGATTTTGGTCCAGAGCCATAATTGGGCCATTTTTCTTCGAAAATGAGCAAGAAGTTACAGTCAATGGCGATCGTTATCGGGCCATGTTGAACGAATTTTTGTTCACAAAAATTGAAGAGGAGGATATTGGCAACATTTGATTTCAACAGGACGGCGCTACGTGCCACACAGCCGAAGCTACACTCGATGTTTTGCGCCCTGTTTTTGAAGATCGCATTATCAGCCGCAGAGCTGATGTCGTTTGGCCACCTCGGAGCTGCGATTTGACACCGTTGGACTATTATTTGTGGGGTGCCGTCAAAGATAAGTGTTACGCCGACAAGCCAGAGACAATTGACGCTTTAAAGGACAATATTCGTGAAGCCATTGGTAAAATACCGTGTAGGCTACTGCATGGCCAGCCGAGGCAGCCATTTGAATGAAATTATTTTCCATTATTAACCGGAAGGATTGTACTTTCAAATAAAAAAAAAAATTTAAGAAAATATTCAGTAGTTTTTTTTTAAAGCATTTTCAAAAAAAAAAAAAGTTATTTGGCGGACCCTTTATATCGTTGAAATCGTTTTAAATATTTTTAACAAAGCTTTTATGAACATTTCTATTCTTTGTATTTCATGAATACAAATGAATCTATGAAATTAAATGATTCGCTTATAAATTTATTTGGTGCATGCAACAAATTACCTAATATTTGTATCACTACATACATACATACCATATAATGATGATGCAAACTGTGATAATAGCTTATTTATCACACCGCTGTTCAGTTAATTGAATGGGGTCAACCAAGTTGTAATTTATTTTTCAAGTGCACAAAAATGGACAAACATTTTGAGAGACAAATAATTTATTTAAGCTTAGGTTAGCTTGTGAACTGTGAAGGAAGAGATTCTGCTTAGGCTAGTGTTAAGACTCTTAGTGATAGCACAAAGTAATATTCAATCGTAGAATCTATATAAATAAAAATCAATTGTCGTTCGTTGGTAATTGCATCAGTTGAGAACGGCTGGACCGATTTGGACAATTTTTTTACTGAAATGTTCGTCATAGTCCAACTTAGGTTTTTACGAAAAGAAAAATTTACCACGCCCACTTTTTTCGATTTATCTAAAATCCGAAAACGGCTGCTCCAATATGGCTAATCTTTTATTTAAATGGTCGTAGTAATATAATTTAAGTTTTTACTGAAAGAAAAATTTACCACGCCCACTTTTACGCCCACTTTTTTCGATTTATCTAAAATCGGAAAACGGCTGCATCGATATGGCTAATCTTTTATTTAAATGGTCGTAGTAATCTAATTTAAGTTTTTACTGAAAGAAAAATTTACCACGCCCACTTTTACGCCCACTTTTTTCGATTTATCTAAAATCGGAAAACGGCTGCGCCGATTTAAATTAAAGTTTTACCGATTTAAATTAAAGTTTAAATTCAAATTTAAAGTTTTACTGAAAGAATAATTGACCATGCCCACTTTTACGCCCACTTTTTTTCGATTTATAGTTGTTGGTTCGATTCGTGGTCAATCGAAATTGTGGATCAAATTAATCGGTGGACGAAAAATAAAATAAGTGTAATTGTTAATTGTGAATTAAATAAAGTTTAAAGTGTTTCTAAAAAAGTTAACTAACGGTGATAAGTTTTTTTTGAATTAAGATTCCATTGTAAGTACATTGCAATCAATTCATTAATTGAAATAAGTTAAATCGTGTTACCTCAAACAAATTTATAGATTAACCTACTATAGACTGTGGGTTTTGAAGTTATAAACGGTTAAAAGGTAAGAGCAAAGTCAATAAATTCTCTCGCATTGTAATGCCGCCAATAAGAAGGAGCAATTTAGGTCGCAGAACTCGCAATGCTTCAAATCAAGCGTATTTTCGATCTAATCAAACTGCGGAGCAACTCGAAGAGCGAAATGAAATTGAACGAAATCGATTATCACAAACACGTTCTGCACGTCCACAAGAAGAAAGAGAATATGCAAACGAAGTGGATATGCATCGAATGAGACACAATCGTTCTATAGAATCCAACCGAGTGATAATAAATTCAAATGTTCGTGCAAGAAGAGAAACAAATGTTGCGTTAAATACTCATCGAGCTGCATTCCATTACAACAGGACAATCGATTACAGTGCAGACCATTCCGTTGCAATTGGTTCGATGAGCGTTGTGTGCCCACATTGTAAGGCATTGAAATATAAAAATGAAATTCCTGGATTGTGTTGCGCAAGTGGCAAAGTGAAATTGACACCGTTGTTCAATCAAAATGTAAATATAACACCATATTGTACATATTTTCAAATCAAATGTAATTTAAACACACCTCAAACCTACATAAATAAAAATTATCATTTAAACGTACGTGGTTTTTCTCTTTTTCACTATTTTTACACAATTCAAACAGCTTCTCACAAATTCACAAATCGAACACAAACATTTTTTCTAATTTGGACAGGACTAGCTGTCGGGTCAGCTAGTTAAAAATAAAAGAAACCAGAAAATGAGAGTCAAGAACCCATGTCTCTTTAAGGCAAGAGCAGAGCATGACAAATGAAATAAAGGATAGAACTGTAAGGAGTACCAGCTCCTACACAGAAGTCATTCGTCGGAATGCAAAGTCTATCGACAGGTCATCCAAAAGGACAATGGATGGCTAAGTGATTTAAGTATAGAAGTTGGTCCGCAAAGTTAGTTGAAGTTGAAATCACCGTAGTCTAGCAAGTGTTGTGTTGGCTTATTAGACGTGAGGCCACTGTTCCAACCTCAGGTCAGACATTTCGAGCAAAACGAATCAATCTTCTGTCAAAAACTCTGAGATTGAATAAAATTATCAAAATCTGTCGTTCGGAGTCAACTTTAAACTGAAGGTTTAGGAGGAGTGGAGGAGGCCACACATGGATAAAATTTGGTGCTCATAACATGGTTGATGTAAGATGTTATAATAATAATATTGGGTGATTTTTTAAAAGCTATAGGAACATTTTTCCAAAAAAACACATAAAATTCAGAAAACTGCATGAAATCTTTATTTGAATCGATAGAACGGTCTATATAATTTAATGTTTGATGATTATTTAATGCAAATGTTGACCGCGACTGCGCCTCAAATGGTCCATCCGCTTAGACCAATTTTGGCATACTCTTTCCAACATTTCGGCCGGTATCTCACGAATAAATGCTTCAATGTTGTCTTCCAATGCGTCAATTGAAGCGGGCTTGTCTGTATAAACATGATCTTTAACATAGCCCCACAAAAAATAGTCTAAAGGCGTTAAATCGCACGATCTAGGTGGCCAATTGACCGGTCCCGAAAGTGAAATAAAATGTTCAACGAACTCGCCTCTCATGGTGGCATGTGGCACCGTCTTGTTGAAACCACATGTCATGCAAGTCAATCTCTTTTTTTTTTTTTTTTTGTGAAACCAGCACTCAGGGGATGGCCCCTACTCATGCAGTGCATTGTGCAGGTTTTAGGAATATGGGTTATAGGAAGGTGGAAGAGGGGGAATAGTGTTTGTGGACATCTCAAGATGCGAACGGCAAGGAAACGATTTGCTGCTAGGTGACTATAAAATGGCCAGTGCTATACCTTCACCATTAGACAGACTACAGCAATCGTTCCCAAGAAGCCCGCACCCTTCAGTCCTAGGTTCTCACACTACTCATGTTGTGTGTGTTAATTTTATACATGAGTGGCGGGACCTACAGTTTAAAGTCGACTCCGAACGACAAATTTTATTGAGAAGCTTTTCATGGCAATTTTATTTACTCTTAGAGTTATTGCCAGAAATCTGCTGAGAGGAAGTCGCCGAAGAAATATTTTCATTTTGATGTCTGACCTGGGATTCGAAGTCGGGCCTTCAGTCTAATAAGCCAACACACTACCTACTAGACCACGGCGACTTCAGTTTTTCATTGTAAAAAGGAATTAAAGGTCCGCCATAGTGTATGCACTGCTAACCTGCCGTCTATATAACTGAAACAATACACTGGAATTCTTATAAAATCTTTGCGAGTTTTTTTTCAAATTCATATCGGTTTACATAGGTGAATGGACAGTCGGTAAACACTCTTAAAAATCAGTTAATCAGTTTAATCAACACAGCAGAAGCTGTAGAAAAACTATTAAGAAAAAAATCAGTCACATTCTGTTTAAAGATCCACATGTAATGGCATATCGGCTAAACATTGAATGTTTTTTGGAGCACCTTTCTTAACGGGACTGAATTTCATTGATCTACTGCCATTTACAAACAGCTTAGGGTGGCAATACTTAGTTACTTAATTGGTCATTGCATCCCCTTCAGTCAGGATAACGATCTAGTTTATCACGCCACCCATGTTGTGAGTGTTAATTTTACACATGAGTGATGGGACCTACAGTTTAAAGTCGACTCCGAATGACAGATTTCTGAGAAACTTTTCATGGCAATTTTATTTACTCTCGGAGTTTTTGTCAAAAATCTGCTGAGAGGCAGTAGCCGGAGAAATATATTTTCTTTCTATATTTTGTTTTGTGCGAGATGTCTGGACTGGGGTTTGAACCATGGGCTTAACGTCTAATAAGGCCTCAAAATTTTTGGATATTCTAGTATAAAACTTAACAGTCCATTAGGTAAAGCAATCTTTGCATTAATTTCGGTTTATCGTTTGATGGTTGTTTTCTTGGAAGTAAACTTAAATACAGAAATATTTCCCAATAATCCAGAAAGAAATGAAATCTTTAAAGAAGTCATTTATTATTTACAGATTGTGCAAGACTCTATGGCATATATTAAGCTCTGATGGAATCGTATGAATCAGAAGAGGACCAGATAATTACATACATAATTGGTCATTACAACCCTTTACTGAGGATTATGACCTAGCTTTTCACAACCCCCGTGGGGTGTGTTAATTTAATACATGAGTGGTGGAACCTACAGTTTAAAGTCGTATCCGAATGACAGAATTTTTATATTTTTTGGAGAATTTTTCATGGCAATTTTATTTACCCTCAGACTTTTTGCCAGAAGACTGCTGAAAAGAAAGTCACTGTGGAAATATTTTTCATATTTCGTTTTGTTTGAGATGTCCGACCTGGTGATTGAACTGTAGTCTCATGTCTAATAAGCTAACACACTGCCTACTACGATACAAAACTCAAATCTTTTCGATAAAAATCAAATTTTTCAAAATTTTTGGATATTCTAGTATAAGACATAAAATCCTGAACATGTTTAAGCCAGTCGACATATTAAAATATTGCAAATTTGGCCTATGTGTACGCACTTTATAAAAGAGAATATTTTATGTAACGAATTTGCTTAACACTCCAATATCCAGAACAAGCTTGACATTGATTTCGAGTTATTGTTTGATGAACGTTTCCTTGGAGTGAACTCAAATACAGAAATATTTCCCAATAATCCGGAATGAAACGAAATCTTAAAAGATTTCATTTATTATTTACAGATTGTGCTAGACTCTATGGTATATATCGGGTGATTTTTTAGCTATTATCTTTTTGGCAACACTGGTCACGTTTCGTGTTTTGTTTCACTGTCAAACATCTTCAGTTTGGTCTATAATTTAACCATGAATCGTCTTACAAACGAACACCGTTTGCAAATCATTGAATTTTATTATCAAAATGCGTGCTCTGTTAAGAAAGTTCATCGCGCACTTCTTCCATTTTATGGTCAGTTTAATCGACCCACTGAAGCGGCTATTCGGCTATTCTTTTTTGCCCGAAATGCAAGTCGCCGTGGTCTAGTAGGTAGTGTGTTGGCTTATTAGACTGAAGGCCCGAGTTCGAATCCCAGGTCAGACATCAAAACGAAAATATTTCTTCGGCGACTTCCTCTCAGCAGATTTCTGGCAAAAACTCTAAGAGTAAATAAAATTGCCATGAAAAGCTTCTCAATAAAATTTGTCGTTCGGAGTCGACTTTAAACTGTAGGTCCCGCCACTCATGTATAAAATTAACACACACAACATGAGTAGTGTGAGAACCTAGGACTGAAGGGTGCGGGCTTCTTGGGAACGATTGCTGTAGTCTGTCTAATGGTGAAGCAGCAACTCGTTTCCTTGCCGTTCGCATCTTGAGATGTCCACAAACACTACTCCCTCTCTTCCACCTTCCTAAAAACCTACACAATGCACTGCATGAGTAGGGGCCATCCCCTAAGTGCTGGTTTCACAAAAAAAAAAAAAAAAAAAAAAAAAAAAAAAACTGCTATTACTACTACTGGTGCTACTAGACAATACCAGGAACCTGATTACATCATAATTAATGCAAAAAATTCTTAGCCTATCAAACATCTTGCACAAATTTAAAAAGAATGCAAATTTATTGCTGATTTCGTAATAATATTGTCAACTTAATTTAGTTAATGTATCCACAATTTGATAAAGAAATGTATACGCTAAACGATTTCAAAGTTTATCAAACCATTAGAAAAGTTCACATATCCATACATATGGTGGCATTAAGATTTATTCTTGTGTGTAACACACTCTGTATGATATTCTAGTAATTGAAAGGAGTCATTAATATGCCACTACATGTGATAAAACTACATTAAGTCAAATTAAATAAAAATACACACAGGGGGTGCACACTCTTTCATGGACATGCAAAGAAGTTAAAAAAATTATTAAAGTTTGCAAAGTTTAAATTATTAAAATAATATTGAAGGGAAATTTCATAAGAAAACTTCTTATAAAAAGAAGTCAGTTTTGAGATCGCTAGGGTCATCTATAAACCACAGTTTAAAAAGGTAGATAATTAGCCCTAGAGTGCCATTTGGAACATACATATATCAAGACCACAGGTGAACGCCTCACTCATCCTCAATAAGGAGCAATGAAAAAGGATTCTTGTAAAGTCGCCGTAGTTTAGTAGATAGTGTGTTGCCTTATTTGACATAAGGCCTGGGTTCAAACCCCAGAGGTCAGCCATTTTGGTGTAGAACGAAATATTTAAAAATATTGTTACGAAAATGGAAATGGTGTTATTAGAATAATAAACAAAAGCTCCAAAAACAACACAATGGACTTGATCACGTGATCAACGAATAAGTAAACATACAGCAACAAAAAACAACGGGCTTGTTTACAAGATTGATTAATAAACAAAAATATAGCAACAACGTCCGTGTATAAAAAAATATAGCGGAAAGACAAATAAGCAAAACAAGAACAATTCCGCCTGGATGAAAGTAAACAAGATACACGAACAACAATGATGATGAGATGTTTACATTTTTGGATTGTTCACGAAGGCATTCATCACACTGTTGATCCAGTGATATACATAAAAGGCAAGATAAAGCGAGCAACGGGGATTCAGTTAGAATTCAGTCAGTCGTGTATGCAGACATGTGATTCTCGGAATTCGAGTTAAGTTAGTCGTGTGACGACTTCGCGTTGAATTGAGTAAGAATTCAACCAGTGGTGTGTGACGATACGAGATCGAGTTATAATTCAGTCAGACTTGTGTGTAGACAAGTTGCATGAAGAAAACAGTTGTTAGTGTTGTGCTTACAAAAAAAAAAGGTTGTGAGCAAAGAAGAATAACCAACAAGTGTTGTTGCTTTCAAAAAGGTTGTAAGCAGAGAAATATCACGAACAAGCACATATTGTGAAAGTTATCATTGCATACGTGGTATAAGTTCGAACAGTGGCACAAAAGTTGAGCAGATAATAAAGAATTGACTTAAATTATTTTTATTTTATTTGCAATCTACGAACTCATATTTTTAACGTTTTTAAAAGGGTAAAAACGTAACAATATTTCTTCGGGGACTTCCTCTCAGTAGATTTCTGGCAAAAACTTTGAGAGTAAATAAAATTGCCATTAAAAAGTTTCTCAAAACTCTGTTGTTCGGTTCCGCCACTCATGCATAAAAAAAAATTAACACACACAACATAAGTGATGTGAGAAGCTAGGTCGTAATCTTGACTGCAGGGTATTGGTAATGATCAATTATGTATGCATCAGAGATCAGCAATGAATCGTATTTTCGCTACTCATAAGTACTCATGAAATTTTGAGTATGAGTGAGTCAAGAGTATTGAAATTCAACTACTCTGATTCATTCGTACTCACCACAACATTGATTTATAAGTATAGGTTGCAATGAGTATGAGTACAACGTTGACATCAAACTAACAACATTCGATTCATTGTTTGATTCATACGCCTACTCATTCAGATTCATAAATTTAGAATAACACTTATAATACTTACGAATGATTCGAGTCACTCGAAAGAAGAAAAAAGAAAAGACACGCAACCTTCTAGCGAGTATACTAGAATCATACTTATTTTGTGCTTCGTGTATATGTTGAATCATGGAGAGTCGAAATCAACAACATCGTGCGTATTGTTAAGTATGAGTACGATGAGTATTTGTAACTTTGAATATGAGTAGTATGAGTATGATATTAATATAAGTATTAAATGCGTATAAGTAGCTGAAATTATAAGTATGACTCGAATCTACTCATCGTTTTTAATACTCGTTGCTGATCTCTGGTATGCATGTGTAGAAGGATTGTTGTTACCCTAGGGTATGCATAAACTGGAGTAGATCGAATCAATTCAGTTGGATTAAGAAAGGTGCTCGAAAGAATCTTAAATGTCTAACCGCTAAACATGGACTTTCACAGAGAAACTTAATAATTAATTCATATTTCTTCTGATCCCAAAGTGATTGGCCATCTTCTGTACATCATTTTAATTTCAAATCAAAATCTTTTCTTTCCTGTTTTTTTTTTTCGTTCGTTCTGAACAAATTTTCATAATTCATGCCGGTTAAAATATTTTTGCTGTTGTATTTTAAAAAAAAACATCCCTTTTATTACATTTAATCGCCAAAAAAGAACAAACAAAACAATTTCAATTCCAAAATAAAAACGCCGATATTGCGAAATTGACAATTTCTTTATCATTGTCAATGTGGTGTAATACGTATACGAATACGAATACTTGTAATAATCATAATAGATTGAATACATTTAAGTTTTAAGCATCTGAAGAATATTCATATCGGGGGTCAATTTATGACCTCATATTTTATAACCATTCAGTGGCATTCATGCCAAACTTGCCACCATAATAAACGCCATTAAAATGAAGAAAAACAAGTGGATTATTATGGGGGTTGGAGTTGTTGTTTCAGCTACACTTTCTCACTTTCTCACTCTCTTCGCTCTAACTTCGAAGTATGTGACTAAGTGTGCCTAGAGAATTTAATGAATATACAGCCATGGATATTAAATTAGCACAAAATTCATGTATAGTTTGATTGTGAATTTTTTCTCATTTGTATCCTAATTAGGCCAATTGTTTTGGTCTGATGCACGATGACATCTAGCTGTTGTTTAACAAAAAATATTACCGTTATCGTAAAAATTTTTTGTTTTGACTGCTAATTTGTATCAGTAGCTCAATTCGAGGTGGACAGTAAATTAGCACAACGTGCATAGGTACAAGCTTTGTTCAAGTATTTTTATTCTTACGGTATATTCTTTTAATTTTATGGCATTTATACTAATTTTTTTAAAAAATGGGACGTTGAAAGGATTGCTCGACAGAGGAGAAGTTCGTTATCGTTGACTTGTGGAATGATGGGAAAAACCTGGCTGAAATTGCCGAAATTTCGAATTGCTCGCGAAAAATGATTTATAACGTGATCATTTCCTTCAAAGCAAACATAAAAACGAAAGCCACGTGTCAAGGAAACAACCGAAGTCGTGGACCGACTATTGTCCGGAAGTCAAAGAAGGAGCCTTTCATGTCGTCACGCGATATTTTGTACGAAATTAAGTCTCAATTTAGGTTAAATTTATCGGACAGGCTCATACGATGACGTCTTAATCACGGAAAGCTATTTGGACGCTCTTGCCGAAAGAAGTCACTTCTACCAAAAGAAAAATATGGTACAAGGGTACAGATCTCCCATTCTGGAAAAAATATTTTGCAGTGATGAAACAATGCTAAATCGTATGGGACCAGATGGTAGAGTGGTTGTTTAACGGCTAGAATTAAATCAACGCTATACTCAAAGGATCATAACGCATTTTCGAGAAAGCACAATGACGTGGGGAGCATTTTCATGGCACGGTGTAGGTCCCATTGTGAAAATTAATGAAAAAATGGACCGTTATCAGTATTTGGACATTCTAGAGAACAAAATGGAACCATAAGCTTTTAATAGATGCCAGTTTTATTCATATTTTTGCAAGATAGTGGCCCCAAACACACATCTAAGCTGGCTAAGGATTGATTTTATAAAGTGCACATTCCCGTTTTAAACTGGCCGGCGCAAAGTTCTGACTTAAACTCGATAGAAAACCTCTGAAACGATGTGAAATGTACTATTGCTCAACAAAAGTACAAAAATTTGGACGATTTGTGGATTGGAATACGGGACGCTTGGTACTCGATTCCCAAAAATCTTTTCCAAAGAACTTTGTCCCTTAGATGCCACGCGGTGCTTGAAAATAGAGACTACTCTACTAAATATTGATCAAATAAACTGAAAACATTAATATTTTTACTATTTATTAAAATATATTATTTTTATTCCAGAAATTTTAATTTGTGCTATTTTACTGTCCAGCTAAAATCTAGCGTTTGATATGTTGCAGGTCTTAATGAGCAGACGATTGGCAATTTCGCCAAAATTTTAAGTTTCTATGTTTAAATTATGTTTAAAAATCTGATTGTTTTTATAATGAAGTTTTGTGCTAATTTAATGTCCATAGCTGTATGTATGTATCAGTGGAGTGAATATTTCTCTGGCCACTCCACTCCACTCCACTCCACCCCCCACTTTCATTCATATTTTAAATTTGTTTTTATGATTATTGTCATCATCCTCATAATCGTTGTTTTCGTACTCATCCTTTAGAGTCATTGGTTGTATCTTCACAAATACCCTCATCAGCTCGTTCCACTTTGGATTCCTAATCAGTGAAATGCGTTTTGCGTTGTCAGTTGAATTGATTTCACTTTTTTTTTTCATTTCATTTCATTTCGTTTCGTTTTGTTTTTCACTGATTCTGATTCAAATTCTATTAATTTCTATGTATTTTTGCTTTGCATGTCTGTCTGCCATCCAAGCAGTTAGCGTAACATCATGCCACCATGCCAGCCTGCCTGCTTGCCTGCCTGCTTGCCTGCTTGGCTCGTCGCATATAATTAAATCAGTGTTCAGTATCTTGAACACCCTATGTTTTGTCAACTGGTCTAAATCCACACAACTACAGATATTTCGTTGGACATTGTGAGTATAATATATACACACACACACACACACACTTACCCACAACAACAGGATAGACACTTGCCAAGGAGAAGCATTTCGTTGGCGTAGTGTAGTATTATTTCCATACGACAACAACAAACAGTTGTTTGCGATTATCATTTTGACAGTTGTTTGTGCTCATTTCGATTGTTTGTTTTTTTTTTCGTTTGTCTTTGTTTCTCTTCTTTGTTTGTTGTTTTTCTATGTTTTTACTCTCTATTCAGTTGTCATCTTAGGATTAATTTTTGATTTATGCATTTTTAAAAGTTGCTTATTGTTTCAAACCATAAATTGTAATTTGTTTTTGCTGCTCCAACTCCAACTCCAACCGAGAATTTATAGAAAAACTCAAAACCGAAACCCTTTACCGAGTTCTATCATTACATCGTTCCATCGTCCTATCATCGCATTTTGTTGCTCCCATATGATTTATTTCATTTTAAATTTAGACATACTTTCTGTTATCGTTGCACAGTGTTAAAGTTGTGAAGTGTTTAAATGAATTAAGTTCGTATTTTTCTTTTTCTTTTTGTTTTTCAGTTATTTGCAAGATAATTAATTTACTATTGTGGACTTTAGGAGTAGTTTAAAGGAATTGGGTAAGGAACAGAGATCAGCAACGAGTATTCAAAACGATAAGTAGATTCGAGTCATACTTATAATTTCAGCTACTTATACGCATTCATACTTATTTTAATATCATACTCATACTACACTCAAACCTCGTTTTATGCGATTAATTCGTTTCACAAAAAATCGAATCATTCGTAAGTATTATAAGAAATTTTTCTAAATTTATGAATCTGAATGAGTAGGCGTATGAATCAAACAATGAATCGAATGTTGTGAGTTTGATGTCAACGTTGTACTCATACTCATTGCAACCTATACTTATAAATCAATGTTGTAGCGAGTACGAATGAATCAGAGTAGTTTAATTTTAATACTCTTGACTCACTCATACTCAAAATTTCATAAGTACCTATGAGTAGCGAAAATACGATTCATTGCTGATCTCTGGTAAGTAAGTACAGTTGTGTGAAATAAAATAGTAACACTGTCACATCAAATTGGCTTTTTGTGATTGTATTTTCCTTCTGGCAGGAAATCAAGTATTATGTAGGCATTATGAACGCCTAAATCTACAACATAGCGATACGATAGAGTACATAGTAGAGATGTCTACCAGAGATCAGCAATAAGTATTCAAAAAGATGAGTAAAATCGAATCATACTCATAATTTCTAAAACTTATACGCATTCATACTTATATTAATATCAGGGAACCCCTTTACTCATAGTCAAAGTTTAAAGTACCTAGCAACACGTATGATGTTGTTGATTGCGATTCTCCATAACTCAACATATCACAAGAATCACAAAATAAATATGATTCGCATACGAACACTAAAATACTCACTAAAATGTTGTGTATTTACTCTGCTTGCTGCTCTGTCTTTTTTGCTTATGTGTCTTTTTCCTTTCTTTGTAAATGCAACACCAACTAAGACTATAAATTTTGATAAAGGATTGGAATATTTTTCTAAAGTTATGAATATAAATGAGTAGGCTTATGAATCAAATATATTTCGAATGGTATGAGTTTGATGTTAACGTTGTATGCATACTCATTGCAACCTGTACTTATGAATCAACGTTGTAGTGAGTACGAATGAATGAGAGTACATAGTTAAATTTCTATAGTGTTCACTCAATTATATTCAAAATTTCATGAGTGCTTATGAGTAGCGAAAAAACGATTCATTACTGATCTGCATTAGTGACCTTCATGCACACTTTAAGTCATAATAGTCAATCATCAATATCTGCTCGCACCTACCTACATACATACATAATTGGTTATTACCAACCCTTTAGTCAGGATTACAACCTAGTTTCTCGCACCACCTACAGTTTAAAGTCAACTACAAACGACAGATTTTTGAAAAACTTTTTTCTGGCGGTTTTATTTCACTCTCAGAGTTTTTGCTAGAAATTTGCTGAGAGGATGTCGGTGAAGAAATATTTTTTTTTTTTTCATATTTCGTTTAGCTAAAGATGTCTGTCTTGGGGTTTGTACCAAGGCCTACGGCAACTACAATTGAAAAATTGGCCACAACACAAATCAAGGTTGTCTTACGGGAGTCAATGGTACGTCCACAATTTATGGTCCAGGGGAATGAAATTAGAACTGCCAGAATGTCATTTTTGGGAGGATAAGATTGCTGGTTGTTACTTTATGAGATGGCGTAGAATTTTGCTAGAACGAGCCTCTACTGACTTTGGAACTTAAAAAGGTTCAGTTGTTGTTTTCAGCAGCTTTCAAACTGGTTTCTTTGCCACTTTGAGCCGATAATTTAATCATTTTTTCGCCGAAAATGAAGTGTCATCACTACACGTAAAAGACACACCACCAAACCATAATTGAGGACCCCACATACGGGTGATAGTGACGACTACCCCTATGGTGCTGTTAGGTACATTTACTCCTCCTCAGCGTAAAAAAAAACCAAAATTGAAGCTTTGTATTAGCCTCTCTCATTAGGGCATGCATTATTAGATGTATATACGTATGTATATACGTTAGCATTTTGCTTGCTGTTTGTCGTCATAGTCTAGTAGGTAGTGTCTTGCTTTGTTAGACGTGAGGCCATGGTTCAAAATCCATATCAGACATCTTCAACAAAAGAACATATGAAAAAATATTTTTTCGGTGACTGCCTCACAGCAGACATTTGGCAAAAACTCTGTGAGTAAAACATTTGTAATGCAAAGTTTGTCAAAAAATCTGTCGTTTGGAATAGACTTTAAACTGTAAGTCCTGCCACTTATCTACAAAATTAATACACTCAACAGAAGTGATGTAAGAAGCTAGGTCGTAATCCTCACTGAAGGCTTGTAATGACTAATTATGTGTGAATGCATGTATGTATGTATGTTAACTTGCGTTTAGTCGAGGTTTGAACCTTGGACTTACGTCTAATAAGCCAACAAAAAGTTTACCAAGCTAAAAACCCTAAATATAAGTACATTCGATGAAAACATGGCTTGTTTTCAATAATGGTAAAGTGCAGAATACTTCATCCCAGAGTACAGAACTGAATCATATTGAAAATTTATGGGCTTTTATGATAAATAATACTACCAGCAGACATCCGAAAAATCAGTTAAAAGTGGGGATAGGGAAGGAATGGCATAAAATTACAGTGGATTTATGTGAGATAGATAATATATGCCATGGAAAGATGGCTGCACAAATACACATACATACACATATTAAAGTACAGTCGAACTTCTATAAATTGAATCACCATTATCCAGAAAAAAACTTCAACTTATAGAAACTTCAACTTTGGGAATAAAATTTAAAAATTATCCAAATTAAATAAACAACAGCTATTTGTAATTTTGTAAAGGTATAATTATTTACTAAAATACTTAGTAATTTTTGATTGAATTTCTTCACATTTGCTTGAGCAAAAAGTGATTCCAATTTGTGTAGTGCTTTGTATAGGTCATCTTTTGCGTTTTCATTTGTATTCCAGAGTACATTTAAAGTCTTAAATGAATCATTTATAACTTGTGTGGACGGTAGTCTAACTGTTTCCTCAACTTCGTCCACATCGCTATCTACTATTTCTCCAGAGTGTGGTTCTGATTCGATGACATATTCAGTCAATAATATCTTCATCAGTTGGAAATTCAGAAGTAATCAATTCATTATCGATGTCCAAAAAGTCTTGAACAGTACAACTTATAGATTCTACTTCATTCAGATGTAGCCAGACTTTATAGTTATCTTTTAAAACATTATCGTTGTCGTTAAAATCATTTAATAATACCAAAGATATGTTATCTTCTCCCTCCCACACTGAATGCTGTCTAAATCCAGACTTTGTAAAGCAGTTTGAAATTGTCTGGCTAGTGGCATCAACATCGCAAGCTCTTGATAAGTTGTGAATGTATTCCAGCACATTACTATCGTGTTTATAATTTCCTTTAATTCGAACTACGTATCGCTCCTTTATTGCAATATATGTAGGCATATCTCAAAAAAACTTGAACTTTGCAAAATGCGATTTAAATTTTCAAGACATAAGTCCTATGATCTAATTGCCGCAAACACTTTTTGCTATAACTTCGGTTCAGCAAGGGATATAAAACTGATTTTTTTTCAACTTGTACAGAAGGTCTAAAAGAGCAGTTTTGCTTAAGTAACTACAAATTTTTAATTTTTTGAGATATGACTATGTTGCAATAAAGGAGCGGTATGTATAAATTTCAGTGTTGGCAATTTAATGTAATTTTGCATAAAATGTTGCGATTTTTATAGCAAATTAAGTTGAAAGGAACATATATTCACTATTGGCGGCTAATTCGGTAATTTTTGCCAGGAAAACAAAATTTTTTTCGAAAAAATTCAAATTATAGAAACATTGTACTACCGTTTTTCTTCAAGTTATAGAGGAATTCATGTTATGGAAGTTCAAGTTAACACGTTCCGTGCCACGTGTACCGTTTTCGGTGCACACTAAACCTCATTTCTACGCCAAGCTGAATTTTCGAATTTAAAATGGTTATATCCAAAATTTAATTATTGGTAGCACTGTTTTAGGTAACGTAATGATATTTAGAGCAATTTTTGAGTCATGTACTGATAACGGTACATGTGGCGTGGTAATTAGTTATCAGAGCACTTTTGAGCTTTTAATGAGTACGGGAGTTGTAAATGCATCGATTTTGTATAATACAAACCCAACTGTTCAATTTCATATTTACAATGTAGAAAGCTACTGATTTCATATAGTATATTTTCTGAAGAAGATGACCATGTCCCACCTTCTAGAAAACGCCATAAATTACAAAAAGGTAATGGCAGACCAGGAAAAAGGAACCACTGCAAAACAGGCTATGCAGAAAGTGTGAAAAATTATAGTAGTGTAATCAAACTTAAGTAAAACATATATTCTCTTTAGTACATCACCCTTATGTCTCTTATTCTAAGTGAAATAAATTTAATTTTTTATTGTTATTTTGTGCATTTCGTCGTTTAGATATTAATAACTTTGAAAATAATATACATTTTATCAAAAACAAAAAAAAAAACATGTATTTATAGCAATTTATAAAAGTAGTTATCGTGTACCGAAAATGGTACACGTGGCCTAGAAATGACACCTTCGCATAAACAGCTTGGCACGGAACGTGTTAAAGAAGTAAAACCTAATAGAATTTCTCTCCAAGATGCTGTTGCCACGAGATGTGCTTCAACTTACAGAAAATTCAAGTAATAGAAGTTCAAATTAGAGAAGTTCGACTGTATTAATTACAGCAACACTTTAATTTTGAACATACATACATATCGCTCAATTAAACCTATGTATGTATTGTGTAAACATTTTAATTAAGTTCCTTCAAATCTCTGAAAAATATAGAAACTTTCATGAAGTTTCTACTCCACACCATTGCAAGGACCTCCCCATGCTAGCAATGACAGTTATAATGTCATGGAAGACATTTAAATAATTTCTATTGTTGTTTATCAACTTATAAATTAAGTTCTAAACGCTTTAACGCCTCTCGCTCTCTCTCTCTCTCTCTCTGTCTCTTTAATCACATAAGTATATGTATGTATAGATAGTGCGCATATTTAAACATAGTATGTGCATGCATACATACATACATATCTGTGTGTGTATGTATATATTTACTAAAATATTGTTCACATACATAAATACATACCAACATACATACATACATACATCTGTTAATGTGACATTGTTTGGCCGAAAGTGTTTCGTAAATTGAATTGAAAACGTGCTGAAGCGTTAAACGGTTTGTCAACTCCTGTCAATCTAAGGACATATGAAAATTAGTAACCTCAGCAAGATGTCTAAAGTTGTTAGTTAGTTTTTGTGCAAATGAACGTGATTGAAATAATTTAATGGTATCGTAGATAATATTAGAATTGGAATTAAATTGAATACGCATACATACATACATACCCATACATGAGATAAAAGGACCTTAAAGGTGTACCATTATCTGGCAATGGCGTATGCATGATAATTTTCAAAAGTAAATATTTTCACAATCATAATGATTAGTTGTGAAATAGATACACAAAGAAATTCATTCGCAGTTGTATTCAAAGTAAAAGCTGTAATACATACAGTCAAAGAAAAAAGTCTACATACATCCGCTACTTTTTATCAAATTAAAAAAGATTTTATTGATTTGTTTAAGGCATTTACTACAAGAACGTAATGAAAAGTAAAACGAATACGAAAAAAAATATACAATAGAAATTACAGTAGGACCTTGATTATCCGTGATTCGATTATCCGGCAACATCAATTATCCGGGATGGAAAAAGAAAATTTTTTGCATCGACTTAATTTTATTTTGGATCGACTTAAATTTTTCTGCATCGTTGAACCGTGATTACCTCTATTACCCGTGATTATAAGCAAACATTTTTTTCTATTATTTTGGACAAACAAGTGAAAAAGGGGAATTCCCTTTTTAGTATACGAAAACCTTATCTACTGTTCACTGTTTTCTGACAAAATTATTTTTTTTTGTATATTTGCAATATATAAAATCCTTGAATTATTTAGTTTTTATATAAATATGTACATATGTACATATGTATTCATTTATTAATTAATAAATATATCTATTAAAAAACTAGCCAAAATTGGTACTCAATTAACCGGGAAAATCGATTATACAGAATGCTTCCGGTCCCGACCATCACGGAAAATCGAGGTCCCACTGTATTTAAAAAAAAAATAAAAATTACCCGTTGTATATAGACTTTTTTCTTTGACTGTACATCTATATGCTGGGGTTTAATGACCTTGTCAATTAATCGAACACAGTAAATAAATTAAATTCCAAGTTAAAATAATTGATTATTTATACACAGTTAGCTTAGCTTATTAGAGTTGCATTTGCTACAGAGAATTCTGAAGCCGGCCTAGACGAATAGATTGTGTGTTGGCGTATTAGACGAGCACCCATGGTTCAAGCCACGAAATATGATAAAAAGTATTTCTTTCAATGTCTTCCTCTCTCAGCAGTCTGTTCTGTTAAAAACTCTGAGAGTAAAATAAAATTGTCATGAAAAGTTTCTTAAATCAGTGGTTTGGAGATGACATTGAACGGCAGATTCCCCCACTCACAGCTAAAATTAACACACAGAACATGGTTGGTGGGAGAAGCTAGATTGTAATCCTGACTAAAGCTTAATAATGATCAATTAAGTAAGCTGTACAGAGACTACAGGCGCCGAAGCCTAGTACAGTATTCCCTCGATTTACGTCGTCTCGATTTACGTTGTTTCGATTAACGTCGTCAAAAATTTTATTCCCTTCAACTTCGATTGGCGTCGTCATTCGATTTACGTCGCCTCTGTTGTTTATAAACAAAATCAGGGGAATTCCCTCTTTAAAAAAAATTCAATGCATAAAATAAAAATTGAATTATTTTAGTTTCTTTTTTGTAAAATGTACATAAATAAATGCATCTGATAGTATGAGTTATTTGAAATTCGATTTACGTCGTTTCGATTTACGTCACCTTTTTCCGGAACATTCTACGACGTAAATCGAGGGAATACTGTAGGTAGATTGTTGGCTTATTACACGTGAGGCCACGGTTCTAATCCCTTGTCAGACATTCGAAACAAAACGAAAATATGAAAAAATATTTCTTTGGCGACCGTCTCTCAGCAGATTTTTGGCAAAAACTCTGGGAGTAAATAAAATTGCCATGAAAAGAATCTCAAAAAATCTGAAAAATTCAGAGTAGACTTTAAACTGTAGGTTCCGCCACTCGTGAATAAAATTAACACATACATAGACCACAGGTGGCGTGAGAGGCTAGGTTGTAATCCTAATTTAAGGGTTATAATGACCACCTATATACATACATATATGTATGTATGTATGTACAGAAAATCAATCGAGAGCCACTACCACTCCACTATTAATCCTAATACATATTACAGTATTCCCTCGATTTACGTCGTAGAATGTTCCGGAAAAAGGCGACGTAAATCGAATGACAACGCAAATCGAAATTGAAGGGAACAAAATTTTTGACGACGTTAATCGAAACAACGTAAATCGAGACGACGTAAATCGAGGGAATACTGTACAGAACTTTCTGTAAGTCTGTTTTTTTGTTTGTTTGTTGGTTTGTTTGTTAGCCAATCACGCCTGAACGCCTGAACCGATTTTCTTGAAATTTGGGATATAGATCGAGCTTTTGTCGGTGCAGGTTATAGGCTATAAATCTTTTCAAAATTTTGACCAAAAGGGCAGAAAAATGGGACAAAGGGAGGAAAAATGGGCAAAAATTAGTACTTTATGCATAAATGCTGTATTTTATCTGTTTTATAGGTAATTTTTTACGATTTAGCTTGGTTAAGTTTCCCAAATAGCTATTGGAGGTGTTCCGTTTCTAAAGTTGAACCAAAAGGGGTCCAAAAAGGGGGAAAGGGGCCAAAAACGGGCAAATTGAGTGCATTGCCAATCACGCCTGAACGCCTGGACCGATTTTCTTGAAATTTGGGATATTGATCGAGCTTTTGTCGGTGCAGGTTATAGGCAATAAATCTTTTCAAAATTTTGACCCAAAGAGCAATAAAATTGGACAAGGGGAGAAAAAATGGGCAAAAATTAGTACTTTTATGCATAAATGCTGTATTTTATCGGCTAAGTTTCCCAAATAGCTATTGGAGGTATTCCGTTTATAAAGTTGGAACAAAAGGGGTCCAAAAAGCAGGAAAGGGGCGAAAAACGGGCAAATTGAGTGCATTTATATTTAGGACTTAGAGTATTCAAAAAACTGGGTTGTTTGTTAAACCGGTTTCCGAATAATTTGAAAAATTGCATTTTTTTTAAGAAACCGGTTTCAAAACCGGTTTCGATTATTTTTAATGCAAAAATGACCCAATAATAATTTTTTTTTTAAATTTAACCTCTTCACGCCCTTGGCCACATATGTGGACATTTAATTTTTTATAATTATAATTGTAATAATAATAAAAACAACAAAAACTTGATAATAACTTATTGACTACCAAATCCTCTAACAAGAGAAGTAAAAATTTTACCGTTTGTCTTCTTCACTGATGATATTATTTCCGGTGCATAGTTGGATACTTAAAAAAAATGTGAAATAATTCTTTGGCAATCTGTTTTATTGGTTGTATCAAGAAATCGTTAATATTTGAAAAAAAATAATATCAGATTTATCTTCTTCTTCTTTAATATATAAAAATTAATGCCACTTTTCGTTGTCATTTTATAACTCAAGAACGGGCTCATCTATCCAAGCCAAATGTTTAGGCTTTGTTCGGACTATTTAGTAGATGGTTTATGTGAAGTTTGCCACTCCCACTTTTACGCCCACATTTTCTATTTATCTAAAATCAGAAAACGGCTCCATCGATTTGACTAATTTTTCTTTCAAATGTTTGTATTTATCCATTTAAAGTTTTCATTAAGAGAAAATTTTACCCCGCCCACTTTTGCGCCCACTTTTTTTGATTTACCTAAAAAATCTTCTTATCTTATCTTATATATACATAAAAATGAATGTATGTTTGTATGTACCTTATAGAATCGTAAACTATGCATTTGAACATGTTATGATCTTTAGCAAAGTTGTTGCGCATGAGCCGGGGAAGGTTTCTAGGTTGGTATGACCAATTTCCGACAGGTGGCGCCACTGAAAATTAATAAAAATGAATTAAATCGTAAACTGTGTATTTGATCAATTCATGATCTTTAGCAAAGTTGTTGCGCATGAGCCGACGAAGGTTTCTAAGTTGGTATGACCGATTTTCGACAGGTGGAGCCACTGAAAATTACTAAAAATGAATTAAATCGTAAACTGTGCATTTGATTATGTTATGATCTTTAGCAAAGTTATTGCGCATGAGCCGACGAAGGCTTATAAGTTGGTGTGACCAATTTCCGACAGGTGGCACCACTGAAAATTAATAAAAATGAATTAAATCGTAAACTGTGTATTTGATCATTTCATGATCTTTAGCAAAGTTGTTGCGCATGAGCCGACGAAGGTTTCTAAGTTGGTATGACCGATTTTCGACAGGTGGAGCCACTGAAAATTACTAAAAATGAATTAAATCGTAAACTGTGCATTTGATTATGTTATGATCTTTAGCAAATTTGTTGCGCATGAGCCGACGAAGGCTTATAAGTTGGTATGACCAATTTCCGACAGGTGGCGCCACTGAGAATTACTAAAAATTAATTAAATCGTAAACAGTGTATTTGATCATTTCATGATCTTTAGCAAAGTTGTTGCGCATGAGCCGACGAAGGCTTATAAGTTGGTATTACCAATTTCCGACAGCACTTCAATAAATGTTCATAATTGAAAATCTCTACACTTCTAAAGTTTATGTCACTTTTTTTTTAAATGAACAAAATCAATAAAATGATTCAAATTTGTTTTAGTTGGAGGCGTAGCAACGCGCGCAGGGTACAGCTAGTTTAATATAATAAGTTTTACCATCACTACCTAAAAAATCTAACAGCTGCACTAAATTTAATCCTGGAATCAGACTGGACGGTATAATACTGGGTTCAGACATGCACCTTTATTGCGTAAATCGCAATAAACGGCTTTATTGATCTCAATATTTCATATAAAATGTCAATTAATTATTCCTCAATAAATTCATAAATTGTTATAATATTGACAAAAACTTTAAATACAACACTGTCATAAGTACGTTCAGTGAGCAGATTACATTTTTCCGAAAGCTTTCTATTAATATTTGACAACTCAAATGTAAACAACGATAAACAAAAAATGGAAAGTCAGCAGAAAGGTTTGTATTTTATTTTGAGTTTCATTTTCCTCTAACAGTGCCATAAGCAAAAGCTTTCTTTTCTGAAAGCTATCCAGTATTATCAAATTTTTCATTCTCATCCTTCTGAGAAAAGCCACTTTGGAGTCAAAAGTAGTCCCTATTAACCGCAACAGCTCGGCGTTTCGGTTAATCATTAGCAATACCTTTTTAAAAGTTAAATTGTTTTCCATTTTTTCAAAAAAATTTTTGGCACTAATTTTCGCGATTAAATTAAAAGCAATGTTGTTGAAGCAATCAGCTGTTTTGTTTACCAGCTGTTAAATAAATTTTCGTATATTATATGTCTGAACGCTAAAAATATTGTTCTCAATAAACCGAATATTGATTTAATAAAAGTGCATGTCTGAACATAGTATAAGTCATTATCCTAAATACAAGGAACTGAAAAATCCGCCCAGATGTCACGACAAAAATTGTGTAAGACGAACTATCTACATTTATGAGAAATGTTAAGAACATACATAAATATATGCCTGATATGCCCGGAATGTATGAAAGCATTTCACACATATATTACCATTAACGCTCAGTGGCCACAAATGTGAACGTTATCCCTTTTTGTGAATTTTCATTTTTTTTTTTTTGCTTTTTGAATTCCTATTAAAATAAAGTTAATTAATTTAAAAAGAAAACAAAATTTAATCATTTTTTTTTGTCACCATAAAAAAATTGTCCCTGAAGAGGTTAAAGAAAAAATCATTGTTTTTTTTTAATTTAAAAACATTTTTCATTTTTTAAACTAATCCAAACTACATAACCCGCGCAACGCCGGGTACAATCTGCTAGTCAAATTGTAAAAAGAAAAACAGACAAAATTGAATGCCTAATAATGGAACACCCTGAATATTTGAACCGGCAGTAGAATTATGGTGTATTTAAACCATCGTTTACCATTTCATAGCACAATTGTGCGGAGAGAACTCACACGCATTCATGATTTAGTTGTCGATCAGACTGCGACAAGAACACATGTGCGGCGGATGCTTTACCATTTTTTTCAGAATGACACTCAAAAAATATTGTATGTTAAAAGATTCTTTTGATAATATTCAATGCCTTATATATTTTGTCGCATAGTATAATTTTTTTAAATGCTTGCTTTTTCCCCATTAATAAAAAATGGTTTATTATTTTTTCTACTTTTATTTATCTAAAAACATGGTCTAATTTTTAAGCCAAAGATGGATACCTATACGATCTTTTAATAAAAACTGGATTTTTTTATTTTATTTTTATTTATCTAAAATTATTAAGCCAAAGATAGATAGCTTTACATATGTAAGTTGATAAAATGAAAATAAAATAACGTATATTACAAACACTTTTCTATGGCTGTAAATAAATCAATTCTCTCAATTTATTTTCTCTTACTCACTAATACATAACCAAAAAATTTTTGGTAAACCCTGATTTAAACTCTGCTGTGGCAAACAATTGCAATTAGTAAATACTCAAACCAGTAATATGTGTATTCAACACAGGCAGCATGGATAAAAACCAATTTTATTGTAGAGTTTGTAGGTGTACGCAAAAATATGACTACCACTTCGGAAATAATTTAGTCCGTTGAAACAAAGGCGTTTAAATTAAATTCAAATTATTTTTATTTGCTGTTAAAATTTTTTTATTTAATTGATATTTTCTAATTACTCAACTAATTTTTTACGGTCTTAGAAAAATTAATGGAAAATATTTTCAAAATAAAAATTTATTTTTTGAATTGATAAAGAATATGGCATTTATTACAACCTAAAGGATTTTAATGTCCTTTTTAAAACTTAGGTTCTAATAGAGAAATAATAATTTATTGCGGGATAAGAGAGAGAGTAAAATCCATTTGCGCACCATAAAATGCTCTCCATTGAAGTTTATCGACAAAAACTTTCTGTTTCTTCTACTCTCGGATTTTATTCATCCCGGGATTGTTTACACATTACTTTAGTGGTTCAAATAGGAACTCAGCAAAACGCCAGTGAAAGTAGGATTCTTTAACAGTATTCCGCCACATTGTACTGGCCCTCATAATATCTGCGAATTTATTGAGTAGAATAATTGGTACTCCAAGTTTTCATACCAACGAAGGCGTTAAAGAGAATTAGTGCCTGGGATCATACATACACATACAATACATGCATACATATATTATTTAATATTACAATCCTTTAGTCAGGGTTGCGACCTAGCTTCTCACACCACCTACAGTGAGCGTCATAAGTGAGTCAACACCCACTATAATTTTTTAGAGATAGTTTTGTTCTTAAGTATAAAAAAATTCCTTTATCATGAATTGTTGTTTTTGTTTCAACATTTTATAAGTAATAAATAAACGTTTTTATTTTTCGAAATTTATTCGACTATTCTAATTTACTTTTCTCGCTATCCTAAGAAAATGAATTATTTCAGTGGTGTTTACTCTTTTACACTTTTGGCGCTCACTGTATGTGTATCAATTTGTATCACGTGCGGCGAGACCTAATGTTTAACAGTGAATCCAAATAACAGATTTGAGAAACTTTTTCTCGGCATTTAGTTTACTCTCAGAGCTTTTACTGATGAGCTATACTTCGTACTTCTTTTTTCCAAGATATCAGAGCTGAGCGTGCAACTCTCGAGCTCTTGTCTAGTAAGCCAATACACTACTTACTAAACGGCAGTAAAGGCATTAGCATTAAAAAAGACGGCAACATTCCCATCTTCAAATAGGCAATTTTAATTTACCGTTTTACCGTGGACTGAAGATTCTAGGATCTGTTGATTGGTCTCCTTAAAGTATAAGGTCCCTGATTTGAATTTAGCCAATAGCCGCAAGGTCTCATGTACAAAATTAACACACACTACATCAGAAGTGTGACAAGCTAGGTCATAATCTTGAGCAAAGGGTTATAATGACCAATTATATATGTATGTATCAGAGATCAGCAATGAATCGTATTTTCGCTACTCATAGGTACTTATAAAATTTTGAGTATGAGTGAGTCAAGAGTATTAAAATTCAACTAGTCTGATTCATTCGTACCCGCTACAACATTGATTTATAAGTATAGGTTGCAATGAGTATGAGTACAACGTTGACATCAAACTCACAACATTCGATTCATTGTTTGATTCATACGCCTACTCATTCAGATTCATAAATTTAGAAAAATACTTATAATACTTACGAATGACTTACTTACTGACTCGAATCATTCATCAAAATTTACAGTAGTAGTTATTGTTGCATTTACAAAAGAAGAGAAAAGAAAAGACAAAGACAGCAAGCAAAGCACACACACAACCTTCTAGCGAGTACATTGTGGTGTTCGTACTCGAATCATACTTATTTTGTGCTTCGTGTATATGTTGAATCATGGAGAGTCGAAATCAACAACATCGTGCGTATTGTTAAGTATGAGTACGATGAGTATTTCTAACTTTGAGTATGAGTAGTATGAGTATGATATTAAAATAAGTATGAATGCTTATAAGTATCAGAAATTATGAGTATGATTCGATTCTACTCACAATTTTGAATACTCGTTGCTGATCTCTGGTATGTATGTATGTAATAGCCGCAAGTTAGCATCACTCTTAATTTAGGTACAGCATTGTGGCGGTAATTTTTCAACATTGGTGCTTGGTTCCAATCAGAGATCAGAAATGAATCGTTTTTTCTCCACTCATAAAATTTTGAATATAAGTGAGACAACAATATTTAAATTTAATTATGTACTCACTACAACGTTGATTCATAAGTACAGGTTGCAATGAGTATGCGTACAACGTTGACATCAAACTCATACCATTCGAAATATGTTTGATTCAGAAGCCTACTCATTTGGATTCATAACTTTAGAATAAATATTCATAAATGGATTCGAGTCACTCGAATCATTCATCAAAGTTTACAGTCTTAGTTGTTGTTGCATTTACAATATAAGCAAAAAAGACAGACAGAGCAGTAAGCAAAGCAAACACACAACCTTCTAAAGGGTGATTTTTTAGCTATTATCTTTTTGGCAACACTGGTTTAAACAGCTCACGCACGTTTCGTGTTTTGTTTCAATGTCAAACATCTTCAGTTTGGTCTATAATTTAACCATGAATCGTCTTACAAACGAACAACGCTTGCAAATCATTGAATTTTATTATCAAAATGCATGCTCTGTTAAGAAAGTTCATCGCGCGATTCTTCCATTTTATGGTCAGTTTAATCGACCCACTGAAACGGCTATTCGGGCTATTGTGACTAAACTTTTTTTTGCCCAAAATGCAAGAGCTTGACTTGCATGACATGTGGTTTCAACAAGACAGTGCCATATGCCACACAGCACGCGAAACAAGGGACTTATTGAGAGGCGAGTTCGGTGAACATTTTATTTCACGTTCGGGACCGGTCAATTGGCCGCCTAGATCGTGCGATTTAACGCCTTTAGACTATTTTTTGTGGGGCTATGTTAAAACTCATGTCTATACAGACAAGCCCGCTTCAATTGACGCATTGGAAGACAACATTGAAGCATTTATTCGTGATATACCGGCCGAAATGTTGGAAAGAGTATGCCAAAATTGGACTAAACGGATGGACCATTTGAGGCGCAGTCGCGGTCAACATTTGCATGAAATAATCTTCAAACATTAAATTATATGGACCGTACTATCGATTCAATTAGAGATTTCATGCATTTTTCTGAATTTTGTGTTTTTTTTTTTGAAAAATTTTCCTATAGCTCTTAAAAAATCACCCCTTAGTAAGTATTTTAATGTTCGTACGCGACTCATACTTATTTTGTGATTCTTGTAAATGGTGAGATATAGAGAGTCGAAATCAACAAAATCATACGTGTTGTCAAGTGTGAATATGGTGAGGAGTTCTTCAAACTTTGAATATGTGTAGAGGGGTTCCATGATATTAAAATAAGTATGAATGCGTATAAGTATCAGAAATTATGACTATGATTCGATTTTAATTATCTTTTTGAATACACATTGCTGATCTCTGTTACATACTTACACGAATATTATAAAATTTAAATGCAAAAAAAAAAAAGAATAAATCGTCATGAATATATGATTCTAGAATAAATCCGATGATTTTTTTTATTATTATTTTTTTTATAGAATCTATTTTGACAATATATATACAATATTTTGATTACTGTTCGATATACGACATTGGATAAAACTACTTAAATTATTTGTGTAATATTTTTGTATATATCAACTCTATATTGTATTAGTTATTTACTATGCAATAAAAGTAATAAAAAAAAATTAAATAAAAATAGAATACAATAATAATAATAGTAATAATAATTATAATCATAATAATAATAATAATGATAACGATATACATACATTTGTTATGTACAAAAATTAAATCTAAATATCTATAAAAGTAAATACATACAACAACAATAAGTAATTGTAAGAGTAATTATAGATACAGAATTGTAAATATCAACTGAATCAAAACTGGCATTAAAGAACGTAACTAAAATAGCTAAACTGACAAAGTTCACTTAAGTATTAAAGTTGGGGAAAGTCCAAGTTCCACATAAATGTGGCACAAATAAATGCGTATTTCGTATTTAATTTTGAATTTTTAAAAACAAAAAGGAAAAATAAAAACGTACCGATCGAACGATTATATTCCTGAGTCAAATGAAATCCCAATATCATATCATAACTATTGTTTTTGAACATACCCGTGTATATTTGTATGTACATACCCTGCAGTCAGACTGGGTCCATATGTCTTTTTGTCAACAGCACTAGTTCAGATGTCTCCAATCTTCTATTTCTGTGTCAATATAAAAAATACAGAGACAAAAGATGTGGTGTATATCATGGTATAAGAAATATAGAAGGTAGTTTCAATCAAAATTTTTTTTATAAAATAAGGTTTTTTGAAGTTTTATTTTCTCATAAACTATATATATAGCGTTGCCACATTTATAATTTTGTTGTATATTCCCAATAAATTATTTATGACAAATGTGTAATTTGGGCTAGTATTTAAATTTCCATTAATTTTTAAAAAAATTGAGTTGAAATGTTCCAAAAGTTTTAAAAAATCGGTATTAGGCTTATGTAAACAAAATATTTTTCAATTGAATTGAATTTATTATTTTCATATGACTTCAAAGAAAATGTGGGAAATTTAAAATTAATATGGTAGCATTATTTTAACGAAAACGTCATAATCCTTAAGCATGTCAGATAGTGAATTTTAAAAAATAAAGAGAGAATGAAACTACCTTCTATATTTCTTATACCATGGTGTATATCTAGTGACATTGTCAACAAACAAACAACTAATTGTACACCGTACAATGTCTCTGCTGTTGACATTTAAATGTCATAATAAAAAACAAATTTAAAAATTTTTTTAAAAACATAATTATTATTTTTACCCATAAAAAAGTAAAAAATTCTAAGTTTTCTAAATATTATAAAGCCGGAAAAACTTTTATGCGTTTTAAAAGATGAAGGCCTGGAGGTTCCACTTTCTGCAGAAACTTTATTGGACCAAAACAAAAAAAATTGTGGTTAGAAACGTTTCACCTGGAAGCTATTGTCCACATGGGGATAGAAACGCAATTTAGAAAAATTTGAAGTATTCTGCAAAATTATGATGATTTGGAGCTTGATATAAACATTGATGGAATTCCACTTTTTAAAAGTTCTCGAATTCAGTTGTGGCCAATTCTCTGCAGGATCACAAAGGGCTTAGCCTGCCCTGAAGAAATGTGCTAAATTTTTTGTTAATTCGTTTATTAGTTATCTAAATTTTTTTTGTTAAATAAACGTATTATTCAAACAATAGTACATATGTATATGATCTAATTTATTTGTTTTGGTACCGCCTTAAAGGCTCTAACATTAAAAAAAAAAAAGTAAAAAAAAAACTAGTGACAATGTCGCTAGCATGACACCACCTATTTACTATTGATATTGCCTACAGGAAAGTTCCATAAGTTATTGAAATATACTAGTAAATTCCTGGTTCTAATGTCACCATATGGATCCATGAGAAGTACCTAGTCAATACCAAGTCAATAGCCATAATGTTACTAGTGGATTTTCAATGACACGGACATGTTAAATGTCTATAGCACTAAGCCTTGTACGGGGTATAATTCGACACTAGTAGTACTGTTGACAAAGTCAATAGCGATTCAGCACATTTTTAATATTGACATTTCCTGCAGGGTAGTTATAAATACGTATGTCTGTATGTATGTATGTATGTATATTTTCCCAAAAGCAATGAAATTTTTAGTAAATATTTGTTTATTTAAGAATATAAAATTATAACAACTACACTGACTGACTGACTGACTGATTGACTGGCTGGTAAACATTAAAAAGAGTAATGATAGGCTGGCTGGCTGGTTGTCTGTCTGAATACTAAACTGAAATATTGCAATCATCCTAATCATACTCTAACTGAACTACTAATTGAATTATTCATAAATATTTTGGCACTGTTTTCTAATAATATGTATGTATGTATGTATCTATGTATATGTGTGTATGTAAGTATGTATTTCTACGTTACGTTTATTGATGCCTCCTTTATGCGAGAGCATATAAAATATAACTGATCAATTACAAGAAGCTGTCGGGATCATTTAAAGCATTATCGAAGCATTCTAAGTGTTCTAAAAGAAATTCTATTTAGATTTTCATTTTGTTTTCTTTATTTTTGACTTCAATTTGTTTTGTTTCATTACTCATGATGGTAACTCACTAACTGACTATAGGTAATCAAACATTTCTATTTGATCCACTGAATCTACTGCTAATACGGTTTACATGTATGTTTGTGCATGTTTGTATGTAAGTAGGTATGTATGCATAAGCTGCATACAATTGATACGACTACAATGTTGTCTGTCTGTCTATCTGTCCTAAATCAATTTAAAACTATACTAGACCAAAATCCGTACATAGAGATGTGGGTTGATTATTTTGCGGTTTTTCAATTGTGGCTGCTGCTGTCCCATTGCTAGAGTTTGCTGCTGCTGCAGCAGCAGCGGCTGCAGCTGCCGCAGCCATATTCAATTCGACCAGCGTATCAATGCTATTTAAACTGACACCCTGTAAGATTTTTTGTGCTGCAAGCGATGTAAAATTAAACGATAAATCGGTTAAACTTGGAAAGTTAAATAAATCCTCAGCTTCGCCGTGATCTTTGGAGAGACTGAGTCGTCGATCGAGAGCATCTTTACGTATTGATTTGTCCGTTGACGTTATACAGTTGGTATCCTTTTGTGCCAAATTCGGTTCGCTGCCAATGGAAATGCTATTTTTTTGTAATATTTGCACCAGACTGCTGCCACCGCTCAATGAAGTATTCGAGTTGAGATTATCGTTTTTGGCCAAAAGCGTTGATGAATCGTAACGTAAATTGTTCAGCTCACAATTGGAATTGATGGCTTTTGGCAAAGTATCCTTGGAGTTTTTTTCATAGAACCGTAAATTTCCCACCGAACCGGATATGTCTGCCTTTGGCTTGATCAATTCGGCCACAGAGATACTTTTCTCCTCAGTGGGTGATCGTGTGGCCTGAGAGTCACAGTTCTTGAGTACATTATTCTTGTAGATTAAATGTCCTGAATTGGTGGTCACTACCGGTAAACTGAGATTTCTGTTGTTGTTCATGCATATCGAACTGTCGTTGTAAATATTTTTGGGAAACTTTGGTAATTCGTTTGCTTCAATGGTTTTGTCCTGTGCATCAGCCTCAGAGTGTCGATTGCCAACATTTTCTGTCGTTGATGTTTTATTTTCGCTGGAAATGTTTTCTGCTGCTTTTTTATTGCCTTTTTCCGATTTAGATGCCGCCGGCATATGCTGTTTCGATAAAGTTTTCCTGATGATCTCTCCCCGTTCAGTGGTCGTGGTTTCGTTGTTTATTATAAAAACGTTGGAGTTTTCGTTTAATTTGCTATTTTCGAAAGTAATCACACTGTGTGCCGGGGTATTTTGTACAACGATTTTCGTATTTGGAAGACTGTGTTGGCCATCATTGGAAGTGGTTAATTTGAGTGTGATGGAATTATTCGATGTAGAGTTTGAAATTGTTGGATTGTTTTCGACATTTTCAGAATTGGCGGAGGCATCTCTGCTATTTGTTTGATGATGTTCATCCGGCGGCAGTTGAAATGATGAGGTTGAAGTTGCATTTGTTGAGGATGATTGATTTCGCATAATCTGCTCAGCATTTCGTGCTCTGAGTACTTGATGTCTGGGCGTGCCACGCGGTGAGCCATTAAGCATAATAATGGATCTGGGCTGTATAACCGTCGAACTGGTCGAGCGCTGAGAGTCAAGACTAGAATGGCCACTTGTTCGATTGTACGATGCTTTGCCGCTATCAATACTCGACGGTCCCGAAGCATAAAGAGACGTTTTACCCGACTCTATGCTAGATGGACCACTTTGCCACATCCGATAATCGTTTCGTGTATCCTGACCTCTTCCAATCGATGTTGATGACTTCTGACTGGAGTTGACACTGCGCGATGGTGAGTGTTCTAGCAAATGTCGTGCTACAGATCCACTTTGAATGGACTTTTGGGAACTCCGGTAAGGCGTGCTAGTACGCACGGACAGTGTTGCGGATGATTGATTATTTTTAGTTGTCGTCGTGGTAGTGCAACCATTTGTGTTTGGATTTGTCGATGCTGGTATTGATTGGGTTGATCGTGGCAAGGAACTACTGCTGTACACGGGTGATCGTCGTCGTATTGGCGAACAGTCTCTTGAAGATATTAAAAATGTCGATTCACTGGACATATTGCGTCGATGTCGCCGGGGAAGCGTTAAAGAGCGTTGACTCAATTCCGAACCATCGTAAAATGTTGAATTGGATAGTGTATGTACAGTTGGCATGTCCTGTAAGAATATTGAAGAATTAATGTACCATTGATTGATTGTATCATTGATTGATTTTTTTACATGATCTTGTGTCTGTGTTCCAACACTATGAAGATGCACCGCTTTGGAATTGAACCATTCTGCTGGTGGAAATTGGCCGGAATATGTTTCTAGTTGTCGTGTCTTATTTCGTCCACTGCGACGAAAGAGACGCGATAGCAAAGATCCTTTTTCTAATAATAAATGTGAAAATGAAAATGAAAGTGAAGTTAGTTGCATGCAAAAGAATACGTATTAATTTCATTTAATTGCAGTTACTTGGTGATGAAGAATCTGTGCTTTGGTATTCCGAACTGCTACTATCCGTATTGAGGGTCTGTGCATAAGTTTTAGAGAGACTACGGGTTGAGGCACATCTTTGTAAACGTTTCGACGAACCAAACAGTCGCAAACTATGCCTTCTCTCTAGACTCCGGGGTGTTGGAAACGATGAGCTTCGACGTTTCGACGTACGTGGATATAAGATTTTATCATTTGAATTGCCTAGAAAACAAAATATTAAAAAACCGAAAAGAGTTCAGTTATTATAGAATGTAGGATGGATAGAAAAAGCGAACTGATTCGAACATACCACCGCATATTACATCGGCCAAATTCGTTTGTATGCATTGATGCGTCAAGTCTCCATCACGTTCTGTGGAAATTTCACCGTATAACGAATGCAATGCTTCGGCATTAGTCATCAGTATTGTACGAGGTTCCTGAGGAATATCAGCTGATTCATCTAAATCCATATAACCGTTATGATGACTACGTGGACGTGAACGACTCCGACGTCGCCTGCAATTGTAAAACAATACAGCGTTAATAGATAACAAAAATAATAATTGAATTGTGTGTGTGCGTGTGTACATACTCAGGCGTTAGGATGAAATAACCCTTAGCGGTCTGATAGATTTTTTGTTCCTGCATTAGCTGAGCCAACGAATCGTAAATGACTTCGATTGAGGGAGCAGTCATATGAGGAAAGCGTATCTCAATTTTGGTGCGTATATTTTCAATTGTTGCTGAATGACCTTCTGCTGTCAGGTCCATAATCACATCACAGAGTGCTTCAGGTAATGGCGTAAACTGGCCTTGCATAATCGGCGTCACAATGCAATCGTCAATGTCACCTTTTTAGGCACAAATTGAAACAAACAAAATGAAATGAAATCCAAATACAACTACAAATTCAAGTACATAATATTGTGTATATTTATTTCTTTATATATATATATCTATATATATAGTATATAAGTAGCTATATATATTTGTATGTTTACATTATAAAAGGATCATGGAACGGCTGTACAATAAAACAGCTTTACATAGAAAATTATAAAAAAAAAAAAAAAAAAAAATTAAAAATAAAATTGCACTTCTCGGGTAAATATTGGTGCTCATTTATGTAATTTAGAACGAAAGATTTTCTTTAACTGAATCTTCTAACAAATTCTTCGTGGACGATACGGTCTATTTGGCCTTACTCTCATTGGTGTTGTTGCACGAATTGCCGCCGATAAATGGGGATTACGCTGTTGCCGCTGAGGTGACGGCGAGCATTCTCGGGGTGACATTCCACCACCAGCTCCAGATGCTAATGAAGGCGGCGAAATACCAGATAGTCCTGAACGTTGTGGACTCCTTGAACAACCAGACGCCAGAGAGGGAGGCGACGTATTCGACACATGACTTTGTGGACTCCTTGTTCGTGAAGCGCCAGGAGATGGCAACGCACGTGCGCCTGCGCCTGATGCTAACACGGGCGGTGATATTCTGGACATGCCAAGAGCATCTGTAGGTGAGCAAGCTGGTGGCAAACTGAAAGTTCGTGAAGAAGCCGTTACTTTGCCCGAGACAGCATCAAAGCTTTCTACTGATATACTGTTGGCCGTTTCCTCTGAACCACATGGGCCATACGTAATGGCATAATCTGTATAATTACGGAATGTTGAATTTCTGTTATCTTGGTCGCCGATAAAATTCATTGGTTGAGGTGCCCATGCCCCGGGGGAATTAGGTGGAGGTGCGGGACATATCTGCATATTCTGTGCACCACCTGAAGCTCCTCCAGAATGCTGTGCAATTGTACGAGTCTGGTATCGCCCCGGGCTAGGTTGTGAGCCTCTTGACCTTGATGCACCAGAGCTACTACTTAGACAGGAGAAACCGTGAGAACTCCCTTCACGAGGAGTAGAGCTAGTTAGAGTAGATAAACTATAAGGACCATGTACATTACTGATATTGGGACATCGCCGGTCCGCCCCTTCATGTGGGCTTCGTATTTCGTATGGCGTTGATTCCATATAAGGACGAAACGCACTTGCATCAGCTGGCATCGGACTGGGTGGAATATTATATGTAGCGTTTCCAGCCGGTTGTACACAATAAGTATTGTCTTGCGCTACATTGTATGTGGCATTTTGTGGTACATTATATGTGGCGTTTTGTGGCGATACATTGTATGTGGCATTTTGTGGTACGTTGTATGTGGCATTTTGACCCGCTACATTGTAAGTGGCGTTTTGTGGTACAGTGTATGTGGTGTCTTGGCCCGCTACAGTGTATGTGGCGCTTTCTATCATACAATTATCTAGAGTACCGTATGGCGTAGATGTAGCGCCCGGACCACAGCCGTATGGCGTAGATGTAGCAGCCGGACCAGCGCCCGGACCACAACCATATGGCGTAGATGTAGCGGCCGGACCACAACCGTATGGCGTAGATGTAGCGGCCGGACCACAACCGTATGGCGTAGATGTAGCGGCCGGACCACAGCCGTATGGCGTAGATGTAGCGGCCGGACCACCGCTCGGGCCACAGCCGTGTGGCGTAGATGTAGCGGCCGGACCTCCCCTTGGACAAGATGGTCCGAAGTTTGGAGTTTCCTCTCCTGAACTCTCTGCAAAGTCGGTATCATCGTTGTCACAACTTTCATCGCGCGCTTGCCCGCACAGATAGGTTTCAATGTCTTGTGCAGCATTACACAAAAGTTCTAGCAAATCCAAACCACCCTTTAAACGATCCTTTTCATTACCCTCCAGTAGTTTCTGTTTCATTTTGCTCAGTCTTTCCGAACGTTCAGCTTGCTTGTCACGCGGCGGCTGACTATTCTCACCGTAAATGACATTTTCCAATAGGGCATCCAGTTCTCCTTTGGTCAGAGAGAACAACTGAGATGGTGTCACTTTGAGTTTATTGGCCCAGAATATAATTTCCCTTTTAGTTACATCAGACAGTTCGTCGTCCTGAAGGGGATTAGATGCTAATTTCGGCGGTAAAGACATCACTTGCAATTTTGATTTATCCAAACTTATTTATTTATTTATTTTTTTTTTTTGTATTTTATTTTCAAAACTGTTTTTATTCAGTTGATTTAGATTTTCTGTATTTTATTTATTTTTTATTTTATTTTATTTAGAAAAAAAACTAAAAATTTTTTTTGACAAAACCCAAAAAACTAACTTAAAAAACTTAAATTGCTTATAAAATTCCTTGAGCAGGTAATATTTTTCATTTTTTTTTTTTCTTCTTTAAAATCTTAATGATAATGATACAGTTGTGGTGAAAATATTAGTACCACGACCAAACAACACTGGCGTAAATAAGTTGGGCTTAACGAGTATCCAAATCATCATTGACGGCGACGTATGTATTTGCTAAATTGGGAACGAACCTTCAACGATACGATCCAATCCTATACGTGAACAAACAAAATTATTGAATTATTGAGACGATACCAATCCACATGAACTCCCGGAAAAGTCACTGTTCGGTGTAGATGTTGGGTTGGCAGCATCATCGCTTCATATTTCTTTGAGAACGACGTTGGTCAATACATTACTACCGTGCGGCAATGATCTGAACACCAGATTTCAGCAGGATAACGCTCATGCCACTCTGGTTATTTTACACGTGTGATTTGAGGGCATGGTTATCTCACGTGAAGATAATGTAAACTCAGATCGAAATTGTGCGTTTCGATCCTGTTCGACTTTTGTTTTGAGAGGTTTCTTAAGTCGCAGGTGTATGCGAATAAGCTACAAGCCACAGCGATCCACAAAGCCAACATAACTAATGCCAGAGTCATGACAAAATTGCACAATTCGAATGTGCTCTACTTAGAGAAACTGTGGCGGAGATTTGAAGGAGGTTATGTTCAACAAAAAATGTCGCACTACTCGCCCTCACTTCGTTTTATTAATAACTAGCTGTACCCTGCGCGCGTTGCTACGCCTCCAACTGAAACAAATTTCAATCATTTTATTGATTTTGTTCATTTAAAAAAAAAAAATGTACATAAACTTTAAAAATGTAGAGGTTTTCGATTATGAACATTTATTGAAGTGCTGTCGGAAATTGGTAATACCAACTTATAAGCCTTCGTCGGCTAATGCGCAATAACTTTGCTAAAGATCATAACATAATCAAATGCACAGTTTATGATTTAATTAATTTTTAGTCATTTTCAGTGGCTCCACCTGTCGGAAATTGGTCATGGCAACTTAGAAACCTTCCCCGGCTCATGCGCAACAACTTTGCTAAAGGTCATAACATAATCAAATGCACAGTTTACGATTTAATTCATTTATAGTAATTCTCAGTGGCGCCACCTGTCGGAAATTTTTCATACCAACTTATAAGCCTTCGTCGACTCATGCGCAACAACTTTGCTAAAGATCATAACATAATCAAATGCACAGTTTACGATTTAATTCATTTATAGTAATTCTCAGTGGAGCCACCTGTCGGAAATTTTTCATACCAACTTATAAGCCTTCGTCGACTCATGCGCAACAACTTTGCTAAAGATCATAACATAATCACAGTTTACGATTTAATTCATTTTTAGTAATTTTCAGTGGCTCCACCTGTCGAAAATTGGTCATACCAACTTATAAGCCTTCGTCGACTCATGCGCAACAACTTTGCTAAAGATCATAACATAATCAAATGCAGAGTTTACGATTTAATTCATTTATAGTAATTCTCAGTGGCGCCACCTGTCGGAAATTGGTCATACCAACTTATAAGCCTTCGTCGACTCATGCGCAACAACTTTGCTAAAGATCATAACATAATCAAATGCACAGTTTACGATTTAATTCATTTTTAGTAATTTTCAGTGGCTCCACCTGTCGAAAATTGGTCATACCAACTTAGAAACCTTCGTCGGATCATGCGCAACAACTTTGCTAAAGATCATGAAATGATCAAATATACAGTTTACGATTTAATTCATTTTTATTAATTTTCAATGGCGACACCTGTCGGAAATTGGTCATACCAACCTAGAAACCTTCCCCGGCTCATACGCAACAACTTTGCTAAAGATCATAACATGATCAAATGCATAGTTTGCGATTCTATAAGGTACATACAAACATACATTCATTTTTATATATATAGATTAAGGACAGTAATCTCTTAATTAAAGATCTCTTAATAAAGTTTGTAATTTAAATAAACAACTCATAGTCAGGAGTTTAAAAACGTTGTTAACCCTTTAACGATGGTGCACCTGTGCCTCACTTTGCAACTTTTCACCACGGACCAACTGAACATACTGTATCATCTGTGTTGCCTTTATTCGCATACAGAACTCAGACTGAGTAGTCGCTGTAGTCTAGTAGGTAGTGTGTTGGCTTATTAGACGTAAAGCCCGGGTTCGTAACCCAGGTCAGGCACCAAAACGAAGTATGAAAAAAAATATTTCTTCGGCGACTGCCTCTCAGCAGATTTCTGGCAAAAACTCGGAGAGTAAATAAAATTACCATGAAGAGCTTCTCAAGAATCTGTCATGTCCAGCCACTCATGTATAAAATTAACGCACACAACATAAGTGGCGTGAGAAGCTAGGTCGAAATCCTGACTGAAGGGTTGTAATGACCAATTATGTATGTATAAACAAATATCTCTGCCGCAGCCGCTGTAAACCGTTAGTTGATTGACGTATCTATATGACATTCACCACTGTAAATAAATAAATAATTGATGGATTTACACGACGTCAGCCACTTGGATGCACCCATTTACTGTCATATAGATATCATATCCGTTGTCAAAACAATTCCGTATTAATATCGTTATGAAAATGGAAATGATTTTACATCTTTCAACATTAAAATGATGAACAAAAGCTACAAAAACAAAAACAATGAACTTGTTTACAAGATAAACAAGTAAACAAAAATGCAACAACAAACAATGTAAACAAAATACACACACAACAATGAAACGACGATGTTTACATTTATGGAGATTTCGAGAAGGCAAAACCACGAACATTCGACTTCAAGATCATTTATCAGACTGTTTAGGTCGGCATGTAAAAGGCAAGACAAAGCAGGTAACGGGGTCAGTAAAAATTCAGTGTTGTGTGAAGAAGCGTTGCGTGTGAAGATAATAATCGTGGTTTGCAGATCTCCGTTATAAAGATCTGTCGAACAATTGTTACTGTTTACGCAAAACAGTGTAAAGAAGAATAACAAACAAAGCAATTGTTGTTGTTTACATCAAGTTGTGAACAGTGGCACACAGAACAATAAAGTATTTTAATTGAAACTAAACACAGATTTATTTTTATTTTATTTACAATCTACGAACTGATATTTTAAACGTTTTTAAAATGGTAAAGACGTAACAATATTTAAAAAATGTTTTTGAATTTCTTACCAACTGAACTGATGACATATGTAGCTGGTGGCTTGAGAACACTACGAGCATAAGCTCCTCTTACAACTTCCAAAGCACAGGGTTCTCCACTGACTAAAAGCATTCCAGGCGCAACATGTCCAGCATACTTGAGTGCCCGTGTTGCTGCTGTAAGCGGGGCGTTCCACCAACATTGTGCATTCGCCGACAAAAAATTCTAAAAAATAAACACAAGAAAGATAACATAAATATGGGAGTTGTGTTAAGATAGTAAATGGAAATTTGATGAATAGCTTTATTAGGTTAGGTTAGGTTAGGTTAGGTTAGAGGACGTGTACTTGTCAACTGTGACAAGTACAGTACCCGGAGGTCGAACTGACCCATTGTACAACGTCCTAGCTTCTCACACCACTCGTGTTGTGTGCGTTTATTTTATACATGAGTGGCGGGACCTACAGTTTAAAGTCGACTCCGAACGACAGAATTTTTTGAGAAGCTTTTCATGGCAATTTTTACTCTCAGAGTTTTTGCCAGAAATCTGCTGAGAGGAAGTCGCCGAAGAAATATTTTCATATTTTCGTTTTGATGTCTGACCTGGGATTCGAACTCGGGCCTTTCGTCTAATAAGCCAGCACACTACCTACTAGACCACGGCGACTTCAAAATTAACGATTAACAGATTATACACTCGAAGAGGGAGTTTTAGCGAGTCTTTGATCTGTCAAACAGTATTTATTATATCAGTGAAAAACCAATACAACTTTTTGCTCATATTCAAGATGGCGAATTTTGTACCAGAAAATGATTATTTGCGGAAAGATTTCATTATTTGGTTTTCATTTGAAGAAAAATGCTGTCGTGGCATATGGTGATCATGCTTTATTGGAAGCATCATGCAGGCGATGGTTTTGACGCTTCAGAGACAAGGATTTTAATGTGAGAAATGAAGAACGTGGAAGGCTACCAAAAAATTTAGACAACCACGAATCGTAAACAATTTTGGATCTGAGCAGGATTATTAAAGATTGCACATCAAACCATTTCTGACCGTTCAAAAGCTATGAAAAATTCAGATAGATGGGTTCCACTTGAAATGAATGACAGACAGATGGAAAACTGAAAAACCACTTCTGAAATTTTACTTCAAACATACGATAGAAAATCACTGTATATATGTATGTGCAGAATTCTAAACGGAGCAGATCATGGTTTAATCCGGGACAACCATCAAATTTAACTGCAAAACCAGCCGGCAGGAAAAGAATGCTGTGTGTCTGGTGGGACCAGAAAAGTGTGACTTATTAGACGCTAGCCTAGTTCAGATATCTCGAACAAAACGAAATATGAAAAAAATATTTCTTTGGCGACTTGATCTCAGCAGATTTCTGACTTTAAAATAAAACTACCATGAAAAGTTAGCTGTAGGTCCCGCCACTCATAGATAAAATTAACACAACATAGGTAACGTGAGAAGCTAGGTTGTAACGGTAACTAAAGGATTCTAATGGCCAATTAAGTAATACTATGTTCAGACAGGCACTTTTATTGAGTCAATATTCGTTTATTTGAGTACAATATTTTAAGTGTTCAGACACATAATATACGAAATATTTATTTGACAGTGGTAAACAAAACAGCTGGTAGGTTCAACAACATTGTTTTTATTTCGTTTTTTTTGTTTTGTTGTTTTTTTTTGTTTGTAGTTGTTGACATGTGAGTTGTCAAATATTAATTGAAAGTGTACGGTTAATTGTAATATGCTCACTGAACGCACTTATGACAGTGCTGCATTTTATGTTTTACTCAATATTATAACAATTTGCATATTTATTGCACAATAATTAATTGAAACTTTATATGAAATACTAGCTGACCCGGCGAACTTCGTCCCGTCCAAAATTGATTTTTTATTGCCCAAAAGAGGTCACATTATATATTTATTCTAATACGCTGCATAAAACAGTTATATAAAAATAACTAACTTACTATAAGTGTGGGGATGTACTTATAATCGAAAGCGTTGTAGTTATAAACCATCGAATTAGCCGACTTATAGGTATCTCTTAAAGGAGTAGGGTTACCACGCCCATTTTTGGTGAGTTTGTCGATATCGACTCTACGAACTTACCTACCAAATTGCATTCCTCTGCGATCACTATGTCAATAAATATTAAATTTTAAAGGTTTGCCACGCCTACTTTTTGCTATATCGAATTTTTTTTTAAATCTGATAAGCTTTCGAACAAAAAAAGAATGGTTAAAATCGGTTCAGTAGTTTAAAAGTTATAGGTATCACTTGAAGGGGGAGGGTTGTCACGCCCATTTTTGGTGGGATCGTCGATATCGACTCTACGAACTTACCCACCAAATTTTATTCGTCTACGATTAATATGTACTTAAATATTAACGATTTGCCACGCCCTCTTAATATTCAGGGATATGAAAAATATATGTTGTCCGATTCTCAGACCTAACCGATATGCACACAAAATTTCATGAAAATCGGTCGATCCATTTCGGAGGAGTTTAACCACTAACACCGTGACACGAGAATTTTATATATTAGATTGAGCTCAATAATGGCGTTAATTGCGATTTACGCAATAAGAGTGCCTATCTGAACATAGTATAAGACTGCTACAGTTGTGTTTGGCAAGATCTGATCAAAACAAAGCGTTATATGATCCAATTGAAATTTTGTTGAAGGAAGCTTTATGATGTGGAAAGTTTTATGATATAACTTGAAACACCCTGCTTGCTTCTCTATTATCTACAATAATGAATTCGGTAGAATGTTTGAAGAAGTTCCACGTTGTCGTAGTCTTGTAGGTATTAGAAGTGAGGCTGTGATTCAAACCCCAGCTTAGACGTCTTGAACAAAACGAAGTATGAAAAAATATTTCTTCGGCAACCTATTCTCAGCAAATTGCTGGCAAAAACTCTGAGAGTAAATAAAATTGTAATGAAAAGTTTCTCAAAAATCTGTCGTTGGGAATCGACTTTAAACTGTAAGTCCTGTCATTCATCAATAAAATAAACACATACACCATGGTTGGTGTGAGAAACTAGGATGTAATCTTGACTGTAATAAAAACTTGACAATAATTGTGAAGTTTAATGTTTTTTATTTTTTTTTATCAATGGTGACGTATTAGCAGTCTACGTAAACTTTTATTATATTTATTGAGCAATATAATTTTAATGTTTATTGTCTGATGTGAAATTCTAATAATCTTTTATTGTTAATGTGAGCATGTTGCGTTATCGGCTTGTATAAAGTCTTCAATCTTTATTAAAATAATACGTATAGTTTTAAGTTTATACAAATTAAATGTTATCGTTTTTTAGTTCTTTTGTAATCTGACTATTAAGTCTTAATAAAAGAAAAATTGAAATTGAAAATTGAAATTATTTTTTTTTATTTTAAATACAACTGCGTTCAAACGAATTTTTAACTTTTCTTTTTAATTTTTCTATTATTTTTATGAAGTTGATGTAAAACATAGTTTTATTAAATTTCGTTTGAGCTACTAAATAAATTATTTGGTTAATGAAATCGATATCAAAAAAAAAAAAAATATATAAAATACTAGCTGACCCGGCGAACTTCGTCCCGCCAAAAATTGATTCTTTTTATTGCCCAAAACAGGTCACACTATATATTTGCTGTAATACGCTGCATAAAACAGTTACTATATATAAAAATAACTAACTTACTATAAGTGTGTGGATCTATCTATCTAGTTCAAAATTTAATCGAAGTCGGTACGTTATTTAGGTGATGCATATAAAGAATAACAATAAGAGGTCCGAATCATGGGTAGCGCTGACGAAGTTGTAGTTGTTGTACTCGATCCAAAACAAAAACTAACAGACATACATGTTAGATATGTATGTACATATGTAGTTATAAACGATCGAATTAGCCGACTTATGGTATCTATAAAGGGGGAGGGTTGCCACGCCCTTTTTTGGTGAGTTTGTCGATATCGACTCTACGAACTTATCCACCAAATTGCATTCGTCTACGATCACTATGTCCCTAAATATAAGGTTTGTCACGCCTACTTTTTGCGGTATCGGTATCGGACTAATTAACGCCACTGCACGCTGATTAACGACCCAACGTCTTCAACGAAACACAGCATAGTGCAGTAGTTCTTGAGCTACGGTGCAAAAACACAAAAAAACTAAATATTGCGCCATCTATCGGACGAACTTCAAACTACACAGAAACACTCCTCACGCCCCATAGAACATGTATATTAAGTTTGGTCAAAATCGGTTCGTGCGTTCTGGAGTTATAGCGTCAGGAAGGAAAACCCGACTTATTTTTATATAGTAGATAAAATAACAACTGCGGTCAAACGAAAGCGAACTTCATAAAAATGAGAAAAATTTTTATTGTTTATTTTTTTTTTAAACCATATCATGTCAGTGTTCCATTTTTGGATCGATTGCTTACTTTCCATTTCTATTTCCATTATTTATTATTCAAAATCAATTTTGACCAATTCTTATATGTTATTTGGGTGTTGTTTAGAGAAAAACTATTTTCGGCTTATTGACTTTGTCTCTAATTGTTATGGTTTTTATTATTATTTCTTTTTTGTTGTGTTTTGGTGCTGAGTTAACAAAATTAGGAAAATAAAAATTAAAATTTTTTTTATTTTTTTCTTCGCCTATTTTTATGACTTTAATGACTTTTATAATTTTATCAAACTTCCTTTTGCAGACGATTTTTGCCGCACAAAAAAACGAGTTTGACTGTGTATAAAAACGAAATTAATTAAAGCATCTGATAAAACGATTCGTATTGTTTTATGGAACTACAAGTTATTTTTTATGTTTCATTAACTTTTTTTTTTTTTTTTGTTTTTGTTTGTTTTTTTATTTGACGTTTAAAGCAATTTCTTTCAAAAGACAGAAAAGGTAACATTTTGTTCAAATGAAATTCTTATAAATTTTATAATTTCATTTCATTTCATTAAAATTGTTCACCAGAAGTAACTTTTAATGATTTGGTTTTCTAAATTTTATTTTTATTTTTATTTTTTAATTAATAAAACAGGTTAGCGGATTTGAATTTTGATAGCGTCAGCGACTGACAATTAAAAACTTAAGAGTTGTCGAAAAAAAAAACAAACAAAACAAAATTCTTTAAAATTTGGGATTTAAAAATGTAAACTTCCAGTTGATACCGGTACTATACACTGACTCAAATAATTGGTGGTACAGCAAAAACTTCTTTTTAAAATTGTTATTCATTTATTTAAAAAGTTTCATTTATTTTTTATATAAAAACTAGCTGACCCGGCGAACTTCGTCCCGCCCAAAATTGATTTTTTTTATTGCCCAAAACAGGTCACATTATATATTTATTGTAATACGCAGCATAAAACAGTTAACATTTGTTAACCTGAAGTTGTTTTAAGACACCAACAAAATTAATCAAAATCAGTTTGATAGTTGGGAATAGGGTGAAATAGCCCCTGCACCTCCCCCTCTGAGTACTTCTTAAAAAGAAAAACGTAAACCATATATGTTCTATGGTACGCAGATCCATCTAGTTCAAAATTTAATCAAAGTCGGTACGTTATTTAGGTGAGGCATACAAAGAATAACAATAAGAGGTCCGAATCATGGGTAGCGCTGACGAAGTTGTAATTGTTGTACTCGCTCCAAAACAAAAACTAACAGACATACATGTTATATATGTACAGGGTGGGGCAAAAGTCGCGAAGGGATTTGAAAAATTAATAACTTTTCTAGTTTAATTTTTTTTTTTTATTTTTCTTTTTAGGACTTGTAAAATAAATCTGGGAGATTAATTATGGAAGGTTACAACGTTATCCAGCGAACCAAAATCATAGAACTTTATTTTGAACATCATCGATCAATAATTCAAACTCAACGAGCCTATCGTCGTCATTTTAATGTGCGGAATTCAACATCCGAATCAATTAGTGACACGTTTTCAGGAACAAGGCTCAGTAAGGGATCTTCCACGAAGCGGAAGACCACATTCTGTAATTAATGAAGCAAATATTCAACGCGTTCTGGAGAGTGTTGAGGAGAATCCTGAAACATCAACTCGAAGGCGCTCTGCTGAGCTGCAAATGTCTCGGCGGTCTTTACGCAGAATATTAAAGGGAAATTTACATCTTTTCCCATACAAGCCGCAGTTAGTGCAAGAACTAAAGCCACGAGATTCCCAAGAACGATTAAACGATTAAACCCCTTCGTGACTTTTGGCCCACCCTGTATATGTACATATGTAGTTATAAACCATCGAATTAGCCGACTTATAGGTATCTTATAAAGGGGGAGGGTTGCCACGCCCATTTTTGGTGAGTTTGTCTATATCGACTCAACGAACTTATCCACCAAATTGCATTTGTCTACGATCACTATGTCACTAAATATTAAATTTTAAAAGTTTGCCACGCCTACTTTTTGCTACATCGAATTTTTTTTATAATCATCTAAACCTGATAAGCTTTCGAACAAAAAAGGAATGGTTAAAATCGGTTCAGTAGTTTAAGAGTTATAGGTATCATTTGAAGGGGGAGGGTTATCACGCTCATTTTTTGTGGGATTGTCGATATCGACTCTACGAACTTACCCACCAAATTTTATTCGTCTACCATCAAATATGTACCTAAATATTCATTTATAACGATTTGCCACGACCTCTTAAAATTTAGGGATATGAAAAATAGATGTTGTCCGATTCTCAGACCTACCCGATATGCACACAAAATTTCATGAAAATCGGTCGATCCATTTCGGAGGAGTTTAACCACTAACACCATGACACGAGAATTTTATATATTAGATAGATAAACGTTAAAAAACAATTTAAAATGCTAACCTAAAAAAAAAATTATCCTTACAACAATGAACATTTAAATTGCTTCGAAATTTATTTCTAATAAAGGCTTCTTATAAACGAATTTACAGAGTAAATGCAAGGTTTTAGTGTAATTTCTGTTCCAAAATTCCAACACTATTCTTATTACATAGTTATTGTGTGATGTCTCCGTAGTCTAATGGCTAGTGTGTTAGTTTATAGTAGACCCCAAGCCTATGGTACAAAACCCCAGTTTAAAGATTTCGAACAAAAGGAAATATGAAAAAATATTTCTTTCTCTGACTTTCTTCCAGCACCCTTCTTCCATGCTATGAAAATCGTTCTGTTTTCGCATAAAATCCAAATAAAAATCTTCAAGAAATTTATTGGTTGCGAATAAATTCCTGATAAACCAAATATGCCACGTTGACAAGGATATGCAGTCTTGATGTCATGGCTAAAAACATATCTGAAAAGACTCTCTGCGACATCATTGAAAGAAGTCTTAGAGTTGTAAGCTGTTGGTGCACAACAGTGATCATAAGAATAAACCCGAGCAAGAACTAATTTCTGGCAAGAACTCTGAGAATAAATAAAATTGCTATGGAAAGTTACTCAAAAATCTGTTGCTCGTAGTCTACTTAATCTGTAGTTTCCGCCGCTTATGTATAAAATTAACACACAAACCATGGGTGGTTTACATTACAAACCTAGGTTGTAATCTTGACTAAAGGGTTGTAATGACCACTTATGTATGTTTGTATGTATTTTAAGCTTTACGACCTAAAGGCTTGGAATCTTCAAAAGACATTGGTAGCCCGGCCTACCCAATGTGCACGATTTGCCGCAAGACTTACTCTCGGCTTACTGGGCGCCTACCTACTACACCCAACCTCATTCATCACACTTCCAACCAGTCACCCCTCCCCCACCCACCCCCGGGACCACAATCAAGTATTACTTCGGTGAAGATTCAGCGAGTGCTGCCTTTCAATTCTGCTGACCTTGCTGTCTCAGCCAATCTTTGCTGTATCAATACCTTTCTTGCAAAAACACATACTACGTTCCAATTGTCATAGGCTCGGTGTGGAGTTGCATTTTCAACCGGGTGCCGTGACCCAAAGATCGGAAGGAGTTTTAGATAGGCTCCGCTCCTAACCAAGGGGGAAGTCATGTCCAAATACATGGCTTCGAATTGGTACTCAGGTGTAGCATAAGTTACATCTGAGGGCGTTGGTAGACGCATTGTATTTCACCCTGTGTTAAGAGCACCATGGAATTAGGTCCACGCGGACAGGTATCCATGTAAAACACATCGGCGTTGTTCCAATTGTCATGATAGTATGGGAATAGCCCATACTGGGGAGGGTTGGGATTACAGTAGGGCCTTAGTAGACAGCCGGACATTTAGTAGGTTGGGCGATTTCGCCCGGGAAGTATTTGTTAGGAGAAATAGGAGGTATAGCGGAGGCAACCCCGAAATGTGATCACCCTGCGTGGTGTTCTCCTAGTCGTGCGCCCCTTGCTCCTTTTGCCGCTTTCGTCTGTCCCCGCCCGCGGATAGGCATGCGATCGTTGACAGTTTTTAGTCGATTGCTGCTGGTTCTTCTGCTCCGCTTCGTTGCTCCTGTTGCTGCTGCTGTTGTCCACATGCCGGTCCAAATTGCCCCTCTCCCTTGCTGTCATCATCCCCGTCATCCCTGTCTTCGCCGTCATCCCCGTCATTGCCGCCCTTGCCGTCACCGCCGCTGCCAAGCCTGCTGCGTTGTTGTGTGTCTTCTTGTTTTGTTCGTTTTGTCCACCCCTGGTGCCACATCATGTGGCCAAAGCCTCGTCCGTGAGGGCGCTGTTCAATGTTAGTACCGTAAGTGTTGTCCTTTATGTTGACGTATGTTTATTGTTGTCGCTGTGGGTCACCAGTCCCGAACTGTTTGGAGTTCAACTGGTAGTAGTCAATCTGATTACGAGGTCTGACCGGAGACTTAATTCTGGTACCACGGGAGCCAGGAGCCCCTGGAACCTAGGTTCCAGCCTGGCTGTTGGTGTGGCCCCTTATGGGAGCATCGTGGTGGCTGCGGTTTGGACCCAAATCGCGGGAAGAGTCTAATAGGCTCGGTGTGGAGTTGCATTTTCAACCGGGTGCCGTGACCCAAAGATCGGAAGGAGTTTTAGATAGGCTCCGCTCCTAACCAAGGGGGAAGTCATGTCCAAATACATGGCTTCGAATTGGTACTCAGGTGTAGCATAAGTTACATCTGAGGGCGTTGGTAGACGCATTGTATTTCACCCTGTGTTAAGAGCACCATGGAATTAGGTCCACGCGGACAGGTATCCATGTAAAACCCATCGGCGTTGTTCCAATTGTCATATGAGGCGTTACCTGGTATCCTATTGTCCTTTCCAGGCAATTTCGTTGATCATCGTATCGCGGGCAAGTAAAGAAAACTTGCTTCACCGTTTCCCTTTCATTCCGGCATTCAGGGCATGCTTCATCTATGTCATGTCAATACTTATAGGGATATGCTCTATAGCATCCATGGTATGTATGTATGTAAGACCTCATTAGTAACAATTACAAGAAGAAGAAAACTTCCTAAATGGAAGAATATTCCACTCCTGGGTGATATAATATCACAGGAAATATGGATATCTAGGGAACTCTGGGAATAGTGCTGGATAGTAAATTGGAAACCCTAGAGTTTCGAGCTAGTAATTATACACTGACTGTATGCCCTGATGATGATCAGACCAATAGTGACATATAGGATCACTGTCTGAGCAGACTGAACAAATTGAATAGGAGCAAAAGTTTAGGGTCCCAAAATGAAATATTCCGAGCATGGAGTTGTATGCATGGTATGCAAATCCATTTCACACACTCTGAGATGAATGATCCCTATCATTATCGCGAATGAATCGAAAATGGTGTTGTATTCAAAGTGTTTCTTATAAATTTAAATGATGATGAATTTGTTCCACGAACACAAGATTTGAGGCACTTGCAGTAGTGGCCATTGCACCTCACATCAGCACTAAACTATCGGCATATCTTACGTTTACTTTTAAGTTCTTTAGCAACAACGCAGTGTCGTCTCGCCATTTGATTCAAAAATGTTAAAGACGCTCTTGCCTTTAACGAGCTTTTTTTGTCTCTTCAAAACCAATATAACTTGACACAGATCGAGCATATACATATGTATGTACATGATTGAAGGGGGGTTTTTTTTTAGAAATTTTTGTACAATTAACTGAACATGAAAATTATTTTTTTTTAATTTTTAAAGTACAAAACACATACAATTTTAAATTACTTGGAGACAATAACTTATCTTATCTTGAAATAACAATTTATTTGCTTCGTTTCTTTTTGGAATTTTTTTGTTTCCAAAATTAAAAAACTGTGTTGTTGATGTGATTTGAAATTCTATGTCACGTTGAAAAGGATATTTTTTTGATAAGGAATACGACTTCGAATTGAATTTCTCATGAAATTTCTCATGAAATTCAAATGACTCATGATGTCTACTTGAATGTCAGTTTTATAAATAAAGTTTATTTGTTTCTTTCTTTTTCTTTTTTTGTTCAGCAAGTAAATGCTTTAAGGTTGTCGACTTAAACGAAAGCTGTCATTAGAGTTAAAAAAATTTATGCCAGTATTATGCGCTGTTAACGCACCATTAAGAGTTGATTAGTGTGGTCGCCGACAATATTAATAATCTGCTGCTGGCCAAGAATATCAACAGAAATTAGAATGTATGGCCAAAGCCCTTGAAAAATGTGAACGAGTTTGTTTATTTTAATGCCATATTTTTTTTATATTTTCAAGCAAGAAAATAAATTACATTTAAGCCGGAATATAAAGTAAGAAACATAAAATGCCTCAAAATATTCGAATTATTCGTAAGAAACATAAAAACTTGACAATCTTCTATATTTTTAATGGTGTTTTCTTTTCTACAAAGAAAATGTCACCCTCTTACAAGGTACATTAAAAAAATTTTTGACCAACCCTGTTGTAATGTCATTTTTTATTTGAGAAGAACATAACACAAATATTAAAAAAGGGTATGCCCTGTGTTTACCACTTATTAAGAAAATGAATAAGGAAATGCCAATTTGTTCAAAGGTGTTGCCAGATCGCTAATTTTTCGACTTCATTTTTTGCACGCTTTTATTTTTTTAACACTGTTCTAACATTGAATACAATTATATTGCTGACCATGTAGCTTTAATAATGTAATATTTCCTTAAGATTACTCCACAACACAATGAAAAAATTAACTTCAAATTGGATAACAATACCAGACGACTTTTTTTAAATTTCATCTGGTAGCCCTATAAATAAACAAAAGTCATCTGCTTTACATTGCATTAGCAGCACTCTCAATTTATACAGGGCATAAAATGCAATGCCCTCCACCATTGGCAAGTGCGAATTATTTAGAATAAAACATACCACCCTTTTAGAGGGCGAAACATTTTTAAGAAACAAACGCAAAATTGCATTTTGCGTTAATAAAATGCACCTTTTTTTGGTAGAAAAGAAAACACCATAAATTTTTTACTTTATGTTCATGAGAGAGAAATTCAAAATAAAGTGCTAACTTTGTGTTTGAACCAGAATTCCTAGAGTCAAGCACTTTATCACTTCTCCATGCCAAAGGATGGTACCTGTTCATACATTTTTCTGCAAAAAATAAAAGGATTGAGCACACCCAATGCGCATGGTGTGCTGAAAATCGTTCTTTTTTTCCGCATAAAATCCTAGTAAAAGTGTTCAGAAAATTTATAGGTTGCAGATGACCTCCTGATGAAACCATATGAGACGTTATCATTGACCGCCAAGGATATGCAGATGACGTAGTCTTGATGGCTAAGGGCATATCTGAAGAGACTCTCTGCAACATCATTGAAGGAAGCCTTAGGATTGTAAGACATGGGTGCACGACAGTAGATATGAGAATAAACCTGAGCAAGATCTGATTTCTGGCAAAAACTCTGAGAATAAATAAAATTTCTATGAAAAGTTTCTCAAAAATCTTTCGTTCGGAGCCGACTTTAAACTGTAGGTCCGGCCACTTGTAGATAAAATTATCTCACACAACATAAGTGGAATAAGAAGTCATTTATACACCTCGAAGAGAACGAAAAGCCTCAAATTATTCTCTCAGAGTGTTATTAAGAACAACATTACGAATTAATATTTCTTCAGATTACGGAGACAACCGATTCAACAAATTACGGGGTCGCCGTGGTCTAGTAGGTAGTGTGCTGGCTTATTAGACGTAAAAGCCAGGGTTCGAGTCCCAGGCCAGACATTAAAAATAAAAAAATAATACAAAAAGTATTTTTTCGTCGATTTCTTCTCAGTTTCTCAAAAAATCTGTCGTTCGAAGTCGACTTTAAACTGTAGGTCCCGCTTAGGGTTGCCAGCCTGGCTGGACTTGGCTGGATTGTCCAGCTTTTTTGATGCTTGTCCAGTTTCAAGCTAAAATTTAATTTGTCCAGCTAAATAGAAATTTTTTAGTACACTGCAGTAATTTCACTGCATACACTGCGATAATTTTCATGTTATCTTTGTCAAATCATGTTAGCCAACACTGATTGTACATTTGTTATACAACTAAGTTATGATTTCCCTCTTCTATCATCACTGACAACATCAACACTTTAACAGCTGATGTCATAATAAATATTATTGCGAGTGATAGCCAATTTCTTTATGTCCAGCTTTTTTTGTTTTGTCCAGCTTTTTAAAACCCAATGTCCAGCTTTTTGCGAATCCGAATCTGGCAACCCTAGTCCCGCCACTTATGTATAAAATTAACACACACAACATAAGTGGTGTGAGAAACTGCGGGCTTCTTGGGGACGATTGCCTGTAGACTGTCTAATGGTGAAGGTATAGATAGCACTGGCCATTTTATAGTCACCTAGCAGTAATTCGTTTCCTTGCCGTTCGCATCTTTCCCCTTTCCTAAAAAACCTGCACAATGCACTGCGTGAGTAGGGGCCATCCCCTGAGTGCTGGTTTCATAAAAAAAAAAAAAGAACTTAGATCGTAATCATGACTGAAGGGTTCTAATGACCACTCATGTATGTAGGACCTCATTAGTATCAATTCCAAGAAGAAAACTTCCTAAATGGAAGAGTATTCCACTCCTGGGTGAGATAATACCACAGAAAATGGATGTATAGGAATCTCTAGGAATAACACTGGAATAGCAAATTGGAAACTCTGGAGTTTTAACCCAGGAATTATGAACTGCCGGTATGACCTGATGGTCAGACCAATCTGTCTGGGAAGATTGCATAAATTTGAAAACAGCTCAAATGAAGTTGAACAAGATGCAGGAAGTAGCACAATGAGAACCTGCCTAATAGAGATTGCAGTGCCCCTGCATATGACAGTGGACACCAAGGCTTTGTAGGTAATGGTAAGGTTGATGGGAGCAAGCCTAATATAAAATTCATTCGTGGATTTCGTGACCTAAGGAAGCGATTATCTGTTGGGGTCCTCCTTAACTATCCCCTGAACAGAACAGAACAGTAGACCATTTGATTTTAAGAAGTACATCCCAGCGAAACTTAGTAACAAAAATTAATGCAGTAATCTTGGCGCGGCATACTCTTTTAAAAGAAGAACTATTTTGTGGTATACAAATGGGTCAAGAACGGATCTTGAAACAGGAACAGGAATTTTTGGTCCCACAATGAAATATTCCGAGTCATGGAGAAACTCTGTGCTATTTTCCAAGTGGAAGTCTATGCCATCGAAAGTGCTTAATTCAATTTCGATAGGAAGTATAAAAGATAGGACAAAGCAATACTTAAAGACAATCAGGCCGACATTCGATCATACGAGTTAGCTATGAAGTTAAGTTGAAGATTGTATGGAACTGTCTGGGGAAGCTGAATTAGGTTTGTAGGCAAAGTAAGGTTACCGTGCTCTTGGCTTCTAGGTCATGAGGGAATTCTCGGCAAATAGCAAGTAGACGAGATTGCTACGAAGTTGATGGGACCATAACCCTTCTGTGGAGTAAAGGCGGATGTTTAGAAAAGTATGCTTAATGACAGGGAGGAGAGACAAAGTCTATTCTCAAACCAAGTAGATTTGAGGCAATCAAAACGTATGTTGGGAAATTACAATAAAAGGAAATTTGAGTCATTTATGAGACTATCGAGATGTTTGGAAACAGGTCTTTTGTAGGCTTAGGGTATATTTATTGTTTCGAGCCCAATATGTATATAGGTTCTGTGACGATGAGAAAGAATTATTGGAATAAATTCTTGGAACCTAAGGGACATTAATGCATTTTAGAAGGAAACAATTGAGTGCATATCAGGTGTTGGGCATGGAATTGAATTTATTGATACCGAACAGAATACCGAAGTCGCCGTGATGTAGTAGGTAGTGCGTTTGCTTATTAGACGTAAAGCCCGGGTTCGTATCCCAGGTCAGTCATCAAAACGAAATATGAAAAAAAAAAAATATTTCTTCAGCGACTGCCTCTCAGCAGATTTCTGGCAAAAGCTCTGAGAGTAAATAAAATTGCCATGAAGAGCTTCTCAAAAATCTGTCGTTCGTAGTCGACTCTAAACTGTAGGTCCCGCCACTCATGTATACAAATTAACGCACACAACATAAGTGGTGTGAGAAGCTAGGCCGTAATCCTGACTGAAGGGTTGTAATGACCAATTATGTATGTATCAGAGATCAGCAACAAGTATTCAAAACGATGAGTAGATTCGAGTCATACTTATAATTTCAGCTACTTATACGCATTCATACTTATTTTAATATCATACTCATACTACTCATACTCAAAGTTGGAAGTACTCATCGTACTCATACTTAACAATACGCACGATGTTGTTGATTTCGACTCTCCATGATTCAACATATACACGAAGCACAAAATAAGTATGATTCGAGTACGAACACCACAATACTCGCTAGAAGGTTGTGTGTGTGCTTTGCTTGCTGTCTTTGTCTTTTCTTTTCTCTTCTTTTGTAAATGCAACAACAACTTCTACTATAAATTTTGATGAATGATTCGAGTGACTCGAATCATTCGTAAGTATTATAAGTATTTTTCTAAATTTATGAATCTGAATGAGTAGGCGTATGAATCAAACAATGAATCAAATGTTGTGAATTTGATGTCAACGTTGTACTCATACTCATTGCAACCTATACTTATAAATCAATGTTGTAGCGAGTACGAATGAATCAGAGTAGTTGAATTTTAATACTCTTGACTCACTCATACTCAAAATTTCATAAGTACCTATGAGTAGCGAAAATACGATTCATTGCTGATCTCTGGTATGTATGTATGTATGTATGGAATTGTCTGGGTAAGCTGTATCAGGTAGGTAGGCAAAATAAGGTTGACGCGCTCCTGGGTTTTAGATCATGAGGAAATTCTCGGCAATCAGCAAGCAGACGAGCTGGCTACGAAGTTGATGGGGCTAGAACTCTTCTTTGGAGTGAGGGCAGATGTTGTTTGAGACAATTAAAATGTTTATTGGCAAATTACAATAAGAAGAGATTCGAGTCATATATGAGACTATCCAGAGGTTGGAAAACAGTCTTTTGACAGGGTAGTTGTTTCCAACCCAATATGTAGGTTCTGTGATGATGAGAAAGAATTATTGGAATACACTCTTGGAACCTAAGGGACATTAATGCATATTAGAAGGAAACAATTGAATGCATATCAGGTGCTGGGCATGGAATTGAACTTATTGATACCGAACAGAATACTACAGTTTGCCAGAGCAACAGGCAGCTATAAGGATACTCTATGAAGTTGGAGAGGAGTACAATAGTTCATGTAGTCGTGGTACAAAAGCCACCTCTTGACGACTATAATAATACAGTGGGACCTCGATTTTCCGTGATGGTCGGGACCGGAAGCATTCTGTATAATTGATTTTCCCGGTTAATTGAGTACCAATTTTGGCTAGTTTTTAATAGATATTTTTATTAATTAATAAATGAATATGTACATATTTATATAAAAACTAAATAATTCAAGGATTTTATATACGGGCAATTTCGTGTCAAGTGACCCAATTTTTAAAATCGATGTCTTCCGATTTGGATGAAATTTGCACCAAGGTTAGTACTATTGGATAGTTGGCCAGACACAAATTTTCAGCTTTATCAGTCAAGAACTGTCGGAGTTAGAGGGGGTCAAAGTTGGACAGTACTAACCTTGGTGCAAATTTCATCCAAATCGGAAGACATCGATTTTAAAAATTGGGTCACTTGACACGAAATTGCCCATACATACATGTTTCAAAAATATAAAAAAAAATATTTTGTCAGAAAACAGTGAATAGTAAATAAGGATTTCATATACAAAAAGAGGGAATTCCCCTTTTTCGCTTGTTTGTCCAAAATAATAGAAAAAAATTTTTGCTTATAATCACGGATAATAGAGGTAATCACGGTTAAACGATGCAGAAAAATTTCTTTTTCCATCCCGGATAATTGATGTTGCCGTATAATCGAATCACGGATAATCAAGGTCCTACTGTAATAAGAAAAATTGCTTTTCTACCACCAAAACAATGTTATGTGTCATCAAGATTTCTTCCGATAATTAATATTTTAAACTTTATTATGAGGTCATATAACTTTCAAACGATTAAAATAAATTCAAATTGTTTCTAAAATTAAATAAAGAGATAGGAAAACCCTTCTGGCAAAAGAAAAAGGCGGAAGAACTTCCTTCATTATTAAAGTTAGTAATTCTAGGAAATTCATAATGGCTAAGCCAATCCCAGCTAATTTAGATAATAATACAGCATAGAACATATAAAACTGAACTGAAATTGGCCAAAAACAAATTGCAGTGAACAAGAAATGTTTTTTTTTTTTTTTTTTTTTATTAAATTATGCTTACACGTGATGAAGGCAAATGTCTTTAAAAAAAAGAGAAGTGATAGAAGAAAGAAAATAAATTTCAATTGCATATCACATTAGTTGTTTGGTGTAAAGTTTTTAATTAAACACTTACGAGCGAGAGATACTACTATTTCTGTTAAATGATTTTTAAACAATTCATAATTTCATGCCAGATTATTAATATTAATTTAGTTATACGAACATTTAGCAAAAAAAAAAAATAATAATCTGCCGGTCAAAAATGATTGTGTCTTAAAACGCTAATTGCGGTAATTACGAGAGAGCACATAAAAAAATTGCACGGCTAAATGAACATGACGGAGTGCTTTTAAGCACTTGTGCGGTGCGGTCTGTTTTCGTATGCTTTGTTTTGTTTTGTTTTACTCCGATCATAATTTTAAACAATTTATGACTAATTTCAACTAATTTCAGGTGCAATGATTTAATAGTTAATTAAGTGCTAAAAATTCTATTCGCAATTAGTGGGCAGTCACATTTGAAATGAAATTAATGGTGTTTTCTTTTCTACAAAGAAAATGTCACCCTCTTACAAGGTGCATTAAAAAATTTTTTGACCAACCCTGTTGTAATGTCATTTTGTATTTAAGAAGAATATAACACAAATATTAAAAAAGGTTATGGCCTGTGTTTACCACTTATTAAAAAAATGAATGAGGAAATGCCAATTTGTTCAAAGGTGTTGCCACATCGCTAATTTTTCGACTTCATTTTTTGCACGCTTTTTTTATAACAAAAAAAATATTTTAACACTGTTCTAACATTGAATGCAATTTTTTATATTGCTGACCATATAGCTTTAATAATGTGATATTTCCTTAAGATTACTCCACAAAACAATGAAAAAATTAACTTCAAATTAAATAACAATACCAGGCACCTTTTTTTAAATTTCATCTGGTAGCCCTATAAATAAACAAAAGTTATCTGCTTTACAGGGCATTATCAGCACAATCGATTTATACAGGGCATAAAATGCAATGCCCTCCACCATTGGCAAGTGCGAATTATTTAGAATAAAACATACCACCCTTTTAGAGGGCGAAACATTTTTAAGAAACAAACGCAAAATTGCATTTTGCGTTAATAAAATGCACATTTTTTGGTAGAAAAGAAAACACCATAAAAGTTGGAATTTGGACAATTTTTTTCAAAAATTTTCAAAAAATTATAAAAATCCTGGAAAAGTGATAAATATTGTGCACAAAGTGATTAACTCCACTTTTTGAAAAATCTTAAATTTAAGTGTCAAAGCACTTGGGATAGTCATATCTTTTTATATTTATTATAACTTTCCTGAATAGTAAAGATTAACACGATTAAACGACAAAATTTTTTGGGCCATTGAATAATAAGTAATTTATTTCAGAAGACATTTTGATTAACTTCTTACTCTTATGTAAATCGTTTCAATAACGCAATTCAAATGCACCACTGGCAACCGTTGAATGGTAACAGTAATCAATTTCCAGTTAGGTTAGGTTAGGTTAGAGGACGTGTACTTGTCCGTTAAGACAAGTACAATACCCGGAGGTCGAAATTGACCCATTGTACAACGTCCTTGGAGAGGGAAGGAAATAGAGGGAATAGGATGAAAGGAGGGCATAAGGGTAAGGGGAGGATGGGAATCACACAGAAAGAAACAGACACAAACAAGGGTTGAGCGCGCGACTACACTTATGAAGCCCTAGCACCTCTCAACCAGCTCAAACTGCTAATGAATCTGTGGAGAGCCTTGATGTCGGCTCTCGACACAGAACTCAAGCTCTCAAAGAAGGCTCTGCCAAGGGTCCTCAACCTCAACCTACCAAGGGCTGGGCAGTTACAGAGGAGGTGTTCGATAGTCTCTAACTCCTCCTCATCGCAACATACCCTGCAATAGTCCGGCTGGGATCTGTTCCAGATCCCCGTCAGCGACCTAATCTCGCAGTGCCCTGTGATAAAACCGACAACCAACCTTACGCTAGCCTTAACCAAGTCGACGGAAGTTGGTGTGATTAATTTTCAATGGATGACGTCACTGAAAATTATTCAAAATGAATGACAAGCAATTGGTCGCTCTACACACGCTCAAGCATGGAAGAAAAGATCATTACGAGCCTCAGAATCAGACGAGCATTGAGACTGGAAAATCTTCTAATATATGCCGCTGAGACCCGTTCGCTTGAACCACTTGAACAACGAAAAATTAAATTAGAAACTGATCGAATGCGTACTACTCAAGCCCGTTCATCTGAATCATAAGGACAACGGGAAACAAAATCAATAAAATGATTCAAAATTAATTGGACATTCGTGTAATGTCTTTCCTTCAAATTTATTTTAGTTGGTGGCGCAGCAACACGCGCAACACGTACAGCTAGTAAGTAAATATGATAACGAACTAGATAATTTAACATATGTTATTAAACTTTAGCAAGCTTAATAAACTTAAAACGAAATATGAAAAAAAATTAGAGATGACAAACCTATTACGCAGGAATACAAGTATTATCGGAATAGGCAAGGATGTGTTCTATAACCACAACTACTATTTAACAAAGTTTTAAAAATAATGGGAAATATTCCCAATATGCAAAGGGGGGGTTTGCAATGTCGCCTAAATGATTTTGTTTTTTCAGACGATACAAGCCTATCCGTAAATATCTCCACGGTTTTGAATAGAATACAAGTATGTAACGGAAACAGAAGTTCTGAAAATTCATGATTTGTTTGAGACATAATTTAATCGCTGAAGTTAAGTCTCTCGCCGACGATTCAATTCTTCAGATTTGGAAAGAAATTTGGAGAATTCAGCGAATGGAAGAGTAATTAGAAGCGTTAGTTCATAGATTTTTGCTTTTGTTTCACGAAATTCACGAGGCTGTCTACTATCACTGGCAGTTAACACATTCCATACGCATCACGAGATAACACGGTTTTACATACATACATAATTGGTCATTACAACCCTTCAGTCAGGATTATTGACCTAGTTTCTCACACCACTTATGTTGTGTGTGTTAATTATATACATAAGTGGCGGGACCTACAGTTTAAAGTCGACTCCGAACAACAGATTTTTTGAGAAACTTTTCATGGCAATTTTATTTACTCTCAGAGTTTTTGCCAGAAATCTGCTGAGAGGAAATCGCCGAAGAAATATTTTTTGTATTTTGTTTTGATGTCTGGCCTGGGGCTCGAACCCTGGCTTTACGTCTAATAAGCCAACACACTACCTACTAGACTTCGGCGACTTCCACGGTTCACACGGTTTTAGCAAATCGAATGTTACATCCGACTACGAGATATCTCGTCTTTAATCAACAGAACGCTAAGTACTGTTGATGAGATATTTCATTTTTAGCAAATCATACTGTAAACCTGTATTCAAGTTAATAAAAAAAATCTTCTATAATAGAAGATACATATATATACATACATTCATATATAATAAATGTATAGTAATAATAATACTTAACAGTAATTTATTAAGATATGCGTAATTGTACACTTCTTATTGCTTGCATTCGAAAATATGCGGGCTTTGATTGAGTGTTGAATGCAAAGTACGCAGTACGCAATGTATTTAAAACCAATTAAATGAGGCAACATACATATTCAAATATTATTAGGAGCCAACTGGCAAGGGCCCGCATGACAGAATCAAGCAGTGTTACGCTTTCAATTAAAAGGCGACAAAGCTAATAAAGCCACAGATTTCTGTATCCATCCTCGTAATTTTATGTATGTGTGTGTGAAGTTAGCTACGAAAGTTATATAATTTTTTTTACGGTGAATGTTATGTTAACAGAGACTGTTAAGTTAACATAATTGAATAATTTGGAAAAGAGAGCGGAAATAAAATCGATTAAATATTGCAAAAAATAGTGATAAATTAGAGAAAAAATTAAAGCTAATAGAACTATGGCTTTTTTTTGATACTAAATTCGCGCCCCCAATGCCACGCCCTCTTTAGATTTTGAATTTCGTTTTATGACTATAACTTCTTTGTTTCAAGGAGTTTCAAGAAAAACTGTGTACCATGGGTTCGAATAGAATTCTGGCTTTTTTGTGATACTAAATTCACGCCCCTCAATGCCACACCAAGTACTGAAGAGTACATGTTTGTATGTAAACGACCGCATGGATGTACATATAAGAAATGACATATCTGACCAGCGGCCTTTTTCTGCAGATACCGGGAGTTTATTTGCTGCATATGATTTTTGTTGGCTTGTTCTTTGTAGCTAGGAGACGACTATAACGATTTGATAGAAGTTTATTCTGAAACTCTCATCTACATATGGAAGGAAGACTATATGAATTATAGTGTCTCAGTGTCTCAGCAGACAAATTGTTTATAAAATTAAACATTATATAAGAAACTGAATATAATACAGCCGGGAGTTAGTATAAAACAAAATAGATTTGGAATTTGATAATTATGATACTAGCATGAATAAAGTAATTTCTATAAGCGTTAGGCTCTGTTTATTAGTACATAAATATATTTTATTTAATTGATTAACTAACATCTTTGTTCACATATTTTATTGATAATTTTTGTTTTTTTTATTTTTGACGTACGAGTATGTATGTACATACATATGTACATATATACTGTTTTATTCTTTTTCAACATACTCTATAATTATGATATGTATTTTTATATTATTTAATTATAATTAGCAATATGCCAAAAAAATGTACTTTTTCATTTTCAAGCTATGAATGCCGAATTATTTTTAATGCTTCGGGGGTAGAGTCAGCTACCCTAATTGCTAATTATGGTGTTTTCTTTTCTACAAAGAAAATGTCACCCTCTTACAAGGTACATTAAAAAAATTTTTGAGCAACCCTGTTGTAATGTAATTTTTTATTTGAGAAGAACATAACATAAATATTAAAAAAGGGTATGCCCTGTGTTTACCACTTATTAAGAAAATGAATGAGGAAATGCCAATTTGTTCAAAGGTGTTGCCAGATAGCTAAATTTTCGACTTCATTTTTTGAGCGCTGTTTTTTATAACCAAAAAAAATTTTTTAACACTGTTCTAACACTGAATGCATTTTTTTTAAATTACTGACCATGTATCTTTAATAATGTAATTTTTCCTTAGGGTTACTCCACAAAACAATGAAAAAATTAACTTCAAAATTGGATAAAGATACCATGCGGCTTTTTTTAAATTTCATCTGGTAGCCCTATAAATAAAGAATAGTCATCTGCTTTACAGGGCATTATCAGCTCTCTCGATTTGTACAGGGCATAAAATGCAATGCCCTCCACCATTGGCAAGTGCGAATTATTTAGAATAAAACATACCACCCTTTTTGAGGGCGAAACATTTTTAAGAAACAAACACAAAATTGCATTTTGCACACGCACAATGCACATTTTTTGGTAGAAAAGAAAACACCATAAGACTATAGACACTGTTTTTACATTGGGAAACAAAACTCCTCTCCATGGGTTAAGTAAATAAACTTATATTTCATTTACTAGCACATAGTGCATTGATCCCTTAAAACGAAGGGACAGAAATAGAAGGAATGAAAAATAGGCTTTTGAAATTTGGTGTACTGTCGTGAACGCCCTTAATTAAGAAAAATTTGGATTTTCAAAAGAATCGGCTCAAGGACACACCCACCTCCCATATGTCCTTTAAACTAAAATCTTCATATTTTCCACAAAAATGTATGTAAAGTTATGAAAAGTTGCAGTTAAGATACATATAATACTACCAATATGTATGTAAATTTTTAATAAAATCAAAGCGAGGACTATTGGTCCTGCCATATATCCTTTTTCTTTTATTGTATTTGAATGAGGTACGTTTATTTAAATACAATACAATAACAATTAAAAGAAAATTGAATTAAAATATTAATTTTATTCAAATATTGCACAAATTAACATAGAAAAATTCGCATGCTAAACAACAAACACTTTGGATTGTAAAACGTAGTCCCATGATACTTAGAAACTTTTAATATTTCTATTGTTTAAATCAATTCTATCGAATTAAAAATAAAATAAAAAATATTAATATCTTTAATTGTCGTTCTATATACATACATACATACATATCTATTTTAATAATATTACAAATTGCATTAATAATTGATTAACAAATATATATATGTATGTGTGTACTCTGCATTTAAATATATTTTAAATGACCGCAACAATTATGGATAACTTTTTAAATTGAAAGCATTTCAATAGAAATGTCTGCTTCTAACTACACTTAATATTGTTTTTACATGATAAATACATACAAACATACATATGTATGTACATTAGAGCGACTCACCAAAAAAAGTACTCGATTTACCCCAATAAAAATGAACCTTGGACTTTTTTAAGATGACATTTAAAATATTTCGGCTCCAGCTTTTTGAATTTCAAAAAAAGCTGAGACCCGTATTTACTTAAATCGACTAAAGATTAAAATATTTCAATTTGGCATTATTATTACAAACAACCCCGAACAAAAAATTCAAAAACCGTTTTTTTTTTTCACAGAATATCCTTAAAAAAAGGACATGGATGATCGTTCTTGGAAAAAATTTTATATATGGTTGGACGCGCCTTAAAAACACCTTTCTTATGATATACATATTGTATATGTTGGTAAGGAAACAGAACCTCAAATTAACAAAACATCCAAAAATAGACCCTTTTTCAAAATGGTCCAGCTCACGAGAGGTCAAAGCTGGAGCCGAAATATTTTAAATGTCATCTTAAAAAAGTCCAAGGTTCATTTTTAGGAGGGTACATCGAGCACTTTTTTTGGTGAGTCGCTCTAATGTACATATGTACATAATTGGTCATTACAATCCTTCAGTCAGGATTACAATCTAGTTTCTCACGATACTTATGTTGTATGTGATAATTTTATATATGAGTGGGGGAAGGGACCTACAGTTTAAAGTCGAATCCGAATGACAGATTTTTTGAGAAACTTTTCATGGCAATTTTTTTTTTTTGCCAAAAGTCACCTGTGAGGCAATCACCGAAGAAATACTATTTTATTTATTTATTTATTCATTCAGGCGTAAATACAGTACAACAAGATATCATCTTATTTAATAGTACTGCTAAGGATATAGGCAACAACAAAATATAAGAAAATACAAAATAATAACGTTAAAAATAAATTAACATAACAAATGTTTAAATAATTTAAAACAAAAACAAAATTTATAATTATATTAAAAAAAAAAAAAAAATAATGATTGATTAATTACGTATGCGCATTATGTTCATTCAAGAAACTAATTATTGCAGTCTTGAAATGCTTAGCATTGCTTAGTAATTGTATGTTGTTTGGGAGTTCATTCCAGAGACGAATTGCATTGATGTAAAAGTGTCTCTCAAGCCTCTATTAGATCTTGAAAAAACGAATCTATCAAACAAATAATGGGGTTTCCTAATATAGATGATTTTATGTAGGTACACCAGAGTACGGCATTTCAACAAATTTCCAAAAGATGTGTTATAGATTCGATATGAGAACTCAGATATCCTACTGTACCTTGTACGACCAAAAACATATCGAGCAATACTGTTATAAGTGACCTTGAGGATGTTCCTACTTGCTGAGTCGCAACTAGAAAACAGTTCACATCCGTACAGCAGAGTGGGGATGAGATATGTTTTCGCGAGCAGCATACGAATATCAAACGGAGTAAAATATTGCGTTAGCCAAAGGCTTCGCAACATGGCAACCGTTTTACCACAGATAGAATTCACATGGTTGGACCAGTTAAGGCTGTTATTAAAGATAACTCCTAGCTTCTTAACACTATGTACAGTCTCAATAGAAGTATTATTAATCTGTAATGGTGTAAGCTATGCCGTATAGTTTACCTTGCCTATTATTAAAGCTTTTGATTTCCTCGGATTGAGGCAAAGACCATTAATCGACGCCCATTGAAACACAGTACATTATGCAGATCACAATTTATTTTCCCTATACAATTTGTAATATCGGATGGCAAGCAACTAATGTACAACTGAACATCATCTGCGTACATTTGTACCTTGCAAAACTTCAACTTAGTTGGCAGATCATTAGAATATATCGAATATAAAAGTGGACCAAGAATCGAGCCCTGTGGTACACCTCTAGATATTAAAAAATTGTGCGATTACTATACTATATTTTCATATGTTCTTTTGTTGAAGATGTCTGATATGGATTGTGAACCATGGAATCACGTCTAATAAGCCAACACACTACCTACTATGACTATACAGTATTGGCCAAAACTAAAACACCCCCTCAGTAAATTTTTTTAAGAAAACAAAGCTATTAAAATTTTATTTTTATTTCTTTATTTATTTATATCCTTATTATTGAAAAACACAAACTTAAGGAATTCAGAACTTCAAAAAAAAAAAAAAAGTTAGAATTCAAAAAACATTTTAAGTCGCAAATATAAGCGAACAAAACTAAAGCACCCCCCAATTAAGGTGCACAAAAAACTATTGAAATCAATATTTCGTTGCAAATCCCTTATTCTGAATGACACACGCACATCTTTTAGGCATAGGGTACATTAAATTATTAATTATTTCAGGAAATATTGCTTCCCAGGCTATTTTTGCGGCTTCAAATAAATCTTCTTTGGTTTTGCAATTTTGTGGGTTGATTTTTAAGTTAATGATTGGATTGGAGAGCTGGCTTATCAAGGCATCAATTGAGTGCAAAATATTCAATCAACAGATCAATTATTTCTAGGCTAATTTAAAAGTTTTTACAGACTGGTCGCACATCTCCTACTCATTCTGGAAGGAAGGTCATATGAAACCTTGCGACATGAAGACTCCTTATTTAAAAGGACAATCCAAAATAATCCTACAGCATCTTCTAGTCACGTACGAAACCGCTTAGATTTAATAATAACCGAAAGAACAATTCCCAGAAGGGCGGTAGAGGCCGGATTATTCAGTCGACGACCAGCAAAAAACTTTTGATATCGCCAAACTTGAATTCGCCAAGACCCATCTCAACTGGAGTGTCCAAAAATGGATGAATGTGCTGTTTTCTGACGAATCTAAGTTTAAATTGAAGGATTCAGATGGCATAAGGCATCCAGAGACAGGCCAAACGGACAACGGTTCAATCCTAAATGTACTGAGGGGGTGCTTTAGTTTTGGCCAATACTGTATATACACATCTAATAATGCATGCCATAATGAGAGCGGTTAACAAAGTCAACTCCGAACGATAGATTTTTTGAGAAATTTTCATTATGCAATTTTATTTACTGTCAGAGTTTTTGCCAGAAATCTGCTGAGAGGAAGACGCCGAAGAAATATTTTTCCATGTTTCGTTTTGTTGGAGATGTCTGACCTGGGGTTTGAACCAAGGCCTCACGTCTAATAAGGCAACACACTACCTACTAGACTACGGCGATATGAAATTAATAAATATTAGTTGTTTTTGTTTCCATTCTTCTTAAATCTTTTTAATTTTTACAAAAATTAAAAATTTGCTTAAGTGACTTAATTGTGTGTCCACGACTGTACGTTTACGTATGCAAAAAAAAAAAAAAAAATTCGTGTAAAAAAGAATTTATTTTTGCGTGAATGCGTGTAAAAAGAGTATTCGGTGTATAACCAAAAAATGCCACTTAGAAACTAGAAAACTAAAAACTAATTGGAAACTTTGATTATTTTTGTCTGTTTGTTATGTCGTAAATGGTGTAGACATTGAAAATGTCTTTTAAAAATTTTTTGTGTGATTAAATTAAATCAAACACACTCAGTCAGTCAGTCTATTATATTAGTCTTCTATTTATTCTGAATCATGAAAATGTGGGTTAAAATAATATTTTGCTTAATTGCTATTACTGTTGTCGCTGTCGCTGTCGCTGTCGCTGTTGTTGTCGTTTATTTATTTCCACCTGTTTATTTATTGACTTGCAAGGTATGGTTTTTCTTATTTAATTAAAGTTTTTTTTTTTTTTAAATTTTTTTTTTTAAATCCATTGAATGACGCACCCAATAACAATTAAAAACCAAATACTATATAGTGTGAGAATATCAACGAGGGGCTTTTGTTAAGAATGAAAGAAATCTAACTGTTCATACATACATATACATATATTGACAAACAAACAAGCCATCAAACTAAGCATCAAGCAAGCAAACACAAAGAAAGAAAATGATGAGATCTTAACAAAAAGGTTCTTTAATTGTCTACATAGATTGTGATTTAAGCATGCGTGTATAAATGTTTGTTTGTTTGTTTGATTGTATGTACATACATACATATGTATGTATTGTTTATAATATAATTGAGATGAAAATTACAAAAAAAAAAAAAAAACACAAAAAAAAACTTACCTGAAAAACCATGTAGCCGGAATCGTACATCCAAAAATCATCAAGTGTATGACCTGGTTTTGATAATTGCACTGCAATGCATTGTTTAAGTATTAAACGACAACGCTGAGGTCCACCTGGAGATTTTGTACCCATTTTTTTTTTTTTTTTTTTTTTTTTTTGTTTAAATATTTCTCTTCTTATTCTTCTTTTTTAAATATTATTTTAATATTTTTTTTTTATTCTTTTTTTTTCAAATATTAAACGAATATTTATTATCACGAACACTGTTAATAACGCATTAAATTCCGTGCGTTTAAATAATTTCAACTCGTTCCACAATCAACTTTGGAGGTAGAATAATAACAGAATACATATATACTAAGCTTGTAAGAACGTGTGTGTGTGTGTGTGTGCGTTTTATACGCTTACAATGTTTGAACTTTTAAACGACAATACGAAAATAAATTCACCATCATTTCTTCCGGGGTTATGTCTGTCGAAATAATACTTGTTTGTCAAACTTCTGTTGTTGTTCTCTGCTCTCGATGTTCTTTTTTTATTTGTATTTTTTGTTTGTTTTTGTTTTTCTTCTGTATGAGCATTATCGCGTACTTGTTGCACACGCGCATCACCTTGACATCTCGCACTCGAAAATTATTTGGGGTTTGATTGTGACGTTTTTTGCAAAACAACTCGCGACGACAACGGATGGCAATCAACTAACGAAGCCAGTTTTTGTTTTGTTTCCCTTTAGCCAACTTCTATTCGTCGTCGTCGATATTGTCGTCGCTGTTTTGATTGCGGTCGCTAAAGCTTCTGTTGCTGTTGCCAATAATTCAACAGTTATTAGCAACTAAAGCATTAGTAAGAGCATCAGACGGAGCACAAGAATGAGTATGAGTACGAGTGCGACTGCGACTGTGACTGTGAGTGCCAGTGTTAGTGGTAAGAGTTCCAACTCCAAACACTCTTTCTTCAGTATCTCTGCAGTACATTACTGCTGCCGTATGGTTCCCAAGCACTGAAATGAAAAAAAAGCGAAAAATTAAAAAAAGAGCACAAGAGAAAATAAGTTTGAGAAAAAAGAAGTAAAAAAAAACTTTGAAGAAAATAAAAGCAAAAACTTTATATTATTGTTGAGTATGTGAGATATTACAAGTCAGTTAGCCAGCCAGCCAGCCAGCTATCCCAGTAAACCAGCCAGCAAACGAGACAGACAACGAGTCAGCCAACTATCCAGACATACTGACAGCGTAACATTAAGATTTGGATTCTAAAACAAAAAAAAAAAAAAAAAAAAAAAACACACACACATAACCGAAATAAACTGGTAGTACTGGAACTTGTATTATCTTGCAATGTATTCGTATTCGTATTCATAGTCGTATTTGTATTTGTATGTGCAAATGTGTGATTGTGTTAAATATATACATGAGAATATATTTTTACGTGCATGTAATTATTACAAAAACAAAAAAAAAAAAAAAATAAATCCAATCGATATAAAACGACCGATTCTTTGCCTTTAGGTACGATCACACTAAGCAAATATTTGTTGTACAAAAAAATAAAATTTTATTGGAAATGGTTTTCAAAAAGTAAAATAAAATATTCAAACGTGATTTCAAACAAACATAGGCCTAATTTTTTTTCGCAAATATTTGCATAGTCTGACTTTAGCTCAATTCTCTTTGATAGGAATAACATTCCGAAGGCATTATTAAAATGAACAGAAAGATAAACAAAAAATTGTAAAAATATTTGCAAGAAAATGAAAATACAAAACGACTCAACATTTGCCTTCATATTCCATTGCCATTCTAACAATACCTATCACCCTATCAGCAATCGTCTAGCAAAAGCTCTGGCGTTCTGTCGACCGAATTCATCGCTTAACTGTATACATATCTCACCGTTCATTTATAAATTAACATATAAAACATGGGTGATAATACTGATGATGGGTGATAATCTGTAGTTCAGAGTCGATTTTAAGTTATACATAGGTCTAGACTCTTGAAGTCGCCGTAGTCTAGTAGGTAGTGTGTTGGCTTATTAGACGTAAGGCCCGAGTTCAAATCCCAGGTCAGACATCAAAACGAAAATATGAAAATATTTCTTCGGCGACTTCCTCTCAGTAGATTTCTCTGAGAGTAAATAAAATTGCCATGAAAAGCTTCTCAAAAATCTGTCGTTCGGAGTTGACTTTAAGCTGTAGGTCCCGCCACTCATGTGTAAACTTAACGCACACAACATAAGTGGTGTGAGAAGCTTGGTCGTAATCCTGACTGAAGGGTTGTGATGATTATGTATGTAGGTCTCGCAACTCATGTATAAAATTAACACACACACAACATAAGTGGTGTGTGATGTGCAATCTTGACGGAAGAGTTGTTTTGACTACAAATCTTTCGTTCAAAAATTAACTGTTAATTTAGAATATTACACTATGCGACAAAATAAAAAAAAATTCAATACACCCGGCTAAAGACCTAGTGTATGTTGTGAGTTTTGTTGAGTAGATCTCAAAAATATTTTTTTTATATTTCTCGAACCCTCCAAACTTATTTTATTTGACAAAAACTGTTTTTCTAGACTTTACACACAAATTTCTGGATTATTCAAACATTTCTGATGCGATTTCCATAATTGAAATCTTGTTGGAAAGTGGAGAGATGAACCTTTAAAACGGTATACATATATCTGTTATTTAACTTAATATGCTATGAGTTTTGATGAGGTAAACTTGGAAAATGTGAATTTTTTTTCATATTTTTTCAAGTTTGTCCGTTCATAGTAGCAAACTTTATTTAAAAAATATGAAATAAGTGATGACATTCTGAAATTGCATTATCTTGTGAAGAGATTGGCACTTAGTTTGATCAAATCGGACAAATATTACCGCAGTTATTATTTAAAGGGTCTATCAGTCGAGTTACATATTTCATATAGATATTTCTTCAAATGAACTTTTAGTTCAAAAATTTTCAGAATTTTTGATGGAAATTGATTGTTTATCGGAAAATGTGTAAATTTCACGTTTGATCGACCACCAGAAGTTGGTCAATTTTTGCGCAAAGAGAAATAATAATATTTGCAAAAAACACAATTGACACATTTTGTAATAAACAATCAAGATCCATCAAAAATTCTGAAAATTTTTGAACTAAAAGTTCATTTGATGAGATGACATATATAAAAAATATAACACGACTGTTATACTATTTAACTAATAACTACGGTAATTTTTATACAATTTTATCAAATTATGACTCAATCTCTTCACAAGAGAATAGACTTTAAGAATATTATCACTTATCCTAAATTTTTTTTATTAAAGTTTGCTACTATGAATGGACAAACTTGAAAAAATATGAAAAAAATTCAAATTTTCCAAGTTTACCTGATCAAATCTCATAGCATATTAAGCCGAATAATAGATATATGTATACCGTTTTAAAGGTACATCTCTTTCCTTTACAACAAGATTTAAATTTTGGAAATCTGGTCAGAAATGTTTGAGTAATCCAGAAATTTCTGCGTAAAGTAAAAAAAAAACAGTTTTTGTCAAATAAAACAAGTTTGGAGGGTTCGAGAAATAAAAAAAGGTATTTTTGAGTTCTGCTCAACTACTCGTAACTGAAAAACGTGGATTATGTAGTTACTCGGGTGTATTTTCACTGTCGCACCGTGTTATTATTGTCATGAAGAAGTTCCTTAGCACGGTGATCATATGATTTATGGTACTTCGCTCCAACCTTATTATTAAGTTATCCCAATAATGTCTCCACCAAGCCTATTTCCCTAACAGACTTGCTCGATGATGATCTGTGTCAAAAATTACAATTCCCAGTCTAGTATTTACTTCCTTCTGGGATGCATTAATGCCCTACAGCTTCCAAGAATGTGTGCCGTGAATCACAGAATCTAAATGTTGGGCTCAAGATAATCTCCATTCTGAATAAATGTTCTCTGAGTCTACAGAACCTTGTTAAAAGGCGGGTTGTCGAACTCAGATTTTTCCCACATAATTTGATGCATGACCCAGATCTCCTTTTATTGTAATTTCCCAGCAAAAGTTTTGATTGCCTTAAACCTACTTGGTTTGGAATGAGTGTTTGCTTCTTTTTATCTTCCCCTACGTTGAGTTTACCTTTCTCAGTTCACTGAAGGGTTTAATAAACAGTTTATTTATACTTCCACAAATATTTCATTTCCCTAGCAATACAGTTTAGCCTTACCTAAGTGGACCGAATTTTTTTTTTTTTTTGTTGACAATCAAACAATTTACATAAGATCTAGTGACCTTCAATTTCTAAATTTAATATACGAATGTTATTTAAATTGAAACTTTTTAATTTTCTATTTCTGTGTGCTAAAATTCCGATTTAAATTTTATGAATGCATTCCTTTAGAGTTCTGAATTTCAAACCAAATATGTGTTCAAATGAAATTTCATGGAAATGCGTTTTTCTAGTCACCGTAATCGGCGTTAACGTCATTGTCACTGTCGCTGTTGCACTTATTGCTAATGCAGTTGCTAAGATTTGTTTGATTTGATTTTTTTCTTTGTTGCAGTTGCTGTGGATAGTATGTGTGCAATTGCAATTTAAATGGTTGTTCATTTCATTTATGGCAACATGATCAAATTTAAACAACAATAACAACAATAACAAAACACAAATTAAAATATTGCAATTAAATGTTATTAAAAATAAAATTTTTATTTGATTTTATATTGTCACATAAGAGCGTCTATTTAAGCGTCTGATGACTAAAAATGGCATAACATATGAAAAAATTTAATTAAATTTCTATTAAACATCGCCAGATGAGGAAATAAATCATAAAGTTATAAGACAAATGAACATCATCAATTTGGGGAATGCTGGGTTAAAAAATAAATCGCGGCAATTAAGTATTATTCTTTACAAAACAATATCAAGCCAATATTGATTAAAAAAACGAAACAAACAAACGAAATTAGCCCGTATTTCTCTTACAAAGTGGAGTGAAGTGAAGTGTAGTGTTTTTTTTTTCCTAAAGTAGATTTTGTTGTTGTTTTTTTTTTTTTTTGGTTTTTTTAAGACTTAACTTGAAAACTTTAATTCTAAACAAATAAAAATTATGATCTCATCACCTACATATAGTACGTATGAGTTGGTATCTTGTTTCTTATGAAGTTTTTTTTTTGCTGTTCCCCCCTCTTGGCATATTTGTGAATATAAATTTATGTATGTATGTATGTCTATATGTATATATGTTTTCATATTTTTTTTTTACAAGTATTTCATATTCTTAATTTTGCTTTGTTATTTTTTTTTGTTGTTTTTGTTCTTTGTTCTTTGGTATTTGATTTTTTTTTTTTTTTTGTAAGACATGGTACCGGCTTCGACCACTTCTTTGAGTTTGAGTGTGTACTTTGTCTCTTCGATAATTTTATTTCTCCGTTCCCTACCTCCCCCTCCTCCTCTATAAAGAATGTGGCTTGTGTGCTTTTCTCTTTCTTTTGTCTCTTTTTTTTAGTGGCTTAAGGCCTAAAAAAAAATATAAGAAATCATGTTGAGAAACTATTAAAAGAAATAAAAGACACAAGAACCTTAAGAAAAAAAAAAAAAAAAAGTATGAAAAAAATAAACCTTTGCAGCGTTAGCAAAAACTCAACAGAAATGATAAAAAAAAAAATATAAAACAACAACAACAAAAAACGACCAAAGTAAACAAAAGGCGGAATGTGTGAAATAAATGTACTGTTTTTAAGAGTCGTCAGTCAATTTAAAAGACAAATACTTCAGAGGAAAAAAATTAAAAAAAAAATAATAAAAAATATGTACACAGCAGATACAGTGATGCCAAGTGTAGGGATTTTTCCCTTTTTGTAGGGATTTTTTTAAAAAATTTCACATGTAGGGAAAAAGGGAAAGATTTCTTAGTTTTTTCGAATTGTAGGGAATTTTTTCAATTTCAAATTTTTAGCTTCTAAAAACTATTTTTCTTCCAATATAAATTAAAAAATTTATTTTATCATACAATATTCCCTTTGATAACATCATTGGACTGTGTTGCAATGGCGCTAATGTTATGGTCGGACAAAACAATTCGTTTGCATCCAGACTTTTGCTGGATAATCCCGACGTAATAACAATCAAATGTATTTGCCACACTGCCGCCATCATAGCAAACAAATCTTGCCTTATGTTGCCAAGAGCCCCAGAGGATTTGGTAAGACAAATAGGAACGTACATTTCCGGCAGTTTTAAAAGATGTTCTCGGTTGGAGGAGTTTCAAGAAATGAACGAAAAAAAAAAAGGAAAATATTAAGAACATCAACAACCAGGTGGCTGTCTCATCAAAAATGCATCGAAAGAATATTGGATAATTGACAAGCTCTAGTTGAATATTTTAAATTTGCAATTAAACAGGAAAAGTTGAAATCTGCAGATGTTATACTGACTGAACTTACAAATGAGTGTAATAAAGCTTACTTACTTTTTTTGAGATATGTGTTAAATTATTTTAACTCGTTAAATGCACTTTTTCATTCGAAAAAAATGTTGGTTCATGTTTTGCATTCATAGTCAACAAAATTTTTTTATAAACTTGGCCAAAATTTTATTAAAAAAGAATGTTTGAAAATTTATTGTGTCATAAGGTCACCTCATGTTTCATTGCTAATAGATGATGTCTATGTCGGCAGTGAATGTGAAGAATTGTTGAAAACATTTCCAAAAGCCAGTGCTCATCAGGTAAAATCTGATTGTCTACATAACTGCACTCGAAGAAACGCAAAGAAGACTGCCACTTAATGACAAATCAATTTTCAAAGAAATGGAATTTTTAAACCCCGTAGTGGCCATTGGAAAAAGTAACAAAAGTGTCTATCAATTTAAATTGATATGTTATAAGTATAAAGTTGACTTAAATTTACTTACACATGAACGGAATGGAATGAACTTTACAATATAGTTTTTCTGAATAAGAGAAACAAACATTGTCTAAATTAGATGTTGAAGCATTTTGGTCCAAAATCTGCAAATCAAAAAATTTTAATGACAATTTGGTCTTTCCAAATTTTGCAAAAATTATAAAAATTTTATTAAGTTTGCCACATGTCAACGCTGACGCTGAAAGAATTTTTTCTGTTGTAACTGACGTACGTACGAAAAAAAGGAACAAATTAAGCCATGAGTTATTAAATTCTATTTGCATTATAAGATCTCATTTACAAGCTAATTTAATTAATTGTGTAAATTTTAAATGCACATCGAGTCATTTAAAAAAAATTAATTATACAGAATTGTACAAATAATTTTTTTTCATTAATTTATAATATTTGTTATTTTTATGTTATTTTTGTATAATAAATGTATGTACCTGAATTGAAAATGTACAAATTTAAAATAAATATTTATTTAAAAAAAAAACGGAAAAAGTGGCGTAGGGAATTTTGTAGGGAAAATTAAAAGTGGGTGTAGGGAAAAAAGGGATTTTTTTTCATTGACGTAGGGATTTTTGGAAAAAATCTCCTGGCATCACTGAGCAGATACACACACATACACTCACTTATTACAACTCTGTAGTGAAATTTGTATTGTAAAAAAAAAAATTTAACGACTGAATCTTATTCTTAAGATACGATCACACTACGCAAATATTTGTTGAAAATAATAAATAACGTACTTTGCTATAAAAAAAAGGAAACTTTTAATTCACAAAAAGTAATTTGCAAAAAGTAAAATAAAATATTCAAACGTGATTTCAAACTAATGTAGGCCTAATATTTGCAAAATAGGCCGCAAATATTTGCATAGTCTGACTTGAATTCTCTATGATAGGAATAACATTTCGAAGGCATTATTAAAACACAGTTTTAAGTAAGATGAACAGAATTTTTTTTTCTGTCAGTCTTTACTTGCAATCTACATATTTTACAATAACTTAAATTATTGATCTTTATCAAGATCAATATCATAAAAGCTAACTGAGATCAAAATAGTTTGTTAGTAGAACAATATTTTAACATTAACACATCTTTCATTGGTTTCTAAAGGGTAAATCAAGATGATATCATGATATCTTTTTCAACCGACATACTTCATCAATATCATTTAATAACGAAATTGCTAAAGGGTTTACATCAGGGGTTACCAAAAATTTTTTGGCTGTGTATTAGTGAGTAAGAGAGAGAAAATAAGTTGAGAGCTTACAGTCATACAGTCATAGTAAAATGTTAGTAATATATCATATTTTGATTTGCTTTTCATCAACATGGATAAAGTTCTACATCTTTGACTTAATAATTAGGTAATGTTTTTTAGATATTTGCTGGATACTAATTTTGGTTCATAAATTTCCTCTTCTGCTAATAACCAATCCGTTTAATTTTTCCAAAATATTGCTTTATGTCTCTAAAAAAGTTGTTCTCTTTTCATATCATCTAAATTATTTACTTGACTATTAAAACAATCAAAATGTATTTTAAGAACATATAGGACTTTTTAACATAAAATATTTTTTGAGTGTAAACACAAAAAAAAAAAAATATTATAGCATGCGCTGACATGTGTGCTTGTCGCAGTCTGATCGACGACTAAATAAAAGAGCATAAGCAATGTGTGTGAATTCTCTCTGTACAATTGTGCTATGAAATGGTAATCCCTGGTTTACATGTTCACTTAATCTTTGTAAATATTGATTACTGAACTTTCTTATCTCCGTTAATACATAAGGAATTTTAAGATTATTATGTAAGGTGTTATTAGTAACAAACCATGGTGCGTTTGCCATCATTCTTAATGTTTTAGATTGAAATCTTTGAATAATTTTAATATTTGAATTGCTTGTAGTTCCCCACAGTTGTAGTGCCCCATAGGTCCATACAGGCTTTAAAATAGTTTTGTAAATAACAATTTTATTTTCTAAACTCAATTTAGATTTACGACCAAGAAGCCAATACATTTTTTTTTTTTTAGTTTATTATCAACTTGTGTTCTTTTGCTTTTAACATGATCTTTCCACGTAAGTCTTCTGTCTAGGCATATTCCTAAATAATACTCAGAATTACTTTTTTTGAATAATTGACCCATTGAGGGTAATATTTGGACAATCTCCTTTCTTTAACGTAAACCTTACATGAGTAGATTTTTGCTCATTTACTTTAATATATTCCAGGTCATTAACCAAGCTTACACCTCATGTAATTGATGTTGTATTAGGTTGAAAGCTTCAATTGGTGAGATATTTGAAGAAATAAATGCGGTGTCATCTGCGTAAGTAGCCACTGTTACTCCATTAGTGCAAGGCATGTCTGACGTAGAACAGAAAATGACAAAAATATTTGCAAGAAAATGAAACATGTAATCGAACGTATTACGTTAATTTTGGATTGATTCTCAAAATATATTTTTAATTTTTGGTATTAGGCTTTGACACTTGATAACGTGCATCTTGTTGAAGCTACATCTGTCACATTAGTTGTCATTTAGTCACACTGTTTTGCCAAATCACCATGCACAACTGTAGACAACGACGACATCTATTCGCTAATTTGGTTTTGATGTAGTTGGCAACTGATCGTAAAATGCAAGAGCATCCAATGCAACCCGAAAAAGTCACACTTAGGGCCATTATTACAACTTGCCGTTAACTAAAGGGAGGATTTTAACGGGCAGATAAATTGGTTTTCATTATTATGAGTGGACAATAAGATAGAAGTGATCGTTAAGCTAAAGGGAAGATCATCCTAACTTTAACATTTAAAGGTCACTTTATGTTTGAACTTGCCATATCATATACTATTTCCGATATGGCAACTTCAAATTTAAACAAAATGAGCATATACAATAAAAAAACGAAGTCCGCTGTTGCCACTGCGTTAAAAAAAACTTGTTTAATTGAGCAGTTTTATCGACTTTGCTCCGGCACTGCCATATTTTAATTTTATTTTATCTGTAAGTTGTAATAACGAAAATCAGTTTACAGTTCCCTTTAGCTAAAGGTACCTTTAACTAAACCCAAGTTTAACGGCAAGTTGTAATAATGGCCCTTAGATGTACATAGATTGTACGATGGCGGTGTTATTGGTCCATATTTCTTTGTTAATGACGTTAACTAGGCCAACATTGTCAACAGCCACCACTATAGTTCGATAATTTCTAACTTCTACTTCAGAAGAAAAACAATTTTAAAAAATAATAAAAAAAAATACAAAAGATATGTACACAGCCGATATACATACACTCACTTATTATAACTCTGGATGGAGTGAAATTTTTATGGAAAAAATGAAAAAAGAAAAACAGCAAATCACGATAAAAACAGAGAACTAGAAGTCATTTAACCCATAAACAGCCTATAGATGAAGATAACAAAAACAATTTAAGCCCTTTTTGCCTAAGTAATATAGTCTGCATCAGTGATCAGCAATGAGTATTCAAAAAGATGTATACAATCGAATCATACTCATGCATTTTGATACTTATACGCGCATTCATACTTATTTTAATATCGTGGAACCTCCTTTACTCATATTCAAAGTTTGAAGTACTCCTCATCATACTCATACTTAACAACACGTATGATGTTATAGATTTCGACTCTCCATGACTCGACATATACACGAATCACGAAATAAGTATGATTCGCGTTCGAACACTAAAATACTCACTAAAAGGTTGTGTGTTTGCTGTGCTTGCTGCTCTGTCTCTGTATTTTTTGCTTATGTGTCTTTTTACTTTTTCATTGTAAATGCAACAACAACAACTGAGACTGTAAATTTTTATGAACGTTTGCATTATTTATAAGTATTATAAGTATTTTTCTAAAGTTATGAATCTAAATGAGTAGGCTTATGAATCAAACATATTTCGAATGGTATGAGTTTGATGTCAACGTTGTACGCATACTCATTGCAACCTGTACTTATAAATCAATGTTGTTGTGAGTATGAATGAATCAGAGTACATAGTTAAAATTCAATATTGTTGACTCATATTATATTCAAAATTTCATGAGTGCTTATGAGTAGCTAAAAAACAATTCATTGCTGATCTCTGGTCTGTATTTCACATACATTTAAGGAACATCAATCTCACAAGCCTTAACATACATATATATACCTGTAACGCTAGGCGCTTGAAATATTCAATCATTTTATGGTAATTAAGTGTGTTCATTTGTAATACTAAAGGGTTAATATCTGTTAATATTCGTAGATACGATCTATGTAAAGAAGAAGAAGAAGAATAGGGGATAATTTCAACCAACCATTGTTTTAAAATACTTTACATTTTATTTCATTAAAAAAAAAAACGACAAAAAAAGAAAAGGAAAGATAAAAATTATTTGTTTCAAAATATGCAAAATCTAAAAATATAACAAACAATAGAGACTGTCGGTCGGTAGCCAAGTCAAGCATGTGAACGTACATACGTAATAAGATTTATTTTAAAAACCACCAACGTTTCCATTTATTTTGTGTCACAAACGTGGTAAGCATTTAAAAAAAAAAACCGAAGCATTTTATCTTTTATGTTTCAAACTTAAAATCCGCCAAGTGTTACAAATTGTATGAAATCACCTGAGAACAAAACTGCCTTCCTTTTTTTTCTTTTTTTGTTTGTAAGCTTAAAACTGAGGTCACTGTAACATTATAAAAATGTTTAAACAAATAAATGAAATCAAGATCCCCTACAGACGGCAATAAATAATTCAACGTTACGCGAATGAGCGTAATGACCACACATTGAAATGTGATTTCGAATAACGGTTATATATGTATTCAATTGTATAATATTGCCACCGAAAGTAGGCAGATATTACCCGCGTACAGTCAATTTCAGCCATCTTGGTTATATCCTTATGGAATGTCCCTATAAAATAGATGGCTTTTTTTACGAATTTACGATAAAAGCGGACCACAATGATTATTTTCCTTTTGTATCGATTCAAAAGTATTATGACTGTATCGTTATACATTTGGAGTGAAGGTAATCCTCAAGTGTATGTGGAAACACCGTTACATCCAGAAAAACTGACTGTTTGGTTGCGCTTTATGGGCTGGTGGAATCATTGGTCCGTACTTTTTCAAAAACGATTATGGACAGATTGTTACAGTCAATGGTGATCGGTATAGAGCCATGATTACTAACTTTTTCATTCCTGAATTGAATACCCATGATGTCCAGGAGATGTGGTTTCAACAAGATGGCGCAACATGTCACACAGCTCGTGCCACAATAGATTTATTGAAAGACACGTTTGGTGACCGCCTAATTTTACGTTTTGGACCTGTGAATTGGCCTCCAAGATCTTGTGATTTAACACCGCTAGACTACTTTCTGTGCGGCTATGTAAAGTCATTGGTCTATGCGGTAAAGCCACAAACGCTTGACCATTTGGAAGACAACATTCGCCGTGTTATTGCCGATATACGGCCACAAATGTTGGGAAAAGTCATCGAAAATTGGACGTCCAGATTGGACTACATCCGCGCCAGCCGTGGCGGTCATATGCCAGAAATCATATTTAAAATGTAATGCCACAAGATTATCTTTCGGAAAAATAAAATTCATGGCAATCGAATAATCCATCGTTGTTTTAATGCAACTTAAAGTTCTATACCTCTATAAAAAAAAAAACACCCTATACATCCAAATGTATAAAGGGATGTATGTAATCACCTCATTACAGGCATGATTCCATTAAAGATACTGATTTTGGTTTTGTATGTAAATTACATACATACGTATGTATGTACATATATAGAGCACTCATAAAAATGATATTGATTTTCTTTACTACTTTTTTGTTTTTATTATTTTGTTATTATTGTTGTTGTTGTTTTTCTTTTGACTAATAAATAAAATATCAATTACATGCAGCATACATTACAATAAAAATGAGTGTTTTTTCTCATTTTTTTATCATATCTTGTTCATTTCATTTCATTTCATTATGGGGGAAGCATACGAGTATGTATGTATGTACCGGGTTATCCATTTCGTGGTTTCAAAAGTAAACGTAAATAAAACACATATAAATTATTTTTTTCATGATATTTCTTTTTTATTGTAAAGTTTGAACGTTGACATTATGTGTGAAACACTACATCATTTAAATGACCTCCACGCGAAGTGTTGCAAGCATTGATTCTTTTGAGGTAATTTTCGACCACTTTTTGACACATATTGGGCGGTATCTCAGCCATAACTTGACGAATGTTGGTTTTTAAGTGCTCAAGAGTTGAAGGTTTATCTGCATAAACACGGTCTTTCGCGTAGCCCCACAAAAAAAGTCTAATGGTATCAAATCGCATGATCTTGGTGGCCAGTTGATATCGCCACGACGAGAAATTACGCGGCCAGGAAATGTCTCTTGCAATAAAGCCATATTCGCTCGAATTGTGTGGCAAGTGGCACCGTCTTGTTGAAACTACATATTCTCCAAGTCGTATTCTTCAATAGCAGGCAAAAAAAAGTCAGTTATCATATGAGCATAACGCTCCGAATTGACGGTGACAGTCGTTCCATCGTCGTTTTCGAAGAAGTAAGGTCCAATCACACCTTCGGACCAAAGAGCGCACCAAACAGTGACTTTTTCTGGATGTAATGGCCTCTTCTCAGAACCCCAAATACGACAATTTTGTTTATTAACATACCCACCGAGAGTGAAATGTGCTTCATCGCTGAAGAAAATTTTGTTCGAAAAATTGCCGATACGCACGATACGTGGCTGTGGCAGAATCACCATTTTTGTAGTAGGTTTTGATAATTTTTATGCGTTGTGTGATAGTTAAGCGATCCATTTTCGTCAATGTCAGACTTTCAATTGAAAAGAAAAAAATTGCTTTCACAACTTAGTTTGACAGATGTCGAATTCCAGTCCCATACTTTTGAAACCACAAAATGGATAGCCCTTTATATTGTTACGTTTCGTTTCGTTTCATTGTTTTATTTTGTTTTGTTTTTTTATGTATGATTGTATGATTAAAAGGAAAAATCTAATGTGCAAATTACATGACATAGACAGATAGATATACAGACAGACAAACGTTTGAATGCAAAAGTTGGTGTGTATGAATGAATGAATGATATTACATACATACCACTATACAACGTGCAAAACAGCAAAGCAATATACCATCAGCACCAGAGTAGACAATTATTATCTCCCCCACGACTGTAGGTTATGGTGAAATTATTTTTAATGAGCTGTCATCGGTGGCAATGTTATGTTTTCGATTTCTTCTCCTTTTTAAACGTGGATAATAAAGCAAAAAAAAAAAAAAAAAAAAAACATGTTACAACAATAACAATAATACTGGCAACAACAACAACATCTGCCACAACTGCAACAGCAGCATTAAAACAAACAAATAATCGACAACAACAGCAACAACCGTTGCTGTATAGAAAAAAAAACAGAAAAAACAGACAAAAATAACTGCAATAGCTGCAACACCTTAAAGCAGATTTTTTCTTCATCATTTTCTTGATATGCAGAATGCTGGTGCACATACTTACATATACATATGTATGTATGTATGTATGTATGGGGATGGATGGATATTAGCAAACATTTTCGGCGGGAAATGCCACTCAGTGTTATTGGATGCAATAATAATAACAACACACACACAAAAAAAAAAAAAAATATCGAAAATGAAAACGAAAACATTTAAACAAACTGTTTATACGAGTACATGCAACATTGTCCAAGCATGACACAGACAAAGACGGTAAATAACTTCAAAAATTGCAATAATTTTGCTGCTATTGCTGCTGCATTGTATTTCTACTGCTGCTGCTGCTGCTGCTCTTGTTGGTTTGTTGGTTTGTTTATTTTCTGGTTGTACTGGTCGTTGTTTGTTATTGTTTTCGTTTAGTTTTTCTTGATTTCAACTTTATGTCAGAGTCAATGCGGCAAAGTAATAAAAACTCGAAAAAAAAAACACCACAAACAACACACAAGAAAACAAGAAAAACAATAACAAGCATTTGCTCTGGTTTGTTATTTAAGTGCTGACTGTGGCACTTTAGCAACACCGGTAAACAATAATAAATCAGCTTAGATGCAACCAACAACTACAACATTTTTTTTTCTCTGCTTTTGTTTTCAATCGTATCCATATCATCCCATCCATTCAGTCAAGCTGCAGCATTAGAAGTAGTAATCGTACATAGGTTTTTTTTTTTTAATACCCAAACGATATACAAATGAATGAATGAATGAATGAATGACTGAATGAGTAAATGAATGGGTAAATGAATGAATAGATGAAACTGTGTTTGCATAATTTATAAAAGGATGAATGAATTGAATTGTATAGAATTCCTTTAAATTTGTAACCGCAAATATACATAAATATTTATGGTTTTCCATTATGCCTCACACAATGTAATTCAAACTTCAGGCCAAATGCAAATGACCCAAATAATAAGGCAAATACTCTCTATGCCGTTGAAAAATACATATGTAAGTATATGCACATGTTTTCAAGAGTTAATAAATAAATTTTCATTTATTTCATACAATATGTTGCACTCGAACATAACCAATGGAGTTATTGATTTCGACTATCCATAACTCAGCATATATCTACAAGAATCACAAAATAAGTATGTATGATTCGCGTACTAACACTAAAATACTACTCATTAAATGGTTGTGTGATGCTCTGCTTGCTGCTCTGTCTTTTTTTTTTTGTAAACGCAACAGCAACTAAGACTTTATATTTTAACTCGAGTCACTCGAATAATTTATAAGAGTATTATAAGTATTTTTCTAAAGTTATGAATCAAACATATTTGTAATGGTATGAGTTTGATGTCAACGTTGTACGCATACTCATTGCAACCTATACTTATAAATCAACATTGTAGTGAGTATGAATGAATCAGAGTACATAGGTAGGTAGGTAGGTAGAAGTGGCTCTCCACCCGATGAGCGGACACACTTAGGCCTCATACAGGGCCCATTGTGATACCACAGTTTCATCTTTCCCCTATTCTAGGAACCACTCGGAGCTTCCGATGAAGCGACTTAGACTGCCAATATCCACGCATGACAGTTCATCTACGTCCTCCATGTAGTAGGCACCCAGGTGTTTCTTTCTCCTCCGACCAAGTGCCGGACATGTGCAAAGTAGGTGAAGAATAGTTTCATCCTCCTCTTCATCTCCACAGCTTCTGCAGAAATCATTCGCAAGGTGTCCAAGACCAATACGCCTCGCATGTGTTCCTATAATACAATGCCCCGTAATAACCCCGATAACAGCTTTGAGCCTGCTTCTTTGGAGCTTAAGCAGAGTCGTCGTGCGCCTTATATCCAGCTTTGGCCAGATTTTTTGCGCCGCTCTGCCCTTATCCGAAGCTGCCCATCTACTGTTGGCAAGGTCCACGATTGCATTGTTAATCATAAGCCCACTGGTACTTAAAGGGATCCCCAATGTAGAGAATTCATCAGAGAGCTCGACGGTCGTGCCCCTTCTGGCCAATTCATCCGCTCTGCAGTTGCCGGGAATGTCCTTATGTCCCGGTACCCATGTGATACAAACATCGCATCGGTTCGCCATCTCATTGAGATGTCCTAAAATTCATTGAGAAGTCATATTGCGGTGTCATATAGTCTATGCTTCCGACAATATCAGCTCCCTCAAGTATCCTTGTATGACCAATGCTCGATGCATGCCATTGTCCAGTCGCCCAGAGACGCCTACTGATCCTAGCCGCCACACCCCTGCAGTATAGGTCGAGCGGTAGAAGGTATAAGATCATCTCCAGACCGATCGTAGGAGTAGTGCGCAGGGCACCACTAATAATTATGCAAGCAGATCGTTGTAGCTTGCGTAACAAGTTCAAGTTCGTTGTCCTATTCAGGGATTCCCACCACACCAGGCATCCGTAGGTCAGGATAGGTCTGACCACCGCTGTGTAGATCCAGTGAGTCATCCTAGGTTTCAGGCCCCATTTCTTCCCCAACACCGTGTTACAGGCGTAGAGGGCGATGGAGGCTTTTCTTAGTCTGTTAGTGATGTTCGGTTTCCACGATAGTTTCCTATCCAGGATAAGGCCCAAGAAGCGCGCCTCCTCCTTGAGTTCCAGTTCCGCCCCGTACAATCTCAGTGGACGAAAAGGTGGAGGTTTGTACTTCCTCGTGAAAAGTACAACCTCCGTTTTACCGGGATTAACACCCAAACCACGACCAGATGCCCACTCCCTAACCTTCCCTAGGGCAAGTTGCATCCTGTCTCTTATAGTGTCAACAAATCTACCCGAAATAGTGAGAACAACGTCATCCGCATAGGCAATCGCTCGGCATCCCACGTTTTCCAACATCACTAGCAGCTCATTCATCACAAGATTCCATAGGAGAGGGGACAGTACTCCACCCTGTGGAGTTCCCCTTCCTACTTCTCTGGAGATGAGCGAGCACCCCAGTGTCGGGTAGATTGTTCTTCCACGTAGTAGTCTGGATATCCAGTTCACCAGAGTATTGGGTACATTCAGTCTCGTTAGAGCGCCAGAAATAGCACCCAGTTCCACGTTATTGAAGGCTCCTTCTATATCCAGAAAAACCGCCAAGGTATACTCTTTTCGTGCCAGCGATCTCTCTATCGTACACGTTAGGTTATGTAAGGCAGTGTCAACAGATCTACCCTTATTGTACGCATGCTGTTGCCCAGATAGCATATTGCTATCTAAGGTCTGGCGTAGTTCAACATCGATGAGTCTCTCCATGGTCTTTAACAGGAATGAAGAGAGACTTATAGGTCTAAAATCTTTAGGTGTGGTGTGAGAGTTTCTTCCTGCCAGAGTACATAGTTATTTTACAATATTTTTGACTCACATATGTATATTCAAAATTTCATGAGTGCTTATGAGTAGCGAAAAAACGATTCATTGCTGATCTCTGGTAGGGATATAAACAATGTTACAACATTGAACACATACTTTCTAATAGAAAAATTGAACATACCACGTTGTTAGCACATGGGTTATGAAATATAATATGTAAAGCAATATTCTGTATCGAGAAATCTCAATTATTCCAATTTTCATCATTGAACCGGCAGGTAATGAGAACTGTGTCGCTTCTGAAGTGCTATTTTAGCGCTCTGCCCGCTTAGGATTTGTTTGAAGTTCGTCTACCGCTGCATAGAACTGTTTGAACAGACTGGAGATTATAATAAACGCCATCAGAATATGATGCCTTTTGTTAGGCTATCGAGTAGAATTGAGTTATTAAAAAAAAGTTTTGGGACTTGGTGTTTTCAAACGCGGTATGGAAAATTTATTTTAAAAGAATTTACTGTAGCCTCGAAAGATAAATAATATATGATGGAAACAATGCAAACGTCTTTTGGCAAAGCATATTGAGGACTTGTACAGGCAAATTGCATGTACCAATGAAACAATTTTTACTGTGCAGGAAAAACGAAGCAGTGTATGCACGTTTATCTAAGGATTATTATTATTGTTGTGAAGAGTTGGCTTAGTATTGGGGCCATGCGATCTCTTGTATTCCTCTCATACTCATATAGGGTATTCCTATAATATCTCATCTAAGCCTATTGACAACCTTAAGACGGTTTCCTGTCCAACATAAGGTGCTTCCTTCTGAAATACATGTACTATGTCTCACAGGTTCCAAGAATGTGTTCCAATAATTCAATCTCATGGTCACAGAATCTACATATATAGCTTAAAGTAACTCCCATTCTGAATAAGATAAGTGCACTTTAATGGTGTGTTCTTTTCTACCAAAAAATGTGCATTTTATTAACGCAAAATGCAATTTTGCGTTTGTTTCTTAAAAATGTTTCGCTCTCTAAAAGGGTGGTATGTTCTATTCTAATTAATTCGCACTTGCCAATGGTGGAGGGCATTGAATTTTATGCCCTCTATAAATCGAGAGTGCTGCTAATGCCCTGTAAAGCAGATGACTTTTGTTTATTTATAGGGCTACCAGATGAAATTTAAAAAAGTCGCCTGGTATTGTTATCCAATTTGAAGTTAATTTTTTCATTGTTTTGTGGAGATATGTAATCTTAAGGAAATATTACATTATTAAAGCTACATGGTCAGCAGTATAAAAAATTGTATTCAATGTTAGAACAGTGTTAAAATATTTTTTTTTTTTTGTTATAAAAAAAGCGTGCAAAAAATGAAGTCGAAAAATTAGCGATCTGGCAACACCTTTAAACAAATTGGCATTTCCTCATTCATTTTCTTAATAAGTGGTAAACACAGGGCATACCCTTTTTAATATTTGTGTAATGTTCTTCTCAAATAAAAAATGACATTACAACAGGGTTGGTCAAAAATTTTTTTTAATGTACCTTGTAAGAGGGTGACATTTTCTTTGTAGAAAAGAAAACACCATAAGTCTACAGTGCCCTACTAAAAGACCGGTTATCAAGCTTAACTTCTTCCTAATAGTCGAATGCATTTCATAGATCTCTTTTTATTGTAATTTCATCTAAGACTGCATTTGAACTGATTTCTCAGGTTATCAACCGATTTCAGTTATTATATGGTGAAGTGTCTCTTACGATCGGGTGACTGATTCGCATTTCTGCGTACAAGTGGTCAAACCATCGGCCTAAACCATTTTGAAAGCTATTATAAAACACTTAACCTTTTTATGTTTCAAAAACAAACATAAACTATCCAGGATGATTATACAGCAGCTCATAAATCTAAAAAGGCCTAACAATTTACCAACAATTACCTCTTCTGAATAAGTCGACGTAGTCTAGTAGACAGTGTGTTGGCTTACTAGACGAGAGCTCGTAAGTTTAAACCCAAACTCTGATATTTTGAAAAAGCAAATCTTTTACTATATAAAAATAAGTCGGGTTTTCCTTCCTGACGCTATAACTCCAGAACGCACGAACCGATTTCGACCAAACTTAATATACATGTTCCATGGGGCGTGAGGAGTGTTTCTGTGTGGTTTAAATTTCGTCCGACAGATGGCGCAATATTTTTTTTTTTTTGTGTTTTTGCACCGTAACTCAAGAACTACTGCACCGATTTCGACTTTATATACATGCTCTATGGGGCGTGAGGAGTGTTTCTGTGTAGTTTGAAGTTCGTCCGACAGATGGCGCAATATTTAGCAATATTTAACTACTGCACTATGCTGTGTTTCGTCATTATTTGATCATGTTATGATCTTTAGCAAAGTTGTTGCGCATGAGCCGACGAAAGTTTCTAAGTTGGTATGACCAATATCTGACAGGTGGCGCCACTGAAAATTACTAAAAATGAATTAAATCGTAAACTATGTATTTAATCATGATATGTATGATCTTTAGCAAAGTTGTTGCGCATGAGCCGACGAAGGTTTCTAAGTTGGTGTGATTAATTTCCGATAGAGGGCGCCACTGAAAATTATTCAAAATGAATAACAAGTAATTGGTCGACCTACACCTCAAGCATGGAAGAAAAAAGCATTACGAGCCTCAGAATCAGACGAGCAACAAGCATTGAGACTGGAAAATCTTTGAGTACATGCTGCTGAGACCCGTTCGAATAAATCACTTGAACAACGAGAAGTGAGATTAGAAAATGAAGCAGTGATGGTGTGAGAAGTTGGGTTGCAATACTGCTTTAAGGGTTGTAATGATTAACTAAATAAGTAACTCCTCTGAAGAATAGCTCTCTGGCAGTCCGGATTTAAACCCGCTGGTCTATAAAGCATACCCAGTTTTAGGGAATACAGTTTGCCAACCAAAGATAAAATAATATTAATTCTCTTAGGATTTTTTTTGGCTCGTGCCAAGGCTAGTTTTACATTTGACAAAGAGCGTACAGCTATTGAGGATTGTCCAGTTAGTCTTAAAACGTATGTGAAGCCGAAAGGTGGACAGTTGGAACAAATATTTGATTATATGTATTGTGGATTATATTTTAAGAAATTTGTAAAGAAATTTGATTGGATAACATCATCCGTATTTAATTGCATATCGTTAAACGTGTATAATAATATATAGGTCCCACTATTAGTTATTGTAAATAATGTGTTTCTATTGTAAAAGTATTACAAATTTAAATATCCAACTAATCGGACGTGATTAATGTTTTAAAAATTAAATTTAAAACTAAATTTGAAGACAAAAAAATTCGAAAAAAAAGTAGAGTGTGGCGAACACACAAATTTCATTCTGATTGTCTATCATTACATTGTTAATGATAATCAAACATAATTATTAATTCTACTCAGTACGAATTAATTAATTGTTTAATTACTTAAAGGAAAAAAAAAACATATTTTTTCTAATTCCTTCCTTTTAATGTGTACATACGAGTACATACATACATATATGGAAATGGAATTCTATTGAAAACAGATTTCAAAAAGGAAATGAATTTCAAATACAAGACTTATCTTCATCTCTTCATATCATTAACATTGTTTTGTTGTAATAATTAAATAATTAAATATCGCAAAAGAAGACATTAAATGGAATTTTTGAATATTTTTTCTGGTTGTGCAAAAGAAGGAAAAAAAAATAATGAAAATTTAATGCTTTTGTAAAAGGGCAAAATATTATGCCTCTGGGGGGGTGTTGTTTTTTTTTGGGAGAGAAGGGGTTTTATTAAGTTCATAGTTGCCGGTACTGGGAATGCTGTTAGCAGCCGTTCACAATGATGAAATGCTTGTGTCTTATTGTTTTCCAAAAAAAATTACTACCAGTATTGCTACAACATAGTACCATACATCTTTCAAATGATAAGAGCGAAATACAAGAAGAAAAAAAAGACAAAAAAACTGATGTTTGAAGTACTTGTTGTACACAGTTACATACATATGTATGTATGTGTATAATGATAAAAAGAAGAAGAAGAAGAAAAATTATAACAGAAAATGTAAATTTTATTTGCAAACAGCCGCTGATGATGAGAATGGATGACGGTGATGTGGAGATGGTAATGTTGCAGTTGCAGTTGCTGTTGCCGTTGTAATTGGAATTAAAGTTGTTGCAATTGTTTTGCTTTTAATTTTTTCTGCATCTTGTTGTTATAATTCTGCATTTGAAAAATCTGTTTTCTTTTGCTTAAGTTTCATACGCTTCTTGCAAGGTAGTCAGTCCGTTAGTTAGTTAGTCTATGGGTTCAAAAGTACACCCATGTAGTCGTATTTAAGAAAAATAGAAATGCAAATACATACGTACATACATACATACATACGAGGGCAGTTCGGAAAGTTCTTAGCCTAGCACAGAAAGCGCGGTATAAACAGAAAAAAGTTAAGTGTTTTGGAAACTTCCATCTCTGTTATGAACACATGTTAAATTTTGTTTCGATCTGGCAACTCCTTCATATAGAAACACGTGTTCAAAAAAGACGCATCCGCGATTTTTTTACAATGGAAAAATTAGAAATGCGTGCTGTCATTAAATATTTCCATAAAAAAGGTTTATCGGGACAAGAAATTCATAATGATATGGTGAATGTGTTAGGTGAAAGTGCTCCTTCATATGCAACAGTAAAAAATTGGGTTGCTGAATTTAAACGTGGTCGTACAAGCATTGAAGATGAACCACGTAGTGGACGCACAAAAACAGCAACAACAACAGAAATTGTAGCTAAAGTGCATGATATGGTATTAAATGATCGACGAATAAAAGTGCGTGAAATTGCTAACATCATGGGCATCTCAAATGATCGAGTCCATTTAATTTTGTTTGAAGAACTACAGATGAAAAAGCTTTCTGCAAGATGGGTGCCGCATTTGATAACAGTCGACCAAAAACGCATAAGAATGAACATTTCTCAAGCTTGTTTGGATCGTTTTAAGCGAAATAAAATGGATTTTAAGCGTCGTTTCATAACTGTTGATGAGACATGGATCCACCACTATACTCCAGAGACAAAAGAACAATCCAAACAATGGACTGAAGCTGGAGGAAGTGCCCCAAGGAAGGCAAAAACAATTCAATCGGCTGGTAAGGTTATGGCAACGGTTTTTTGGGACTTCAAAGGTATTTTATTGATTGACTATCTGCAAAAGGGTAAAACAATAAATTCAGAGTACTATTGCAACCTTTTGGATCAATTAAATGTACAAATTCGAGAAAAACGTCCTGGCTTACAACACCAAAAAATAATTTTTCATCAAGACAACGCACCAGCGCACAAGCGTGTTTTAACAATGGCTAAAATCAACGAATTAAAGTACGAGTTGCTTGACCACCCACCTTATTCTCCTGATTTAGCTCCCAGTGACTTTTACCTGTTCCCAAATCTAAAAAAAATCCTTGCTGGCAAGCGTTTTACCTCAAATGAAGATGCAATTACAGTTGTAAACCACTATTTTGAAGACCTTGAGGAAAACTATTTTAATCAAGGCATAGAATTGCTAGAAAAGCGTTGGACTAAGTGTATTGAAGTTTCAGGAGATTATATTGAAAAATAAAAATATTTTTGAAAAACTAACTATTCTCTTTCATTGATAGGCTAAGAAGTTTCCGAATCGCCCTCGTATATGGTCATACAACTTAATGTTGCAAATGTAATGAATGCATAAATGTCTCTGTCTGTGTGTGTGTCTGAGTGTGTGTAAAATACATGAATTGCGGAATGAATAGATGAGTAGTGTATGCGAGTGAATTTATGTTATCTAAGCACATCAGATGATGCGAAAATCCGACAAATGAAACGAAACGAAAATGAAAGTACTTGCTTGCATTATTATGGCGAATGTGCATTTTAACATATTTTCACTCAGCAGCAGCAATTATTTTCATTTTCATTCATTTTCGATTTTGCAAAAAAGAAAAAGATGTCTTATCAACCAACAAACAAACAAAATTATTCAAATTATCATATTTGCAACATTTGCATTTGCATTTGCATTTAAGAATTTCCTTATTAATCAAACGCACAAATTGCAAATACAATTTACCATCGTCGTGCCATTGTTAAAATGCAAAAATTTAACACAACAAAAAAAAAAAAAAAAAACAATTCGTAATTTATTCCGAAAACTACGAGAGTAGGAAATAAATTTTCATTTCATCGTATCTGAAATCTTCAATTTACAAAGCCATTGTGTCTGCCATAAATCGTTAGTAGCCATGTCAAAATTTTTTGACAACGTTTTCAGATTAAAAACAAATTTTTGGTCAAAAAGTAATGCGAATGCAATAAATGGTCTTTAGTTTTTCTTTAAATAGGCTTGCATTAATAGAAGTTTTATCAATATATTCAAAACAATCAAACACTTGTGCAAACCTAGTTTGAACTAACTTTCCAATTTGTCAAACTTTCGATTTTAAGATCTTAAATGTAAAGATAGGATAGAGGATAGGTAGCTAAGGAGTGCGCACGAAAAAAACTGGACTTACACTTTTCGTTATAGAAATAAAACTAAGTGGCGGATTTTTTTCCTTTCATATTTCAATTAAAGTAAATAATATTTGAATTCTTTTGTGTATAAAATTTTTTTCTGACAAAGGTCTCAGAGCATCCAACTTTTTGAGCCACTTTTCTTCCAGACATGTTAGGGTGTTTTTTGAAAAATACGTATTATTTTATTTGCTTTGTTTTGGTCGGCAAATACTTTTTTTCTTCCACTTCCACGCTTTCTCTCAATACTTAAAGACTCCTTATATTGTTTTATTCTTACCTTAGAAACCGTTCTTTGGTTAACACCTGCGAGCCTAGCAATTGTTTTTTGTAAGCGGCTCGGTTTTTCATTGAAAATTTCAATTATTTTTTTACGACATTCTTGTTGGGTGGCCATTTTAAAAAAACTAATTTTGCTATTGCAATGAAATTTAGCACGTGGATTTTGAAACAGATGACTAACAAAACTAATGTAACAGTATTCATTTTTTTCAATTATGATAAAAGTTATAAGCTTAAAAGTAGGCCCATTTTATTTGTGCGGACTCCTTAGATCGCCCTTTTTCTGGTTGTCGTCGTCGTCGTCGCCGTCGTGGTCGTTAACAAAAATGATGTCGATAAAATCAGAGTCGACACAACACAATATCGACGGCGTATTGACTCACAGAATACCAAATGTGTGTCCGACAGTCATCTATAACTGTCAATAACGACAAACAGAATACCAATTTTAAACTGTCGACGCAAGACGACGTCGACGACGACAACCAGAATAAGGGTGAATATTGTTGGTGTTTTGCTTTTATATCGCTTAACATTAAAATTATAAACAAGAGCTACAAAAACAAAGACCAGCATAAAAAAATGGTAAACAAGTAAACAAAAAAACAACAACAAACACCAGCATAAAAAAATGGTAAATAAAAAAACAACAGCAACAACGCTACAATAATAAACGTAAGCAGCGATAGAGATTTCGAGAAGGCAAAGTCATGAACGTTCGTCTTCAAGAACATTTATCAGAATGTTTACTCTGTCATACATATTATACGTAATTTGGTCATTACAACCCTTCAGTCAGGATTTCGACCTAGCTTCTCACACCACTTTGTGTTGTGTGCCTTAATTCTATACATGAGAGGCGGGACCTACAGTTTAAAATCGACTCCGAATGACAGATTTTTGAGAAGCTCTTCATGCCAAATTTTATTTATTCTCAGAGTTTTTGCCAGAAATCTGCTGAGAGGCAGTCGCCGAAGAAATATTTTTATTTTCATATTTCGTTTTGATGCCTGACCTAGGATACGAACCCGAGCTTTTCGTCTAATAAGCCAACACACTACCTACTAGACTACGGCGTCTTGTGTGAAGATGGGGGGCGTTTGAAGAGTGTAATTGTGGTTTGAAGATCTCCGTTACAAAGATCTGTCGAATAATTGTCTAGAAATTGTTATTGTTTATGCAAAGGGTGTAAACAAAGGAATAACAAACAAAGCAATTGTTGTTGTTTACATCAAGTTGTAAACAGTGGCACACAGAATTGTGCAAATAATAAAGAATTTTAATTTATTTTTATTTTATTTACAATTTACGAGCTCATATTTTAAACGTTTTTAAAAGGTAAAAACGTAACAATATGGTATCCTATCGTTTTCAACAGCCCAAATTACCTTCAAAAGGTTAAAGAAAGTTAAGAAATTGTGTACGAGAGATCAGGTGTTAATTGTCTTTCCATTATTTCATATGTGGGTGGGAAAATATAATGCCGTTAATTGATTAGATAGCTGAGAGATATATAACCTCGTGTGTGTAATATGCAAAAAAAAAAAGTGGAAATTGTTTGTATACAACATCTATTGATCTGTAATGCGAGCACTGAAAATTCCATGTATTGGTCAGAAAATTTTTATAATTTTTTTCTTTTTTTTTTCTCGTTTTGTTGTACGGATTTATTTTTATTATTCTGTTACTGTTAATGGCGCCACCGATCAAGCGTTTAGTTGTACGTGCATAACAAATAATTACAATTACAGTGCTGTTGTGGCAGTAATCAATGTGCACTGTGAGTATAAAATACTTAACGTGATCAACTTTTAATCCCCTCTTGAAACTTACAAAAAGTTTCGTAACGTTTTCTTAAAGCCATCAGGAAATTATTTTCGTATTAGCGAGTATTTTTAAGATATAAGTTAAAAGAGTTGTAACTATAAAGAGGAGAAGAAAAATGTCAAAACTACTAGGTAGTGTGTTGGGTTACTAATTAAGAGCTCATGAGTGAATATCTCCAAATAAAAAAATATGACAAAAGCTCTGAGCGTAAACAAATGTCATGGAAAAGATTCTCAAATCATCAATAGGCACATACACCTCGTCAATTGGAATATTGGCCCTAACACAAATCAAAACTGTCTTAAGAGAATTAATGATGGGATATCTTTTGTGGCAAACCATGTCCTCTAAAGCTGTCCACAATTTGTGCTTCAGTTTGCCAGAGGACAATTCTTCAGAGGGATGGAATATAGGTCAGTTAAATGGTTTTACAACAGCCTCCAAAACGGTTTCTTGTTAAATTTGTGCCACTATTTTGAACCACTGTTTGTTGAAATGCAAGTCAGTAACCCGATCGTAACAGACATCCCACCATACAATGACTCAATGCCTAAATCTAGGTGAAGACACCAGCAATTAGTTCAGATGCATCCTTAGATGACTTTATCATTTTAATTGTTGAATTTTTTCTGGTTGGCAAAATTAATTGGTAAAGAAAATTGGCTGTGAAAGTTCTCAATCTGCTTCACCAAAATGGTTTTTTCTTTCTTCTTCTTTCTCCTCTTCTTTGCGGTGACGATTTCGTTTTTCAATTTAATTGTTTTGATATTTAAAATGCAGATCGTCCTGATCGACCACTCACCAACGTTGTGGAGACTTGGGTGGCATTTGGATTACATTACATTATTGACACTTTAGCCAGGACTACAGCCTGTTTTCTCACAGCACCAATTTTGTGTGAATTAATTTTATCCATAATAACCTGGACCCAGTCATGTTCACATAAATCGGACAATGAGATTCGAATTGAAGTCTTTGCCGAAAACGAGACAAATCCAACTGTAAACGTCGAAGGAACTTTTTTAAACGAAAACATTTTGCGCGCGTAAGAGAAAATAAGAGAAAGAAGAGATTAAGTTCACAGAAAAGTACCCCCCTAACCGGATTGAAAAAGTAATATGTAAAGTATGTTAATTTCGCCAGCGGAAATTCAAGCAAATCAAGCAATTACGAGCGTGGTTTAGGTGTTCATCTTAGGCAGCAGATGCATAAAATGAGGAGGAGAAGCAGGAATAAGTTTTAACATGCAAGAATTCTAAGCTAACATTGTTGGTATATGGTAACGAGAATGTATACACATATGTTAACAAGATAATGAGTCGAAGCACATGGCTCATCACATCAAGCAATGATTTTTAAACAATTGTTCCTGACTAGCCTTCAATCAGTCCTGATCTTAAAACGATTCAAAACTAATGGCAAATTGTAAAAACCGATGTAATCTTGGTAATTTTCATGATATCAGTTTCAAAATTAAGAGAATTTTGGAAGCCAGTCCAAGGACTGTACATAGGTAGGTAAATATTTGATGATATCGATGCTATTGTTACGAAAATGAAGAATCTAGATACTGGTGTTTTGCTTTTACATCGCTTAACACCAAAATTATAAACAAAAGCTACAAAAACAAAACAATGCTGTAAACAAATCTGTTTACAAATTATCGTACTGTTTGATACAACAACAAACACCAGCATAAAAATGGTAAACAAGTAAACAAAAGTCCACAAACAACACTACAAGAATAAATGTAAACAAAATACACAAACAAAAATAATTAATGTAAACAACGATGTTTACATTTATAAAGATTTCGAGAAGGCGAAGTCATATAAAAGGCAAGGCAAAGGAGGCGACAGAGTTAGTAAAGTTCAGTCAGTGCTGTGTGAAGACGCGGAGCGTTTAAAGAGAGTAATCGTGGTTTGAAGATCTCCGTTACAAAGATCTGAATAACAAACAAAGCAATTGTTGTTGTTACATCAAGTTGGGAACAACGATGTTTACATTTATAAAGATTTCGAGAAGGCGAAGTCATATAAAAGGCAAGGCAAAGGAGGCGACAGAGTTAGTAAAGTTCATTCAGTTTTGTGTGAAGACGCGGAGCGTTTGAAGAAAGTAATCGTGGTTTGAAGATCTCCGTTACAAAAATCTGTCGAACAATTGTCTAGTAATTGTTATTGTTTATAGTGTGTAAACAGAGGAATAACAAACAAAGCACATGGAATTGTGAGAATAATAAAGAATTGTAACAAATTTATTTTTATTTTATTTGCAATTTCCGAGCTCATATTTTAAGCGCTTTTAAATGGTAAAAACGTCACATTATTATCGATAACAATAAATTTGCAAGAAAGTATTGATTCTTTTTAATAAATTGTTTTTCCATGAAAGTTTGCTGGTCACATTATGCATGTGACTTGTCGCATTTGTAGCCGTGGTGTTAATGTTGGTGTAGTATTTGCTGCATTTAATATTCAATTATGTGTATAGTGTGGGGGCGCTGATGTTGTTTTTTTAAATATCTTTTTTTTTTTATTGTACAAGTATTTTGCCTTCAATGAAGTATTCATGGCAGAGCTTTCCTCATCTGCTATTACTTGGAGTTGTAAATGCAGTTTTTTTTTCAGTTTTCTTTTTTTTTTTTGTTGATGAACCTGTTCCATGGCAGGTACTTTATTGAAATTTGTATGCAAGCATTGCGGAAGGTCGTTTATTGACACCAGCAAACTCCAACACCAAGGATTTTTATGAGTTAAAAAGTTTCTCTGGCTGTTGTTGCTGTTGTTGTTGGATAGATTGGCGGCATTTCGAAAAGTTTACAACTTTCTTCTTTGCTCGCTCGGTGTTGTGTTGTGTTGTGTGGCAACAACACTTTAAGTATTTTATTAAGTCAACTAAAAAGCAGTAGCAGCAGCAACAGCACTTGTTGCATTTCTCTAGTGTGGTGGTGTGGTGGTATGGTGGAAATGATAGGAAAATCCACCTTTAGAAAGTGTACATGTATATAATATTTGGAAAATGTGGAAATTTTTATTATGATTTAAATACCATAAACATTTTTAATTAATTTTTCTTTCAATACATATACGAGTATGTATGTATGTACATATGTATGTATGTATACCCATATGCTCATAAACGAAACAAATGTGACAATTATTTTTGTACACATGCCGTGTGCAGTGTGCAGTCTGTAGTTTGCAGTTTAGTTGTGATGAAAACTACACTGAAAAAAAGAATCAAGCCATCCGGGCTTGAATCAATCCATATCGGTCACAATAGTACGGTAAGTACGGTTTGGTTTGAATCAAGTACAAAAGAGTTGAATCAAGCCCGAATCAGCCAAGTACAAAAGTGTTGATTTTAGCACGATTTAAGCCTTTTTGGGATCAAAGTGATCTCATCATGTATTTGGTTTAAGCATATTTTTTCTTGATTTAAGATCGAATTCGTACTTGATTCAAGAGAATCAGAAGTTGAAGTAATCCTTAAGCGCACTTGTTTCAAGAATTATAAAGTTGATTTAGGCTAGATTAACTTATAAATGGGATCGAATTGAGGCAAATCGTACTTTATTCGAGCACAATGAACTTCATTTAAGCCCTAAATTATACTTGATTTAAACCTAAATTTATCCAAAAACGAGCTTGTTTCAAGAATTTTGAACTTGATTTAAGCTCGAACTCGTACTTGATTTAATCCTAAAATCGATTGATTTGAAAAAATGCAAGTCATCTACACAAAAAAATGCAAGTCATCGACCGGAATAATCCAAGTCATCTACCAAAGAAATGCAACTTGCGAAAAATACGACATTTTGTTGGATATATGTATATTGTATAAAACACATGAACTAAATGAGAATTATTAATTTTTTACTTTTGAACTTAAAACCCACAATTCCATAACTCAAATAACAAATAAGTCAAAATTACACTTTTTTAGATAGATTTGAGCTTTTTAGTGTTGATTTTAGTAATATGTATAAGGTTTATGGTGTTTTCTTTTCTACAAAGAAAATGTCACCCTCTTACAAGGTGCATTAAAAAAATTTTTGACCAACCCTGTTGTAATGTCATTTTTTATTTGAGAAGAACATAACACAAATATTAAAAAAGGGTATGCCCTGTGTTTACCACTTATTAAGAAAATGAATGAGGAAATGCCAATTTGTTCAAAGATGTTGCCAGATCGCTAATTTTTCGACTTCATTTTTTGCACGCTTTTTTTTATAACAAAAAAAAAAAAAATATTTTAACACTGTTCTAACATTGAATGCAATTTTTTATATTGCTGACCATGTAGCTTTAATAATGTAATATTTCCTTAAGATTACATATCTCCACAAAACAATGAAAAAATTAACTTCAAATTGGATAACAATACCAGGCGACTTTTTTTAAATTTCATCTGGTAGCCCTATAAATAAACAAAAGTCATCTGCTTTACAGGGCATTATCAGCACTCTCGATTTATACAGGGCATAAAATGCAATGCCCTCCACCATAGGCAAGTGCGAATTATTTAGAATAAAACATACAACCCTTTTTGAGGGCGAAACATTTTTAAGAAACAAACGCAAAATTGCATTTTGCGTTAGTAAAATGCACATTTTTTTGGTAGAAAAAAGGAAAACACCATTAGTTTTTCACATCAATCCCGTTTTTTGCTTGTTTTAAGCAAACAATAGCCAAAACGGGCTTAATTTTTCAAGCACGTTTTTTAGCTTAAATTGAGAATAGAAAAGTTGATTTTAGCACGCCGTTTTTCTTTCTGCGTACTTATTATGCTGTGACAGGCATGCTTAAGTACAGGCAAATGTTGCAAGTACTTATGTATCATTTAATGTTTCTATGCTGCTATACATACTTATGGTATGTATGTATGCATTAACATTCATACATATGTAGTATGTACATTTGAGTGAATGAATTTTTATAAGCAAAATACTTATGGTGTGTTGCATGCATGCTGCGCTTCTTGTAGCACCAATGTAGGTTAAGATGTTTTACACAAATGTAAATTAACACTTTTTCATGCATGAATAAGAAACAAAAACAAAAACAAAATACATACTAAAAGCCCCATTGAGAGACAGAATTTAAAAATAAAAACATGAAATAAAAACTTAAAAAAAATAGAAAAAATAGAAAAAATTAGAAGAAGAAAAAACAGTTTCATCTGTTATTTGTCTTTCATATTAAATAAATAACCTGGCTTTTCTTTATTGCGGTTCTGCTCTAAGCTGCTCAGCTTGCTGATCATGTTTTATGGCTCAACAATAATTATTAGGAAGAGGCAAAGGGTGCACACGACATGACTTTTCCCTTTAATCCTACCAATACCAATATTACGATGTAACTTTAGCTTGAGATCTTTTCGTTGGCATTCCAGCAAACGTTGGCAAACAAAAAATGGATTTTCTTGTTTAAAATTTATTTCAAACAAGTTAAAAAAGTGTTGAGTGAAGTTGAGCTTCATTAGTAAAAATTTAATGAAATTTCTTCTTAATTTTTTTTATTTTTATTTTTTTTTCACTAATTATGTACAACTTTCCTTATTATGCGTTCGTTATTAGCGGTCTCGGCTAACTCATTATGCGTTATAACGTTTGAAAAGTGCTAAAAGAAAAAACACAATCCAGAGATGGGAGCTGCTTTTCACACACCGTAGAAAATCTATTAAATAAAGTGTGTGCGCGCTTTACTTTAGACACTTTCATTTAAAAGCAACAAAAAAAAAAAATTAATGTGCAACATTACATACGAGTACGTACGCATTCATTATATTTAACATACAAATAATCTGTCAGACAGACAGTCTGGTGGCTGGTTATTTAGACAGCCTAGGCATACAGTCAACCCTTCTATAAAGCGGTTTCCATATAATGTGCAGCTGATATTGCGATAGCCCTCCTATAACGCGGTACTCTTACAGTGCGGTTTCCTTTTAACAACATCCCATAAGTTCCTTCTGATAGAATTATCAATGAAGGAGATTGCTTATTCACCTGATCAGATTTTTTAACGCTGCACAGAGGGGCATTTTGCCTGAAAACCTGGCCAAAAAGGTTAAAATTAATTTAAAGAAATTTAAGAAACTGAGTATGCAGTTCGACAGACAACAAAATTCTGCATTATATAGTGAATTTTCACGACTTTAAGTTGAGATTTGTAGATTTGAGACGATGTCAAAGTCAGGAAAGTGAAGAAAATTAAATGCGTTTTTGGTGTTTTTTTGAAATTTTAATAGGTTTATATGATATTTTTTTGTGGCTAAACGAATAGAGGTATTATATTGATTTTTTTTTTATTTGAAAGGTATGAGCAACTGCTACTTTCAGTTTTTTTTATATATATATATCTCATATATTTATGTTAAAATTATTCATTCAAAATTTTTAAAATAATAAAAATTTCGCATTTTTTTACCCTCCCTAAAAAAAGATAAGGATTTTAAAGGTGAAAGAAGTTTTTAGTAGTTTAATGTTAAATACCACAAGAAAATATGAACTCTCTACATTCAGGAACAAGAAAAAAAAGTTTGCGCAAATTTGCGCAATTATTTTTGGCGATTTTTTGAAAATTTTTACTTTTTTTTTGAAAAATTCAAATTCAGTGTAATAAAGCCATAGGCAATAAAGCCATATGGCCTTATTTCTCAATAGAGAGAGAGACTCAAGTGCAATAACGCCATAATCGTGTGGAAATAACGCCATAACAGTGTAATGTTGAGCTCGATTGATAGGTTTTCATCAGATACTATTAAATTACTCCTTCCTGACATTGATGATGAAAATGATAACAATTTTAACGATTGTATTTAGTTTCACTTTTCAAGTATTTTTAAGTTAAGTATTAATTAATGTAAAATAAATATTAATTATCATAGAAAAATAAAAATTTAATTCGACTATTACAACAATATGAGATTTACATATGTTTGATTTTCTTAATGGACCGTATGTGGTACCTAGGGGCACTTATAATCCGATCATAATAAAATCAGGTAGAATGATTCACATTCATATTAAGCATGTTCATGTCGAATTTCATCGAGGTAATAAAATGTTTAAGCTAATTATAATTGCTAAACATTTTTTCTTAAGGGGACCTATTTTGGACCTAGGGGCAATTATGGACCGACCATAACAAAATTTGATAATATGATTTAGATTAACAAAATACACGTTCATACCGAATTTCATCACGATACTGATGTTTTTAAGCCGTTTATAAGCGTAAACGTGAATTTCTAAAGGGGACTTTATATTGGGGACTAGTGATGTGATCCGATTTTCACCAAACTTTACACCATGATTTCCTAGTACACAGAACTGATCTATGTTAAATTTTATCATGATTGTTGCATAATTACCATAATTATGTGTAAATAAGTGCAATTTCGAGGACCGATTTGAACCAATATCAGTTGGGTTCATCCTTGGGCCTAATTATCACTAAAACTATCAAAAAATTCCAGCCATTAACTCATAAAACACTTCTATTTTTCAGGCAAAATGCCCCTCTGTGCGCTGATGAGACGGCTGGCTTTATGTTGGAAAAAAAACTACCATCTAGTATCTTCGTTCTGAAAAATCAAAGGCGTGCTCAGGGACTTAAACTTTCAAAAGAATGTATCACCCTTCATGTGTGCAGCAATCTACCAGGGAGCCTAATGATAAAACCAATGATAATAAATCGTTCTTTAACTTCCCGTGTAATGATAAACATTAATAAGATCCAATTGCCTGTATTCTGGCTATCTAATAAGAAAGCTTGGATGACTCTAGATTTATTTAAGGATTGGTTTTATAATTGTTTTATCGCGGTAGTGGAAACCTATGCGATGGAAAAAATATTTGTATTTCAAAGTTTTATTGATTCTTGATAACGCTGTTTGCCATAACACATAGAACTGGATCACCCAAATGTGAAAATTGTCTTACATACATACATACATAATTGGTCATTGCAACCCTTCAGTCAGGATTATTGACCTAGTTTCTCACACCACTTATGTTGTGTGTGGTAATTTTATACATAAGCGGCGGGACCTACAGTTTAAAGTCGACTCCGAACGACAAATTTTTGAGAAACTTTTTCATGGCAGGTTTATTTACTCTCAGAGTTTTTGCCAGAAATCTGCAGAGAGGAAATCGCCGAAGAAATACTTTTTGTATTTTGTTTTGATGTCTGTCCTGGGGCTCGAACCCTGGCTTTACGTCTAATAAGCCAACACACTACCTACTAGACTACGGCGACACCCTGAAAATTGTCTTACTTTCTCCTAACTGCACGTCATTAATAAGACTTTTGGACCAAAGAGTCATTCAAACTTTAAAAATGTACTACAAACGCCAACTTTTCCAAACCATTTTCGACAGATTAGAAAACAGTAGAGATACAACTCTTACTCAAGTGTGGATAGAATTTTCTATTTTAGATTGTATTAGAAACGTGTCATCAGCTTGCATGGAACTTAAACCATCAACGCTTAATGCGTGTTGGAAATCTCTTTTACTTCAAATGGTTCAAGGAATACAATTGGGCAATTCACAAGACTTTCTATCGTGTATGTTGTATTGAATACACTTGATTGATTGTGAACGCTCAATGCTATGCTGAGTATTGAGTATTTCGTATTCCAAATGTATTTTTTTTTCATTCACACAATTTGAAAGCACGAAACCAATACAACTTTTAAAAACATATGAAAAAAATGTGTATAAGTGTATCGGATTTTTACATGAAAATTATCAACAACAAGCATACACTGTTGTATAATCGTCCAACAATACACTCAATACAACGATACAACGGCTTGTGTGGATTGACCAAATATGATTCTACAATTTCACTCCCATTTACAGAAATCGTAAATATTGCTTCTCGTTTAAGCGATGAAAAATTTGCAGTAAACCATCCGAATGTAAGAGAACTAGTACTCAGGGAAGAAACTTTAAATGAATAAGAAATGATGGAATTAATTGATGCATTAATAATGAAAAGGAATGGGTTGCCAAATCTCGTTTTACAAGATATGAAAAAAGATCTAAATTTGCCTAAAGAATTAGAACTTCAATTCATTTAAAATTGATCGTTGAACACTATCCAACATAAAGTTTAAAAGACAGTTAAGAAATTGCATAGGTCTCTATAGAGAGGTTTTAGTGGAGTGGAGAAAAAAAACTCTATAATCGAAAACCAATGTGAAGATGAACCAAGTGAGGCAGACATTTTGCCCATTAAAAAGAAGGCGAGTTAGGCATCTGACAGTGAGGATGAATGTTGAAAAATTACATCATTTTACAAAAGTCTTTCTTATTTTTGTTGGAAAACAGTCTTTTAGTTGAGTTTTGGTTTCATTTTCTTATTAATCCTTATAGGAACTCTTCAATTCAATTCAATAAAAATAACACTATGCGACAAAATAAAAAAAAAATTCAATACACCCGGCTAATGACATAGTGTAGGTTATGAGTTTTGTTGAGTAGATCTCAAAAATATTTTTTTTATATTTCTCGAACCCTCCAAACTTTTTTTATTTGACAAAAATTTTTTGTTTTAGACTTTACGCACAAATTTCTGGATTACTCAAACATTTCTGACCCGATTTCCAAACTTTAAATCTTGTTGAAAAGGGAAGAGATGAACCTTTAAAACAGTATACATATATCTATTATTTGACTTAATATGCTATGAGTTTTGAGGAGGTAAACTTGGAAAATGTGAATTTTTTTCATATTTTTTCAAGTTTGTCTGTTCATAGTAGCACACTTTATTTAAAAAATATGAAATAGTGATGACATTCTGAAATTGCATTATCTTGTGAAGAGATTGGCACTTAGTTTGATCAAATCGGACAAAAATTACTGTAGTTATTAGTTAAATAGTATAACAGTCGTGTTATATTTTTTATATATGTGATCTCATCAAATGAACTTTTAGTTCAAAAATGTTCAGAATTTTTAATGGATCTAGATTGTTTATCACAAAATGTGTCAATTTAACATTTGCATGACTTCCAGAAGTCGGCTAATATTTGTGTTTTTTTGCAAATATTATTATTTCTCTTTGCGCAAACATTGGCCAACTTCTGGTGGCCGCTCAAACGTGAAATTGACACATTTTGTGATAAACAATCTAGATCAATTAAAAATTCTGAAAATTTTTGAACTAAAAGTTCATTTGATGAGATGACATATATAAAAAAAATATAACACGACTGTTATACTATTTAACTAATAACTACAGTAATTTTTATACAATTTGGTCAAATGATGGCTCAATCTCTTCACAAGAGAACAGACTTTAAGAATATTATCACTTATCCTATATTTTCTTATTAAAGTTTGCTACTATGAACGGACAAACTTGAAAAAATATGAAAAAAATTCAAATTTTCCAAGTTTACCTCATCAAATCTCATCGCATATTACGTCGAATAATAGATATATGTATACCGTTTTAAAGGTCCATCTCTACCCTTTCCAAAAAGATTTAAATTTTGAAAATCAGGTCAGAAATGTTTGAGTAATTCAGAAATTTGTGCGTAAAGCCAGAAAAAACTGTTTTTGTCAAATAAAACAAGTTTGGAGGGTTCGAGAAATATAAAAAAGGTATTTTTGAGTTCTACTCAACTAACTGAACAACGTATGCTATGTAGTTGTTCGGGTGTATTTTCACTGTCGCACCGTGTAATTTACAATTTATCTTGTCTTTTGTATTTCTTGGCCTCCATGTAACGCGGTGCGAATGATGTGATTTGTACTAATTTCGAGTTTCTTATAGTGCGGTTTCCATACAACGCGGTAGACGGTTTCCATAGAACACACTACGAATTAGACTGATTTGTACGGTTAAATCCGCACTCACCGCGTTATGGGAGGGTTAACTGTACATGAATCTATTTAAGCACCTCGCTTAATATCCGAATATTTACGCGCTAAAATTTTTATTGTTATTGCTATTGTTAGCATGTATTTTATTTTATTTTATTTTATTATTGTTGTTGTTAAATGAGCAAACCACCAGCAATTTTCAAATTCGAAAAAAAAAAGACGAAAAAAAATTGTATAAAAAAGTTATTGGGTTGTGGTCTTTTCAAACACCCATTAAATCACACATTTCTAGTCTGATTTTGTTACGCTTAAAGATTTTCATACTTTTCATGTGCTTAGGCTTTTGTATGAACGAACATTCATACATACATACATATGATGTATGCTTATATGTACGTACATACATATGTACGAGTATGTAAGCCTATGTGATCATCATTATGATGATGATACAATACGAAAAAAATTACATGTCGGCAACAGACAACAAAATAAAAAAAAAAACAAAAATACCGGGTAACTTTAAATTGTTATCGCTTTTGTTGTTGTTATGTTTTGTTTTTGTTTTTGTTATTGTTTTCACTATTGTTGTGTAATATGTATTTTAACACCGTAAAACGTTTAGATAAGTTGGTGGCAGTAATAAAAATAAAAAATAAACAAATTGGCAAAACGAATTTTATTTTAATTAAATGCGCACCAATATTTTATTTAAAACAGACTCATTAAATTCAATACGACAAATCGATAAATCCATAAAACGGGGATATTGTTCGTGTAACGGTATTAATTAGGCATTAGTTAACCAGGTATGGAGCACGCAACTTGGAAATCAAATTTTTTTCTTTTTTTGGCAATATCTAAAGGCGAATCTCCTGAGGTTACACTTATGAATCGCAATAAAATCTGTTTCAAAATTAAGTTCCTGTTTATTAACGTGTTAGTAGCTACTTACATAACATACATACAGACGTGTTCGAAATAATAAGAACATCCAAAGTGAAACAAAAGATCGTTTAAAAAAATTTTTTTAAAAAGATTTGAAAATATGGCTTTCCTATATTTTTATTGTAGGCATCTTTAGCTTTTTAAAAATATTCAAAGTTATGTTCTAACTCATTTAATTTTCATGTACTGGCAATAATGTTGAACTAAGTCGAAAATCCGCTGTTCGAAAAAATAAGAACAAATCATATTGGTCCCACTTACATTTCTCACACGAGAGAAAAAGTCCAAAGTTTTGTTGCAAATATAATCGTTGAGTAGTCGTTGATCATTTTTTGTGCAGAATATTAACTTATTTTGGTGAAAAATTCTTCTAAAATGGGCAGAAGCAAACATTGCTCTATCGACCAGCGTAAGATAATATAAAAATTGCTCAGCGAAGGGAAAACGTTTGCTTTCAGAAGAGAACAGCTTGGAATTTTCAACGGAATGATAACAAATGCTAAGAACTGGTCACCGAAGATCGAAAGTCGCGGTAGGCGCAGGAAAACTAGCAAAAGGCAGGATAATGCTATCACACGGATCGTTAAAAAGCACCCCTGTATAACGTCTTTACAGATAAGAAACGAGTTAGACCTCCCAATTGCTACATCGACGATAAGAAAATGTTTGATTGAAGTCAATTTGAAAGCACGAAGCCCGAGAAAAGTAGCATTGTTGAAAAAAATACATCTAAAGAACAGACTTCTGTTTGCCAAAAAGTATATCGATAAACTTGACACTGTTTGGCGTCATATCTTATGGACTGATAAAACAGAAGTAGTCCAATTAAGCCACGGCAAAGATAAACAGTACGTTAGACGCCCTCCTAATAAACAATTCAACGAAAAGTACACTATCAAAACTATAAAACATGGCGGTCTCAGGCTCATGCTATGGGGGTGTTTTGGGTGGAACTGCTTTGGACCTCTAGTTCAAATCGTTGGGAAGATGGATGCCACCTATTACGTTCAAAAGATTTTAGAAGCCGTAATGTTGCCTGACGCTGAAGAGGAAATGCCTTTGCGATGGGTCTTTCAGCAAGACAACGATCCGAAGCATACCTCAAAGAAAGCAAAGCGTTAATTCCAGGACAATAATATCCATATTATGGATTGGCCGGCACAATCGCCGGACCTAAATCCAATTGAACATCTTTGGATTGTTATAAAGAAAGATGTTAGAGATGCAAGGCCCAAAAATATGAAGGAACTTTGGCTTGCAGCGAAGAATACATTGGAAAATATTCCACTCCACAGATGCCAGACTTTGATAGCTCCTATGAGGTCCAGATGTGCCGAAGTAATCGCTAATCGTGGAGGGGCTACTTCATATTAATTACTTACAAACAAATAATACTAATCTGGAAATTTAATAAACATTAAAACTGAAATTATTACCAATTTTCCAATTTGTTCTTATTTTTTCGAACAGCGGATTTTAGTTCAACATTATTGCCAGTACAAAAAAATTAAATGAGTTAGAACATAACTTTGAATATTTTTAAAAAGCTAAAGATGCCTACAATAAAAATATAGGAAAGCCATATTTTCAAATCTTTTTAAAAAAATTTTTTAAAACGATATTTTGTTTGGCTTTGGATGTTCTTATTATTTCGAACACGTCTGTACATAATTGGTCATTACAACCTTTCAGTCAGGATTACGATCTAGCTTCTCACACCACTTACATATGTTGTACATTAAGACCCCGCTTAAAGCTGTTTCAGTATTACGCGGTAGTATTGGGATTCCCCTAAATCACACAGTGTATTGATACTTGTTGTATATGTGTGCAAATGAAACGGCCATGCACTAACCAAAAGCGGTGCACTATATATAGAGACGGTGTATTCTATGCATCTTTTTCAACGCTCTTTTGTTAGTCTGTCCAGAATAAAGATTCCAACTGTATTTTCCAAAGTCGCAATGTATTTATATATGGGCAATTTCGTGTCAAGTGACCCAATTTTTAAAATCGATGTCTTTCGATTTGGACGATTTGCACCAAGGTTAGTACTATTGGATAGTAGGCCAGACACAAATTTTCAGCTCTATCAGTCAAGAACTGCCGGAGTTAGAGGTGGTCAAAGTTGGACATTTTGGTCATACAGGGTTTTTTTTTAAATGCGTGTAACTTTCCACCTATTGGTCCTAGCAAAAATTTTTTTTTATAGATACCACAAAAAAATAAGTTTTTCCACTCGCAGCCCATTAAGTGACCATAAAGCTCTTAAAGGAAAAGAACTAAGCTTTCTTTGAGCAAAAAAAAAAAAACATCCATTAAAAAAAATATAGTGCATATGGTAAAATTTATAAACTTTGGTTTTGAGTTAAAATATTTTTTTTTATAGATATGCCTCTTGCTAGTAAGTGCCCACAAAGATCTTAAAGGAAATGGTTTAAGTTTTCTTTTGAGGAAAAATAAAAAAAACTCCATTTCGAAAAAAATGGGGGAAAATGAAAATGGTACATGTGCCAAATATTGAAAAATCTTATTTTTGAGTTAAAAAATAATTTTTTTGGATAGATATCCCACTCGCATCCCATTAAGCGATTATGAAGGCCTTAAAGTAAATTTTATAAGCTTTCTTTTAAGAAAAAAAAAAAAAAAAAGCCGAAATTGAAAAAAAAAAAAAAAAAAATTTTAAAATAAAAAAAATTATTTTTGCAAAATAGCTATCTAATATCCTTTGGAAAATTTTTGCTAGGTCCAATAGGTGAAAAGTTACACACATTTTAAAAAAACCCTGTATGACCAAAATGTCCAACTTTGACCCCCCTCTAACTCCGGCAGTTCTTGACTGATAGAGCTGAAAATTTGTGTCTGGCCGACTTTAAAAATTGGGTCACTTGACACGAAATTGCCCATATGTGTTAAGTTGCCTCGTTTAACGCTGTTTCGTTTAGCGCTGTAACTTTTTGGAACGCATCCCCCGCGTTAAGCGGGGTCTCACTGTATGTGCTAATTTTATCTATAAGTGTCGGCACCTACAATTTCAAGTCGATTCCGAACGACAGATTTTTGAGAAACTTTTTCATGGCCAGACTTTTTGCCAGAAATTTGCTGAGAGTAAGTCGCCGAAGAAATATTTTTTCAGATTTCGCTTTGTTGAAGACGTCTGACCTGAGGTTTGAACCGTGTCCTCTTGTCTAATAAGCCAACACACTACCTACTAGACTACGGCGACAAACTAATCGTAATAAAATCCATTTAAAAATCAAGTTAACGTTTGCCATATCAAGATATTAATAGCATCTTGATCGCCTTAAAAAGCAATAATTTTTGTATCGAATTATTACGAGCGACGTAGAATATCTAGAACCATTACGACAACGCAAAGCGCAAGAAATCATATGTGCCGCATGGGCAACGAGGAAAATCTATAGGCAAGCAGAATATGTATTACGCCCAGGTAATGCTCTGTATTTGATGGGATGAGAAGGGTGTGATCCATTATGTGGTGCTAAAACTGCGTAATGCTTTATATTTGGTGGGATTAGAAGGGTGTGATCCCTTTACGGGTGAACTGCACAAACAACAATTAATTCGTTTGAAGCGAGCATTGGCCGAAAAACATCTTCAATATATCGGGTCCGCCATTTAACGTTTTTTTTTTTTTTTTTTTTCAACTAGTGCTTATTTCGTGAATGGTAACACTTAGCTCATGTCTGATTTGACAGATAATTAGTTTTATCCTTTCGCTGAACGAATATGGTTGTGTATAGTTGAAGTCAATTGACCAGCCAATGCGTTTTCGTTTCGCTAAGTGGGCCTGCGATCGACTTACAGAAGATGCCGATTTTGGCAAAAAAAAATCATCTTTTCAGATGAAGCTCATTTTGATCTTGGCGGGTATGTATAAACAAGCAAAATTGTCGCATTTGGGGCACAGAAAACCCGCACGCATACATTGAAAAGCCGACGCACCCAAAACGAGTCACAGTTTGGTGCGGATTTTGGTCCAGAGGCATAATTGGGCCATTTTTCTTCTAAAATGAGCAAGGAGTGGCTGTTACAGTCAATGGCGATCGTTATCGGGCCATGTTGAACGAATTTTTATTCACAAAAATTGCAGAGGAGGATATTGGCAACATTTGGTTTGAACAGGGCGGCGCTACGTGCCACACAGCCGAAGCTACACTCGATGTTTTGCTCCCTGTTTTTTGAAGATCGCATTATCAGCCGCAAAGCTGATGTTGTTTGGCCACCTCGAAGCTGCGATTTGACACCGTTGGACTATTATTATTAAGTGTTACGCCGACAAGCCAGAGACAATTGACGCTTTAAAGGACAATATTCGTGAAGCCATTGGTAAAATACAGCTGCACACAATCGATAATGTGCTTAAAAATTGGACCGATAGTGTAGGCTACTGCATGGCCAGCCGAGGCAGCCATTTGAATGAAATTATTTTCCATTATTAACCGGAAGGATTGTACTTTCAAATAAAAAAAGAAATTTGAGTAAATATTCAGTAGTCTTTTTTTAAAGCATTTTCAAAAAAAAAAAACAGTTATTTGGCGGACCCTTTACAACCAGACACGAGGTTGTAATTTTCCATCATTACAACGTACTCCCGCATATTGTGGCGCCGTACAAATACAATTCGGATGGAAAGTTTTGTCTTACCCGCCGTATAGCCCATATCTTGCCCCTTCTGACTACCATTTGTTTCGATAGTTGCAGAATGCTTTCATTGACTTCAAAGCAAATTACCAAAATTTGTTGGATTCATTTTAGGCTCCAAAAGACGACCGATTTTTTGGGGATGATATCGACAAATTGCCAAAAAATATCTTTGAAGTCGTAGCTTTCGATTGACTATACTTTGACTGGCATGTTCATTCAAAAAATTATCATAATGAAGCATTATCAATAAAAATGGCCGGTGTACTCTTAGGACCCTAGTAAGATATGCCCATTCAGGCGGCTAACAATTCAACCTAACCTAACGTAGGCCTAAGTACATTGTTTTAGTATGTAGTAGTCAGTTACAGAACTTATTTAAAACTTTAAATACTTTTTTCTATTCAAAATGCCCTCTGTATTAAACAGAATCAGTTGTTCGTCAACTGCATTGCTGTGTAAGCGTCAACAAACGTGTTAACTGTGTTCCTAATTTAGCTAAGGATGTTTAAAATACCCGCCTATTGGCATTTTAGTCGCCGCAGTCTAGTAGATAGCGTGTTGGCTTATCAGACGTGTGGCCACGGTTCAAACCCCAGGTCAATTATTTCCAACGAAATATTCAGATCGCTTCGGCGACATTGTAACTATTTTACCCTTCAGCATACCGATATAAGTGAAACAAGAGAATTAGTTGAATGTTTAGATATACAAAAATCACCTGGTTTTGATAAAATTTGATGTAAACTAATTGTTGAATGTGCTGATGAGCTAATACCACATATAGTAAATATTTTCAATAACACAATAAATACTTCAATTTTTCCTGAATTGCTTAAGATCCAAAAGATAATTCCGATTCCAAAAGAAGTTTCGGCAGATACAGTGGAGAAATATCGTCCAATTGCTGTTTTGTCCATATTAGACAAAATTTTTGAAAAACTGATTTATAAGCAATTATCATCATATTTGGAAATGGAAAACCTGCTAGCAGTCAACCAATACGGTTTCCGAAGAGGCTGTGGTACTGATGAAGCAGTTATCAATGCTATAAACTATATTTGTGATTGTTTAGATAGAGGATACATTGGTGTTGGAGGTTTATTTTATGACTTTAGTAAGGCATTTGATTTGGTGGATCATACAATCCTATTAGAAAAACTGTCATTTTATGGCCTGGCAGGAAGAGAGCTTGCGTATTTCAAGAGCTATCTTTCTAATAGGACACAGTATGTCGCTGTTAATTCAATTAATAGTTCAATGAGACATGTGAAATATGGGGTGCCACAGGGCAGTGTTTTAGGACCTCTGCTTTTTAAAATTTATGTTAATGATCTTAACAACATCGGATTGCAAGGGAAAATTTTTATGTATGCAGATGATTTGTGCATTTTTTTTATCCATACAGGCAAGTAGAAGTTCTTCAATCAATAATTGCTCATGATGCAGAGTTAATTACAAAATTTACAAGAATTAATAAACTAGTCTTAAATACAAATAAAACTAAGTTTATAAGATTTAGACCGCATTGGAGCCAAGCTAATAGTTGTGTGGTAGAAATAGATGGAAAACAGATAACGGAAGTAAATGCTATAAAATACCTTGGCGTTAATTTTCAGAGTAATCTTGTTTGGCAGTCCCATATACAGTATGTTAAATCTAAAATATCTCCAGTTGTGGGAATTCTTTATAAACTTCGACATAAACTCGATGAAAAGTCAAAACTAATGATATTTGAATCGCTAATTCAAAGTAATATTAACTATTTGTCACTTATTTACGGATACAAGAGAAATGCTGATTTAAAATCCTTGCAGGTTTTGCAAAACAAAGCTTTGAAAAATGTTTATAAACTACCTAATTTGTTTTCCAACTCTATATTGTATAAAGAGATAGCGCGCACTGTTTTGCCCGTCAATGGTTTACACAAAATGCAACTACTTGTTTATGTATATAAGGTACTTCACAACATTGGATACCATACGATTAGATTACATATTAATCAACATAATGTAAACATAAGACAAAGGTCTAATTTGCAAACTGCAAGGTGCCGTCTAGAAACTACCAAGCAAAGAATTGAGTACAATGGTAGCTTACAATATAATAAATTGCCGATGTCAATTAAAAATTCGGAATCTATTTCTATTTTTAAAAGAAGATTAAAAGAATATTTGCTAGAAACCCTTGATATGCTCCTTTTATAGTAATTGAATTATGTAAATATATTTATTATTTTCTTATATTGTATATACTTTATTAATTTTTTTTATGTTTGTTTCTTTTTTTTTTTCTTTTTTATTAATTCATGATATTATATTATAATAATATTATATGATAGGTTAGGTTAGGTCGGAGTGGTAGCTCTGATGTCACAAAGCTCACTTGAGCACGCATAGCGGCCCGCTGTGATGCCACGGGTGAACGCAGTCCCTGTACTGACCAAGTTCCTCCACAATCAGGGAAAGGGAAGAAGTTGGTCAGCGCAAGGGCTGCACAATATTATATGATAGTAAGAATTGTTGCCAGATAGCCTCAATAATGCCATAATGGTGCTGAGGCCCTAAATGTAAATTTGAAAACTTTGGAATAAATAAATGAAAAAAATGAAAAAAAAAAAAATATTTCTTCAGTGACTTCCTCTAAGCAGATTTCTGGCAAAAACTCTGAGAATAAAAAAAAAATTGCCATGAAAAAGTTTCTCAAAAATATATCGTTCGGAGTCGGTTTTAAATCTGTAATCCTCGCAAATAATGTATAAAATTAACACACACAACATAAGTGGTGTAAGAAGCTAGGTTGTAATCCTGACTGATGTATGTGTATCTAAAAGTTTCTGTTATTCAAAACATCCACTGTGTTAACCAAATCATTTGTTCGTCAACTGTATTGCCGTGTAAGCGTCAACAAATCAACTCAAAATTATGAACTGCAAACGGTAGGATTTGGCTTTAACTGTGTACCTCATACCATCCAACGGTAATTTAAATTTTGACGAACACTATGCACATACCTAAGTGAGTAAACTGTTCACTTTAATTCATTTTAATTAATTTTAATTAACAAGCTTGTCAAAAGTCTAAATCGATACAATACGATACTAATTCTATTCATTCTATCTCATATTAGATATGTGATCTGATCTGATCTAACCTGATTTAATTTTTTAGTTTCAATGCCAAATTTTTTTAACAACAAACTTTCGATAATTAATGTTACGCGCACACACATGCATGCATATCAATCAAGAGTAAAACAAATTAATTTTCGATAACAACAATCGGAAAGTAAAAGTGTTAAATTAATTGAAAACGTGATCATGGAAATAATCTTAATCAGTGGCTAGTTTAAATTTCTTAACAAATTCAGTGTGAGAAACTTTAATTAGATAACGATTTCATTTTTTTTTTTTTGTGATAATTTGGCCCGGGACTATAAGGATGGATGGTATCATCTGAATATATGCCATACAACCTGTAAAAAGTTACTTACATATCTTTTTAGATGTGAAACTAATAACGCGTATTAATTGTAAATAAAGAAATCACGTTGTTTTACAAATTAAACGAATAATAAGATTACATTTCATAATGAGCAAATAACTTTACGCTTTACATAAATTATTTGAAAAATATTTTCATTAGGGCGGTGCATATCTGTGTGGCAGAAGTAGAGAATTTTTAAAAAGTTTTATAATGAGCATCGTAAAGCATTTAATATTGTTACGACAATGGCAAACTGATGTTTTGCTTTTACATCGTTTAACATTAAAATTATAAACAAAGGCTACAAAAACAATGAACTTTTTTACAAATTATCGCACTGCGTAATATAACAACAAACACCAGCATAAAAAAATGGTAAATAAGTAAACAAAAATATAACAACAACACTACAAGAATAAATGTAAACAAAATACACAAACAATAATAACACAGCCCTGCATGGGTTTTGCAAACAAGATGGTTCCAGGTGTTCCTGACGGCATTTTGCTGATTACAGATCTTCATTCACATTTAAAAAATTCAAAATGGCGGATCCAATATGGCGGTCGAGGTTTACAAAAACTAATCAGATTTACTTGAAAATTGTTACTCAGGAGTTTTTGGGGTCGCTGATGACAGATTTTTAACCAGATTTTAAAAATTCAAAACTACAGTTTCTTATTTATCTGCAAAGGCTGGATAGAGAGTTATTTTATGACTGAGTTATGAAAATATTTGATAAAATCTTGCGATTTTGATTAAAACAAAAATCGAGATTAGAGATCTGTGGCATTACTCTTTTTTTCTCCAAGTAACAGCTGTTTTTGATTTCTCCAAACATTTACTTCGTCAATCATTTGCATTTCTGCATTTCGTCATTTATTTGTTTTAAATTATGCCTAGAACTTTCGATGTAGTAACGATCCAAATCGATTCTGTTATATTTGCGGTAAGTACACTACTAATAAAGGTAGACCTAATATATCAAAATTCGTCGAAGACGTTTATAAAGAATGCTTTTCGATTGAAATTTCCCATCAAGATAAATTATGGGTTCCACATAAAATCTGTAAAACTTGCTACAGCGCAATATATCACTGGAAAAATGGGATTCGAAAACATTTGTCTTTCGATTTTCCCATGATTTGGAGTGAACCTCGCGTACATAATGAGGATTTAACAAAAAAAAATAAGAATAATATAGAATATGCAGAAGTTTCATCTATAACAAAACCTGTTCCTCATGAACCTGATCATGTCTTACCATCTCCATCACTTCCATTTGAATTAACAAATTCATTACGTTCTGAAAATGAAAATATTGATAAAGAAGGTAGTAGAAGTGATGTTTCCGATGATGAATATATCCCATTAGAAGATGTAAACGCCAAGCCATTGTCGCAAGGCAAATTAAATGATCTCGTTAGAGATTTAAATTTGCCTAAAGAAGCTGCAGAACTATTAGGTTCAAGACTCTAAGAAGACAATTTATTGGCTCATGATACTACATTTTCATGGTACAGGCATCGTGAAGCTGAGTTTGTATCATTATTTGCACAAACAGAATCCTTAGTCTATTGTACAGATATACCTAAGTTAATGGAAACTATGGGGCTTGAAGTTTACAATCCGGAGCAATTTCGTTTATTTATCGACTCATCTAAAAGGAGTCTAAAAGCTGTTCATTTAAGTAATGGAAACAAAGTCGCTTCAGTGCCTATAGCTTACTCAGTTCATTTAAAAGAGACACACGAAAATTTAAAAATTTTGCTTGAGTACGTACAATATGATAAACATCAATGGTCGATTTGTGGTGACCTAAAAGTTATAGGATTGCTTCTGGGTCAGCAATCTGGATTCACTAAGTACCCTTGCTTTTTATGCGAGTGGGATAGCAGAGTAAGAGACGATCATTGGACTAAAAAAAATGGAAACCGAGAAAAGATTTGGAAGTTGGCTCGAAAAATGTCATACACAAAAACTTGATCGAACGGGAAAAAGTATTTTTGCCCCCACTCCATATTAAATTAGGTCTTATGAAACAGTTTGTAAAAGCATTAGACAAAGATGGAGAATGCTTTAAATATATTTGCACTAAATTTGATGAGCGATGCAAAAATAAAAGAAGGGATTTTTGTTGGACCACAAATTAGACAATTGATGAGGGATAATGAATTTGAAAACATCATGACTCCAGTTGAAAAACAAGCTTGGATTGGTTTTCAAAATGTCGTCAAAAGTTTTTTGGGAAATACAAAGAGTCCTAATTTCAAAACTTTGGTAACAAACATGCTTCAAGCATTTCGCAAATTAGGTTGTAATATGAGTTTAAAAGTGCATTTCCTTTACAACCATTTAGATTACTTTCCTAAAGTAAATCTTGGAAGCATAAGTGAAGAACAGGGAGAAAGATTCCATCAGGACATTAAAGAAATGGAAAAAGGTACCAGGGAAGATGGGATACGAAGATGCCAGCATGGTAGCTGAAATGGTAAAAAATGAGTAACCTTTCACATATCAAAATTCAAGAAAATTCTATCAGTTCTTAAAATCTTAGTTCATTTAATGAAATCCGCTATTTTGAATTTTTAAAATCTGGCTAAAAATCTGTCATCAGCGATCCCAAAAACCCCTGAGTAACAATTTTCAAGTAAATCTGATTAGTTTTTGTAAACCTCGACCGCCATATTGGATCCGCCATTTTGAATTTTTTAAATGTGAATGAAGATCTGTAATCAGCGATCCCAAACACCCCTGAGTAACAATTTTCAAGTAAATCTGATTAGTTTTTAAGGACCTCCGTAATGTGTTTCTTTTTCTATTGCATCCCTTGACATAAACCCACCCCCTACTTTAAGGGTGCATGCAAACAATTTGGCTTAGGGCGCATTTTAAAGAGCAAAGATCAATTGTCAATTTCTGATAATAGCGAAGGTTCTAGCACGTCAGTGTTCAGCTCTATAATTCTTCAAAAATGGCCAAAAACGCTATTTTTGGGGGTTTCAGCCCCCTTTTTCTCGAAAACCTGACGTGATGGAAAGTTTTTGAATACAGATTCGTGTTCAGGAACACCTTCGGGAACACCTGGAACCATCTTGGTTGCACAAAAAAATTCCCATTTGCAGGGCTGTGTAATCAATGATGTTTACTTTTATATAGATTTCGAGAACGCGAAGTGACGAACATTCGCCTTTAAGAACATTCATCAGACTGTTTACCATGCCATATAAAAGGCAAGGCAAAGCAGGCGAGTGAGTTAATAAAAGTTCAGTCAGTTTTGTGTGAAGACGCGGAGCGTTTGAAGAGAAAAATCGTGGTTTGAAGATCTCCGATACAAAGATTTGTCAAATAATTGTCTAGTAATTGTTATTGTTTATGCAAAGGATATAAACAGAGGAATAACAAACAAAGCAATTGTTGTTGTTTACATCAAGTTGTGAACAGTGGCACACAGAATTGTGCAAATAATAAAGAATTTTAATTAAAACTAAATACAAATTTCTTTTTATTTTATTTGCAATCTACGAGCTTATATTTTAAACGTTTTCAAAAGGTAAAAACGTAAAAATATTATCTTTAGAGTCTTGCTACGTTTAATGCCTTACAGTCTAATGGTGTTTTCTTTTCTACCAAAAAATGTGCATTTTATTAACGCAAAATGCAATTTTGCGTTTGTTTCTTAAAAATGTTTTGCCCTCTAAAAGGGTGGTATGTTTTATTCTAAATAATTCGCACTTGCCAATGGTGGAGGGCATTGCATTTTATGCCCTGTCTAAATCGAGAGTGCTGATAATGCCCTGTAAAGCAGATGACTTTTGTTTATTTATAGGGCTACCAGATGAAATTTAAAAAAAGTCGCCTGGTATCGTTATCCAATTTTGAAGTTAATTTTTTCATTGTTTTGTGGAGTAATCTTAAGGAAATATTACATTATTAAAGCTACATGGTCAGCAGTAGAAAAAATTGCATTCAATGTTAGAACAGTGTTAAAATATATTTTTTTTTTTGTTATAAAGAAAGCGTGCAAAAAATAAAGTCGAAAAATTAGCGATCTGGCAACACCTTTGAACAAATTGGCATTTCCTCATTCATTTTGTTAATAAGTGGTAAACACAGGGCATACCCTTTTTAATATTTGTGTTATGTTCTTCTCAAATAAAAAATTACATTACAACAGGGTTGGTAAAAAATTTTTTTAATGCACTTTGTAAGAGGGTGACATTTTCTTTGTAGAAAAGAAAACACCATAAGATATTAATGCATATCCCCAATGAAATGAAAACATAAATTTACTCCAGTAAAATTTAACAAGCTTAACAAAATTTGCATCATTATTATATTTCATAAATAAACACATAAACTAGCTTTAAAGAGCTTTTAAAATATATTTTGAAATTAAAAAAAAATAAATAAAAATTCTCTTACAGAGAACGCGTGCCACCTTAATGATGTGAACCTAAGCATCTCATGCTATTAACATCTTTGTTGCCAGACATAAATAGATCACGTATTTATTATAAAATTCATCTTTAAAACTTAATAATTATACAAATAAAGATTTAATGAACACAATCACTGTAATCATCATGTTTGTTTGCTGGGGTCTGTTAATGTTGTTTCTCTGCTGTCATTTACCTCTGTAATGGATTTTTAATTTGACAGCAAGACGAAAACCAACCAAGTAAAATAAAACTGAAAATGAAAATAAAAAATGGAAATAAAATTCCCCCGTCAAAGAAAAAAAAAAAACAAAAATTAAACCAAGACACTGGGTGCAAAAGAAAACGTCAAAACATCATCATTGGCATGACCATAAATATTTGACTCAGTCGGGTGAGGTGTATTACCGGAATAATTGTCCAATGATTTATGGTCGACCGGTCACACACGTAATGATGTATGTTAGCCTGGCTTGGCCTGGCTTGGCTTGGCTTATTGTTGACGTGTTTTTGTGTAACTGTATTATTTGTAACCCAAATATTTTACCGAAAAAAGAAACAAAGTTCATGGTTCCAAGATATTAACAGACATGTCTGGCCAAAATCAATTGGAGTTTTGTTATCGTTGTCGTTGATGATAATAATTTTCAAAATGAAAATAAAATTGAATAATTTGTAGGTTTTTTTTAAAAAGAAATTACACTATGCGACAAAATAAAAAAAATTAAATACACCCAGCTAATAATATACTGTAGGTTGAAAGATTTTTTTGAGTAGAACTCAAAAATATTTTTTTTTTTATATTTCTTGAACCCTCTAAACTTGTTTTATTTGACAAAAACTGTTTTTTTTTTTTTGACCTTTATGCACAAATTTATTGATTACACAAACATTTCTGAACCGATTTAACCACAATTTAAACTTTTTTAGAAAGGGGAGGGATGGGCCTTTAAAAAGATATCCATATATATATGATTTGGCTTAATATTCCATGAGGTTTGATGAGGTAAACTTGGAAAATGCAATTTTTTTCATATTTTTTCAAGTTTGTCCGTTCATACTGGCAAACTTTAATTAAGAAATATAAAATAACTAAAGACATTCATAAAGTGCATTTTCTTGTCAAGAATTTGACACTTCGTTTGACAAAAGCGAACAAAAATGACCGCAGTTATTATTTAAAGAGTATAACAGTTGTGTTATATTTTTTATATATATGCCATCTTACCAAATGAACTTTCAGTTCAAAAATGTTCAAAATTTTTGATGAATCTTGATTGTTTACCGTAAAATGTGACAATTTGACGTTTGAGCGACCACCAGAAGTTGGCTAAAGTTTGCGTAAAGCGAAATAATTAATAACCCTTATTCTGGTTGTCGTCATCGACGTCGTCTTGCGTCGACAGTTTAAAATTGGTATTCTGTTTGTCGTTATTGACAGTTATAGATGACTGTCGACACACATTTGGTATTCTGTGAGTCAATACGCCTTCGATATTGTGTTGTGTCGACTCTGATTTCATCGACATCATTTTTGGTAACGACGACGACAACCAGAATAAGGGTGAATATTGTAAAAAAAACATAGATATTGGCTGACTTCTGGTAGTCGTGCAAACGTGAAATTGATACATTTTGTGTTAAACAATCAAGATCCATCAAAAAATTTTTGAACGGAAAGTTCATTTGATAAGATGGCTTACGTATATAGAAAATATAACACGACTGTTATACTATTTAAGTAATAACTACGGCAATTTTTGTTTAATTTTATTAAACAAAGTGTCAAACTCTTCGCAAGATAATGCACTTTCAGAATATCTTATCACTTATTTCATTATATTTTTATTTAATTTTGCAATTAAGAATATCTAAGTTTGCTAGTTTGCCCCATCAAAACTCATAACATTTAAGTTTGAACAAAGTGATTAGGTATACCATTTTAAAGGCTCATCTCTATCCTTATCAAAAAGCCTTGGTTTTTGAAAATTGGTTAAAAAATATTTGAGTAATCAATAATTTTTAAAAACCCGTTTTTGTCAAATAAAACAAATTTGAAGGCTTCGAGAAATATAAAAAAAAATATTTTTGAGTTCTGCTCAAAAAAACTCAACGACCTACACTATGTTATAACAGTTGGTTGTCGCACCGCACCGTGTTATTATTATTAGATGCTTTAGAATACCGATAACAAGAGATTTCTATGACCATTACAACATACATTTCTTATATAAAATACTAGCTGACCTTGCGAACTTCGTCCCGCCCAAAATAGATTTTTTTATTGCCCAAAACAGGTCACATTATATATTTATTGTAATACGCTGCATAAAACAGTTATATAAAAATAACTAACTTACTATAAGTGTGTGGATCTATCTATCTAGTTCAAAATTTAATCGAAGTCGGTACGTTATTTAGGTGATGCATACAAAGAATAACAATAAGAGGCCCGAATCATGGGTAGCGCTGACGAAGTTGTAGTTGTTGTACTCGCTCCAAAACAAAAACTAACAGACATACATGTTATATGTAGTTATAAACCAGAGTTTACCAAAAATTTTTTGGTTGTGTATTAGTGAGTAAGAGAGAGAAAATAAATTGAGAGAATTGATTTATTTACAGTCATAGAAAAGTGTTAGTAATATACGTTATTTTGATTTTCATTTTATCAACATACATATGTAAAGCTATCTATCTTTAGCTTAATAATTTTAGATAAATAAAAATAAAATAAAAAAATCCATTTTTTTTATTAAAAGATCTTAAAGGTATCCATCTTTGGCTTAAAAATTAGACCATGTTTTTAGATAAATAAAAATAAAAACATTTTTTATTAATAGAGAAAAAGCAGGAATTCCAAAGCATTTAAAAAAAAATTATACTATGCGACAAAATAAAAAAAAAAATTGAAATACGCCCACACGCTCAAAAGCATTTTTTAACATACAATATTTTTTGAGTGTCATTCTGACAAAAATGGTAAAGCATCCGCCGCACATGTGTTCTTGTCGCAGTCTGATCGACAACTAAATCATAAAGCACAAGAATGCGTGTGAGTTCTCTCCGCACAATTGTGCTATGAAATGGTAAACGATGTTATAAACCATCAAATTAGCCGACTTATAGGTATCTTTTAAATGGGGAGGGTTGCCACGCCCATTTTTGGTGAGTTTGTCGATATCGACTCTACGAACTTACCCACCAAATTGCATTCGTCCACGATCAACATGTAACTAAATATTCAATTTTAAAGTTTTGCCATGCCTACTTTTTGCTATATCGAATTTTTTTTCAAACCATCTAAACCTGATAAGCTTTCGAACAAAAAAAGTGTGGTTAAAATCGGTTCAGTAGTTTAAGAGTTATAGGTATCATTTGAAGGGGGAGGGTTGTCACGCCCATTTTTGGTAGGATTGTCGATATCGACTCTACGAACTTACCCACCAAATTTTATTCGTCTACCATCAAATATGTACCTAAATATTCAATTTTAACGATTTGCCACGACCTCTTAACATTCAGGGATATGAAAAATAGATGTTGTCCGATTCTCAGACCTACCCGATATGCACACAAAATTTCATGAAAATCGGTCGATCCATTTTGGAGGAGTTTAACCACTAACACCGTGACACGAGAATTTTATATATTAGATTTTGAAATTAATAGAAAACATTAAAGAGAGTATTTTTTTAATTATTCGTAACTTATCCTATCCCTTTGAACTCTTTTGAAACTGGCCCAGTTATTTAGCAAAGCGGTTAATTAGCTGCGTTGATTTTGTTAATTAAAAACAAATTTCTCCAGCCAGCATAGGTACGTACGTACAACCGCTGGTCAAAATTATTATAATTTTTTTGTGTGTGTTTTCTCCACCATCATTACCAATTTATCATAACCATTTCAAATTGATTAATAATCGTGTTCTAGTTTTAAGCGCCATTAATCAAATATTTAAAATTTTTTTCTTCTTCTCCTTTTCTTTTAAAAGTAAAAAATTTAAAAATTTTTTTTATTTGACTTATGAAAATGAGGTTCAACGCCTTTATTCTTTTATGGTCTGCTTCCTTTAATTTGTTTTGAAAATAAAAACAATTTTTAAAAGAATTTTTTTTGCTTTGAAGCTGTCAACCATTAGTTACAAGCAGTTTTCCATTATTATTGTGTTATTATTTAAACTTCCTCTTCTCCCCTCTCACTCATTCATTTCTTTTTTCAAAACCCATCTTGCGTTTATTTTTTTATTTTTTTTTTTTTTAAAGAAATTAAAAACTATGATGAATTTAGATTTAAACGGAAATACATTTCAGAATTAATGTTGTATTGTTGTAAACACAACAACAACAAAAATTAAAAAGTGCTATGAGAATGACCAAATGCAAGTAATCGCTGTTAACCTTAGTGGTACTTGTGTGCTAACAGTAATCCCAGAAAAATTACAAGTACAGGGGTCCACAGTTAATAATCTTGACTGGTGGTACAGATTGTTTTGTTTTTATTTATTTTGAAGTGAAATTAAGATCACTGCTAGTGAGCAATTTATCAATACGTACTTGAAATTTAACGGTAAATACAGTAATCTTCCGATTTAACGAACACGCGATTCAGTTAACATTGCATTTAATTTTTTACTACTGAGTACCTCATATGACGAACAAATATTTTATTTTGGAGTCGGTATAACGAAAGAATCTAAGGAACAGGATGGAAGTGAAATTTAGGAGACTGAAATAATATACTGTTACGTTTTTACCTTTTTAAAAACGTTAAAAATATGAGTTCGTAGATTGCAAATAAAATAAAAATAAATATGTGTTTAATTTTAAGTCAATTCTTTATTATCTGCATAACTTTTGTGCCACTGTTCGAACTTATTCCACGTATACAATGATAACTTTCACAATATGTTCTTATTCGTGATATTTCTCTGCTTACAACCTTTTTGAAAGCAACAACACTAACAACTGTTTTCTTCACGCAACTTGTCTACACACAAGTATGACTGAATTATAACTCGATCTTGTATCTTCACACACCACTGGTTGAATTCTCACTCAATTCAACGTGACGTCGTCAGACGACTAACTTAACTCGAACTCCGAGAATCACGTGTCTTCATACACGACTGACTGAATTCTAACTGAATCATCGTTGCTCGCTTTATTTTGCCTTTTATGTATATCACTGGATCAACAGTGTGATGAATGCCTTCGTGAACAATCCAAAAATGTAAACATCTCATCATCATTGTTGTTCGTGTATCTTGTTTACTTTCGTCCAGGCAGAATTGTTGTTGTTTTGTTTATTTGTCTTTCCGCTATATTTTTTTATACACGGACGTTGTTGCTATATTTTTGTTTATTCATCGATCTTGTAAACAAGCCTGTTGTTTTTGTTGCTATATGTTTACTTATTCGTTGATCACGTGAACAACTGCATTGTTTTGTTTTTGAAGCTTTTGTTTATCATTTTATGTGTGATCAAGTCCATTGTGTTGTTTTTGGAGCTTTTGCTTATTATTTTAATAACACCATTTCCATTTTCGTAACAATACGAAGATGTCATTAAGCATTTCGAAATTTGTGTTAAGTGGCCGCAACAAAACAATATTGTTACGTTTTTACCTTTTAAAAACGTTTAAAATATGAGCTCGTATATTGCAAATAAAATAAAAATAAATTTGTGTTTAATTTTAATTAAAATTCTTTATTATTCCCAAAATTCTGTGTGCCACTGTTCACAACTTGATGTAAACAACAACAATTGCTTTACTTTGTTATTCCTCTGTTTATACCCTTTGCATAAACAATAACAATTACTAGATAATTATGCGACAAATTTTTGTAACGGAGATCTTCAAACCACGATTATTCTCTTCAAACACACCGCGTCTTCACACAATACGACAAGTGGTTTCAACACCTCATGTCACTTTACATATTCTGCACGAGCAGTATGAGATCAGGATCATGTACAGTGATGTTGAGGAGAATCGTGCGATTGAAGTATTTTTATATTTTTTACAAAACATATCTGTTTTGCAATCTTTAAGAAACGTTATTAAATTGACAATTTTCAGGCGAAATAATCATTGCTGATTAAAAAGTCGTTGCTGATTTAAAGAAAGAAATTAAAAAATAAAATTTTTTAAAAAGTAAAAAATTTCTTCAGACAGAAGAAGTCTTTTACTTGTTTCGGAAAGTAATTACACTTTCTGTGGAAAAAAAACATTACGGCTGGTTTTAAGTGAATAACGATGGAAAAAAGAGAACACAATGAAAATTGAAATTCGTAAACGCTACACTACAATAGAAAAATGAGTTCAAAAGTATTTCCCATAATTAATTTCAATTGAGTGACTATGCTACAGCAACAACTAGCGTAAGTAGCAATAAAACATAGAAATTTTCAAAAAAAAAAAAAAAAAAAATAATAAAAAAAAAATAATAAAAATACCAGAGATTTTCAGTTTGAATTTCTTTTTCAAAAGCGCTTAATTTATTCTTTTTAGTTATACAATTTATGAAAATAAGTTAAATTTCACCCAAAAGCAGTAAAAAGTGTGAATTCCCCACCCAACTAGTGGGTGGATCGGATAAACCTAATTGAGGCTAAAATAAGACACTCACTCGTACAATGTTAGTCTGAATTGTAGCGGCTATTGAAGAACAACAGCGTGGTTTTGCTAAAGCCTTTGAAAGTATTGGAAAATCACAGCACTATGTAAATAAATAGTTCCAGAAATTTTGAAAAAAAAACTTCAGATTCTAGTTTTTAGGTTTCGCATTTATTTTTTCGATATTGTCTCCAAGCATGTTTCCGCGTGACACCAACCAACCATTGAACTCTCCGGTGAGTTCTCTACCGCTTTAAAAAACTGGATGACGTGAACATCAAGCGGGCGGCTTAGAATGGGGGCAGTACGGCACAGCAAATCTGATCAAAACTGAATAGAGGACGCACGACAAGTCTGCTCAAACTCCAAAGAAGTACACTCAGAATGGTGGTTGGATTAAATACTAGACATTGCGCTCTTAGCACTCATGCGAGAAACTTTGATCTTGTACACATGGATAATGAAATTTGCGGGAGCTGTAGAAACGAGGAAGAGGAAGAGGAGAAAAATAATCTTCAAATATTGAGTAAATGACCAGCACTATTTCCGAAAAGAAAATGGGACCTTTGATCCTAAAAATCGAAGTCGCCTCATTAGAAACTTCGAATTGTTCGGAGACCTGGGTACAATGGATTATTGTGGTATCACAATTGTCCTTATATGTAGAGCTGCAAAACTATCGATAGTCGGCCCATTCGATAGTTTCGATAGTCCGGTATAAAACTATCGATACTATCGATAGTATCGAATTTTTAGAAGAGTGCTAAATTTCCAACTTTTAGGGTCATTATTACAACTTCCCGTTAAAGTTGGGGTTAGTTAAAGGTACCTTTAGCTAAAGTGAACGGCAAAGTTACCTTTAACTTATTTTCGTTATTAAAACTTACAGATAAAATAAAATTAAAATATGGCAGTGCTGGAGCAAAGTCGATAAAACTGCTCAATTAAACAAGTTTTTTTTTAACGCAGTGGCAACAGCGGACTTCGTTTTTTTGTTGTATATGCTCATTTTGTTTAAATTTGAATGGCAGCTTTGAATGGCAAGTTCAAACATAAAGTGACCTTTAAATGTTGAAGGTAGGATGATCTTCCCTTTAGCTTAACGATCACTTCTATCTTATTGGGTACTCATAATAATGAAAAACAATTTATCTGCCCGTTAAAATCCTCCCTTTAGTTAACGGCAAGTTGTAATAATGGCCCTTAATTAAAAAAGTGACCCAATTTTTAAAATCGATGTCTTTCGGTTTGGATGAAATTTGCACCAAGGTTAGTACTATTGGATAGTAGGCCGGACACAAATTTTCAGCTCTATCAGTCAAGGACTGCCTGAGTTAGAGAGGGTCAAAGTTGGACATTTGGGTCATACAGGGTTTTTTAAAATGTGTGTAACTTTTCACCTATTGGTCCTAGCAAAAATTTTCCAAAGGATATTAGATAGCTATTTCTTCAATCTTTCCAAAAATAATTTTTTTAATTTTTAAAAATTTTTTTTTTATTTTTTATTCTAAATAAATTTTTTTTTTTAATTTTTTTTTTAAATTAATTTTTTTTTTAATTTTTTTTTTTTTTTCAATTTTAAAAATTGGGTCACTTGACACGAAATTGCCCATATGTATATAAATAGATGTTTGTTTTCTTAAAAAAATTATCTGGAAACAGTCTTGCCAGACAATCATTTATTTTATATATTCAATAAGAAAAAGAATTACAAAGCTTACTAATCATAACTTAAAAGCTAATAATAACAAGTGGTTAATTCATGTTCTTTTACATTAATTATTTACACAACATCTCCCTTTTCAATTACATATGTACTTATAATAATTTCAATTCAAGTTATTTTCAAATATTTAACTATTTAAATCATAAAGATTATAGGTACATAGTTATTTCAGAATGAAATATCTCTGGGGCAGCATTTATGCCAAATGGTAGCCTTAAAAATCGATACCTGCCAAACGGTGTATTGAATGTACACAATCTGGATGAAGCTTCATCTAATGGAATCATCCAAAAACCACTATTGGCATCTAAAGTGCTGAAGTATTTTGATCCACTAAGTTTTGCCTTGCAGTAGTCTATATTTGGAAAAGGATAGTGCGGACGAAGTATGGCTTTATTTAAGTTACGGGGATCTAAGCAAATTCTCAACTGGCCATTAGGCTTATAGTGGTGGAAAAAATAATAGAAACGCAAAAAAAAATGTATAGATATCCTACTTTTTCCATAACGAAATTTTCTGTTTTGTATGTATATAACGGTTCATTTTACAGTTATTCTATAAGTTTAAATTATTTTCTAATAGCTGAAGTCCTTAATAAACATTTTTTGAACTTTTTTTCTATTTTTTTCAACCTTAACTATAGAAATTAATAAAATTTCTGATGTCACGTTTTATACGTTGATATTATTTTTTTTGCGTTGAAGCCGTCGCAAAACTGAAAATTGCCGCTTAAATTTCAATACTATCGCTATCGAAAAAAAACCATCGATAGTCCATTAAAAATAAAACTATCGATACTATCGATAGTACTATCAATGGTTTTGCAGCTCTACTTATATGGCCTAAGTGTGTCTATTTCTAGGAAAAAACTAGACTTTGATAAGTCGAAATGTAAACGGAAATGTTTTTAGGCATGCGGAAGACATTATTAACAGATATTATGCGTACAAAAGAAATAAAAAGAAATAAATTTCCATTAAAAATCAACTTAAATTTGCGTGCCTCTGTATTTAAATAATTATATTATTCGTTATTTACAAGGGTTTCTATGTGGGTTAACCTAAGACAAGAAGGGTTCATATTTTCCTCTGTGAAATCAAAAAAAAAAGAAAAGAAAAATTTTTAACATGCAAGCGAAACATTTTGTTTACAGAAATACTTCTGGGCTTTTATTACTAAACTGAACTGAAGCTGGGACAAAAAAAAAGTAGAAAAAGTATTTATGAAATGAAAGTTAAATTAAAAGATGATTTTTTCCATCATTTATGTTGTTTAATTTACTTTGTTTTGTTGCAATTTTCTGGTAGTGGTTTTAAGCTTATTATAGAAATATAAACAACAACAACAACAACAACTGCAACAATAATAATGTAGAAATATATGACAACTTATTTGAATCTGTGCATGAAAAAATTTCTTAGTTTTTATGTTGCAAACTACAAACGAACGAACCTAAAGAGGAAGATCTTTAGGCTAAAAATGCTGCAGTCACAAATATTCAAGAAAATCAGCAACATCAACAACTGCAACTGGAGGCAATTGGCACAGAAAGAGAGAGAGAGAGTGTGTGAGTGAAAGAGAAAGAAATAGAAAGAAAAGACAAAGAAATCGTTAAAAAATGGAAGTCGTGTCATGATCATTGCAACAAGATAGAGAAAAAACCAAGAAAAAAAAAAAACGTTAACAATTGACTCAATTAGCAGCAATAAATAGGTGAGTTAACAAATATTTTTCCACTCAATAGTTGCAAAAAATTAAAATAAAAAGTCAATACAAACTGCAAAAAAAAAAAAAAAAAAAAAAAAAAACTTAAATTGTCATAAAACAAAACAAAAAGACAAAACAGTTGAGAAATAAAATTTACTTCTTTTTTTTTTTGTACAATATCTGCTGAATCAAGATGTATTTATACAAGGTGAGAGCGTTAGACCAGCTGATGTAAATAATATTGTCAAAATTTTATTGTTTTTTGTGTATTTTGTTTTGATAAACAATTTCGTTTTTTCTTATTGTGTCAGAAGTTTGTATATTTTTCTTCTTTTTCTTTTCCTTTTGTACAAGCAACATAAATAAAAACTATAAAAATATTATAATTGTGTTTATGTTATTTCCCTCGTTAGGTTTTCAGTTATTCTTTCTTTACAAATAAACAAAATAATTTTCTTTTGTATTAAATTAACAATTTCAATAATTTATTGATTGCAATAAGCGGAGCGGAAAGATCTCTCCGAATCCCTTTTGAATGTTTCATGCATCTTTGTAATATCCTCTAATTTACTGCCAATAGATGAAGTACTTTGTTCAATCCATTGCAGAGAACTCATATGTGCATTTAATATTTTGCCAATTTGTATAATGGGATCCGAATTATCCTGGCATTTATTTGACTCATTCAAATTATCTATAATTTCTTTAAGGTCTTCGTACATTTGTTTCAATTGTGTATCCAAGTTTTCCACCATCAAATATGTCTGTGAACGTTCAACAGGCAAGGATGAAGTAGCTGTGGTTGGTGCAGTCCCTAGCGCAGCGGAAGAAGTAGATGTGCTAGCTGCTGGGGTTGAAAAAGCAGAAAAGCCGCCCGTTAATGACGAGGCGGTTGTTGGAGCCGCTGTTGTTACTGTTGTGGCACTGGAAACAGTTGATGTTGCTGTAGGAGTTACACCAAAGCCAATACCTGTGGCTGAGGGTTGAGCGGTGGTAGCCGAAGCTGTTAACCCAAAAGTAGGTGCAGGAGCTGAAGTTGTTGTTGCCGTGGCAGCTCCGAAATTACATAAACCAAATGTGGGAGCGTTAGAAGTAGCTGCTGGAGCTGTTGCGCCCGCAGAACTTGTAGTCGCAGGTGTAGCTGCCGTCGCTCCAAATTCTAAGGGTTTTGTACCAGCATCACCTCCTCCTGTGGCGCCAAATGTAAAACCACCCGGTTTTGATTCCTCTCATATATCGGATACTGGTAGGCGGTCAGTCAGTCTCCATCGTATGTATTGTAGAATTATTCACAATTTCGTTGTTTTGTTTTCCCTTACAAATAATGAATCATAGAAACTATATTGCTTTAGTTTAGTTGGCCACGGGACAACGTAAACGTTGCTTGATTGTTTTAAATTTTAGCTGAGTACGAAATTATTTAATAGATTGTTGAAGGATTGAGTAGAAGTTATAAATTATATTATAAATTATATTATTTTAGAGAAGACTATGCGCGAGTGGTAAATTTATTTTTTATTTTTTCTTCCCATCGTCATTCTTTAGTCAGCTGTTTTTGACAAGATGATCAACTCGCAACAACAAAAAATGCCTGTTGTTTTTGTATTGTTGTACTTATTGTAATACTTATCTCACCTTGTATAAATACATCTTGTGCTGAATATTAATGAAACATTGCAACCAAAAAAAAAAAAAAAAGTAAAAAAGATATGAAAAATCAAAATCATTACAAGGTAATGAGTAAATGATGGCCGCATAGATGGATGGCTGGCAACTTCTTACAATTCACTCTCCACTGAATAGTAAAAAGTCATCAAATAAATAAACTCAAATGAATACTTAAAGTAAAACAAAACAAATGCTTAATATTGTGCAATAATTATAAACATACGTAACCACGAGACAATAAACGAAAACTAACATTGTAGTTATCAGACTAACTACATATGTATTGGTTAAAGTTTAAATAATTTTTATATTTGAACAGCAAGCAATTAGGGCATAAGATTAAAACACTTGCAAAATTTAAATTGTGATTACAAGTCTTCAGTTTGTATTATTGTTAGAACCACTAAAGTGAGAATGTCGCTCATATTCAAATTATGAGTATTATTATCATTACAGCCCAATTAGTCAGGATTATAATCTAGCTTCTCGCACTACCCGTGTTGTGTGTCTTAATTTTATTTATGCGTGGCGAGACCTACAGTTAAAAATCGACTCAAATTTACAGATGGTTGAGAAACTTTCGTGGAAATTTTATTAAATCTCAAAATATTTTCCAGAAAACGGCTGAGCGGAAGTCACTTAAGAAATATTTTTTCGTATTTCGTTTTCTTTGAGATGTTTGAGCTGGGGTTCGCGGACTTTCTGGCCATCGATTCGAACAGACACCCAGTCTTTCATTCCGGGCATCATTCGACTCATATCATCTCGCTGATAAAATTGAGTTGCTAGAGCTTCAGTTTCGCACGCTAAAGTTTTTCCACTCGCATCCCATTAAGTGACCACAAAGCTCTAAGCTTTCTTTGAGCAAAAAAAAAAGAACATCCATTAAAAAAAATATAGTGCATATGGTCAAATTTAAAAACTTTGGTTTTGATTTAAAATATTTTTTTTTTATAGATATGCCTCTTGCTACTAAGTGCCCACAAAGATCTTAAAGGAAATGGTCTAAGTTTTCTTTTGAGAAAAAATAAAAAACTCCATTTCAAAAAAAAAAAAAAAATGGGGGAAAATGAAAATGGTACATGTGCCAAATATTGAAAAATCTTATTTTTGAGTTAAAAAATAATTTTTTTTGATAGATATCCCACTCGCATCCCATTAAGCGATTATAAAGGCCTTAAAGGAAATTGTATAAGCTTTCTTTTGAGCAAGGAAAAGCGATTATAAAGGCCTTAAAGGAAATTGTATAAGAATATTGTATATAAAAAAGGGCCGAAAAAAAATAATTTTTAAAAAGAAATATAAAAATTTTTTTTTTTTAATTAAAAACATTATTTTTGGAAAGATTGAAGAAATAGCTATCTAATATCCTTTGGAAAATTTTTGCTAGGCCCAATAGGTGAAAAGTTACACACATTTTAAAAAAACCCTGTATGACCAAAATGTACAACTTTGACTCCCTCTAACTCCGGCAGTTCTTGACTGATAGAGCTGAAAATTTGTGTCTGGCCTACTATCGAATAGTACTAACCTTGGTGCATCCAAATCGGAAGACATCGATTTTAAAAATTGGGTCACTTGACACGAAATTGCCCATATGTATATCGTTTTAAAGAACCTACCACCCCTTTCTAAGAAATTTTAAATTGTGGTTAAATCGGTTCTGAAATGTTTGTGTAATGAATAAATTTGTGCGTAAAGTCAAAAAAAAAAAAACAGTTTTTGTCAAATAAAACAAGTCTGGAGTGTTCAAGAAATATGAAAAAAATATTTTTGAGTTCTACTTAAAAAAACTCACAACCTACACTATGTCATTAGCTGGGTGTATTTAATTTTTTTATTTTGTCGCATATTTATTCACCCTTATTCTGGTTGTCGTCGTCGACGTCGTCTGACGTCGACAGTTTAAAATTGGTATTCTGTTTGTCGTTATTGACAGTTATAGATGACTGTCGACACACATTTGGTATTCTGTGAGTCAATACGCCGTCGATATTGTGTTGTGTCGACTCTGATTTTATCGACATCATTTTTGGTAACGACGACGACGACGACAACCAGAATAAGGGTGATTATATATTTAAATAAATTAAAAGTTAAATACTTGTGATATTATTGCTTTAATTGGATTTTAATAAAAATTTTTTGTATATATATTTTGCTCATCACTGTTAGCACAAAAGAATATCTTTCTTTCATGCTTTCTTTTTTTTTGTTTCTCGCTTAAAAATTTAAATCTTTTTTATATTTTTAGTTTAACTGTGTCAAGCCGGCTTTGAGAAAAAAAATTGTAATAAAAAAAAAAAATATTAATTTATGCAAAAATATTAGTTAGCCTGCCAACAATAACAGTCAGGTCAGTGATGACCTCAGTCACAAGTTTAACGGCACCTTTTTTAACACAATAAATCAATAAAAAAAAAAATTTTTTAAACTTTTGACTATCAACGTGATGGGTTCAATAGAAATTATTATGATCACCTGCTGCAATTAAGCGAATGTCATTGAGTCAGGTTTCATTTGAGTGCATAAACGTTCAAATGATTTCATGCTTGCACTCTCATGTATGAATATTAAAAATCAGAATAAACTTTGGATCTAATTCGACAATATATGGACCGGTTATAAAACCGCAAATTACGTCATTGTTTCGGTATATGTAGGTATGTGTGTGTGTGCGTTTGGAGGCATTTATGGGGGGGGCAAGAAGGCAAAGAAAATAAAGCAACATCCGTACATTTGATTAGCATTCATTAAAATAAATTTAATTAATTGCGTACTGAGATCAAATAAAAACAAACAGAAAAAAAAACAAAAACAAAACAACAACAACAACAATAATTATTACAACAAATACAAAAATAAAACAAAAAAATATAAACAAATAAACACTTGCAAACGAACATCCATTCGCATAAAACAATTTATTGTTTGCAGTAGCAATATAACGGTCGGCCGGTCGGTCGGATCGGTACCTTAAAACCAACACCTAAAACACTTGTATCGTTACAAACGCTTTGAAATGAATTGCCTGACTGACAGCCGGGAAGCCTAGTCGGCCGGCTACCGCTACTTAGGCTGGCCAACTGACTAACTGAGTGACTTACAAATGTAACTAACGATGCGGAAAGCATATTTTTGCTCATTTTCACAAAATTTAAAAGACGTATAAAATACAGAAGACAAACAAAACAATAGAAAATAAGAAAAGAAAACACTACCGAAAAAAAAAAAAAAATCATAACAACAAACCACAGCTTGGCGGTCAAACGTATTGCAAACTCTGTTAGTTGCTACAAAACAGCCAGAGACCATTCATTACCATTAGCCTCCTGAGATAAATATTTCGACTATGACGACGTTAAACTAAGCGAATCGCATAGGGTTTGATTACATTTAATTTAATTTATTTCTTTGTCTGTCTGTCTGTCTGTCTACCAGCCAGCTAGCCACTACTTACAACACTCCAAAACAAAAACTTCATGAAAAAAAAAAAAAAAAACAAAAAAAAGAAATAAAAATTTATGCAAATCTACCGGATATTTCTAAACATAGAAATACAAAGACACACAGTCGTACGGGCTTACATTGGCTGGCTGGTGTAATAAGACCAGCCTTAGCATTAAAGAAACAATCTTTTATAAGATTTCTTTCTCACATTTTAAGATTAACAAGAATTTCCGATAGTCCAACCTCATACACATACATATACAATCGAATATAATTTATTGTAATAATAAATATTTTTAAAATATTACACCATGCAACAAAATAAAAAAATAAATGAAATACACTTAGCTAATAATATACTGTAGGTTGTGAGTTTTATTGAGCAGAAATCAAAAATATTTTTTTTATATTTCTTGAACCCTTCAAATTTGTTTTATTTGATAAAAAAAAAACAATTTTTTTTTTGACTTTATGCACAAATTAATTGATTACCCATATATTTCTGAACCGATGTCCAAAATTTAAACCTTATTAGAAAGAAGAGGAATGGGCCTTTATAACGATATCCATATATATTGCTACGTTTTTACCTTTTAAAAACGTTAAAAATATGAGTTCGTAGATTGAAAATAAAATAAAAATAAATTTGTGTTTAATTTTAAGACAATTCTTTATTATCTGCACAACTTTTGTGCCACTGTTCGAACTTATTCCACGTATACACAATGATAACTTTCACAATATGTGCTTATTCGTGATATTTCTCTGCTTACAACCTTTTTTGTAAGCAACAACAACACTTGTTAGTTATTCTTCTTTGCTCACAACCTTTTTTGGTAAGCACAACACTAACAACTGTTTTCTTCACGCAACTTGTCTGCACACAAGTCTGACTGAATTATAACTCGATCTCGTATCTTCACACACCATTGGTTGAATTCTCACTCAATTCAACGCGACATCGTCACACGACTAACTAAACTCGATCTCCGAGAATCATAAGTCTTCATACACTGAATTCTAACTGAATCCTCGTTGCTCGCTTTATCTTGCCTTTTATATCACTGGATCAACAGTGTGATGAATGCCCTTGAAGGATAATGACGGCCTTCGGGAACAATCCAAAAATGTAAACATCTCGTCATCATTGTTATTCGTGTATCTTGTTTACTTTCGTCCAGGCAGAGTTGTTGTTGTTTTGTTTGTTTGTCTTTCCGCTATATTTTTTATACACGGACGTTGTTGTTATATTTTTGTTTATTCATCGATCTTGTAAACAAGCCTGTTGTTTTTGTTGCTATATGTTTACTTATTCGTTGATCACGTGAACAACTGCATTGTTTTGTTTTTGGAGCTTTTGTTTATAATTTTATGTGTGATCAAGTCCATTGTGTTGTTTTTGGAGCTTTTGCTTATTATTTTAATAACACCATTTCCATTTTCGTAACAATATATTATTTGACTTAATATTCTATGAGGTTTGATAAGATAAACTTGGCAAATGCAAATTTTTTTCGTATTTTTTCAAGTTTGTCCGTTCATACTGGCAAACTTTAATTAAGAACTATCAAATAAGTGGAGATATTCTTAAAGTGCATTCTCTTGTGAAGAGATTAACACTTCGTTTGATAAAATCGGACAAAAATTACCGTAGTTATTATTTAAAGAGTATAACAGCTGATTCATATTTTTCATATACGTTGTCTAATCAAATGAACTTTAAGTTAAAAATATTTGATTATAACTGTCGTGTTAAAATCGCCGTAGTCTAGTAGGTAGTGTGTTGGCTTATTAGACTGAAGGCCCAAGTTCGAATCCCAGGTCAGACATCAAAACGAAAATATGAAAATATTTCTTCGGCGACTTCCTCTCAGCAGATTTCTGGCAAAAACTCTAAGAGTAAATAAAATTGCCATGAAAAACTTCTCAAAAAACTGTCGTTCGGAGTCGACTTTAAACGAATGATGCCCATTTCATAGTGCTTTTGCGCAAATTAAAAACACACATATTCTTATTCTCTTTGGTTAGTCGTCACTCAGCCAGCGACGAATGCACATGCGTAGCGGGTGTACGATTTTTTGTAATATTTTTTGCTTAAAGTACTGAAAAAAATTTACTATGACTTACGAAACATATTTTATGATAAAAAATGCGTTTGGTGATGCTCAATGCATTTTATGTTATAAAATATTGAAGGAATGTAGAGAATATGCTTTTAGAAGGCACTATTGTTCTTATCATAGTGATATGGATGATTTTAATGATTTATTTTGTAAAAATAAAAAAATTATTTGGAAAAATTTAAAGAGTGGTTACTTGAAGAAGAAAACAATGAAAAAACCTCAGAAAATAAAATGTTAAAAATGGAGTTATCAAGCTTAATAAGCTTGGATATTGTTAGGCATGGTAGACCATTTTCTGATGGGGAGTTCATTAAAAAATTTTAAATAAATGTTTTCAAAAACTTAATTTTAAACTTATCGAAAATCTTCCATTGTCACGAAGTAGTATTATTCGGCGCACTGATCAATTGGGGGCACCTTTAGAAGCCGCCATTGTAGAAAAATTAAAACACTGTACTTTTTTTTCTGTTTGTTTTGATGAAAGTACAGATATTAACGATCTTTGTCAACTCGTTATTTGTATAAGATGCGTAGACAAGAGTAACAAAGTTTTTGAAACAATGTTTTCCTAACTATATTTTAGTTAAATATATGGACGAATTTCTATTCCAAATTTTATTGTAAATTCCGCTTTTTGGATTTTTTCCGTACATTTTATTTCAGTTTACACAACTTTTCTTTCAGTGCAGTTCTCTCTCGCTCACCAATACTACTACAGTTTTAGCTTTGGGCATCCCTGCTTTAAACTGTAGGTCCCGACACTCATGTATAAAATTAACGCACACAACATAAGTGGTGTGAGAAGCTAGGTCGTAATCCTGACTGAAGGGTTGTAATGACCAACTATGTATGTATGTTATATTTTTTATATATGCCATCTTATCAAATGAACTTTCCGTTCAAAAATTTATAACATTTTTGATGGATCTTGATTGTTTACAACAAAATGTGTCAATTTTACAATTTAAGTGGGTTAAAATTTGCGCAAAGCGAAATAATAATATTTGCAAATAAAAAACATTAATATTAGCCGACTTCTGGTAGTTGCCAAAACATGAAATTGACATATTTTGTGGTAAATAATCAAGATCCATCAAAAATTTTATAAATTTTTGAATGGAAAGTTCATTTGATAAGATGGCATATATAAAAAAAAAAAATTTAACACGCCTGTTATACTATTTAAATAATAACTACACGGTAATTTTTGTTCGATTTTATTAAACAAAGTGTCAAACTCTTTCCAAGAGAATGCGCTTTAACAATGTCGCCACTTGTTTTATATTTTTTAATTAAAATTTGCTGCAATGAATGGACGAACTTGAAAAAATATGAAAAAAAAATCATATTTTTCAAGTTTACCCAATCAAAACTCTTAACATTTAAGTTTGAACAAAATGATTAGGTAACCATTTTAAAGGCTCATCTCTATCCTTTTGAAAAAACCTCGTATTTTTAAAATTGGTTGAAAAATATTTGGGTAATCAATAATTTTGTATGAAAAGATAACAAAAAAAACAGTTTTTGTCAAATAAAACAAGTTTGGAGGCTTCGAGAAATATAAAAAAAGAAATATTTTTAAGTTCTTTTCAACAAAACTCACAACCTACACTATGTTATTAGTCGGGTGTATTTTGTCTGTCGCACCGTGTTATTGTTATTATTACCATGGTTCACATAATGATTGTCGTTTTTGTTTTTATTGTTTTTTTTTCTTATAGTCACTTGCACTAATTTTCTATTTTAATTCTAAACATTGTGCCATAAAACTTGGTTTGCAAAAACAAAAGCAAAGAAAAAAAAAATACCAACGAAACGAAACGAAACTCCAAAATGTTAAAGAAGAAAACAAAAACAAAAAAAAAGAAACAAAAACAAAAAGAGAAGTTTAATTACAGATCCATAAAGTACAACAAATAATAACAACAAGCAACAGCAACAGCTACAGCCTTAGCAAGATATGAAGAAGTAGGGAAGTAGAAGAGAGGATAAGAGAAATAAAAAGTCCAAGCGAGGAAACAAGATTTAATAACTATTTTTATAACTCTCTGGCTTCATTTTTTACCATGAATCTGAAAGTGAAAAAGAAAAAAAAAACAAAAAGAATAACACAACAACAACAACCAACAAATACCATAAGCAAAATGATTCCCAAGCAACAAGACAACGCCAGAAAAAAAAGAAACACAGACCGACAGACAGACAGACTATTTGTGAAAATGCCATGAGAACAACTTGTTTCGGGTGCTATAAAATACCACCAGCTATTGAAGAAAGACTAGGCATATACACACACACAGATATATATATTCATGCTACAAACATACAAAGAAATATTTGCAAATAACGTATCAGAAAAAAAGAAAAAAAAAACACAAAAGATCAACAAAAATACCTGAAGCCCTGCTGGTAATAAAATCTCACAATACCTGGTCAGAATATACGAAGCGAAAATAATGTAAGTTCAGATGGAAAAAAAAATTTTTAAGATCTAACGCTCGCACTGTTCTTAAAGAAACTTAAAAAAAAAATGCGTAAATCTCATGAAGCTCTGTAGTACGGGATGTGGACGGCACATGATGTTAGGTAGGTAGAAGTGGCTGTCCACCCGATGGAGTCATGAGCGGACACACTTAGGCCGCATACAGGGCCCATTGTGACACCACAGTTTCATCTTCTCCCCTATTCCAGGAACTACTTGGAGCTTCCGATGAAGCGACTCAGACTGCCAATATCCATGCATGACAGTTCATCTAGGTCTTCCATGTAGTAGGCACCCAGGTGTCTCTTTCTCCTCTGACCAAGTGCCGGGCATGTGCCCTGTAGGTGAAGAATAGTTTCATCCTCTTCCTCATCTCCACAGCTTCTGCAGAAATCATTCGCGAGGTGTCCAAGACCAATACGCCTCGCATGTGTTCCTATAATACAATGCCCCGTGATAACCCCGATAACAGCACTGCGCCTGCTTCTTTGGAGCTTAAGCAGAGTCGCCGTGCGCCTCCTATCCAGCCTTGGCCAGATTTTCTGCGCCGTTCTGCCTTTATCCGAAGCTGCCCACCTACTGTTGACAAGGTCCACGATTGCATTTTTTTTTTTTTTTTTTTATGAAACCAACACTCAGGGGATGGCCCCTACTCATGCAGTGCATTGTGCAGGTTTTTTTTTTAGGAAAGGTGGAAAGGGGGAAGATGCGAACGGCAAGGAAACGAGTTGCTGCTAGGTGACTATAAAATGGCCTTCACCATTAGACAGTCTACAGGCAATCGTCCCCAAGAAGCCCGCAGTTTCTCACACCATTTATGTTGTGTGTGTTAATTTTATACATAAGTGGCGGGACCTACAGTTTAAAGTCGACTCCGAACGACAGATTTTTTGAGAAACTGAGAAGAAATCGCCGAAAAAATACTTTTTTTATTTTTTGATGTCTAGTCTGGGACTCGAACCCTGGCTTTTACGTCTAATAAGCCAGCACACTACCTACCAGACCACGGCGACCCCCCACAGCAATGTCAATTATAAGCCCACAGGTACTTAAAGGGATCCCCAAAGTAGAGCATTCGTCGGAGAGCTCGATGGTCGTGCCCCTTCTGGCCAGATCATCCGCTCTACAGTTGCCGGGAATGTCTCTATGTCCCGGTACCCATGTGATACAAATATCACATCGGTTCGCCATCTCATTGAGACATCTGCGACAGTCGTACACTGTCTTGGAGTTTATTACACTAGAATCTAGTGCCCTGATGGCCGCTTGGCTGTCGTAAAGTATAGTGTCCACAATAATTTTCATCGCATCTTGAATTACCGACACTTCCGCCTGAAAGACGCTGCTGTGATCTGGTAGCCTCATAGACTTGGATATTCCGATTGATTTCGAATAGATACCAATACCAACGGCTCCTTCCAATTTGGAGCCATCGGTGTAGATTTGTGCGGCAACCCCGCGAGGTGCGCTACATCCTTTCTCCAGTCCTCCCTTTTCGGAATGAATGTCCTAAAATTCATTGAGAAGTCATATCACGGTGTCATATAGTCTATGCCTCCGACAATATCAGTTTCCTCAAGTATCCTTGTATGACCACAATACCCGATGCATGCCATTGTTCAGTCGCCCAAAGACGCCTACTAACCCTAGCCGCCATCACCCCTGCAGTATAGGTCAAGCGGTAGAAGGTATAAGATCGTCTCCAGAGCGATCGTAGGAGTAGTGCGCAGGGCATATGATGTTAATTAATATAATTTTTTTTGTTTCATCCTACTCTACGATAAATTTGCTGGATGTGAGCTTAAATTCTCTTCAAGACTCCGTCTCCAACTACCTCGCAAACTAACTCGTCTTCTCAGTCCTTGAGGATTCCAATGCTTCTACGTGAGATGATCATGTCCGCAAATCGCTTGTGCAGACTATAACATGTGATGGCCTGTTGAAACCTCCAGATCATCCAATCTATGCCAAAAGGAGTTGATCATCAGCCACCTATAATGCTCAATGTTGACAGTGATAGCCTGGGACGGAGGGACGAAGGATGCCGCCAGTAAAAAATTCGAACTACACAGTGACTTATTCGGGATCTCATGTGGTTAAGTATCGTCCCATGTGATGGCCTTTTGTAATCTCATGATGATGGTACCCAGATTATTCAGCCACCTATAATGCTCAATGTTGACTGTGATAGCCTGGCGAACGTCGTTCAATGGACGGAGAGTAGGAAAAACATTTTTGTCTGCTCACGTGCATAGAAATGGGCCTCATTGCTGGAGATAATTTTTTGTTGAAAATTAAGCTCAGTTGTCCAGAACCCATTCAGCGACCACAATTAGTTGCCTATGGTGGTTTAATTTCAGTTCCAGTGACAATTGATTTTATACGGCTGCAGACATAAAATTTGTTATGTATTGTCTGTGATTTTAAATTTAGTTCCCAAATCCGGGCCATAACTCTTTGGCAGGGCACTTTAGAGTTCGTGAAGTCGCCTGTTGTTTTCATCATAATATTGCGGAATTTTTCACATTTTTTTTCTCTTTTTTTTTTTTGTCGCTTTTAACAAGAAGTTGTTTTAACTTGTTGCTGCTGCTGCCTGAATGTTATTGATATTGTTGCTGTTGTTGTTGCTGTTGTTGTTTTTGTTTTCATTGCTTGTTATCGCCTGATGGTGGTGGGTGTTTGGCTTTTTAATTTTATTTTCATGCGAACTTGAAGTTTCTGTTTTTATTTTTTTTTTTTTTTTCTTACCAGGCCATGTTAATAAGTTTTCAGTTAGTTTCGTATAGGAACACCAACAAAAGACAAACAAGAGGAAAATTTTAAAATGGAAAATCGGAAAAATGGAAAAATAAAAACTAATAAATTGCATACAATAAACACTGCAAGAGACTGTTAGAGACAAATGAATGGCTGTTTACAGAGATGAATGGATGGATTGGATGGATTGGATGGATGGATGGATTGAATGGTTGAACGTATGAATGTAAGATTGCGGATGAAGGAATTGTTTTTGTTAACTGGCTGGGGGAAGATCTATTAAATTATTAACACACGCCAGTCATCTGAACAGTCAGTCAAACAACTAAAAAGAGTCGGTGCAATGCAATGCAGTGCAGTGTGCTGCAAAGAGCAGCAGAAATATTTGCAGTGAATATTTCGCTAAACAGTATTGGCGTCAACGTCATCGCCATCTGCATCTGCATCAGCATCGCAACGCATTGCATCGTTTGCTTGTATGCTTTTGCTTGCTTGCTTGCAGGAATACTTAATAAATACTTGTAATAACAATATTTTGATATTTGTACGAGTATAAAGTGAAAGTAAGTTCACACAATTACCATTGATATGTATGTACGTTTATACGTCTGCTCCGTACGTACATACATTGGCGTATATGCACTTCATATGAATGATGATGAATGAAGAATGTTTGTCGGTTGATTTGTTGTCTCTTCATGTGCTTGTTTCTTTCTTTGGCAGAAGTGTATGAATGAATTTCAATTGGATTGAATGGAAATAAAAATGAAAATGAAATGAATAAATTAATACATGAGATGTTTTGAAAATCAGTGAATAGAAACATGTGCGCCAGCAAATCACACGGGTCAGGATATACTCAACACTCGAACCATATGTAAACGCTTAAAAATTATCATTTGTATGGCAAAACAAGATACACAATCTCACAGTCAGTCAGTTACAAACCCCACAATTACACGCGATTGAATTTTAAATGATTTTCTTCTTCATCTTACCTACCTACCTCCCTCCCTTCCTCTCTCCTTCACCATATTACTAAAGCGTACATAATTTATAAAAATTTAATTTGCAAAGAGAAAAACACAAACAAAAATAACAAAATTATATAAAAAAAAAAAAATCCAAATATAAATATGCGTATTAACCTCAAATCCAGTCAGTACCTGTTTTCAGTACTGGGAAATAAAATTTCTTCTTGTCTTGTCTTTATATAATCAACGATTGTCCATAATTATGCCGCTTAAAAGGATGGTAAAGAGTGTCTGATGGATGAGCAAAAGCCAAAAATTCAAAATAAATTTGAAATATTTTATTTACTTGCTTACTCAGTAATACAATCATTCGTTCATTTCATTTTAAATAATTATAAAAAAAAAAAAAAAATTCCGTAATTAACGCGGCTATCCCTTTTACAAGTTAAAGAATGTAAAACAAATGCTTTCTCAGGGTTGGGCTGTTAAGTAATCCGTATGTTTGTTAACAAATATTTATTTTGTTGTTGTTAATTCAAGTACGGTTAAGAATGGTATAAAAGAATAAATTCAGTTCCCCCCACTTCAGAACAGATTTATTTTAAAACAGATAAAATACAGCATTTATGCATAAAAGTACTAATTTTTGCCCATTTTTTCTCCCTTTGTCCCATTTCTTTCCCCTTTGGGTCAAAGTTTTGAAAAGATTTATTGCCTATAACCCGCACCGACAAAAGCTCGATCTATATCCCAAATTTCAAGAAAATCGGTCCAGGCGTTCAGGCGTGATTGGCTATGCACTCAATTTGCCCGTTTTTGGCCCCTTTACCCCTTTTTGGGCCCCATTTGGTTCAACTTTAGAAACGGAACACCTCCAATAGCTAATTGGAAACTTAACCAAGCTAAATCGTAAAAAATTGCCTTTAAAACAGATAAAATACAGCATTTATGCATAAAAGTACGAAGTTTTGCCCATTTTTTCTCCCTTTGTCCCATTTTATCTCCCCTTTTGGTCAAAATTTTGAAAAGATTTATTGCCTATAACCTGCACCGACAAAAGCTCCCAAATTTCAAGAAAATCGGCCCAGGCGTTCAGGCGTGATTGGCTAACAAACAAACAAACAAAAAAAACAGACTTACAGAAAGTTTTATAATATAATTAGGATTACAAATATAAATTATACATATTATAATTCTAGCGCACTAACCAAGAGTCTTTTGTGCGAATCAAAAATACGATCCTCAATCGAATAGTCTACCACACTGTATACTAGACTACCAGGGTACTCAAAAAAACGTTTTCATTTCTTTTCAATAAACAAAGTAGTGAATAGTCGGTATTAACTTTTATTGTGATCATATTTTACAACAAGTTCGAATTTAGTTAGTTCGATTAAAATACTTTACATGTTAATTACCCAATGGACAGAATTTAAAAATCTATTTTTCAAAAATTTTTTTATTTTAATTATATTTTGGTCATTATAACCCTTCACGCAGGATTCCAACCTAACTTCTCACACCACTTATATTATGTGCGTTAATTTTATCCATAAGTGGCGGGACCTACAGTATAAAGTCGACTCCGAACGACAGATTTTTGAGAAACTTTTCATGGCCACAAATCTGCTTAGAGAAAAGCGATTATTGGCAACGTCGGAACTGTTTGAGAATTTCAAGGACTCTCGAAAATATTTCTGTAACTACTATTGAAAACTGTAAAAAAAAAAAATTGTAACATTTATTCAATTCCCGGACTTTTGATTACTAAGGACGTACGTTCTGTATATCTTGACTTTCTAATCGCCATAATTTTTAGCCGCCGTAGTCTAGTAGATAGTGTGTGTTTACTTATTACACGTGAGGCCACGTTTCAAACCCTAGGTCAGACATCATAATCCTGACTAAAGGGTTGCAATGACCAATTAAGTACGTACATATGTATCAGAGATCAGCAATGAATCGTATTTTCGCTACTCATAAGTACTTATGAAATTTTGAGTATGAGTAAGTCAAGAGTATTGAAATTCAACTACTTTGATTCATTCGTACTCGCTACAACATTGATTTATAAGTATAGGTTGCAATGCGTATGCGTACAACGTTGACATCAAACTCACAACATTCGATTCATTGTTTGATTCATACGCCTACTCATTCAGATTCATAAATTTAGAAAAATACTTATAATACTTACGAATGATTCGAGTCACTCGAATCATTCATCAAAATTTACAGTAGTAGTTATTGTTGCATTTACAAAAGAAGAAAAAAGAAAAGACAAAGACAGCAAGCAAAGCACACACACAACCTTCTAGCGAGTATTGTGGTGTTCGTACTCGAAACATATTTATTTTGTGCTTCGTGTATATGTTGAATCATGGAGAGTCGAAATCAACAACATCATGCGTATTGTTAAGTATGAGTACGATGAGTATTTCTAACTTTGAATATGAGTAGTATGAGTATGATATTAAAATAAGTATGAATGCGTATAAGTATCTGAAATTATAAGTATGACTCGAATCTACTCATCGTTTTGAATACTCGTTGCTGATCTCTGGTATGTATGTTATTTCTTAGCTTCCCGACAAACTTCAGAAGTAAACCTATTATTTGGAATAAATTTTATAAAATATCTCAATCCTCATTGCATAAAAAAATACACGGCAAAGAAAGCTACAGGATCGCAGTAAGGACCTCAAAAAGCCTTTTCAGTTTAAATGTAATTTAGTATGTTCAATAACGTGAAAAGCAGGTTTCCGAAAAATGAAGATCATGCAGCGAGAGCTGTTGGAGCATAAAAATCCTGAATATAAAATTAGAATTTTGGAATGCAAACAATAGTTCTGGGAAGTTTTAGAACCTCAAGGAACGTTATCTTTATTTATTTATTTGGAAGGACTGGAGTCAAATTATTCATTGGTGTATGCAACTGAAAACTTTAGAAGACCTTTTATATTCAAGATTACTTTGATGCTAGGTTAGGTTAGGTCGGAGTGGTAGCTCTGATGTCACAAAGCACACTTGAGCACGCATAGCGACCCGTTGTGATGCCACGGGTGAACGCAGTCCCTGTACTGACCAAGTTCCACCACAATGAGGGAAAAGGAAGAAGTTGGTCAGCGCAAGGGCTGCACACTTTGATGCTGACAATGGTAACTTCTTTCTTGACCACCTGAGAACTGTGTTTACTATGAATAAGGATTTTCTCAGTCCAAAATAAAACAATTTTTTGTATTTACGTAGCTACTTAGATAGAAACACATGTGCTTCTGCGGAGAAAATGATTTTAAAAAATATTTTTTTGACTTTACTTTGTTGCATTACTCATTGAACGAATTGTCGGTATTTTCCATGGTCTGTTGGTTTCAAATTACAAGAATTGTTAACACCTGACCAGCACACTGATGAACAGGAGTCTTAATGACCATAACCGAACCCGGTTTCTTAAAATGATTTGACCACTCTGCGAATGGTTGACACATCAGGTACATTTTCTCCAGTCAAAGTTCTTGGAAGTTTTTAAAATTTCCGCAATAAGTTCCTACTGTTATAATGCGTTATTCTTACCTAAAGCGCTGCATTTCTTATTGAAACAAACATATATGACAGCTACCGCATTTTAGCGTTGTCCCTTGCAACATGGGTGGTGAGAGAAGCTATAGGTTGTACTACGATTAAAAGGTTGTAATGTAAATGAATTTTAGTAGGTAGTGTATTGGCTTATTAGACGTGAGGCAACGGTTCAAACTCCACGTCAGACGTATCGATTAAATCGAAATAGGAAAAAATATTTCTTCCTATCAGCAGATTTCTAGTAAAAACTGTCAGAAATAAAAATTGCAACGAAAAGTTTCTCAAAAAAATCTATCGTTCGGAGTAGGCTTTAAACTGAGACCCACAAAAAAATTAACACACACAACATATGTAAGTGGTGTGAGAAGTTGGGTTGTAATCCTGCGTAAAGGGTTGTTTGTAATGATCAAATATGTACATATGTACATATGTATGTATGTTATAACACAGTTATAACAAAAAAAGGTTTATAAAGTTCTACTGAAAACTAAAATACAAATGATTTAGTGTGTCATTGTAAAAAATTAAATCATTTGAAACCAACAGTTGAAAATTTCTGAATAAAAATTGTTTCAAGGAACAAAACTTTTAAGAAAACAAAAAAATGAAAATGTTATACAAGGAATAAGTTTTTTTCTTTATTGTTTACGTTGCACAGTGGTCGATCCCATTGGCCAAAAATAAAAAAATAAAAGTCAAAAATTTGTCACCAAATGTGGCATCTCTGTTTCTTATAAAAACAAGGTTTTAAAATCTGTAGTTGTTTTTGTTTTATTCTAAGTGTAGTCTTTAAGAATAGCTTCAAAAAGAGAGCAAGTTAACATTTGGTTTTTGCAGTGTGAAAAAGTGGAAAAAAAGTGTAACTTTTAATGTGTTATATAATTAATATTTTTGTAGTGTCATTGTTCATTCTAGTTAATTCATGTATATACATTTCAACTGGAGTTTTAGTTGAGTTCCCCCCTGAAATCTCCAACGAGGTTTTTTTTGTTTATTCTTTAATACTCCAAGAATAAAAAATTGGCAATATCAGCTGCTCCTTTTTGCCCGTTTTTTTATTATCTCCTACAGACCAAACCGACCTCTTTGTTTTTATGTCCAACTTTGAATTTTTTTTGTGGTGTTTTGTCAATTTGTGTTCGTTCGTTATTGCTATGCATGCAAAGAAATGTGTTGGTTTTTTCCACGGACTTTTAATTTTATTTTTCCCTAATTTTTTCCTTGTTATTAATTGCTTTTCCAATAGACTCACGTTATACTTGCACAATTTCGCGCTCATATATTTTTGACATTTGGCTTTTAGAAAAAGGTGGAAATGCTGAAAAAGCTAGGAAAGTGAAGGATATTGTGAAAAGCTATATTAGAAATGAGGGCTACACATACGAAGAAAGTCAATTAGAAACATGTTTAAATTATAATTGCAAAAAAATATCAGAATTTTGGCAAAAATGCCATCGCATAAAAATAAGACTTCAAAATAGATATTCAGATTGGCTGGCCCAAATGGAGTCGATTTTATTAAACTCAGAAACATCTAACTTGAATGAAGATCGGGGACGTCCTAGATTAAGTTTCGGAGAGTGTTCAAGCAGGACAAAGCGACGACGAATAGCAGAAATAACAGAAATCGATGTCTCTGCTGCTGATGATTTGCTAGCATAAAAAATAATTCATCACTTTTGCAAGCAAATGTTAGTGAAGTTATATCGCTTATAACTGAAACAGATTTAACAAAACATCAATATTACCGATTACCGATTTGTTTAACCGTTTACTTTTAACTTCGGATCTTTTTATAACAGGTCAACGAAAGTTACCATGCAAGGAGAAATCAATTTTAATAAAATCAGTTTTTGAATTGTTAGAATAATTTTGAAGTCAATTTTCATTTAAGGGGGGTGTTACTATAAAAGCAGTTTTTAAACTGCTATGGGTCCTAAATCATTCCCAATTTATCACTAACTAATTCTGACATATTTATAAAGCCGTATATGAAGTTTCACGATGATACCTATACTGGAAATATTTTTGGCCGAAGACTCCATACAGCTCCGACCACTGTGCGTTGTTGCGAAAAACATTAAAAACTTAGATTTGAATAGACGAGATAACAAGTGTTAAAAGCAAAAAAAAAAAATTCAAAAATCAATTCAGAGCCAAATGCTGTTGCAAGCAAAATAAATAAATTAACAATAAAAAAAAAAAACATAGACATTTGTTTGCTCTACTTTCATTACGTTTCTCCTGAAGCCATTCATAACAAGAAATCGATCATAAAACGAAATAAATTAAAACTTTTGGCCCAACTACTGGAAATCATTTCCATTCAACCAGTCTGTGTTGGGCATTTCAAACGCATCTTGGATTTGAATAGCAATTTCGAGTGGTTTGTAGTTTTAAAAACTTGAATGATTTTGTGGCGTTTCTCTCTCTCTCTCTATCTTTGTACAATCTTTCGTACATGAATTATGAATTTTGTTACAAAGTGTCAATGCAATGAAATTTTTGTTGAATTTAATCGTTCGTTGTGTTACATTTACTTCTCCTTGTAATTTTTTTTTATTTAAAAAAAATTTTTTTTTATTTTTTTGTTTAAGATTTTAACAATAATCCTACTCTTGATACATTTTAGACATGTTTTTGTGTGTGAGTGTATGTGCATGCGTGTGTGTGTGTCAGTGTTACCAATAACTTGTTAGTTGCAACAAGGTGGAATGTTTGTTGGTCAGTGATATCATGACACCCGTTATTAAGGCATTAAAACTAAATAAATAATCGCACTCATATGAAACCAGTATGGACAATGGACCCAAATCTCAAGAAAAAAAAACACATCAGAAAAAATAGAGAAAAATTGTAATAATTTATGAAATCCGATATTCAATATTCAACATTCAACATCCAACATCCAACATCTTGCAATTCACACATAACCATACAAGTTTGTTTGTTTTGTTGTTTATTTGTATGCAAATTCAATATAAAGTTTCTGTAACACAATACACTTGAAAGAATATTTTGTTTGAATGTACATACATACATACATACACACACATATAGATGTAGACGCGATTAGATTTGAAGATCTGTATCCACATATGTTAATAGGTGGAGTAGTTGATTAGACAAACGGACGGATAGACAGACAGTAACATACAAGGAAAAAAAAAACACCACACAGCAGTAGTAGCAGTAGCATTAGACCTACTTTGACATGCTCTGAATAGTTTAAAGTGAGAAAACTGCTAAACATTATTGTAACAATAACAAAAAACATATTATAATAGTAATACTAGTAGTTGTTATTGTAATTTTAATAACAACAACAATGGCCATCTCATGTTGATTTTTTTTACAAAATCTTTTCTTTTATTTCAATGATTCTGTTTTTTTGTCTTCCTTTTCTCTGTTATTTTTTCATAAGACTTTAAAGTACGTCCACATATCTACATAAATACCGCATACCGTACCGTTTGTACGTGCAGTACTTGTATCACTTCGAGCATACAGATACTTTAAGGTATGCATTCTTCTATTGGCAATAAAAACAAATCAAATCCTTGTTCCTAATACAAAACCAAAAGAGTATATTTTTGTTGAGGATTTGAATTTCAATACATACATACATACATACATAATTGGTCATTACAACCCTTCAGTCAAGATTATTGACCTAGTTTCTCACACCACTTATGTAGTGTGTGTTAATTTTATACATAAGTCGCGGGACCTACAGTTTAAAGTCGACTCCGAACGACAGATTATTTTGAGAAAATTTTCATGCCAATTTTATTTACTCACAGAGTTTTTGCCAGAAATCTGCTGAGAGGAAATCGCGGAAGAAATACTTTTTGTATTTTGTTTTGATGATGTCTGGCCTGGGGCTCGAACCCAGGCTTTACGTCTAATAAGCCAACACACTACCTACTAGACTATGGCGACTTCAAATACATACATACAAGCCTTTAATCAGGATTATGACCTAGTTTCTCACATCACTTATGTTGCGTGTGTTAAAGTCAACTCCAAATGACAGATTTTTGAGAAACTTTTCATGGCAATTTTATTTACTCACAGAGTTTTTGCCAGAAATCTGCTGAGAGGAAATCGCGGAACAAATACTTTTTGTATTTTGTTGGAGATGTCTGACCTGGGCTTTGAACCGAGGTCTCACGTCTAATAAGCCAACACACTACCTATTGCAATACGGCGATTACTTTAGTATACTTTAGCTGCAAGTATACTCCAAAAATTTTCGATTCGGACTTTATACTGGCCAAGGCAATAAATCATCACTTTTGAAACAAAATTCCTTTGATGTTGGAAAGTAAGCTGAGCGTCAGAATGTTTGTCAAGTTTTGTAAGAAGGATATCATCCAGAACTTTGAAACACATTGTCGATTTCATTTTGGGGGTAATATATTGGGGGCAAATAGAAAGCTTGATATCATAAGATAATGCTCCCCACATTACAATGCTTAGTTTTTTAATTGGCCATTACCACGCTTTGGATAAAATATGCAACCCTTGCGCTGACCAACTTCTTATTCTTTCCTAGTTTGGAGGAACTTGGTCAGTACAGAGACTTTGTTCACCTGTGGCGTCACAACGGGCCGCTATGCGTGCTCAAGTGAGCTTTTGGTATCAAAGCTGCCACTCCAACCTACCTACCTACCTACCTACTGTTTAGATAGGATTACAACCTAGCTTCTCACATCACCCATGTTTCGTATGTGAATTTTATCCAGGAGTGGCAAGACCTACAGTTTAAAGACGACTCCGAACGACAAATTTTTTAGAGAAACTTTTCATTGCAATTTTATTTACTCTCGGAATTTTCGCAAGAAGACTGCTGAAGGGATGTTGCCAAAGAAATATTTTCTTAATACAGTATTCCCTCGATTTACGTCGTAGAATGTTCCGGAAAAAGGCGACGTAAATCGAAACGACGTAAATCGAATTTCATGTTGCTCATACTACAAAGTAGTATTGTTTTTAACAAGGAACTTAAAAAAGATACAGTAATCTCTCGATTTACGTCACAGTTGGTTCCAAAAAAAGGCGACATAAATCGAATGACAACACAAATCGAAATTGAAGGGAACAAAATTTTTGACGACGTTAATCGAAACAACGTAAATCGAGACGACGTAAATCGAGGGAATACTGTATTTCGTTTTGTCTGAGATGGCTGAACCAGGTCTTGAACCAACACACTACCACTAGACTACGATGATAATATTTTTAAAGTAAATAACAATAATAACATCAATTCAATTCATCAATTTAAAAAATCAATTCACATAGAAAAAATTTTAAATCGAAATCATTCTTTTAACATTCTGTATAATTATGAATAACTTTTCAAACGGTAGATGTGCCTACAAATACATGTTAGAAGGCACACACACACACACACACATATATATACATACATATTCATATTCAGATTGCGTTGAGGAAGTAGGAAAAGCCACAAATTATGTTCATATCTAATGGTACTTAATAAAAAATAGAAACCAGAAAAAATAGCCATCAACAACAATAACAATAATAACAGCAAATTAAGCAACAATTTAAATTTAAGATGGAAATGATTAAAATGACACACAAAGAAAAAAAAGCACAGCAACCAAGAATAACACAAACAGAATGAATAACTTCATCAAGAATTCTGTTTTTTTTTTTCTCTCTGTTTTTAATTCTATTTTTTGTGTTTTTTCTGTCTTTTCAAAATCTTTTAGAAAGCAACACAAATAATTTATTCTAAATAGTGAAATGAAATCTTACGACGACTAATTTTTAGTAACAACATCATTATGATGATTAACAACCTCATTATCGAGAACATTAATCGGAGAACATGTTTGAAACAACATCCATCGCACAATAAAATTAAGTTTTAATTCCATTGTATTTATTTCTTTATTTATAATCTTTTATTTTATTATATTGCAATTGTTGTTGTTGTTGCTACTATTACTGTTATTTTCTCTTTAATCTTTACTATGTTTTGCTGTGTGTTTAATAATCATATCAGGTCGATCATTTAATTACGACAATCACAATAATAGTAACGACAACTACAAAAACAACCACAACAACAGAAAAAAGTAAGCAATTGCTCCATTTGTTTAATGAACACACTTTATTTAATAGTCGAGCCGATATTTGTTGAAGGTTTTCACTCTCTCTCTCTCTCAGGAATAGAGATTTTGTCTTTAACAAAAGAGTCTATAAAAGGGGGTGGCCAACCCATTTCCTAAAATTTTCGTGAGCAGCAATTAAAAACATATTTAAAACGTATCCATTTTGAAGTTGTCGTAGTCTAGTGCACAGTGTGTTGGCTTATTAGACTTGAGGCCACAGTTCGAATCCCAGGTCAGACATCAAAACGAAAATAAAAAATATTTCTTTGGCGACTTCCTCTCAGCAGATTTCTGGCAAAAACTCTGAGAGTAAATAAAATTGCCATGAAAAGCTTCTCAAAAAACTGTCGTTCGGAGTCGACTTTAAACTGTAGGTCCCGCCACTCATGTATAAAATTAACGCACACAACATAAGTGGTGTGAGAAGCTAGGTCGTAATCCTAACTGAAGGGTTGTAATGACCAATTATGTTATGTATGTCTTTTTTTCTTTATTTTGTAAATGCAATAACAACTAAGACTGTAAAGTTTTATGAATGATTCGAGTCACACGATATTTCGAATGGTATGAGTTTGATGTCAATGTTGTACGCATACTCATTACAACCTGTACTTATAAATCAACGTTGTAGTGAGTACGAATGAATCAGAGTACATAGTTAAATTTCAATATTGTTGACTCACTTGTATTCAAAATTTCATGAGTGCTTATGAGTACCGAAAAAACGATTCATTGCTGATTTCTGGTATGCATTTTACTACATGCATAACATAATTGCTCATTACTATCCTTCAGTTAGGATTACGACCTAGCTTCTCACACCACTTATGTTGTGTGCGTTAATTTTATACACGAGAGGCGGAAGCTGCAGTTTAAAGTCGATTCCGAATGACAGATTTTTAAGAAACTTTTCATGGCAATTTTATTTTGACACTCAGAGTTTTTGCCAGAAGACAGCTAAAAAGAAGTCGTCGAAGAAATATTTTTTTCAAATTTCCTTATGTTCGGCATATTTTTTTTTTTAATGTGGTGTGGAACGCATGGTTTTCAATCCAAAGTAAAATTTTCAATAAAAATGAAAATCACTTTTGAACAGCGCATCTCTCCTTACATTACATTGCTACGGCAGCTACTAATAGAAAAAAATTGGGTTTCTATGTTTGTTTGTTATTGTTGTTATATTAGTAAGACTACACCAGCTCGAGATGCTCCGTAAACACCTCACAAAGAGGTGCTAAAAGAACACTGAGGAAGGTGACAGTAATACATGAAACGTAAACATTTTGGTAGTGGAGTGTATGAAAAATATAAACCGCTTAGAAGCACTTTCTGTGGGCAATTGAGTGGCCGGATTCGTCGTATTCCTGTTTGGAGATCTTAGCTGGAGTTTGAACCACGGGGTTCACGTCTAATAAGCCAACACACTACCTATCAGGCTACGAAGACTTCTGTTATGATCAAACCAATTCCCACTTATGGGACTATTGTCTAGGCAGACATAGTGTATCTGAAAACAGTTCAAATTCAGTTGAACAAGATATGTACAGGGGAAAATGAAAACCTGTGCTAAAGCAACGTTGGTAGGTCTGTGCGATTTAAGTCCGCTGCACATGGTTTTGAAGACTAGAGCCCTGGGGGACAATGATTAAAATAATGGGAGACAAATCTAATAGGGAATGCTTTTCAACAAGATAGTAAAAACACAGCTTGTAGTAATCTGAAAGCTACATAATCTTTTGAAAGAGCGCCGATTTTTTTTGGTCAAATGCGGATATTGGCACAAGAGAACGTGTAATTTATCCCAGAATGAAATGATCTGTGCTTATGGGGAAACTAGCGGGCACTACCCATATATGTAGAAGTAAAGCTGAAATATTTCTTTCATATTTCGTTTTGATTGGGATTTCTGACCTGCAGTTTGAATCGTGGCCTAATGACTTCACAGCGGTGACTAGACTGCGGTGACTAGGCTACCGCGACTTTATGTTTGTATTAAAAAAATTCTTTGTTAAAAACCGCAAATAGTTCTTCATGTGACTCACAAACCCTAGTTTCGGACCCTTGGTCTATAATTATAGTTGCACATTGGAGAGATACATCTGTAGGTATTTAAAACGAATGCATTTTCGTATTAAAAACACTTTGTGGAGAACCGCAAATAGTCCTTCGAAGAACTGTGACTTGCGTGCCGCAGTTTGGTCAACCTGGTCTATAATTTCAGTTGCAGATTACAGAGACACATCTCAAGGTACTTCAAAACACTTGAATAGAGTTTTCAAAACAAGAAAAAATATTTTAGTGTTTCTGTTGTTGTTTGTAAGTGCAAATGTCAAATATGTTGTTATTTGTTATTGCTGCTGTTGTTGTTGTCTTTTGCATAATTTATATTCAATTATTCATACGTGTTTTTATTAAAACAACAGGAAAGAAAGCTTAGAGAAAAAGAGGTAAATTTTTGGGTTTTTATTGTTTTATTGCTTAAGTTGTTGCATCTGATTTGGTAAAAGAACGGTTTATCGTTCATACCCCACATTGTTGTGGATGTCATTGTGTTCGAAATCAAGCCAAAAAAATTAAAATCAAACATAAAATTTTTGAGTAAAAGACCTTAACTTCTAAACTCACGTACAATCAGTCACAAATAAACAATAACGGCGACGCCATTAAACTTTTGCCAACATTAAACGGAATACCGAAAAAAATTATAGCGCTTTTGTATGAGAAATTTGTTAATGGCCGACCATGTTTTTTTCGTTTTTTTTTCGTTCGTTTTTTTATTTCAATGTTATGATGCGAAAATGGTCATTTTAAGCTAATAAAACAAATAACAACTTGAACAACAACAACAGCATTAGCAACCGATTGCCATAAAAACAAATACGATATTAAAAAAAAAAACAACAAAAAACAACAAAAAAATAAATCATTTGCGATGTTCGATGGTGTTCGTTCATTAAAACTTCATTGTTTTAGTGCAAAAGTCGTTCAGTATACACGAATGCGTTTTGTGTGAAGGTGTGTACGTGTGTGTGTATTGGTGTTTATGATTAATTACACTTTAAAATACATATATCGATAAATATAATGTCAGTTAATTAATTGCTTCAGAAGTTTGCGAAGATTTTTGTTTTCAATATCCTTGAAATTTTGCTTGAGTATTTCAATTTTTAAATGTCAGCATCATTTTATAACGAATTTGTCGATTAAAAACTTCAACGTTTATTGATCAATGGCAAGCAACTGCTTCTAATAACCTCTTTCAAAGTAATTAGAATTTAATGTGTTGTGATCACATTATGTGATCACTTATGTGAAGGCAAAAACGTTTTTGTTAACTGAAACGTGTATTCATTAAGCAAATCCAATCTACTTTGCTAAAGTGTTGCTATTTCATATTTACTTAATGAAATCATTATTTTGATCACATATTGTCATTACAAACTTGCAAAATGCTGCTCCATGCCTAGCAACTGATTTGATTTACGCCACTGTTTCCTTCTGGGCATCATTAATGCCTCACTGAATCCAAGAAAGTGTTCTGATAATTCATCCTCATCATCACAGAAATTAAACGTTCAATTCGACACGATCTCCTTTCTGAGTAATGGTACTATAAAACTAAGATGCCTTGTCAAAAGACCAATTACAATACTCAGGCTATACCTAGATACAGGATTTAAATCTCCTCTTATTGTAATTTTTCAACGAAAGTTTTGATTGCCTTGCCATTGTTATTTAGTTTGTTGAAGAGTATTTTTATCGTTGTTCAAATATCTGTCCTCAAAAAAATTCTGGTCCCATCTGCGGCATGGAAACTCTTCTCCACGTAAACTCATCTACTTGTGCATTTCCGAGAATTTCCACTCGACCTGGAACCCCGATTAAGCTGATTCAGCTTTTCCAGACAGTTCCATATATCATATTCGATTTAATGTCATAAGATCAGAGTGCTCAGATGACTGCCTGACTGTCAGATACTATTACTGTGTCTTGGCGTTTTCATCTATAATTCACTTTTAATTCAAGTTGAAGTGAGCACATCTTTCCATGGCATTACTTCTATATGGGCAACGCCCGCCTTCCATAAGCACAGAACATTTCATTCTGTGATAAAATACACGCTCTCCTGTGCCAATATCCGTTTTAGATCCATAAAATGCGCACTTTTTTAAAACATTATGTAGCTTGCAACCCTTTGTTAGGATCACAACCTAGCTTCTCACACCACCTATGTTGTGTGTGTTAATTTTATCCATGAGTGGCGGGAGCTACAGTTTAAAATCGACTCCGAACGACAGATTTTTGAGGAACTTTTAATTGCAATTTTATTTACCCTCAGAGTTTTTGCCAGAAATCTGCTGAGAGAAAATCGAAGTTGAAATATTTTTTCATACTTCGTTTTGGAGTTTGAACCGTGGCCTCACGTTTAATAAACCGATACACTACTTACGAGACTACTGCGACATGTTGAAAAACATTTTCCAAAATCGTAGAGTCTACTGATTCTATCCCCTGAACGATTTCTCTTAAGGGCTTGTATGTTAGACTTGTCTCCCATTATTCTAATCATAGTCCCCAAAACGTCTGGTCTTCAAAACCATTTGTAACGGACTTAAATCGCACAGAGCTTCTAATGTTGCTATAGCGCAGGTTTTCATTATCCACCATACATATTTTGCCCAACTGAAGTTGAGCTGTTATCAGATTCATTCTGTCTGCCCAGACAATAGTCCCATAGATTGCAATTGGCTTGACAACAATAGAAGTCGTCGTAGCCTGGTAGGTAGTGTGTTGGCTTATTAGGTGTGAACCCCGTGGTTCAAACTCCAGCTAAGATATGCCGAACATAGCAAAATATGAGAAAGTATTTCTTCAGCGCCTTCCTCTGAGCATATTGTTACGCAAGAACAAACGAAACGACCTAATATCGTTTAACAATAAAAACAATAAGCAAAAGCCACAAAAACAAAGACCATGAGCATGAAAGAGATAGAAAACGCAAGCACAACGAACAAGAGGCAATGTGTACACAATACACAAATACACATTAACAAATACATCGAACATCTTCTAAATAAACCAGCAACAATAAATAATGTAGTCGCAAAAGAATTCTCGAGAAGGCGAGAACGCGAACCTTCTACCTCGAGAACCATCATCAGACTGAAGACGTTCGCATATAAAAGGGCAAGACAAGGCAGGAGTGAGTCAGTTAGAATTGAGACAGTCTTGCGTGAAGTTGTGTGTTAACTAATCAGTCGCGGTGTGAAGACAAGTTGTGTGCGAACTAAATAGTCGTGGTTCGAAGATATCCGTTGTGAGCAGTATAGCGAATAGTTGTGTGTGAATAATAGTGAACAAGCAATAAATTGTAGTAATTATTGTTGTATCGGTTAAGTGTGAACAGTGGCACATAAGAAAGTGTGGACAATAAAGAGAGTTTAATTAAAATAAGACACATATTTGTTTTTACTTGGTTTGCAATCAACGAACTCATATTTAAACGTTTTTAAAAAGGTAAAAATGTAACAATATTTTTGGCAAAAACTCTGAGAGTAAATAAAATTGCCATGAGAAGTTTCCCAAAAATTTGTTGCTTGGGGGCAACATTAAACTGTAGGTCCCGCCAGTCATGTATAAAATTAACACACACAACATAAGTGATGTGAGAAGCTAGGTCGTACTCCTGATTGAAGGGTTGTAATAACCGATTACGAGTATGTTATGTATAATAGAAGTCATCGTAGCCTAGCAGGTTTAGGTTTAGGTTAGAGGACGTGTACTTGTCAATTGCGACAAGTACAGTACCCGGAGGTGAAGTTGACCCATTGTACAAACGTCCTAAAGGCGAGAGGATAATACAGGGGATAGTCTAATAGGTAGTGTGTTGACTTAAGAGACGTGAACTCCATTATTCAAACTTCAACTCAGACATGTCGAACATAGCAAAAGATGAGAAAATATTTCTTCGATGACTTTTCCTCAGCCGTGTTCTGGCAAAATCTTTTAGAATTAAATCTCAAAGTCTATTGTTGGAAATTGCCATTGTTTTAATGAGCAATTAAGTATGTACATAAGTGGTAAGAGAGCTTTCTCATACCACATCATTGCCTGGGCTGCTGTCAATTATTTCTACAAATACGTTAATCCTGTAAAGAACTTTTATCATAAAGTCGTCCCTGTTTTTTTTTTTTTATAAAATTGTTTTATAAATTTCAAAATCTCGTATTTATTTACAGTTTTTTGTAATTTACATGATTTATAGATTAATTTTATAAATAAAATATAATTAATTTACCATATAATACAATTGTTTCTGTTTATTTTTAAAACTGAATGTATTTCATTCATTGAATTTTATTAAATAAATTATAAATAACAATAGAAATGTTTTACATACAGTAGAGTAGAGTAGAGTAGATTACACATCATCATCATCATCATTTTAATTTTAATTTTATTTAACCGGAAACAGTAAAACGAGCAAAGTCTGAATCTCACATGGAATGAAACAATTTGTTTTGTAACCTCTAGCTCTCTTTCTACCTCTGATGTAATTAAAATTGAAAGTTTATTGTGTGTGTGTGTGTAAGTGTTCATAAACACACTTTTTTTTTATTGACTGTATTTCAATTGTAACCTTGAAAATGTAACAAAATTTGCTGGAGAGAGAGAGAGAAAATCACGATCATTAATAATGGAGTTCATGTTTTTATTGAAAGTGACAAAATCCATTTACAGATTACAGTACTAATGTATGAGAATGTTCAATTAATTGAATTCTCAATACAACTCCAGCTCAGTTTAGTGTGTGAAGCAAGTATTTTTAAAAATCTTGAAAATAAAACTTTCAAAAATTAAACAGACGACCTTCTCTCAATGCTACTGCTACACTACAGTCAAACCTCCTATAACGCGGTGAGTGTGTACCGCGTTGTATGGAAACCGCGATATAAGAAACTCGGATTTAACCGTACAAACCAGGCAAATTGTAGCGTGTTCCATGGAAACCGTCTACCGCGTTGTATGGAAACCGCGCTATAAGAAACATGGAATTAGTACAAATCACATCATTCGTACCGCGTTATATGGAAACCAAGAAATACAAAAGACAAGATAAATTATAAATTACACGGTGCGACAGTGAACATACACCCGAACAACTACATAGCATACGTTGTTCAGTTAGGTGAGTAGAACTCAAAAATACCTTTTTTATATTTCTCGAACCCTCCAAACTTGTTTTATTTGACAAAAACTGTTTTTTCTGGCTTTACGTACAAATTTCTGAATTACTCAAACATTTCTGACCCGATTTTCAAAATTTAAATCTTGTTCGAAAGGGGAGAGATGGACCTTTAAAACGGTATACATATATCTATTATTCGGCTTAATATGCTATGAGATTTGATCAGGTAAACTTGGAAGATTCGAATTTTTTTCATATTTTTTCAAGTTTGTCCATTCATAGTAGCAAACTTTAATAAGAAAATATAGGATTCGTGATAATATTCTTAAAGTCTGTTCTCTTGTGAAGAGATTGAGCCATCATTTGACCAAATTGTATAAAAATTACTGTAGTTATTATATAAATAGTATAATAGTCGTGTTATATTTTTTATATATGCATGTCATCTCATCAAATGAACTTTTAGTTCAAAAATTTTCAGAATTTTTTTATGGATCTTGATTGTTTATCACAAAATGTGTCAATTTCACGTTTGCACGACTTCCAGAAGTCGGCTAATATTTGTGTTTTTTGCAAATATTATTATTTCTCTTTGCGCAAACATTGGCCAACTTCTGGTGGCCACTCAAACGTGAAATTGACACATTTTCCGATAAACAATCAAGATCCATCAAAACTTTTGAAAATTTTTGAACTAAAAGTTCATTTGATGGGATGACATATATAAAAAATATAACACGACTGTTAGACTCTTTAAATAATAACTATGGTAATTTTTGTCCGATTTGATCAAACTAAGGGCCAATCTCTTCACAAGATAATGCAATTTCAGAATGTCATCACTTATTTCATATTTTTTAAGGAAAGTTTGCTACTATGAACGGACAAACTTGAAAAAATATGAAAAAAATTCACATTTTCCAAGTTTACCTCATCAAAACTCATAGCATATTAAGTCAAATAATAGATATATGTATACTGTTTTAAAGGTCCATCTCTCCCCTTTCCAACAAGATTTAAATTTTGATAATCGGGTCAGAAATGTTTGAGTAATTCAGAAATTTGTGCGTAAAGCCAGAAAAAACAATTTTTGTCAAATAAAAAAGTTTGGAGGGTTCGAGAAATATAAAAAAAATATTTTTGATATCTACTCAACAAAACTCATAACCTACACTATGTCATTAGCCGGGTGTATTGAATTTTTTTTTATTTTGTCGCATAGTGTTATTTTTATTGAATAGTATTGAAGAGTTCTTATAAGGATTGATAAGAAAATGAAACCAAAACTCAACTAAAAGACTGTTTTCCAATAAAAATTAGAAAGACTTTTGTAAAATGATATAATTTTTCAACATTCATCCTCACTGTCAGATATGAGTCGCCTGCCTAACTCGTCATCTTTTTAATGGGCAAAATGTCTTCCTCACTTGGTTCATCTTCACATTGGTTTTCGATTATAGAGTTTTTTTTCTCCACTCCACTAAAACCTCTCTATAGAGACCTATGCAATTTCTTAACTGTCTTTTAAACTTTACGTTGCCTAGTGTTCAACGATCAATTTGAATGAATTGAAATTCTAATTCTTTAGGCAAATTTAGACCTTTTTTCATATCTTGTAAATCGAGATTTGGCAACCCATTCCTTTTCATTATTAATGCATCAATTAATTCCATCAGTTTTTATTCATTTAAAGTTTCTTCCCTGAGTACTAGTTCTCTTACATTCGGATGGTTTACTGCAAATTCTTCATCGCTTAAACGAGAAGCAATATTTACGATTTCTGTAAATGAGAGTGAAATTGTAGAATCATATTTGGTCAATTCACACAAGCCGTTATATCGTTGTATTGAGTGTATTGTTGAACGATTATACAACAGTGTATGTAAAAATCCGATACACTTATACACATTTTTTTCATATGTTTTTAAAAGTTGTATTGGTTTCGTGCTTTCAAATTGTGTGAATGAAAAAAAAAAAATACATTTGGAATACGAAATACTCAATACTCAGCATAGCATTGAGCGTTCACAATCAATCAAGTGTATTCAATACAACATACACGATACAAAGTGGTGTGAATTGCCCAATTGTATTCCTTGAACCATTTGAAGTAAAAGAGATTTCCAACACGCATTAAGCGTTGATGGTTTAAGTTCCATGCAAGCTGATGACACGTTTCTAATACAATCTAAAATAGAAAATTATATCCACACTTGAGTAAGAGTTTTATCTCCACTGTTGTCTAACCTGTCGAAAATGGTTTGGAAAAGTTGGCGTGTGTAGTACATTTTTAAGTTTGAATGACTCTTTGATCAAAAAGTCTTATAAATGACGGGCAGTTGGGAGAAAGGAAGACAATATACACATTTGGGTGATCCAGTTCTATGTGTTATGGCAAGCAGCGTTATCAAAAACCAATAAAACTTTGAAATACAAATTTTTTTTTTATCGTATAGGTTTCCACTGCCGCGATAAAACAATTATAAAACCAATCCTTAAATAAATTTAGAGTCATCCAAGCTTTCTTATTAGATCGCCAGAATACAGACAATTGGATCTTATTAATGTTTATCATTACACGGGAAGTTAAAGAACGATTTATTATCATTGGTTTTATCATTAGGCTCCCTGGTAGATTGCTGCACACATGAAGGGTGATACATTCTTTTGAAAGTTTAAGTCCCTGAGCACACCTTTGATTTTTCAGAACGAAGATACTAGATGGTAGTTTTTTTCCAACATAATGCCGTCTCATCAGCGTTAAAAATCTGATCAGGTGAATAACCAACCTCCTTCATTGATAATTCTATCAGAAGGAACTTATGGGATGTTGTTAAACGGAAACCGTGCTGTAAGAGTATCGCGTTATAGGAGGGCTATCGCAATATCAGCTGCGCGTTATATGGAAACCGCTTTATAGGAGGGTTGACTGTATGCCTAGGCTGTCTAAATAACCAGCCACCAGACTGTCTGTCTGACAGATTATTTGTATGTTAAATATAATGAATGCGTACGTATGTAATGTTGCACATTAATTTTTTCGTTTTTGTTGCTTTTAAATGAAAGTGTCAAAAGTAAAGCGCGCACACACTTTATTTAATAGATTTTCTACGGTGTGTGAAAAGCAGCTCCCATCTCTGGATTGTGTTTTTTCTATTAGCACTTTTGAAACGTTATAACGCATAATGATAATTCTATCGGAAGGAACTTATGGGATGTTGTTGAACGGAAACCGTGCTGTAAGAGTACCGCGTTATACGAGGGCTCTCACAATTTCAGCTTCGCGTTATATGGAAACCGCGTTCTGAGAGTACCGCGTTATAGGAGGCTTGACTGTATGCCAATGGCTCGCAATATTAATTTTAAAAAAAGAAATAGAAATCATAAAAAAATGAAGCCATAACCTATACAAACATAATTAAACTAGATGACCCGTGCGAATATTTCGCACCATTAGTTGTCATTTTTGTAACATAAAATGAAAATAATTAATAGAAATTTTATTAAAAGTATAAAAATATTAGAAATCATAATATATCATACATATTTACATACATACATACATACATATGTTTAAATGCTTTTATAATACTTGTTAGAGGTAATGACATGATCATCGTTAACTTTTTGCCCGTACGAAGCCTTAATACAAACAAAAATATCTTAAAATGTTTTAATTCAATTACTTGTTTTAATCTAAATGCACGTTATTTATATTCTTACGTTGCACGTTATTTTTATTCTTATTTTTCTTAAAACCTTTTTAACTGTTAAATATCAGCTGACACTATATATATGTATGTATATGGGCAATTTCGTGTCAAGTGACCCAATTTTTAAAATCGATGTCTTCCGATTTGGATGAAGGTTAGTACTATTGGACCAAGGTTAGTACTATTGGATAGTTGGCCAGACACAAATTTTCAGCTTTATCAGTCAAGAACTGTCGGAGTTAGAGGGGGTCAAATTTGGACATTTTGGTCATACAGGGTTTTTTTAAAATGTGTGTAACTTTTCACCTATTAGTCCTAGCAAAAATTTTCCAAAGGATATTAGATAGCTATTTCTTCAATCTTTCCAAAAATAATTTTTTTAATTTTAAAAAAATTTTTTTTTTATTTTTTTTTTTTAAATTAATTTTTTTTTTAATTTTTTTTCAATTTGGACCTTTTTTTTTTTTTTTTTTTTTTTTTTGCTTAAAAGAAAATAAAATTATAAATTTCCTTTAAGGCCTTCATAATCGCTTAATGGGATGCGAGTGGGATATCTATCAAAAAAATTATTTTTTAACTCAAGAATAAGATTTTTCAATATTTGGCACATGTACCATTTTCATTTTCCCCCATTTTTTTCGAAATGGAGTTTTTTTTTTATTTTTCCTCAAAAGAAAACTTAGACCATTTCCTTTAAGGTCTTTGTGGGCACTTAGTAGCAAGAGGCATATCTATAAAAAAAATATTTTAACACAAAACCAAAGTTTTTAAATTTTACCATATGCACTATATTTTTTTTTAATGGATGTTTTTTTTTGCTCAAAGAAAGCTTAGTTCTTTTCCTTTAAGAGCTTTGTGGTCACTTAATGGGATGCGAGTGAAAAACGTCATCCTCTTCTGCATTTGGACTTTCTGGCCATCGATTCGAACAGACACCCAGTCTTTCATTCCTGGCATCATTCGACTCATATCATCTCGCTGATAAAATTGTGCTACTAGAGATTCAGTTTCGCACGCTAAAGTTTTTCCACTCGCATCTCTTTAAGAAGATGTCTCGGAAGACATCGATTTTAAAAATTGGGTCACTTGACACGAAATTGCCCATATGTATATATTAAAAGACACCGTATTACTACACTTCATAAAATAAACAATGCCATGACAATAACGACATTACCAAAATGGCTTTTACAACTTTATATATTATGTGGAATAGCATTACAATTAAGCGATCCTGTTTATCGCACTTGATCTAACAACTACTGCAAAGTATTGCCAAAACAGCTTTTTACAACTTAATATGCATATTATATATAACTGACTTAGTAATAAACGGCATTATAGTAAATAGCGGTATTGCCAGAATGGATTTTAATACATACTATATTATGTAGAATTGCATTACTATTAAGCGATCCTGTATTACCACACTTGAACAAAAACATATAATCATAATGACAACAGTATTATCATGCAGTTCTATATAAAATATAATTTTTATCAATGAAAATATTAATTTTTCAATTTCTAATTATTTTTCGTCATTAGTGTTAGATATAAGCTTTAAAATGAAATATCATTCATTAAATTTGATGCGGTGGTATGGGAGATATTTGCAGCCGACAAAAAAAAGTGCTTTAGAAATAATATATATGATAATTATTCTGAAAAGCAAAAAACCAACTTTTTTGTCTGAAATGATAAATTTCTCTGTGTATTGTTGGCTGATCTCACTAAGAAATTGAAAGAAAAAAAAAATATTAAGTTTCACCATTTCTTTGATTGGATTGGATTTGGTGATAAAAAGGAAAAAGTGAAGACTGAGACTGCAACAAAAACAAACACAAAAAACCCACCCAATAAGCATTTAATAGCTGAAATGACTTGAAGGTTGTTTTGATGTTTTTATTATTTTCATCTCCTCTACACATAATTATGTATGATCGAGTATTACTTATTTGGATTTTTGTTTTTAATTTTTTTTTTTTTGCTCACAGCACAAAAACAATTGAGAAGAAAAAAAAATTCAAAACAAAATTCGTAAATATGGCATAAATAAGCTGGGTTGCCTTGCCATGCTGCCGTTGGCCGCTTTAGGCCATAAAATTGTAGCCGGTCATACCACTTGTTTGCCACTTATTTGACGTTAAAATTTTTTCTTTCGTTGTTGTTATTGTAGTTTTTATTATCGCTATTATTTTTGGGTTGACAGTGGATTTGTGGGTAATAACAGTTGGTTGGTATTGACTGTAACAACGGCAAACAGACTGGACGGAGGCTGCAATGAGCAGCTTCCATAGCAGCAGCAGCTAGCTAGGCAGCTGTCTATTTGGTGATGGTGATAAAGATGATGAAAACTTTTACGCACTTTTCATTTCAATCAACTGTTTGGAACTTTCATCGCATATTAAATTGTCATTTTTGACGACAATGCATCGTCATTGTCATTGTAATGGTACGATACTATACAAGAGTTTTTACGTTAAAAGTACGTACGTATGTACGTTTGTTTATTTTTTTTTTTTTTTTTTTTTTTTAAATACTTGTAATCTTGTTTCTAACTTTATACGCTTATTTTGCAATCATTTAAAATCATAATTGTATTTATAATTATCGTCAACATCATGATCATCTTCATTTCCATTAGCAGCAAACAGACTTGAAAGATCAAGCAACATTGTCTGGACCCTGAACCACTCTTCATACTCTAGCATAATGGAGCATAGCCAGCTACATTAATTATCATGTTTAAGTGCTGAAGAAATTAACAATTAAACAACGACAAATGGAAAGAAAGATAGAAAGTAAGAAAGTTGTGCGTATTTCATAAATATCAATTGATTTCATAGATAAAATACATCATCAATAAATTTATTGCCACTACTTGCTACCTATGGTGGCTGTGTATATCCATAAAGAAAAAGCCGAAAAGCTTAAAAGTCAGTCAGTTAGTTTGTCATTGTAATTATGTGCAATAGACGAGTCTCGTTTTGGTAAACAAAAACAAACAAACAAAACAAACAAACAAATGAAAACCTGACTTCTGATAAATAAAGAAATTTGACAAATGTTTTGTTTCTCTGTCGCTATCCCCAGAGAGGCAATTGACAATTTTGCAAAATGTTGATAATTTTGCGAAAATAAAAACAAATGCTGGAAATTAAAAAAAAAAATCAACAACAATGGAATTGTCTTTCGAACCAACCAGCCAGTCTAATGCCAATAGTTGGTTTTCATAAAAAAAAGCGCTTGCATGCAAACGTTTGTATTGTGTTGAGATTTTTTAAAATTCTGTAATCCAAACTAAATTCAGTAAAACCTCGTTTAACCCTCGTTTATTATATTCAAAGAATTTCTAGAACTAACTAAAGTGGTTATGACAACCCTTTAGTCAGGATTACAATCTAGCTTCTAACATCACTCATGTTGTGTAAATTTTAAACATGATTGGCAGGACGTACAGTTTTAAGCAGACCCCGTATGACAGATTTTTGAAAAACTTTCCATGACAATTTTATTGTACTAGAGGAAGTCATCGAAAGAAATATATTTATTTTTTTCAATTTTCGTTTTGTTGATGGCCGAGCTAGGGTCTAAACCAGGGTTTACCAAAAATTTTTTGGTTATGTATTAGTGAGTAAGAGAGAGAAAATAAATTGAGAGAATTGATTTATTTACAGCCATAGAAAAGTGTTTGTAATATACGTTATTTTGATTTTCATTTTATCAACTTACATATGTAAAGCTATCTATCTTTGGCTTAATAATTTTAGATAAATAAAAATAAAATAAAAAAATTCATTTTTTATTAAAAGATCGTAAAGGTATCCATCTTTGGCTTAAAAATTAGACCATGTTTTTAGATAAATAAAAATAAAAAAAATAATAAACCATTTTTTATTAATAGAGAAAAAGCAAGCATTCCAAAGCATTTAAAAAATTATACTATGCGACAAAATATATAAGGCATTGAATATTATCAAAAGCATCTTTTAACATACAATATTTTTTCAGTGTCATTCTGAAAAAAATGGTAAAGCATTCGCCGCACATGTGTTCTTGTCGCAGTCTGATCGACAACTGAATCAAAAAACACAAGAATGCATGTGAGTTCCCTCAGCACAATTGTGCTATGAAATGGTAATCGTTGGTCTAAACCAGGGATGCCCAAAGCTAAAACTGTAGTAGTATTGGTGAGCGAGAGAGAACTGCACTGAAAGAAAAGTTGTGTAAACTGAAATAAAATATACGGAAAAAATCCAAAATGCGGAATTTACAATAAAATTTGGAATAGAAATTTTTCTACAATGGCGGCTTCTAAAGATGCCCCCAATTTATCAGTGCGCCGAATAACACTACTGCGTGACAATGGAAGATTTTCGATAAGCTTAAAATTAAGTTTTTGAAAACATTTATTTAAAATTTTTTTAATGAACTCCCCATCAGAAAATGGTCTACCATGACTAACAATATCCAAGCTTATTAAGCTTGATAACTTCATTTTTAACATTTTATTTTCTGAGGTTTTTTCATTGTTTTCTTCTTCAAGTAACCACTAATTCAATTTTTCCAAATAAATTTTTTTATTTTTACAAAATAAATCATTAAAATGATCCATATCACTGTGATATGGATGAATATGCCTTCTAAAAGCATATTCTCTACATTCCTTCAATATTTTATAACATAAAATGCATTGAGCATCACCAAACGCATTTTTTATCATAAAATGTTTCGTAAGTCATAGTAAATTTTTTTCAGTGCTTTAAGCAAAAAATATTACAAAAAAATCGTACACCCGCCACGCATGTGCATTCGTCGCTGTCTGAGTGACGACTAACCAAAGAGAATAAGAATATGTGTGTTTTTAGTTTGCGCAAAAGCACTATGAAATGGGCATCTATGGTCTAAACCATGGGTTCTAGCCAGAGATCAGCAATGCGTATTCAAAAAGATAAGTAGACTAGAATCATAGTCATAATTTCTGATACTTATACTTATACTCATACTTATTTTAATATCATGGAGCAACCTATACTCATATTCAAAGTTTGAAGTACTCCTCATATTCATACATAACAACATATAGGATGTTGTTGATTTCGACTGTCCATAACTCAACATATACACGAATCAAGAAATAAGTATGAGTCGCGTACGAACATTAAAATACTTACTAGAAGGTTGTGTGTTTGATTTGCTTGCTGCTCTGTCTTTTTTACTTGTATGTCTTTGTTCTTTTGTTGTAAATTCCTAACAACTAGGACTGTAACTCGAATCATTTATAAGTATTACAAGTATTTTTCTAAAGTTATGAATATAAATGAGTAGGCTTATGAATCAAACATATTTCGAATGGTATGAGTTTAATGTCAACGTTGTATGCATACTCCTTGCAACCTGTACTTATAAATTAACGTTGTAGCGAATACGAATGAATCAGAGTACATAGTTAAATTTCAATATTGTTAAACTCACTTATATTCAAAATTTTATGAGTGATTATGAGTAGCGAAAAAACGATTCATTGCTGACCTCTGGTTCTAGTCCAATAAGCCAATACACTAGACTAGACTATGGTGACTTCTAGAACTGATAAATAAACAAATATTTAAAATTCAAAATAAAATATATTCTGCTGAACTTTTATACGATTTTTAAAATATTTTATAGTCTTGCATAAGCTCCATAAAACATTAAATTTTCCAGAAAAAATGTTAATTTTTTTTTTTTTTTATTAAAGAACTCTTAAGTAACAAAACATAATTCCTATTATTTCCTTCTGTCATTTTCCAAAACTATTTGAATTATGATCTCGCTCAAATTAATGCATAAAAAAACACAAAGAATAACACCCGATACGTTACATTTTCTTAAAATAAAAATTGCAGCTGTGCCGGTTACTCAACTCAATATTATCGTAACAAATTTCGAAATTTCAAAATAAAAGAATTGAAACAAAACTGACGTGTTTGCCGCCGTTGACAAAAACCACAGAATTTTCGTTTTATTTTCTTAAATGTTAGGAAATGTCAACCAACTCCCACACACCGGCAGACAAAACGAATAGAATTTATATTTTAAGAAATAGAACTGGCGCTATAACTATTGCCCAACTGAGTAGAAATATTTCTGCCTTCTAAGTGGACCAATTCAGAAATAAAAACTTGACTATACACAAAGAATGTGTCTAGTTGGCGTCAAGGAGCCAAACCAATAGATTTTGAAATTTTAAAAACTTTGTGATCTCGTTTGATAAGTCAATCTATCAGATTTATCTGCAGACTATAAGTTCATGATATTTTTGGTATAGATAGGTGTAGAATGTAATAAATTTATTATCTGGGTCTTATTGTCACATCGAACGGGACAGTTGTATGCATTTAAAGTAAAAAACGTCAAAATAAAATAAATTATTATTCTGACATTTGTCCAAACTTGAAAGTCTTAATAGGATTTATTATTATTGTCTTTGTGTTTTTAAAATAATTGTAACAAACTTAGGGCAAAAAGATGGAACTTGTTTCTGACAATAACGAATCAAACGCCATTTTTTTTTTTTGTTTAAACATTTCAATTCATATCAGAGATCAATAATGAATCGTTTTTCCGCTACTCATAAGCACTCATGCAATTTTGAGTATGAGTGAATCAACAGAATTGAAATTCAACTACTCTGATTCATTCGTACTCGCTACAGCATTGATTTATAAGTATAGGTTACAATGAGTATGAGTACAACGTTGACATCAAACTCACAATATTGGAAATGTGTTTGATTCATACGCCTACTCATTCTGATTCATATATTTAGAAAAATACTTATAATACTTATAAGTGATTCGAGTGGCTCGAATCATTCATCAAAATTTACAGCCTTTGTTATTGTTGCATATACAAACAAAGAAGAAAGGAAAGACAAAGACAACAAGCAAAGCATACACACAATCTTCTTGTGAGTATAGTAGTGTTCGTACGCGAATCATACTTATTTTGTGCTTCGTGTAAATGTTAAGTAGAGACGAGTCGAAGTCAATAACATCATGCGTATTGTTAAGTATGAATACGACGAGTACTTCCAACTTTGAGTATGAGTAGTATGAGTATGATATTAAAATAAGTATGAATGCGTATAAGTATCAGAAATAATAAGTATGACTCGAATCTACTCATCGTTTTGAATACTCGTTGCTGATCTCTGATTCATATCTGTATTGTTTCTAATGCTATTTTCATGAAAATTCCTTAATCCTTTATAAATTGTTCTTTTATTTTACAGACACAGAAGCTAGATAGGTAAGTAGAGATCACTATCCATCCAATGAAGTTGAATGGACACCCTTAAGCACACATAGGGCAAATAATGACAAGTTTTTCATTGTCCCCTAGTCCAGAAACAACTCGAAGTTTCTGTTGAAGCGACTCAGACTGCTCATGTTACGATCATCCATATATTGGAACCAGAGATTAGCTATGAATCGTTTTTTCGCTACTCATAAGCACTCATGAAATTTTGAACATAAGTGTGACAACAATATTGAAATTTAACTATGTGCTCTGTCTGATTCATTCGTACTCACTACAACGTTGATTTACGAGTATCAGTACAGGTTGCAAGGAGTATGCGTACAACGTTGACATCAAACTCATACCATTCGAAATATGTTTGATTCATAAGCCTACTCATTCGGATTCATAAGTTTAGAAAAATACTTATAATACTAATAAATGATTCGGATTCGAGTGACTCGAATCATTCATCAAAATTTACAGTCTTAGTTGTTGTTGCATTTACAACAAAAGAAAAGAGACAAATAAGCAAAAAAAATAGAGCAGCAAGCAGAGCAAAAACACAACCTTTTAGTGAGTATTTTAGTGTTCGTACGCGAGTTATGAAGAGTCGAGATCAACAACATCATACGTGTTGTTAAGTACGAATACGATGAGTACTTCAAACTTTGTATATTAGTAGAGGTTCCATGATATTAAAATAAGTATGAATGGGTATAAGTATCAGAATTTACGAGTTTGATTCGATTCTACTCATCTTTTTGAACACTCATTGCTGATCTCTGTTTTAGTGTTCGTACACGAATCATACTTATTTTGTACTTCGTGTATATGTTGAGTTATGAAGAGTCGAAATCAATAACATCATACATGTTGTTAAGTACGAATACGATGAGTACTTCAAACTTTGAATATGAGTAGAGGTTGTTCCATGATATTAAAATAAGTATGAATGCGTATAAGTATTAGAAATTATGAGACTATAATTCGATTCTACTTGTTTTTGAATACTCATTACAAATTTCTGCTAACAACTGCATTGTGTTTTTGAGACATCGGTTATGGCCATTTTGAAAGCGGTGCAATACATGTTGGATGGCAAGATTTTCCCTAAAAAATCTCTTGATTTACATAGACAGTCAGATTGCAATTAAATTCCCAATGGAAGTATTTTCAACGTTTCTCCTTGTCCATGTCCAATTACTTAGGAAAATTTTGGTTCATTGAAAGGTAACTGTGTTTTTTTTTTTTTTTTTTTTTTTTGTGAAACCAGTACTCAGGGGATGGCCCCTACTCATGCAGTGCATTGTGCAGGATGTAGGAAAATGGGTTATAGGAAGATGGAAAAGAGGGAGTAGTGTTTGTGGACATCTCAAGATGCGAACGGCAAGGAAACGAGTTGCTGCTGGGTGACTATAAAATGGCCAGTGCTATACCTTCACCATTAGACAGTCTACAGCAATCGTCCCCAAGAAGCCTGCACCCTTCAGTCCTAGCTTCTCACACTACTCATGTTGTGTGTGTTAATTTTATACATGAGTGGCGGGACCTACAGTTTAAAGTCGACTCCGAACGACAAATTTATTGAGAAACTTTTCATGGCAATTTTATTTACTATCAGAGTTTTTGCCAGAAATCTGCTGAGAGGAAGTCGCCGAAGAAATATTTTCGTTTTGATGTCTGACCTGGGATTCGAACTCGGGCCTTCAGTCTAATAAGCCAACACACTACCTACTAGACCACGGCGACTTCAAAACTGTTGTTAGGATTCCGGGACATAGAGAAATACTAAAATTGCTGCTCTGTCGTTTTTTTTTTTATGTGGCCTTTTTCTTTTTTTGTAAATGCAACAACTAAGACTGTAAATTTTGATGAATGATTCGAGTAGTCACTCGTAAGTATTTTTCTAAAGTTGTTGAATCTGAATGAGTAGGCTTATGAATCCAACATATTTCGAATGGTATGAGTTTGATGTCAACGTTGTATGCATACTCAATGCAACCTATACTTATAAATAAACGTTGTAACCAGTACTCAGGGGATGGCCCCTACTCATGCAGTGCATTGTGCAGGATGTAGGAAAATGGGTTATAGGAAGATGGAAAAGAGGGAGTAGTGTTTGTGGACATCTCAAGATGCGAACGGCAAGGAAACGAGTTGCTGCTGGGTGACTATAAAATGGCCAGTGCTATACCTTCACCATTAGACAGTCTACAGCAATCGTCCCCAAGAAGCCTGCACCCTTCAGTCCTAGCTTCTCACACCACTTATGTTGTGTGCGTTAATTTTATACATGAGTGGCGGGACCTACAGTTTAAAGTCGACTCCGAACGACAGTTTTTTGAGAAGCTTTTCATGGCAATTTTATCTACTCTCAGAGTTTTTGCCAGAAATCTGCTGAGAGGAAGTCGCCGAAGAAATATTTCTTCATATTTTCGTTTTGATGTCTGACCTAGGATTCGAACTCGGGCCTTCAGTCTAATAAGCCAACACACTACCTACTAGACTATTAAATCCCTTAAAAATATACCCTAGACCTAGACCATGACTTGTATCTTTAAATTATCGGCATAAAACTTAAGTGACACATTGGGAACATGCGGCTCTAGACCTGAAGTCCTTCGATGGAATTCTAAAATCAAGTAGAATGATTAGCCCAAGTAATTCTTATTTTTTTCTATGGAACGAGAAGAAAATTTTTTGTTTTTTTCTCTTGTTTTTGTTTGTGCTTTACTATACGTTCTTAAGCACAATTCGTATTGAAGCATAAACTTAGTTTCTGTAATTGAAGCGTTTGAAAAACCATAAAAAAAAGAGAGAATATGGGTTAAAAGGTGTTTCATTTTTGACAAATGTAATGTACAAATTACGTCAGTTTTGTTTGTTAGTCTGTCAGCGTCATCGGGTTAGTAATAGAAACTCACCTCAGATTGTTGTTTATTTTGTTGATTTTTTGTGTGTGTGCTAATGTTACTGTTGCTGTTGCTGCTGCTGTTGCTTTTCCAGTTGCTAATGTTGTAGTTGTTGTTGCATTGTCAGAAAAGTTGTTGTTAAATCCCATCACCTTGTAATTGTTTTTTATTTATTTTATTTTTTTTTCTGGTTGTTTGTGAATTTTTTTTTCAAATTTTGTTTCGTATTTTTTATTTTTTTTTTTGATATTTCTTTAGAGTTGCATTAACTGATACGATTGTAGTTGTTGTTGTTGTATGTATGGTATGGTATGTATGTTACTAATGTTGATTACAAATATGCAAATATGAATATTATTACATATATTCATACATACATATCTATGTATGTATATGTATGTACTTATGAATTTACACCATTTTTTCCAAGTATGTATATGTATTGATTTCTTTAAACCACAAATCTCAAATGACGTTTAAAGATACAATTTCATTCAAATTATGTACCTATGTTAAGTATGAATGTATGCTGTTGTTGTTGTTGTTATTGTTGTTTTCTGCAGATATTATTAAAAATATTAAAAAATTAATTTTTGTTTTATTTTACTGTTAATTTATATTTTTTTTTATAGGGAATTTAGTCTCTTTTTTCTTAGTTTTTTCCTTTAAAATATTTGTTGTAATTGTTGTTGTATTGTATTTTATTTATAGAGCATTAAATACATAGTAAATGTAGTGGTAAATATATTAATAGACAGTATTATTGTATTTGATTATACGTGAATATGAATTCAATTATTTTTCTTTAATCCTCTCTACAATGTTTTACGTATCCCATACCCTGTATATGATTAAGTGTACATACATGTGAATGAATGTGTTTTGTATATGTGTAGTTAAGATTAAACGTTGTGTGTTTATATTTTATTGTATTGTTCTTCCTCTTTTATTATTGCCTGCTCTTGTCCTGTCTCCCCCGTACGTACATATGTATGGATTTATATGTAATAACAGGCAGGCGACTTTTCTTTTTTAACTTAAGCAACTAGAAACTGGAAATATGATGCATCCATCCATCCATCCAACCAACCAACCAACCAACCATCCAGCCATTCAACCATTTATTCATCCACCGCATGCATATATATATGTATGTATGTATGTGTGTACAGTACTTGGAGTTTGTACTTTACTACGTCGTCTGCACAGATGATGACTATGATGATGATGATGATGGTGTTCTCATGTTATTGTTATATACCCTCCTCAAATGCCTTGTGCCTGCAGTTATTGTTGTATGGAATAGTAGGGCAATATCAATTTCTTGCTATTGCTGTTTGTATAAGTTTGTGTGTATGTATGGCATGTAAATGTAAGCAAGTATCAAAGTACAGACCAAATGTTTAGTACTTTAATGTATTGATTTAGCAGTGAATTCCCTCTTCTTCTAAATCAAGTATTCAAACAAACAAACAAACAAAAAAATCCCTAAAACAATTACAACAACATGTTTAAATAAATATTTATGTTGTGTTTGTGTTTATGTTTGTTTAACAGTTTCTCACATCTGTGCGTGTATTTGTATGTGTGTAAGTGTATGTTAATCCAAGAACGAGTATTTATTCGTTTTAATTTTTTTCGGTTTTTTTTTATTTCAAATCGAATTATGATGACACTTTAAATATTTTGCATATTTCCTTATACATACATATGTACATGTAAACATACATATGTACATACATATACATACATATACATATGTATGTTATGTAAATTTTATTGCACTTGTTTAACAATCACAATTAATTTAAAATTTTTAGTTTATCTCTCTCTCTCTCTCTCTTTCTCTCTATCTCACCATAAAACAAGAAATCCTTGTTTAACCACACTGACTCGATAGTTTACGCATCAAATAATTACGCGTTTGTGTAAAAATAATTGTTTACATGCAGCATTCATGCGACGTAAATTACACGAAACGTAACCAAAAAAGAAAAAAAAAGAAAAAAAAACACTAAAGTTGTAAACAACAACAACGGGAAAAGAATTTCAAATAAAACAAACAAACAATCAGCATTTAACACGAACATTGGCGCTTCAGTTTTGTAAGCATGACCGAAACAGACAAAAGCCTAAAACTAACTGAATCGTTTGCTACCACTGGCAAATAACAAAAAAAAAAACCATAAATTCCAGTTGGAGTGCAATATGCTGCTTGCCGCTGCTGCTGCGACTGCTACTACTGCTACTACTGCTACAGCTGACGATGATGATGATAATCATGATGTTGTGTTTAATGTTGCTGCTGCTACAACATTTGTTCGTTGAACAACTTGAAACTCTCATACATAACCCAGCGTACAATGATGCCAAATGTTTTTTTTTTTTTTTTTTTTTTTTTTTTTTTTTTTTAAATGTAAACAAAGGAAGGAATTAAAAGAAGAACAGAAGAAGTTTAGATGTACTTAATGATTGTCATTGCAAAAAATAATAGAAAAGACAACTGAACAATTATTCTTATTATGATACATATGAATAGAAATGTATTTTCCATGAAACTATAAACAATTTATTACATAAATAAAAGTGTTTGTAATAAAACAATAACTAACAATAATTGGTTAGTTGGTTGGTCATAGTGATACTAAAAAAAATTTTTTTTTTCTATTACTTTTTTTTGTAGACATATTATTGTCCTATTAAAAGGCGTTAATACGGTGGCTATTTCTTAAGAAAATTGTAAATTCCTCATATATACAATGTTTCGATCTACAATGTTTCCTACGTTTACAGATGGATATGTAGGAGATTTGTTGGTAGAAACAGTGCAATAGACAAGATAATGAGCCTATTATTATTATTATTATTTTTGCCATGAATAGGTGCCACAATACTGCTACCATACGATTTATTGTACAACCCTCAAGCTTTATAGGGTATACCCATGAGGTCTTCTCCGAAATTATTGTTCTGACAAATTTTTTGGATGCTGCTCTGTGTCAACAATGACGAATCCCTGCCTAGCACTTGATATGCACTCAGGTGTTTCTTACTGGTGTGTTTATTGCCTAACATGTTCCAAGAACATATATGTACATGTGAGCGTCAAAAGAAAGTGTACACTATGGATAAAATTCTAACAATCTCAACTCAAATTTTCCACTTAAGGAGAGTGCCCGAAAAAATTTTACAATATTTCTAAAATTTTTCTAATTCTTTTCTTTTTGTTTCAATTTTAAAACTGGCAATAAAATAATGTGAAAAAAAAATTAACGGTAATTTATTAATGTATATTTTTTTGAATTGTACACTTTTTTTTGACGCTCACAGTACTTACAAAGAAAGAAAAACGGCGTGCTAAAATTAACTTTTCTATTCTCAATTTTAGCCAAAAAACGTGCTTGAAAAATTAAGCCCGTTTTGGCTATTGTTTGCTTAAAACAAGCAAAAAACGGGGTTGATTTAAAAAACTAAACCTTATATTACTAAAATCAACACTAAAAAGCTCAAATCTATTTAAAAAAGTGTTATTTTGAGTTATTTGTTAATTCAGTTATGGAATTGTGGGTTTTTAAGTTGAAAAGTAAAAATTTTAATAATTCTCATTTAGTTCATGTGTATTTATACAATATATATCCAACAAAATGTCGTATTTTTCGCAAGTTGCATTTCTTTGGTAGATGACTTGGATTATTCCGGTCGATGACTTGCATTTTTTTTGGGTAGATGACTTGCATTTTTTTCAAATCAATCGATTTTAGGATTAAATCGAGTTCGAGCTTAAATCAAGTTCAAAATTCTTGAAACAAGCTCGTTTTTGGATAAATTTAGGTTTAAATCAAGTACAATTTAGGGCTTAAATCAAGTTCATTGTGCTCGAATAAAGTACTATTTGCCTCAATTCGATCCCATTTATAAGTACGAAATCTAGCTTAAATCAACTTTATAATTCTTGAAACAAGTGCGCTTAAGGATTACTTCCACTTCTGACTCTCTTGAATCAAGTACGAATTCGATCTTAAATCAAGAAAAAATATGCTTAAACCAAATACATGATGAGATCACTTTGATCCCAAAAAGGCTTAAATCGCGCTAAAATCAACACTTTTGTACTTGGCTGATTCGGGCTTGATTCAACTCTTTTGTACTTGATTCAAGCCAAACCGTACTTACCGTACTATTGTGACCGATATGGATTGATTCAAGCCCGGATGGCTTGATTCTTTTTTTCAGTGTACATGTGAGGCTCTGGACAATCAACACTCTGTATAAGTATACTCTGACTCTACAGTCGAAAGATCTCACGTTATTCCAGGATAGTCTGAAGCATGACTAAGATGTTCTTTTATTTTAAGATTCCTAATAAAAGTTTCGATTACCTTCAAAAAACTCTGGGTTTGAGAAGAGTTTTGGCTCTTTTTATCATCCCTTTCGTTAAGTATACATTTTTAAACTTTCACTCCCACTCCTCCGAATTGTTCTGGCCTCATCAGTAACGTAAAACTTTCCTCTTCGCAAGTTCATTTGCTTACTCATTGCATAGGATTTCCACGTCACTTGGGATCGTTATTCTCCCTATCTAGTCAACCTAACTCCTACAGGTAGCCGCAAATTGTCTTGAATTTTACCTCTAAATGGCGAACTGGCATAAACTTCCGCTTGGACGATACCTGTGTGTTTCCCTATAGGCTCACACTACTTCATTTTAGAATCAAAAGCTCATGATGCTGTTCCAAGATCCATTCTGGACCCATCTGTATGCCAAAAAAATAGTCTTTCTTTTAACAGAGTATGTAACTATCAGATTACTCCATTCACATCTCAAAATCATAGAGTCTACTGGTTGTGTTCAGGGGACAGTTCAGGAGAAAGCTGTAAGCAAATCGATTCTTTACATATGTACATACATAATTGGTCATTACAACCAGTGGTGTTGTCGAGGCGGAACGCTCCGGAACGTTGTTCCGGTACTTCCTTTTTGGACAGGAACGCGTTCCGGAACTAAAGATGATTTCTGATAACTGCCTGACGTTTTAAAAAAAAAAATTAAAAAGAATTGCTGATTTATTTTTCTAATTTTTGACGAATTTTTATATATATTTTTATAAACAAGGGTTTGAACCGAACCCGAACCGAAACAAAAACCGGAACGAACCGGATTGTTTTTCCGAACCGTGAACCGGAGTCCGGAACGTTTTTTTCTGCTGAACCGGAACTCGACCCGAACCGAAACAAATACGTGAACCTGAACCCGAACTAATTACTAGGATCGGCCCTGTCTATATAATTACATATATGTATATACGCGTTCCGGTAAAAAAAAAATTAGCACAACACCACTAATTACAACCCTTCAGTCAGAATTTCGACCTAGCTTCTCACACCACTTATGTTGTGTGCGTTAATTTTATACATGAGTAGCGGGATCTACAGTTTAATAGGCCATTTACACTACACCGAAATCTAGTAGATTAGATTTCAAATCTAGCTCAAAATCTAGATCGTTTACACTTGATTTTTTTGACAGTAGCAAGATTTCATTTTAATAACAAAAACAGCTGACTGAAATTTAAAAGAAAATAATAATATTTCCAAATAATAATATTTCCAAATACAAAATAAAAATGAAAAATATGGGACATTTACTATTGTTTTCATCAAGAGCAAATAAGATTCAAACAGAAATAATGTTGGTGCAAAAAAAACGTCAGCATTTGTAGAATATAAGATTTAAAAAATAATGTAAATAATGTATTACTACATACAATTGCTTAATAAAGGGTCCGCCAAATAACTTTTTTTTGAAAATGCTTTAAAAAAAAAGTACTGAATATTTTCTCAAATTTCTTTTTTTATTTGAAAGCAAAATCTTTCCGGTTAATAATGGAAAATAATTTCATTCAAATGGCTGCCTCGGCTGGCCATGCAGTAGCCTACATGATCGGTCCAATTTTTAAGCACATTATCGATTGTGTGCAGCTGTATTTCACCAATGGCTTCACGAATATTGTCTCTGGCTTGTCGGCGTAACACTTATCTTCGACGGCACCCCACAAATAATAGTCCAACGGTGTCAAATCGCAGCTCCGAGGTGGCCCAATTATGCCTCTGGACCAAAATCCGCACCAAACAGTGACTCGTTTTAGGTGCGTCGGCTTTTCAATGTAATCATGCGGGTTTTCTGTGCCCCAAATGCGACAATTTTGCTTGTTTACATACCCGCCAAGATCAAAATGAGCTTCATCTGGAAAGATGATTTTTTTTGCCAAAATCGGCATCTTCTGTAAGTCGATCGCAGGCCCACTTAGCGAAGCGAAAACGCATAATCATTTATTTTCCATTATTAAGCGGAAAGATTGTACTTTCAAATAAAAAAAAAAATTGAGAAAATAAAAAATAAATAAAAAAACAGTTATTTGGCGGACCCTTTAGCAGAATGAATGAATTTAAATTCAACTGTCATGTTTTCCTTCTCAGCGTTGTATTTTTAAGTACTATTTGGCAAAACACATAGTTGCATTTCTATTTTTGCTAGATTTTGAGTAGATTTTGCCGAAATCTACTAGAATTGTAGATTTCGTTTTGTATGGGAAATCTAGTTGAAATCAACTAGATTTCGCTCGAAATCTCATAAGTACTAGATTTCGATGTAGTGTAAATGGCCTATAAAATCGACTCCGAACGATAGATTTTTGAGAAGCTCTTCATGGCAATTTTATTTACTTTCAGAGTTTTTGCCAGCAATCTGCTGAGAGGCAGTCGCCGAAGAAATATTTTTTTTTCATTTTTCGTTTTGATGCCTGACCTGGGATACGAACCCGGGCTTTATGTCTAATAAGCAAACATACTACCTACTAGACTACGGCGACTACAATTATCTACTAAAATCGATTCCTTAGGTCTCGACATATTCACTTAGCCATTGTTCTTTCAAGATATAGCGGGAGATTTCTTAATGCAATCTTTCATTATGAATTTGTCGATCAAGCGTCAGTAGAGAGCAGAGAATTTTTCTTTATTAATATTTCTGAATGTTTCACTAGAATTTTAACCAGAATAGACTTTACTTGATTGATTGAAGTTTGTTTATGTGTTTCACACTGAAAAAAAAAAAATGTTTGTTGGGTTATGTTTTGCAAAAACGAGTGCAAGTTGCTCATTAAAATGATTGCAGAGAAGCTACTCTTTGTCAGCGGTATTATTTAAAGTTTAAAGTCTCATTTATTAACGACATTTTCTGTGTTTTTTTTTTTCATTTTTTTTAATTTTTTTGCAATAAATGTTAATGAATTAATACATTTATTTGCTTCATTCTAAATAAAAATTCAGAGCGAATACATTAAAAAGCAATCATTACATTAATATTGCAACAATAATCAGATGTATATGTAAAAATGTAAATGACATTAAAAGGTTGACAAGTTTGGAATGAAAAAAAAAATTGTTTTTTTTTTTTTTTTATTACAAAAAAATTGTTTTTTTGTTTTTTTTTATTACAAAAAAATTGTTTTTTTTTTTTTTTTATTACAAAACAATTGTAAACGAAATTGTTATATATTGAACGTGAGAAGGCGCCAAACACAAAAGAAGAATTTAATTTGATTTTCTATGTTTTTTTCTTTTTTTTTTTTATAAAATTTAAATAAGATTGTAGATGAGAAAGATAAATTGTTTGTTCTGTAATAAAAAATTTTTATTATTATTCTGGCTGATGAATTGCAATGAAATGATGAAGAAAATGATGAGTTAATAGAGATTATCTTAATATGATTACTACTTCACTCTCTTTTATTTACTTTCTCTCTTACTCTCTCTCTCTCATGTTGTTTCTCTCTTTGATTTTTGCTCTTATTGTTTAAGCAACATTTTCTATAAGCTTTTGCAGAAAAACTCCCTCAATGGAGTTACTTGCTGGCAGTGATGCCAACTCTTAGGACACCAAACGCGTGAAAAAAAATTAAAAACGGGCTAAAGCGGGCTAAATTGAAAAAATTACGTTTTTAGTACAATACAATTTCATTTTTTTCAAAAAAGCGCAAAAGGGGGCTAAAATTAAAATAGTCTTTTCAGATAAAAACACCACCAGGCCACAGTGTTTAGCGGCGATTTGCGTGTTGCAGTAAATAGATACTGCTTTCAATTCATCTTTACAAGTCTTTATCAATTTCTTAAAAAAGGGATCTGTCTCCCAAATTTTACGATATCTTTGCGTGTAGCGCTCCATCTAAACATTGCATAACATTTACATTAAAGACACATCCAAGAATATTGAATTATCACTTACATAAGGTTATACAATGCCTAATTATTAGGTAAATACAATTTTAAACTTTCAGAAAAGCTTGTGTTTCTCGGTACTTTTGTTAATTCTATGTAAATGACAAAGAAGAAAACAAGAAAAAGGTGAAAAAGGAGATGCCACATTGGCTTACAATTCGACATTGCCTGAGAAACATAAGATAATATTGTCATACAGAGTTAAAGGAAAAATGGGCTAAAAGGGCTAAACAAAAATACTGAAAAGCGCTAAAATTGCGCGTTTTTTAGTTTAGGGCTAAAAATTTTTTTTGGCGTTATAAGTACTTCAAAAAGGGCTAAATCTAGCCCGAAAAGGGCTAAGTTGGCATCACTGCTTGCTGGCTTATACATAAGTATGTGAGAAGAAAAACGAACAAAAAAACGAAATTTCCAACAATAAAATACGCAATTGGAAAGCTTACCATGGGGTATGGGCATGGGTATGGGGTAAAGCAATCAGTGTTTGTATATACATATGTATGTAGCATATGCTTGCTAGTAGTAGTAAATGTTTTGTTTATGTTTTGTTTGTTTGTTTATTGGAAATTTTATTGGAATAATTACACAAGTGTTTGCCGGCATTTGTTGTTGTGTAGCAGTGTACCACCGTACATATGTAGATATGTATTTTTATTCTCTCTGTTTTGATATTTCACTTATTATGAACGTATGTACGTATGTACAAATTAAAAACAAATAGAAAAACTTCACATACTTAAATAATAAAAGAAAACAAAAAACAGAAAACAACAAAAAAAAAAAAGTCTTAGAAATTTATTACATTAACCAACCAATACTAAAACACAGTTATTTTAAGTAAATGCATACGTTCATACATGTATGTATGTGTGTATGTGTAAAATTGAATATGTTATACAGTTAGAAACTCTCTTAACACGTACAAAAGAGGAAAAAAAAAACTGTTATTGTGTTGTGTGTTTTTGCCGGTGGGTGGCTTGTTGGCGAGTTCACTAGTTTTATTATATCACCATAAAACAACAATAACAATAAAACAACAATAAAAATAAAACAAATTAACAAACATTCTAACATTTTCAAAATATGTACATACTCCATAAAACGAATATCATACGAACATGTTCAATTCGTTTTGCATGTATTAGGGAGGCCAGACAGAGAGAGTGTTTGTTTTATTGAATGTTAAATAAATATAATATATGCGTGCATATGTATATACGAGGGCAGTTCGGAAAGTTCTTAAAGAAAAAAGTTATGTGTTTTGGAAACTTCCATCTCTGTTATGAACACATGTTAAATTTTGTTTCGATCTGGCAACACCTTCATATAGAAACACGTGTTCAAAAAAGACGCATCCGCGATTTTTTTACAATGGAAAAATTAGAAATGCGTGCTGTCATTAAATATTTCCATAAAAAAGGTTTATCGGGACAAGAAATTCATAATGATATGGTGAATGTGTTAGGTGAAAGTGCTCCTTCATATGCAACAGTAAAAAATTGGGTTGCTGAATTTAAACGTGGTCGTACAAGCATTGAAGATGAACCACGTAGTGGACGTCCAAAAACAGCAACAACAACAGAAATTGTAGCCAAAGTGCATGATATGGTATTAAATGATCGACGAATAAAAGTGCGTGAAATTGCTAACATCATGGGCATCTCAAATGATCGAGTCCATTTAATTTTGTGTGAAGAACTACAGATGAAAAAGCTTTCTGCAAGATGGGTGCCGCATTTGTTAACAGTCGACCAAAAACGCATAAGAATGAACATTTCTCAAGCTTGTTTGGATCGTTTTAAGCGAAATAAAATGGATTTTAAGCGTCGTTTCATAACTGTTGATGAGACGTGGATCCACCACTATACTCCAGAGACAAAAGAACAATCCAAACAATGGACTGAAGCTGGAGGAAGTGCCCCAAGGAAGGCAAAAACAATTCAATCGTCTGGTAAGGTTATGGCAACGGTTTTTTGGGACTTCAAAGGTATTTTATTGATTGACTATCTGCAAAAGGGTAAAACAATAAATTCAGAGTACTATTGCAACCTTTTGGAGCAATTAAATGTACAAATTCGAGAAAAACGTCCTGGCTTACAACACAAAAAAATAATTTTTCATCAAGACAACGCACCAGCGCACAAGAGTGTTTTAACAATGGCTAAAATCAACGAATTAAAGTACGAGTTGCTTGACCACCCACCTTATTCTCCTGATTTAGCTCCCAGTGACTTTTACCTCTTCCCAAATCTAAAAAAATTCCTTGCTGGCAAGCGTTTTACCTCAAATGAAGATGCAATTACAGTTGTAAACCACTATTTTGAAGACCTTGAGGAAAACTATTTTAATCAAGGCATAGAATTGCTAGAAAAGCGTTGGACTAAGTGTATTGAAGTTTCAGGAGATTATATTGAAAAATAAAAATATTTTTGAAAAACTAACTATTCTCTTTCATTGATAGGCTAAGAAGTTTCCGAACCGCCCTCGTATGTGTGTGTAAATGAATTCAATTGTTTTTATTACAAACAGTATTTACAATGTACCAAAACCATTGAAAACAACATAAACATTAATAACAGCACGTACGTACGTACGTTCATACGTACGTATGTATGTATGTATGTATGTATGACGTAAAGTAGTGGTTAGAAATGCAGTATAAGTTTAGAATTCTTGCATGTGACAGCATAAATGAATTCCAGTTTAATTTTATGGTTTCATTTTCCTCCTCCAGCTGTACAAAGAATGCTTATATAAATTAACATTGAATTGACCATTAAGAACAGCAAAACGTTGAAGTGGAAGTTTCCGAAACAATAATAAAATCAATATTCATAGCCTATCAACATACATACAGCTGTGTTCAAAATAATAGGAGTGCTACCATGCATTATTTTCAAAGTCAAAAATTTTTATTGTACCAGTTTGCAAAACATGATATATTCTAATGGTAGTTACAACAATACATATGTAAGAAATAAAATACAAAAAAGAATCTCGTAATAACTTTAATATTTGCGATGAAATTGATTCATTTCTGTGATTGCCCTTGCTCTGCAGTTGATCAAAAAAATAGGAGTGTGAGTGTTCTTTGAAAAATAAAAATATAACAGCATATAATTTCAAAAAAAAAAAGTGAACAGTAAGTACGGAAAAATGTAATTAAAACTTTTTCTACAGTGATTCACATACATTTTTGTAATAGTGGGACGACGAAAGCACTCTTTTGAAGAAAAGAGAGAACTAATTAAAAATAATAAATTAAAATTAAGGAAATCTTAAGTTACACCGATCAAATGATCACAAATGCATTAAAATATAAAAAAAGCCCGAAACGCGTGGGCGCAAGGGCAAAACATCAACTGTCGATGACCGCCGAATTGTGCGATACAGCAAAATAAATCCTTCGGCGTCTTCAAAAAAATTCAAAAGGATCTGAATCTTGCCGTAAGTGGTCCACAAAAGGTGCCATTGCTGACAAAAAAAAAAAAAAAACAGGTAGCAGCACGCTTAAAGTTTGTTCAAGAACATATCAAATATCTGAAAGAAAAATGGAGAAACATACTGTGGACCGACGAAAGCAAAAATTGTTTTATTTGGTGGCACTGGGTCTAGACAGTATGTTAGACGTCAGCCCAACACCAAATATAAAGCTCAGTATACACAAAAGACAGTTAAACATGGTAGTGCAAAACTAATGATATGGGGAAGCTTTTCATATAATGGTGTAGGCCCAATACATCCAATTAGAGACATAATGGATAGGAACATCTATGTCGGCACTTTGTCCACACCTCTCAAAATGGATATTCCAACAAGATAAGGACACGAAACACCAGTAAATTGGCAAATGAGTGGTTTCGGGTTAATGGGGTAAAGGTTATAGCAAAGAATATGGATATAAAGAATGCGCATCATGTAGAAGTAAAATTTCTTATGGCGGGTTGTAGACGTACGGCCCGCTCTCACCAAAATTTGTTTAAAATTACTACCCGCACAATTGTGCAGAGAGAACTCACACGCATTCTTGTGTTATTTGATTTAGTTGTCGATCAGACTGCGACAAGAACACATGTGTAGCGGATGCGTTATCATTTTATTTCAGAATAACACTCAAAAAATATTTTATGTTAAAAATGTTCTATGTCATTAGCTGGCCGTATTTAATTTTTTTATTTTTTCTTCTAATAAAAAATGGGTTTTTTTATTTTTGTTTATCTAAAAAAACTAGGTATAATTTTTAAACCAAATATGGATAGCTTTATGTTCTTTTAATAAAAAAAATGGATTTTTTATTTTATCTTTATTTATCTAAAATTATTAAGATAGATAGCTTTACATATGTATGTTGATGAAATGAAAATCAAAGTATCGTATATTATTGACAGTTTTCTATGGCTGTAAATAAATAAATTCTCTCAACTTATTTTCTCTCTCTTGCTCACTAATCACAGCCAGTGTTGCCGTTTAACTATTTTTAACCAAAATTTCCGGATTTGGTTATTTATTTTTCTTATAAAAAGAGCTTTTGTTTGTAGAAATGAATTAATTTGTAAGACTAAAATTTTAGTTTGTTATTTTTTGTTTCTTTTCTTACAATGTTGTATTAATTATAATTTATATTTGAAAAAATAAAATAAAAAAACTGTGAATTTAATTTTGGTTAATTTTTTCTTATTTGGTAATTTTTTCACAAATGTTGGTTGCAATATTTTTTTTCGTGGCAACACTGACCAGAATAAGTGATTTCAGAAAATTTAATAAAAAAGTGGTCAAACAACAAAAACGTACGATGAGAGCAACGCATTGTTACGCTCTTTGTTTCTCTTTCCTTCCCTTCTATCTTTACCCCCGCGTCTTGAAATATTTTTGAAAAATATTCCAAAAAATGTTAAGATGCACATTCTTTATACTTTATTTGCTTTGGTTATAGCGCGGCCAGCTCAGTCTCCTGACCTTAATCCCATAGAACATCTATGGGGAGATGTTAAAAAGTATGCTGCAGAAAAACAACCTTCAAATGCAGAAGAACTATGGATCACAGTGCGCGGATGCGTGGCATCAAATTCCTTTAAACAGAAGATGCCAAGATCTTATTGATTCAATGCCTCGTAGATGTGCTGAAGTCATTAAAAACAAAGGTTATTCAACCAAATACTAAAATAGCTTTACTATTTTAAGATAATATCAAACTTTTGTGCCTTTTGTTTAAAAATTATTAGGTTGTGTGCTAACACTCCTATTATTTGGAACAATTAATTTTGAGCGTAAGCTTTATTTACATGAAATATTTTTTGTTTTCGTAGTTTTAACTAAATAATTAAGTGTTTAAAAAATTAGAAAATGATTTAGAAATAAATTTTAAGTCAAAAAAATTTGATATTTAATTTTTTATTTTTCATAATTTTAAACTTTGCTTTTAAATGAAAGGCACTCCTATTATTTTGAACACAACTGTATGTAAATACATAAGAAGGGTAAGAGTTTTATTTATTTAAAGAAAATTAGCAAGTATTTGATATTATTTAACTGTGATACTTTAATTGGTATTTAGGCATTATGATTAACCCCCTGCCCCTAACAGAAGTTAACGTTCTCTTTAATATTAAAGAATTTTAATGAAAAATCATTAAAAAAAAATTCACTTTTTATTTGTTTGGAATGTATAGGGTTATCCATATAATGGTTTCAAAATTGCCATCCAGGCAAGGCTCTCAGTTGTTAAATTTCTTTCATCTGAAGTGCCATTTAAGAGGAATTTAGTTGATTACACAAGCAGACATCAGAAATGTGTATTCAAAAAGATGTGTAGAATCGAATCATACTCATAATTTCTGATACTTATACACGTATTCATACTTATTTTAATATCATGGAACCTTTACTCGTTTGGTAATAAAAAAAAAGTTTCGTAGAAATCATAGCTTATCATGTGTTTTATTTACCACAAGCTGACCCGGCGAACTTCGTCCCGCCCAAAATTGATTTTTTTTATTGCCCAAAACAGGTCACACTATATATTTGCTGTAATACGCTGCATAAAACAGTTACTATATATAAAAATAACTAACTTACTATAAGTGTGTGGATCTATCTATCTAGTTCAAAATTTAATCGAAGTCGGTACGTTATTTAGGTGAGGCATACAAAGAATAACAATAAGAGGTCCGAATCATGGGTAGCGCTGACGAAGTTATAGTTGTTGTACTCGCTCCAAAACAAAAACTAACAGACATACATGTTAGATATGTATGTACATATGTAGTTATAAACGATCGAATTAGCCGACTTATGGTATCTTTTAAAGGGGGAGGGTTGCCAAGCCCATTTGTGGTGAGTTTGTCGATAGCGACTCTACGAACTTACGCACCAAATTGCATTCGTCTACGATCACTATGTCCCTAAATATAAGGTTTGCCACGCCTACTTTTTGCTATATCGAATTTTTTTAAGCCATCTAAACCTGATAAGCTTCCGCCACACGCCGATCAAGCACCTAACGCCTTCAGCAAAACATAAAACAGGCTTATTGCGCAAATAGAGTTTAAAAAGGAGTGATAAATAAATTTTTTTTTAATATATTTTTTTTTACAAAAAGAAGTTAGGTTTTAGTCGGTATCGGGCTAATTAACGCCACTGCACGCTGATTAACGACCCAACGCCTTCAACGAAACACAGCATAGTGCAGTAGTTCTTGAGTTACTGTGCAAAAACACGAAAAAAAACTAAACATTGTCGGACGAACTTCAAACTACACAGAAACCGTCCTCACGCCCCATAGAACATGTATATTAAGTTTGGTCGAAATCGGTTCGTGCGTTCTGGAGTTATAGCGTCAGGTAGGAAAACCCGACTTATTTTTATATAGTAGATTACTTTTGAAATCAAAAAACGAGTAACCCTTTATATACGGTACAATATAGTGTAAAATAATAGCAGAGCGTACATATTTTTAAAATTCTGTTCTCTTCAACAAGAAAAGAACATGAACTGTCACTGGCAATGAAAAATGCAATCATTATGATAATCCCATGCGCAAGATACCGTATGTGAGGCTCGGGCTACGAACAAAATTTACAGTTAAGCAGAATTTCCATTACGCCAAAGTAATGCTCTGTATTTGGTGGGATCAGAAGTGTGTGATCTAATAAGAGCAGCCACAACCGGGCCAAAGTATCACGGCGGAGCTGTACAAACAAGAATTAGTTCTTTTGAAACGAATACAAAAAATGAAAAACGTTGTCATGACAACGCTAAGGCACATATTGCGGTGTCGATCAAAAACTATTAGGAAGACAGAGAATGGGATGTTTAACCTCACTTGCCGTGTAGCTAAGATCTTGATCTAAGATATTTCTGACTACCATTTGCTTCAATCAATGCCGAACTCACTCAATGGAATATGTTTCTCTTCACACACAGTAAGTTATCCAAAATTGGCTCGATTCATTCTTTGTCTCATAAGGCGAACCATAAATTGCCAAAAAAAAAAGGTGGAAAAAAATTGAAAAAAAAAAAACAACGAATGGCATGTTCGTTCAAAAAATTGTCACAAATATTATCAACAAAAATGAGCGGCTTGCAATAAAAATAATTCCACAGGGTATTTATCAGAGATCAGCAATGAGTATTCAAAAAGATGAGTAGAATCGAATCATACTCATAATTTCTGATACTTATACGCATTCATAGTTATTTTAATATCATGGAACCTCTACTCATATTCAAAGTTTGAAGTACTCATCATCTTATCATACTTAACAACACGTATGATGTTGTTCACTTCGACTATCCATAACTCAACAATATACAAGAATCATTAAGTAAGTATGATTCGCGTACGAACACTAAAATGCTCATTAGAAGGTTGTGTGTTTGCTTTGCGTGCTGCTCTGTCTTTTTCTTTTTTTTTATTTTTTTTGTAAATGCAACAACAACTAAGACTGTAAATTTTGATGAATGATTCGAGTCACTCGAATCCGAATCATTTATTAGTATTATAAGCAGACGTCGGCACCAATGTCCCTATGGGGAAGATCATATTCGGCTTTTTGCACACATAGGGCACGAACATCAACAATGTTCGTTAAAAAGAGCGTAAAAATGCATTCAGTTGATTGTCAGCTTCTAAAGAAGAAGGTTCATGTCGCTTTTTTTCAGGTTTCAATTCTACACCCAAAAATATATTACAGTAGAATTCACTAATATTCAATGAGATTCACTAATAATAATGAGAAATTATCTCCATTTTTAGAAGAATATTTGTCAAGTTAAATACGCAGTCTTTAGGGATTTGAAGCTGTAATTATTTTTATATTATCCACTACATATACATACATATTATTTGATTGCACTTGAAAATATTAGTTTACACTTGAAAATATTACTAACAATTTTCCTCTGGGTTAACCCATGCCTCTCACAAATACACTCACATTTTTATCATTTTCTCTTTGTGCCGACGTCTGATTATAAGTATTTTTCTAAACTTATGAGTCTGAATGAGTAGGCTGGCTTATGAATCAAACATATTTCGAATGGTATGAGTTTGATGTCAACGTTGTACGCATACCCATTGCAACCTGTACTTATAAATCAACGTTGTAGTGACTATGAATGGATCGGAGTACATAGTTAAATTTCAATATTGTTGACTCACTTACAGCTATTAACAACTAATTGGAAACGCTATTTTTATTTTAGCGCAAAGTCAGTAATATAAAGAATTTTTGGGAAAATTACCGTTGTGTTGCCTTCCAAATACTTGTATTTTGTTTATTACTCTCTTTTATCTTTAAATGCTTTTACTTTCTTCGTTAAGCATTTCAATTACCGTTATTTTTTTGCAAACTTGTAAACACGTTCTTAGAATAGTTTAAAAAAAGTGCGACACATAATTAGAAACGATCATTTATTGTTCAAAATTTGTTGCAAAACGTAATATTTAGAAAAAGGTAAGTAAATATTTTTTTAAATTCAATATATTTAAATATAATACTCGTATATAGCCTAATACTTTTAAGTTTTTTAATGGAAAAATGTAAGAGTTGCACTCCTGAAATAAGGAGCTCTAATTTCGAACTGCGTAAAGCTGGGAAGTCTTATAGAGAAATATCAGAGCAGCTTCAGTGTTCAAAAAAGTGGTTTTTAACACTCTGAAGCATATTCAAAAATATGACACCATATCGAACGTTCCACGACAGAAAATACAGACCGCATCATTGGGCGAATCTCCAAAGCCGATCCAAAAAAGTCGTCTGCGGATATCCAGCGTGAAATTTGCGAAAGTTTCAATATTTCCATATCCAAGAGGACCATTTCACGTCGTTTGGTTCAAATCGGGCTAAATGGCAGAGCAGCACGCAAGAGACCACTTCTGAGCAAAAATCCAGAGAAAACGTCGCGTGGAATTTGCTAAGTCCCATTTGAATTGGACAGCCAATGAATGGAAATATGTGCTTTGGAGCGACGAAAGTAAGATAAATCGCCTTGGTCCAGATGGTCGAAGATTTGGAATGGTGTTGGTCCAATCCACAAAATTTATGGAATTTTAGATAAGGAAAAGTATGTTGACATACTTAATAATGTGATGTTGCCGTGGGCTGAGGACAATTTGCCGTTATCTAGAAATTTCAACAGGACAACGATCCAAAGCACACGGCTAAGGTAACAAAGAAGTTCCTTGAAGATAATTCCATCAATGTTTTGGAGTGGCCATCATCAAGTCCGGACCTAAACCCCATCGAACACCTATGGGGCGATGTGAAAAAAGCAGTGAGCCTCAAAAATGTTACAAACATGGCGACCCTTTTCGAGAAAGTTAAGAAGTCATGGGAGGCAATACCAGTGGAGCGATGTCGTGACCTTATAACATCAATGCGCAGGCGATGCGAAGCTATGTTAAAACAAAAAGGGTTTGCAACAAAATATTGACAATAATATCACAATAATATATACATAATAATATAAACATAATATCACAATTTTTTTCTAATGGTTTTTATCATTTCTAATTAGGTGTCGCAGTCAATATTTGAAAAAATTGGACTTATTTTTTTAAGTTTTAAGTAATAAGGGATTTGTTAAGTTTTTTTGTTTCTTTTTTTGACTTTTTAAATTAAATAATAAATAGTTTGAAATGAATAAACGATATGAAAAATATTACAACATTTTATAAAATTTTAAAGCGTTTCTAATTAGGTGTCAATAGGTGTATATTCAAAATTTCGTGAAAAATCGATGCATTGCTAATCTCTGATATGTATGTTTAAATACTGCTATTATATGGCACATAATTGTTTTGTATAGAAACATAAATATGTTTTAAGTTATACTGCATATTCACACAATTAAAAGAAAGAAGAAGAAGAAGAAAAAATATGTTCAATTCTGCATTACACTATGACATGTCTTGCTATGTGCAACACCACAATTCCTTGCCATGGAATGAATACTCATACATGCATACAAAAATATAATATACAGGGTATGAATATTTGTGTTACTTGCTGGACTCAAATTAAAAAAACACAAAAAAAAAACAACAAAAATAAAGAGACACAAAACAAAACTCACGCGTCTGGTCGAAACTGGATTTTAAGATTTTTTCCTTGTTTTTTTTTTTTTGTGTGCATTTTTGTTTTGCCATTTCTTTAGGCTCTAAAACAGTGTGTGTTCAACAAAAATACAAAAAAAAAAAACGAAAAATTAAAACAAGTCTCTGTTAAGTTCGCAATGTTATTATTATTATTGTTGTTGTTGTTGTTTATGGCATATAGTTCTTAAAGCTAATCAGTGCGCCATGTAGCCGCTTTGCCAAAAGGATCCTGGTCATGCTTAACCACCACAGTTGACCAATAAAAACTAAAACTTGTTTCGTTTGAATTTTCGGAAAATAAAAAAAACGAAAAAGGAAACACACACATACCGATGTTCTTTAACACCGCACCACACCACCAGCACTCATTCACTCACTCACACACTCAGTTATTGGACCCTCAACATATGTATTCAATAAAATTTAAAATTATTTTTGGTATCCATACACAGCATAGTTTTGTTGTTGTTATTGTTGTCTGAATGGATATACTTTTGCAGGCTATATTTTTTAATATAGAGTTTACAAACATACGTACTCGTACTTACCCATGTACACATGCATCTGCATGTTTTTTTTTTTTTTTTTTTCGAAGCATCGCTTTAGTAGTTTAACCGAACACTATTTGGAGTTTGCAGAGAGCAGATAAAAGATCATCATTAACTAGTTATTAAGCGCGAAATGGCGTTTTTAAGCATAACTCTCCAAGGCTATTCATGACTCACGATTCCTAAAACAAAACAAAACAAAAAATTATAAAAAAAAAAGGAAAAAGAATTGAAAATGGGAGAAAAAACAGAAAATCTGAAAGAAAAATAAAAACCTTAAAATCGGACAAAGAAATTTGTTTTCATAGGCAAATGGGCAACAAGAAAAACAAGAGCGAAAAATGCAGAAATCAAAACATAAAGAAAAAACAAGGAAAAAAGAATCAGAATAAGCAACCAAACAACCAACGATACATTTTAGGTGGTCTGGCATTTAAAGCGTCAAAAGATAAAACGAAACTCAACACAACACAATGAAAATATTCTGGCAGAAGTTTTTATTTCAATCGAAAAAGGATTTCATTTCTTATGAATTGGTTTAACTGTACATTGGTTTCTCATGTGCTCGGAATCTACTAAATGGTGTATAGTGAGTGTCCGCCGCACACTCCGCCATTTTACATTCCAATTTTATTTGTGCATTGTAATCTGCTGGTGTGTGTAGTGTTGGCATATTAGTCGTGAGGCCACAGTTCAAACCCCAGGTCTGACATCAAAACGAAGTACAAAAAATATTTCTTCGGCAACTTTCTCTCAGCAGCATCTTATATGATCTTCATTGACAGTCAGACTGGCCTAAGGGCCATTGCTTCGGTCTGGTGCAAATCACGGCTCATATGCGAGTGCAAGGAGGCGTTAAGGATTTTTGGACCAGACCGAATCCGTCTATGTTGGGTTCCGGATCACAGCGGAATACTCGGTAATAAGACGGCGGATACTCTCGCTAGATTAGGTTCACTTTCCGAGGGCAACGTGAAAACACTCCGCCATTTTACATTCCAATTTTATTTGTGCATTGTAATTTGCTGGTGTGTGTAGTGTTGGCATATTAGTCATGAGGTCACAGTTCAAACCCCAGGTCTGACATCAAAACGAAGTATAAAAAATATTTCTTCGGCGACTTTCTCTCAGCAGCATCTTATATGATCTTCATTGACAGTCAGGCTGGCCTAAGGGCCATTGCTTCGGTCTGGTGCAAATCACGGCTCATACGCGAGTGCAAGGAGGCGTTAAGGACTTTTGGACCAGACCGAATCCGTCTATGCTGGGTTCCGGATCACAGCGGAATACTCGGTAATGAGACGGCGGATGCTCTCGCTAGATTAGGTTCACTTTCCGAGGGCAACGTGATAGTTGGTCCTGATCCCCCGATCTGCCACCTCTACGGCCTCATCAAAGGATGGGTCAGGAAGTAACAGCAGAGGCTTTGGGATTGAATGGATCGGTTTGTTACGTTTCTAGGTGTCTATGGCCTGCATTTAGACAGTGCAAGAACAGGTTGGCTGCTGGGCTTCAATAAGGCCAGCATAAGGTTAATTATTGGGTTTATTACGAGGCACTGCGAGATTGACAAGGATTTTGAACAGATCCCAGCCGGACTATATGTTGCGATGAGGAGGAGTTGTAGACTATCGAACACCTCCGCTGTAACTGTCCAGTTCTTAGTAGGTTGAGGTTGTAGACCTTTGGCAGAGGCTTCTTTGAGGGTTTGAATTCTATGTCGAGAACCGACATAAAGGCTCTCCATAGGTTATTAGTTTGAGCTGGTTGAGAATAGCTAGGGCTTCAATAGTGTAGTCGCACTCTCTTGTGTGTTTTGTTAGTCTGTGTAATTTCTCTAATTCCTTATTCTTCTTTTCCCACATCATCTCAACTGGACCTCCGGGCACTGTACTTGTCTCAATTGGCAAGTACGCGTCCTCTAACCTAAATCTCCTCAGCAAATTTCTGGCAAAAACTCTGAAAGTAATTCAAATTGCCATGAAAAGTTTCTCAAAAATCTGTCGTTTAGAGTCGACTTTAAACTGTAGGTCCCGCCACTGATGTGTAAAAATTAACGCACACAACATAAGTAGTGTGAGAAACTAGGTCGTAATCCTGACTAAAGGGTGGTTGTAATGAGCAATTATGTATGTATACGAGTATATGTAACTCTATACAATAGCCTCAGAATTATTGTGGAACAGTCAGTTAAATGGAGATTGCCTCTTTGACTAGTATTTGTTGACTTCGAACAGGCTTTTAAAGCTCTCAATCACACGGCCATATGGAGCGTACTGCCATGCAAGGGTGTCTCTTCTGAAATAATAAACTTAATAAAGACACTGCACAACAATGCAACATGCCGCGTATTACATGAGAAACAACTGGGCAAGAGCATCAAAATAAAAACCGGAGTTTGGCAGGGCTGTGTACTGTCATCACTCCTCTTTAACTGTGTCCTCGATGTAGTGATGCAAAAGTCAATAAGTCATAGGAGAGGGATTACATGGGGTTTAGCAAGACAGATTGGAAGACCTGGACTATGCGCATGATATATGCTTACTAAGCCATTCTTTCTTCAACATGCAGTCAAGGCTAAATCTAGTTAGCCAAACCGTAAAGCTAGCTGGACTGAAGATGAATATACACAAAACCAAAACAATCAGGATAAATGCTTCCTAATATAAGGCAAGGAAATTGATACAGTGGAGTCTTTCTGCTATCTAGGCAGTATAATCGATAAATCCGGCGTTTCATCAGCATGATGTTGTAAGTCGCATTAATAAGGCACGCAATGCTTTTGCCCAACTTAATCCTGTTTGGAAATCGTCTAACATATCGAGACGCACCAAAATTAAAATTTCCTACTTCAACTTTAAATTCACATCACTGTACGGTTGCGAAACATGGAATATGGCACCACGCGTTTCCCAGTTATCTTCAGGTATTTGTTAACAAATGGCTGCGTAGTTTCTTGCGTGTTTTCTGGCCATCCATTATATCCAATGCCCAACTCTGGTCAAATACAAACCAACAACCAATTAAGAGGGAAATAAGGAGACACAAGTGGGGATGCAAGCCATTAGATGACATCACAAAGAAATCGCCATCACTGGAACCCCCAGGCAAGCAGCCGCCATTACACACTTGGAAACGCCAAATCACAACCGAACTATCCAAACTACGTCTACAGAGGAACGAATTTAAACATCGCGCTGATGATCGAGTTCATTGGAATCAACTTGTTGCGTCCCTATGCTCTCTAGAGGAGTAAAAGGAACATATTTACATATATACTATATAACTGTACACACAAAAAGTGGTCAAGAACATTATTGTAATTAAGCTGTTCCGTAAATACAGTGGGACCTTGATTTTCCGTGATGGTCGGGACCGGAAGCATTCCGTATAATAGATTTTCCCGGTTAATTGAGTACCAATTTTGGCTAGATTTTTAATAAATATTTTTATTAATTAATAAATTTTATATACATACATGTTTCAAAAATATAAAAAAAAATAATTTTGTCAGAAAACAGTGAACAGTAGATAAGGATTTCGTATACTAAAGAGGGAATTCCCCTTTTTCGCTTGTTTGTCCAAAATAATAGAAAAAAATTTTTGCTTATAATCACGGTTAGTAGAGGTAATCACGGTTAAACGATGCAGAAAAATTTAATGGTGTTTTCTTTTCTACAAAGAAAATGTCACCCTCTTACACGGTACATTAAAAAAATTTTTGACCAACCCTGTTGTAATGTCATTTTTTACTTGAGAAGAACATAACACAAATATTAAAAAAGGGTATGCCCTGTGTTTACCACTTATTAAGAAAATGAATGAGGAAATGCCAATTTGTTCAAAGGTGTTGCCAGATCGCTAATTTTTCGACTTCATTTTTTGCACGCTTTTTTTTATTACAAAAAAAAAAAAAAATTTTAACACTGTTCTAACATTGAATGCAATTTTTGATACTGCTGACCATGTAGCTTTAATAATGCAATATTTCCTTAAGATTACTCCACAAAACAATGAAAAAATTAACTTCAAATTGGACAACAATACCAGGCGACTTTTTTTAAATTTCATCTGGTAGCCCTGTAAATAAACAAAAGTCATCTGATTTACAGGGCATTAGCAGCACTCTCGATTTATACAGGGCATAAAATGCAATACCCTCCACCATTGGCAAGTGCGAATTATTTAGAATAAAACATATCACCCTTTTAGAGGGCGAAACATTTTTAAGAAACAAACGCAAAATTGCATTTTGCGTTAATAAAATGCACATTTTTTGGTAGAAAAGAAAACACCATAAGTCGACCCAAAATAAAATTAAGTCGATGCAAAAAATTTTCTTTTTCCATCCCGGATAATTGATGTTGCCGGATAATCGACTCACGGATAATCAAGGTCCTACTGTATTAACAAAAATATGAGGAGTTCAAGCTAATCCTGCAAGCAAATAATTATTCTAGGCTTGTCTAGAAAGCCTAATTTAATCAACATATCCACCAATCTACTTCTCACATAACATAATTGGTCATTACAGCTCTTCAGGTAGGACTACGACCTAGCTTCTCACACCACTTATGTTGTGTGTGTTAATTTTATACATGAGTGGCGGAACCTACAATTTTTTGAGCAACTTTTCATGGAAATTTTGTTTGTTTAATTTTGTTTTGTTTGTTTTGTTTTGTATGTTTAGTTCTTTGCCAGAAATCTGCTGAGAGGAAGTCGTCCAAGAAATAATTTTTCATATTTTCTTTTGATGTCTGACCTGAAGTTTAAACCGTGGCCTCACTTCTAATAAGCCAACACACTACCTCCTAGACTACGCCGACTTTTTCTACTTCTTATTCACATTAAATTCCATTTATGAATGCATTATTTCACACTTCTGCATTTGTTGTACATGTTGTAGGCGTGTATTCGGTTAGTTGGCATATTTTTCAAAATTATTATTGCCACAGAGAAAATAGTAGAAATAAAATTCACAAAAAAAAAACAATCAAAAATCATACAAAATGAATTTCATTTCTGCTTTTTAAAGAAAGTTCAACTTTTTGGCATTTTGTTTTTATTTCTTTCTTATTTTTTCGATTTTTTTTGGATTTTTTTTTTGTTTTTTTTTTGTCTTTAACAAATTAAAAAAATAAAAAATTAATAAAAAAAAAAAATTAAAATTAATAAAATGTTAACAAAATTTTTGTGTAACAATAATTCTCTGATATTTTCGTTCAATAGTAGTCATTCATCAAAATTATGTACAAATTACCGTTGGCGATGTCAGCATACAATAATGCGACAAACACACGATTGGAAACGTCAAATGGAATACAATAATGAAAGACGTAAAATCATACCGAAATTGGTTTATTTACATAATCCCTGGAGATATTTTTTGACCAAATTAAACTTGTTAAAGTTTCAAATATTTTGGGATCATGAATTTGTGGAAAAGGAATTTATAAGAGGTTCAAAACAGGTAACTTTTCTGTATACTTTAAAATATGGTTTAAATCTCGTATTGGGTTTACATACATACATAATTTGGTCATTACAACCCTTTAGTCAGGATTACGACCTAGTTTCTCACACCACTTATGTTGTGCGGGACCTAATGACAGGTTTTTGAGAAACTTTTCATAGGAATTTTATTTACTCCCAGAGTTTTTGCCAGAAATCTGTTGCCGAAGAAATATTTTTTTTCATATTTCGTTCTGATGTCAGACCTGGGGTTTGAACCGTGGCCTTTCGTCTACTAAGCCGACACACTACCTACTAGACAACGGCGACTTCATATTGGGTTTAAAATTGATTGAAACTAAAATATTTTCATTATTCACTGGGTATTCCGTTTTGGTACAACCAATACTCAATGAATGGCGCTTGTTCATGCAGTGCCTTGTCTAGGATTAAAGAAAATAAATTGTGGGAGAGAGGAAAGGTGAAAAAGCCTCTAGAGATGCTAGAGTTAGGTCGGTCCTACACACGGAAAGTGCTTTTAAAGAACAAATATTCTGTATTGTGTGTGTAGTCGCCGTAGTTTAGTAGGTAGTGTGTTGGCTTATTAGACGTAAAGCCAGTGTTCGTATCCCAGGTCAGACATTAAAACGAAATATGAAAAAAAAAAAATATTTCTTCGGCGACTGCTTCTCAGCAGATTTCTGGCAAAAAATCTGAGAGTAAATAAAATTGCCATGACAAGTTTCTCAAAAAATCTGTCGTTTGGAGTCGACTTTAAACTGTAGGTCCCACCACTGATGTATAAAATATTAACACACACAACATAAGTGGTGTTAGAAGCTAGGTTGAAATCCTGACTGAATGGTTGTAATGACCAATTATGTACGTACATATGTATGTGTTGGGCAGGACAATCGAATCTCAAACGGATCTGCTCTACAAGAAACTCGAGTACGTCGTAAAAAGACGTGGTTTTCGGGATTAATGTGATGTTTTTGTAATACAGGCTATTTTACTTGCCTGCCTGTTTATATGGGAAACACAAACAAAATTGAGTGTCTTTGTTTTGTGTTTTCCATGCAAACAGGCAGGCAAGTGAAATAGCCTGTATTACAAAAACATCACATAAGTTCTTTTGTTTCGCTGTAGCACGATCCAAAGCAATTGAAGAGTGAAACGCAAGTCACATTATCATGGTGCTCCCATGAATTAATAGAGTTGCATACCCTTCTGTATTGAAGTCGCCGTAGTCTAGTAGGTAGTGCGTTGACGTATTAGATGAAAGGCCACGGTTCAAACCCCCAGGTCAGACATCAAAACAAAAATATGAAAATATTTCTTCGACGACTTCCTCTCAGTAGATTTTTGACAAAAACTCTAAGAGTAAATCAAATTGCCATGACAAGTTTCTCAAAAATCTGTCGTTCGGAATTGACTTTAAACTGTAGGTCCAGCCACTCATGTATAAAATTAACACACACAACATAAGTGGTGTGAGAACTAGGTCGTAATCCTGACTGCAGGATATACCCTTCTGTCAAGAATGAGCAATATCGCCTTTTCCTACACGCAAGAGACCTTAACATGGATTCCGGTACACATGCTCATACATGGCAGCTGTACTTCAAATCGGTCGGATAAAGTGGTGTAAATGTGAAGACGCTTAGATGGTTTGAAGCATTTTTTGCAAGTGCTTAATAAACCGAGGTCCTTGAAGACTTCTATTAACACTTGAAAAAGAATCTACTTGCATCAAACTTCAAAGCTATCTCCGGTTGGTTTGAGAAACACTTAGAAGCCTTATCCGGTTATTATTGATTTGCTGTAGAGTTCACTCCCAACTATATGCCTAGTTTTAGATCCACCGAATTAGTGCTGGACTTTAAAAGATAACTTTGCTGTTTTTTTTTTTTTTTTATTCATTGCATCGCGTTGAGGTTGCATAGGTTCCAAGCATGTGTTCGGTGATTCGTTTTTCTCATCACGGTGTTTGCATATTGGGCTCGAATCTAAAACAAGTGTTGAGTCTACTATGTCGGGTAAAACGCAAGTTACTTCCCGATAGTCTGATGCATAACTCCAAATCACTACTTAATGTAATTACCCAACAGAAGTCAAATTTGTTCGACTTTAGTAGAGTCTCCGCCTGACTTTGTGTTTCCTTTCGACGAGCATACAAGTCCAAACCCCTTTTCCTACGCCACAGAAAGTGCCTGTTCTCATGTGCGTCATGGAAACTACACTCCCCGCAAGCTGATCTGTAGGCTAATTGCGACGATTTCCTACAAGATTGAAGGTCCAGCTCTGCCTAGCTGATTCAGGTTTCCATTTTAATCTCGAGTCAACCTCATAGAAGCTGGTTGCTAGGAAGGTGGCCTTACTTTCAGATAGAATTGCTTTATTCCATTCCCTTCCAAGTTATATTTAGAACATCTCTCGATGGTGTAAGCCTTCGCTTGAAAGCAACTTGAGAGTTTCATCATTTGCTCTGGAACTGTCCCGCCGTATGTCCTTGAATCATCAATATACCACAGAATACTCGGCCTCCTTAAAGAGTATTTAGCAGCCAAATTACACTCTTCATTTTTATTACTGTCTCGTGTGTAGGATTTCCTAAAATCATAGAGCTTACTGGTCTAACTGTACAGGAGAGAATTAAGGAATGAACCGATTAAATGTCTGTACGCGACAAATCTGTTAAGAGTATTTAATAAGTTCTTAAACGAAATATTAAATTCGATGCCCCCAAATTAAAATCATATTAGATAAGTCTCTCATTAGACTAGTTCCAATGGCTTTGGCCCTCAATAGGTTTAAATCGAAGTAGAGCCCACAGGACAATGCGAGCCCCTTCACAGACACGGGCTTCAACACTTAGCCTACTGGTTCACATAGTGAGTTTTTTTAGGCACCTGGTTGTCCTAAGCGCATTGCATTAGGATTGGCGCCTTATGTTGTTATTAGTTCTCATCAGCAGCCGCAGATACCATTGGGAACCTACGACATTTTACAAAAATTGTTATTTCAACTATTTTGCAATTTCGCTATCACAATACTGACAGCCTTTACAATTTCCAAGGTATGTTACAATTATTAATGTGATGTTTTTGTAACAAAGGCTATTTCACTTGCCTGCCTGTTTGCATGGAAAACACAAACAAAAACACTCAAATTTGTTTGTGTTTCCCTTATAAACAGGCAGGCAAGTGAAATAGGCTGCGTTACAAAAACATCACATAAGTTTTTCTGAAGTCAGCTTCATTAACAATGAATGAAATATTCACAAATTGTTCGCAGTAATAATTCACAATAATTATTCTTGTATAGCATATTGAGGTTTAGATATTTACTATTTCATGCTATGGTTTATTGTAGACACAAACCACTACGTATGGTGTATTAAAAACTCCACCTCATGTAGTGTTTTGTTTTTTAAATTCAACACATTTTATGAATCTCATCTATTTTGCAGGCCGCTGTTGTATTAACGGATACCATACGAAATCAAGACGCCCATAGAATACGACGGTTTACCACGCCAATAGGATTTCAGCAAATCACCAGAGACATGCTACTCTCGCGTAGTGATACTCGCCTCAAGTTGGTGCGTTTCAACACGGAGCACTTGCGTCGAGCGATACCCATGAAAGTGACTACTAAACGAAATTATGGTACAAAAAAATTATACACAGTTTTTGTAGATCCATTTCATCCACCATTTTTTAATTACAGGCCGTAAATACTGCTTCATTGATATGCTATTTGTGGGCCTGCGTAATACCAAAGATTTCGATTCACCCGATGAAGCCGTTGAAATTAACGAAATACTCCGTAAATTGGATGCGGATCTTAAGACACCCTTTGAGGTTATGGCAGTGCCACATCGTATAGTTTTCGCAGAGATATTTATACGCTTCAGGCGTGACTATACCCAAGTCAATGCTCAGCACAATACATCAGCGGCACGCACTAATCAAATGGAAAATGACAAGGACTGGTCCGTGTCATTTTATAAAATTCTCACATTTGATGTTCTCAACTACGATCCGAAGCAGTGAAATTAAAAGCAAAAAATTTTAATTTAAAGCGTGTATCGTAATGTATTTTTATTTAAATTTATTGTTCTTGTGGGTTTCGTAATAAAATGGCTTTTCTTCCAAGACACTCTGCACTTGAAGGGCTTTCTTAAGATCGTCCACATTGGCGACTTTGCTTAGATGTTTAATGGTTTCAATATAGTTTTGATTCTCTTTTAGCAATTCGGTTTTAGTTTTTTCGAGAATAACAATTTGGGCCTCGGCTATAGCCTGACGTCGCCAGAAGTTCTTCATCAAGTCCATGTTCTTTTGTAAATCGGCTTCCGTAATGTCTACATGGTTCTTAAGATTTATGGTCTCCAATTGAATGGTTTCACTTTCAGCATCATTGTCGATTGGTTCGACAAAGTCCCCCCACAGCACCACTTTTTCCGATTCCGTTTGTAATTTTCTACAATTGGCTGCCAAAGACAGCAATAGCTCGCCATGCTTTTGTAGTTTTTGATATTTCTGAAACGATATCAAATGGAATCATGTAGTCGCGGTAGTACTCGGTAAGTCGAGTAATGTAAATCTACCCACTTTAAGAATTTTAAAACTTTCGCTGGAAAGAATTTTCATTTTCTCATGAGTCTGTTCGCGATCAAGCTTCATTTCGTTTTCGATATTTTTACGCATCTGCACAAAGTAAGCGTACTCTAGTTTTAAATCGCTTAGCTTGCGCTTGCCTTCTACATCAGCTTGTGCCAGTTCCTTCTGTAGGCTTGCATAAAGGCTGGAACTGCGTGCTTCGATTTCGTCAAGCTTTCGTGATTCTAAAAGAAATATACGCTGACGTTCCATTAAAGCATCTACCCGTTCGTATTTGTGGGCATCCAAGGAAACATTGCGCAACGAATCGAGAAACTCCAATAATTGATGGCGTAACTCTTTCATTTTCTTTATAACCGAGTCACGTAAACGATAACGTTTCTCAATTTCGGTATTCACATAATCATCGCGTCTGTCCAAATATATTTTGTAGTCCTCCAACATTTTCTGTTCGACAATGAGACCAGTGGCGTGAATCACACCCTCACAATTAACTTGGATACGGTTTGCGTTCTCATTTGATCGTTTGGCTTCGTGAAAAAACTCATTCAACAACTCAGACACTTGGGACTCGTATATAAGACGACAGTTGGTTTGAAACACCTTCAAAATATCTATACTTGGATGTTAGTTTACATAAAACGTGATACGTTTAAATTATGGAATGGGCTTTACCAGTTAAATAATCCATCATTTTAACCTGCGTGCAAAAGTCATTTCTATGCATTTCCTCTGTTGTGGCAATTTCGTCTAGAATAAGTTGAATCTTGCGATCTTTTTGCTCCATTACACGATTGAGTTTGTTTTCCCATTCCTAACAATTTAAATTCACGAATTATATTTAGTTCCACATTGTATTCTGTGTTAGACTTACGATGAGCTCTTCTTTCATTTCTTTCAATTTAATTTCTCGGCACATTTCTTCCCAGCGCTCACGATACTTCAAAGCTGTCATCTTGGACAACTTAAGCTCTCGTTCCAATTGATCCTATAAAATGAAGGGTGAGATTTAACATTAGTCTGGCTCCCGAATAGAATCTGCGTCTTGGCTATATTTACTCGCATCTCCAGCTTTTTAAATTCCTGTTCCGCCAGCAGTTTTCGTTGCAGCTTCTCGGCCTTGGTGAGTTTCTTCTTCTTGGGCGGCAAAACCGGTTTCTCCTCTTCCAAAAATTCCGCATATAAATCATCTAAAGGTGGTGGTTCCGTAACGGCAATAGACTGCATCGTGAAATATTCAATTAAATCCTTTGGTTCTAAAATATGTTTCGGAATTTAAAATCGTGTTTGAAATTCTTTTAGAAAATATAATTTTTTTCCAGCTTTTTTTTTTCAATATTTTTTGTTGAATGATGAATGTTGTAGTATGTATGTGTGACGGAAAAAGAGTAATCGAATAGTAATCGATTTTTCCCTTACATGAGTATGTATTCACTACAAGTATTTCGAATAAGTAGGCATGGGTCTTCCAACATGGGTTTCTGAGCTTTGATAGTTGATAACGGCCATCTTGTTAAAGCTACGTCTGTCAAATTAGTTGCCCTTATTCAACCTACTATGTCAAATTACCATGGAGGCATATAGCATTCAAAAATGCGTGCAAATATTAGAATTCTTTTATTAGAATGGGTGTTCTGGTCGGGCAACTTAGACTATTTTACGATTGCAATAATAGACCTACCGAGAATGCTTTTCGCATTGGGGTGAATAAATTTGAGCCCACTGGTCCAGTAAACGATCGACTAATTTCCGCATATTGACAAAAGGCACAATGCGCAGCAAACATCGACGGACGCATACCGTGAGATTGTGCGGAAGATTTCGAGCCAGTCAACTTGATGTCGCTCGGTTTCGCAAACCGCAGCATCGTGACTTGGGCCTTTACGCGTACATAATTCAACTGGCACAGGAACTGTAGATAAACAAACACAGACAACGACCTATATAGTAATTTGAATAGGGTCTAGAGCAGTAAGCAACTGCGAAGAATCGTCATCGAAAAATCATCTTCAGCCATGAGACCCATTTCGGAATGAATATGTAAGTGAATACACAAAATTCTCAAATTTGGGACGAGACCAATCCACTTGAAATCCAAATGTGTCAAGTGCATCTCGATAAACTTACTGTCTTCTGTGAATTTTTGGCAGATATCGTTATCGGTTCTCATTCCTTTGAGAACGACGTTAGCCGGGCCAAGACTGTCAGCGGTAAGTGCTATAGTTCCTAGATTATCAACTTCTTTTGATATGAATGCTTTAATCAGAAGACCAACAACATGTGGTTTCAACAGGACGGTGCTACGTGGAACACATCTCACGTGGGAGTAATGATGTTAACTGGCCACGGAGATCGTGAGGTTACACCATGTAAAACTTTTTCTTGTGGGGTTTACTTAAATCGCGAGTGTATACCAATTCATTCCGAAAAAGTCACTGTTTGGTGTGGATTTGGGGCTGGCAATGTCATCTGTCCAATTTCTTCGACAACAATGTTGGCCAGGCCATCACTGTCAACCTCAAGCATTATATAAGAGGTATACGATCGTAGTCGCCGTAGTCTGGTAGGTAGTGTGTTGTCTTATTAGACGTAAAGCCCGGGTTCGTATCCCAGGTCAGGCATCAAAACGAAATATGAAAAAAAATATTTCTTCGGCGACTGCCTCTCAGCAGATTTCTGGCAAAAACTCTGAGAGTAAATAAAATTCCTATGAAAAGTTTCTCAAAAATCTGTCGTTCGGAGTCGACTTTAAACTGTATGTCCCGCCACTCATGTATAAAAATTAACGCACACAACATAAGTGGTGTGAGAAGTTAGGTCGAAATCCTGACTGAAGGGTTGTAATGACCAATTATGTATGTATGTATACGGTTTTGACAGGATGGTGTTACGCGCCGCACATCTCATGCCACATTAGATATTCTGCTCGAGCGATTTGAAGGAATAATCTCACGTGCACATGATGTTAACTGATCACCAAGATCGTACGATTTGAATCCTTAAGACTTTTTCTTGTGGGGTTTCCTTAAGTCGCATTTGCATGTCAATTAACCACAAGCCATAGCGATCCTCAAAGCCAACCTAACCCATTCTATAAGTTAAATTCAGTGTGATTTATGTGCCAGAATCATGGAAATTTGGAGATTTGGGATGAGCTCCTCTTAATGAAGCCTTGTCGGATATTTGAACGATGTTATATTCCAAACATATTGGCAACCGTGAAGTTACCGTTTTCTATGTGATTACTCGTAGTTACTGTATTTTGAACACCAAATCAGACATCTCGAACAAAACGTTTTCCATGAAAAGTTTCTCAAAAATCTATCATTCGAAATCGACGTTAAATTGTAGATTTAGTCACTGATGGATAAAATTAACATATCGTTAGTATAATTCGCAAATGTGTTAAGTCCCTTTTTTCAAATTTTACAGGAGACACAAAAAACATTGTAGCTTTTTCAGTTTTTAAAATTTGTGAACTGTTTAAATGCAATTATTTTTACAAAATAATAATAATATTAATATTAATAACTAATAATGTTAATTATTATTATTATTATTAATTAATAATATTAATATTTTTCGTAGTTTTGTGGACTAAGCGTTTTTGCAAACCACAAAATTACAACAACTTTAAATTATATAATCGGGGGTGTCATAGAACCCAATGTTGTCGGTATTGGTTTTAAAAACGACAAAAATTTTGCTTTGGTGTCATGAAATCAAATGTTATCGGTTTCATGTTCGAACTAGAGTTATTGTCGGTTTTAGGTGTCAGAGAAACCAATGTTATCGGTTTTGTTATTGGAAACAAACCGATCAGCAATCAGCTGACGGATTCTGTTTACGCGCGTAGTTTTTTTCTAGAAGTAGGACATTTTTGCAAAATGTAAGTAAATTATTATTTATTTTAAAAATGTATTCAAAATTTTTGTTTATATTGATTTTAAAACGTGATTTGGAACGTGAAAGGTGCTCTTTTATTGTGTCTAATGCCACATAAAAAGCGTCTTTGTTTAGCCGGTGGTATTCTATGAACCTGCAAAGCAACTTTAAATTTGAACGCACATTATAAAAAATATACATACGCTGTATCAGGCAGCTCAAGCGGATTGCTGCAGTCTCGCAATGTTTTTCTTCTCAGTTTTTCTAAACTTTCTTTCTCTAGCAGCAAATATAAAACAACAGCAGTGCTCATTCTATTTATTTCTTTTATTTTTTTTTTATTAAAACACTAAAATCCCTAAAATTTTTAAAAAAACACACTATTTATCATACGAAAAATTAAGTTAAAATTGTAAACAATAATACAAATGTAAACAACAGCTGATTCGAATATCGGTTTTATTTGAGTTCGAAAATAATAAAACCGACTTGGTTTTGTGACACCAAATGAATTCAATATTGGTTTTCAAAAACGACAAAAGGCAAAACCGAATTGGATTCTATGACACCCCTGAATGGCATGTTTTGTTGTTGTAAAATATGTATTATGTACAATGTTACCGTTTTGCATTAAAATCTCAATTTTGTAAAAAAGTGGACTTAGCGTCTTTGCGAATTATACTAACGATATACAAAATGGATGGTGTAAGAAGCTAGGTTGTAGTCCGGACTAAAGAGTTGTAATGCTCAATTAAATGGGTTAGTAAATGCTTCTATAGGTCTGTCAAACGTATAAAAAATGCAGATTCTGTAAAACAAAATTTATTTTCTTTGAAAACATTTAAAAGAACGAAAAGTAGCGACCGTAAATACTTCATTTGTTGATTTGCAGCTAATATGGTAAGTGGAAATTATAAATTGTATAAAATATTTGAATTATTATTAACAAATGATTGTCATTATCAATATCACAATGATATTTAATATGTATTTACAATTATACTTGAAGAGCACTTAAGACAAGATATGCTGACAAACGTCAAAATAAAAAAAAAAATAAAAAAAAAAAATTCCAAAAACTATTTAATTAATCTAAACAAATAATGACATTTAATGAAAGTACTTAAAGACTTAACCCGTTGACTTTTGTTTTCACACTATCAAATTGATTTATTGACGCCATGTATGTAGATAATCGTATCTTAATTGTTAAATACTTTATTGTGCTAATGATTATGCTCGCAAGTCTTTTATTAACTACGCAAAGGTAAATACAGTTTCATTACGATTCTTGAATGAAATTTTTCGCATTTATTTTTACAAAACATTTCTTTTCATGTTTTGCTAGACAGCCAACCAACCAGCCAAAGCAACCAGCTAGACAATCAGCAATTTCTACAGCGTTTGAGATTTTTTACGCTCATGCCAGAGACACAGTAACCCAAACAAATGTGAAATGTGAACAGTGGAAGAGCAAGAGCAAGAGGGCGTTTGTATGAACGATAAGCTCAAAAAAAAAAAAAAAAAATGGAAAAAAGTGATCGCAATCAACAGCGTTTAATAAATAAAAGTAAAGAAATAATAATGGTGGTTGGCAGTCACAGTTAGTAGTAGCAGCGTCACCGTCAACAGCTTTTAACAGACTGGAATTGTTTTGAAACTGTTTTCGTGGAGTTAAAAAAACGCATTACATTCAGTCGTTTGCAGAGACTCATAAGCTTTAGACGGTTTTCAAGTTTTATAAGCTGCAAAACAGCAACACATAAATGGCGCAAAGTGTAGTCAAAAAATAATACAAAAAAAAAAACAAAAAAAAAAAAATATTTCAAGTATTTCAAACCAAAAAATAAAAACAAGTTTAAGTCGCAGTGTAAGAAGCAAAAAAAAAAATCAAAAAAGTTCCGAAATTAATAAATTTTTTATTGAGAAAGTTATTTGCCAAAAAGTGTAACCTAAAGTTGTAAGCAGGCAGCATTAATAGAAGGTAATTTAAATGTTTAAACAACGTGCATATAATGAGTGTTTTAAATACTTTATTTAAATAGCTGTTGTTGTATTTAATTTGTCACAGTTCATAACGTTCCGCTTGAATTCCAACGAATTTTTTTTAGAAAATTTAAAAAATTAAATCAAAATCATGTCATTATTAAACGATCGTGTAATACACTTGCTATGTGCATTGAAAAGTTTTCAGGTTCAAAAACATTCTAAATACATACATACACACATACATACATAATTGGTCATTACAATCCTTCAGTCAGGATTACGACCTAGCTTCTTACACCACTTATGTTGTGTGTGTTAATTTTTTATACATCAGTGGTGGGACCTACAGTTTAAAGCCGACTCCGAACGACAGATTTTTTTTTTTTTTTGAGAAGCTTTTCATGGTAATTTTTGTTTACTCTCAGAGTTTTTGCAAGAAATCTGCTGAGAGCAAGTCGCCGAAGAAATATTTTCATATTTTCGTTCTTATGTCTGACCTGGGGTTTGAACTCGGGCCTTCAGTCTACATAAAAAGCCAACACACTGCCTACTAGACTACGGCGACTTCATTCAACATTCTAAATAGGTTGTCTAAATTCAAAGCTTTAATTCAGATGAAGTTTTTTTTTTCATTTCTTTCAATCTAAAATATTTTGTTCGAAAATTTTTCAATAAATTTGGAAAGCAAAAAAATTTCTCAAGCCCTGTGATACAATAGAAAAAGCAATAGAAAATGGGCCTTTATGGGGGAAATGAAAAAAAAAAAAAACTTATTGTATGCATGCATACCCGAGTTAATTGACAATCACATATTTAACTAAATTTAAACCAGGGCTTACCAAACATTTTTTGGTTGTGAAAAAAGTCATAGAAAAATGTTAGTAATATACCCTATATTGATTTTCATTTCATTAACATACATAGAGTTATACATCTTTGATTATTGAATTAGGGAATATGTTTTAGATATTTGCTGGATACTAATTTTGGTTCATAAATTTCCTCTCCTGCTAAGAATTAACCTTTTAATTTTTCCAAAATATTGCTTTATGTCTATAAAAAAGTTATTCTCTTTTCATATCATCTAAATTATTTACTTGACTATTAAAACAATCAAAATATGTTTTAAGAGCATATAAGACTTTGAATTTTAAAAAACTAATTTTTTAACATAAAATATTTTTTGAGTGTAAACATAAAAAAAAAGTATTATAGCATCCGCTGACATGAGTGCTTGTCACAGTCTGATCGACGACTAAATAAAAGAGTATAAGCAATGTGTGTGAATTCTCTCTGCACAATTGTGCTATGAAATGGTAATCCCTGATTTAAACACAAATACTACACGTACAGTGAGAGTCAAAAGAAATTGTACACCATGGACAAAATTCCAACAATCACCAAATCACAAGGAGAGTGCCTGAAAAAATTTGACAATATTTCGATATTTTTTTTTAATTTGTTTTTTTGTTTCAATTTTAAAAATAAATTTTAAAATAAAAATAACGGTAATTTATTAATGTAAATTAATACAGGATCGATATCATCCGACCTTAAAAACTAATTTTTTCCTTCCAACTAATTTCAAAGCTAAGCCTTCTAAAATTAGTAAAGTTTACTGTTTTAATCGAACCAATTACCATTTATTTAATGACATGATGAAAAATACTTGTTGGAATGAAACCTTATCTATTCCTGTTAACAATGATTCTGATATTGACTTGATGATTTCTAACTTCTATAAGAAAGTGCATTCAATAATTGAAATTTGTGTTCCCTTAAAACCGTCATATACTCTGGTTGGTCCACCATGGAATTCGAAACAACTGTCGCGACTGAAAAATCAAAAGAACAAGTATTACAAGAAATACAAAAGTTCTGGCTCCATTATTGATTATGGAAGATATTCTATTTGCCGGTCTGAATATAACATTCTAAATCACTTATTATATAAAACATATGTGGATAAAATGAAAAATAATTTTATTAAGAATCCTAGATCTTTCTATACGCTTGTAAATTCCAAGAGGAAATCTACTGGTTATCCATCCTTTATGAAATTTGCTGATAAAGAATCTGGAAGTGTTGATGTCATATGTGATATGTTTGCTGATTTCTTCGCCGGTACTTATACTAACTCTGCTTACAAGGATACAAATAATTACCCTTTCCCGCTGAAATCGGCTCAAGTAATATCTATTCCAACTTTTAGTGACTGCGATATTTTGGTAAACCTGAAAAGTTTAAAGATGTCTTTTCGTCCTGGTCCGGATGGGGTTCCAAGTTGTATTTTAAATCGATGTGCAGAATCATTCATCACACCATTAGTCATATTGTTTAATACCTCGATTAATTATGGATATTTTCCTGTGTTTTGGAAGGACTCGTATATTATACCGCTTTTTAAATCTGACAATAAGTCTGATGTTACAAATTATAGGGGCATTGCAAAGCTGAGTGCTATTCCAAAAATGTTCGAGAAACTGATTGCCGATTTTTTGGTCCATCATACTTCATCGTTATTATCACCTCATCAACATGGTTTCCGAAAGGGCTGCTCAACAACGACTAATGTGCTTCAGTTAACATCCATGGTAAATGCGGCCTTTTCTCAACAGAAGCAAACTGATGTAATTTTTACGGATTTTAGCAAAGCGTTCGATAAAGTGAATCACAAACTACTGTTAACTAAATTGGATTTAATGGGTATAAATCATAGGAGTTTAAGATGGCTAGAGTCGTATTTGACTGGTAGAAAGCAGACCGTATGCGTGAACAATAGCTTATCTAAGTATATTTATGTGCTATCTGGTGTTCCTCAGGGCAGCCATCTTGGTCCACTTCTTTTTTCGCTGTTTATAAACGATCTTCCCAACATAATTAATTTTGCCAATATCTTGATGTATGCTGACGATGTAAAAGTTTTTCTCTCCTTTGATAATTTCATCGATCATATGTATCTTCAAAATGATCTCAATAATTTCTTTTTGTGGTGCGAGTACAACATGATGGAGCTGAATATTAAAAAATGTAAATGTATGCGATTCTCAAGAAATAATTTTATCACGGTTAATTACTTGCTTGGAGGTCATTAATTGGAGAATGTTGACTCTTTTATTGATCTTGGGATCGTATTAGACACAAAATTAAACTTTAATGATCATATCACTTTGACTGTAAATAAGGCAAGAAGCACTCTTGGCTTCATAAAACGTTGGGCAAAAGAATTTTCTGATCCCTATATTACGAAACAGCTATATGTATCACTTGTCAGACCAATTTTGGAGTATGGATCCATTGTATGGGATCCTCACAATGATGTTTACAGTGAATACATCGAATCTGTGCAGAAACAATTTCTTCTCTTCTGTTTGCGTGGCCTTGGATGGAATTATTCGGATATGCCTCCATATACTAGCAGACTGGCATTAATAAAACTGCCTACCCTTAAGAGCCGTCGAACGATGTTAAATATATCCTTTATGTTTAACCTGATCAATGGTAATATTTGCTGTGAATTTCTGTTAAGATCGGTTAAATTCAATATTCCTTGTCGTAACTTCCGCTGTTATAATCTTATTTATATTCATTTCTGCAGAACTAATTATGCTGTTGCTGATCCATTAACTAGAATTTGCCGTCAATTTAATTATATGTCAGACTTTGTTGATTTTTCTTTAAATTCTTGCGTGATAAAACGGAATATTATTGTATTTCTCAATTCTTAACTTTTCCTATTTTTACTGTAATAATTACGTTATTTTTGAAGAAACTGTTTGTAATTGTATTTAATTTTATTTGCACCTATTTTTGTTATTAGTCAGTAAGGAATTTGTCCATTGACTTAATTAAATAAATAAATAAAAAATATTTTTTTATGTACATTTTCTTTTGACGCTCACTGTATGCATGTGAGAAAAATAATACACAAAAAAAATTTAAAAGATTAATTCTAAACAAATTGAGTTATAAAGTGTATTGTGTCATATGAAAATAAATATTTGTTCGCCAATTGGCATGAGGAAATATAACAAAACAAAAATATCCCACACATTTGTGCACACACCTTCTTTTTAAGATTAATTCATAAACGTTTCTAATTACGATTCTCGTACAAGCATGATTGCAGCAGTAAAAGAAGAAAAGCAAAACTGCTCAAGGCTAGCAAAATTAAATTTTATAAAATCAAATCGTAGTTAAATTAACCTCATAAAACGGTATCTGCAATCTTATACAGTTTTTTTATGATTACTTTAACCGTTATTAGCTTGTATTATTTAATATGAACAAATTCCTTCCTTTCTTTGCTACCCCCCCACAGATAATAATTAACAAACAGACAGACGGTTATTGCACGATAAAAATAAAAATTTATTTTGAAAAACATTTTCAATGTGAGCGAAATTTTTAATTTATTTACTTTTTTTTTTTGTTTTAACTCTCCTTTCATTAAAGGTTATTAAAGAGTCCAATCACTTAATTTCACTTTTATTGAGTTCTTCCGTTTTGTTAAAAAAATTTGGTTAAAAATTTTTCAAATTGAATTATCATTTGATTAATACGCATGAAGTCGATGATCAGTACAATTAACAGCAATAAAACAAATTTTTTTTTATCAAAATTATAACATTATATCCAATTCTAATTACTTTACAGACGCCCTAATTTCTGAACCTAACCTCAAAGACTATTTCTTCCTTTCCAACCTGAATAAAAGGTTTTGGGAAAAAGTTTAGTCTTTGACGGTGGAATCAAGCTAAATCTGTTTTGACGGAAAAAATTTTTTTTTAAAGAAACTCCATTTCCAATAACTTCATTTGTAAGATACCATTATCTGATCAAAAAGGAAATCTTTTCAATTTTTTTTCTCATTTCTTTAGGAGAGAGATTATGAGTTCAAACCTCAGCTCTAACATCTCAAACAAAACGGAAATTTAAAAAAAAAAAAAATTATATTTCCTTCGGCAACTTTCTCTCAGTAGTCTTTTTGCAAAAGCTCTGAGAGTAAATAAAGTTGCCATGAAGCAGCTTCTCAAATCTGTCATTCGTAGTCGACATTAAACTATAGGTCCCAATACTCATGAATAAAATGAACACACAATATAACATAGGCAGTGTGAGAAGCTAAGTTGTACACCTGACTAAAGGCTTATTATGCACGTTCCACCTCTTCCATTTCCTTCAAATTATTTGTGATACTATAAGTCAGTGTTGAAAAATTCAATACTTTTGTACTTTTTTCAGTACTTTTTCATTTCAAAAATATGTACCGCTGTACCCCCGTGACGTTTTCAGTACTTTTTTATTATTACATAATTTTATGTCTTGCGCTTTTCAACTATTAATGCATTAACAAACATTGTCAACGTAAAGCTAAAGGTAAAATTAGGCTTTAACCCCAGTTAGCCAAACGTCTATGGAACGTACATTCGTTTTTAGAACACAAAAATGCCGCACCGTAATGTAATATCGGTAGGCATTTGCATTGCTCTTTATATTGATCACGCATAAACAAAAGCTCCAAAAACAAAACAATGCAGTTGTTCACGTGATCAACGAATAAGTAAACATATAGCAACAAAAACAACAGGCTTGTTTACAAGATCGATGAATAAACAAAAATATAGCAACAATGTCCGTGTATAAAAAAATATAGCGGAAAGACAAATAAACGAAACAACAACAATTCTGCCTGGACGAAAGTAAACAAGATACACGAACAACAAAAATGGAAACAAGTTGTTTACATTTTTGGATTGTTCGCGAAGGTCGTCTTCATGCTTCAAGGGCATTCATCACACTGTTGATCCAGTGATATAAAAGGCAAGATAAAGCGAGCAACGAGGATTCAGTTAGAATTCAGTCAGTCGTGTATGAAGACACGTGATTCTCGGAGTTCGAGTTAAGTTAGTCGTGTGACGACGTTGCGTTGAATTTAGTGAGAATTCAACCAGTGGTGCAGATACTAGATCGAGCTATAATTCAGTCAGACTTGTGTGCAGACAAGTTGCGTGAAGAAAACAGTTGTTAGTGTTGTGCTTACAAAAAAGGTTGTAAGCAGAGAAATATCACGAATAAGCACATATTGTGAAAGTTATCATTGTATACGTGGAATAAGTTCGAACAGTGGCACAAAAGTTGTGCAGATAATAAAGAATTGATTGAAAAATAAACACAGATTTATTTTTATTTTATTTGCAATCTACGAACTCATATTTTTAAAGTTTTTAAAAGGTAAAAACGTAACAATATGCTAAAAACGAACGTATGTTACATTACGTTCCATCGACGTTTGACTAAAAGTGGCTTTTACGATTTGTAACGTTCCGAATCAGCTGTTTTTGTCGTTAGTTTTTCTGTCCCGTGTCGTATGTGTATTACGAGTAAATATAAATTAAAAAATAGTGTAGTAGGTAGTGTGCGCGCTTACTAGACGTGAGACCGCGGATCAAACCCCATGTCAGACATCTTCATGAAAACGAAAAATAAAAAATATAATTCTTCGACGACTTCGTCGAATGGTGAATAAAAATTTGTCATGGTGAATAAAATTTTGGTGAATAAAAATTTGTCATGAGTCGACTTTAAACTGTAGGTCCCGCCACTCATGTGTAAAATTAACACTCACAACATAAGTGGAGTGAGAACCTAGGTCGTAATCCTGACTGAAAGGTTATAATGACCAATTAGGTATGTATGTAGTATGTATTTTTTAAAAAAGTACCATTTGATGCAAAAAGTACTCTTTCAGTTATAGTTCAGTACCAACTCATTATTTCAGTTACTGCTATGAGTAGACCAGGGGTTACCAAAAATTATTTGGTTGTGTATTATTAAGTGAGAGAGAGAAAATTAGTTGGGAGAATTTATTTATTTAAAGTCATAGAAAAGTCTTAGCAATATACGCTATTTTCATTTTCATTTCATCAACATACATACAACATGGAGTAGTTATACACCTTAGGGCCATTATTACAACTTGCTGTTAACTAAAGTGAGGATTTTAACGGGCAGATAAATTGTTTTTCATTATTATAAGTGGACAATACGGTAGAAGTGAGCGTTAAGCTAAAGAGAGGATCATCCAGCCGGTAACTTTTAAAGTTAAATTTATTTTTGAACTTGCCATATTATATATTATTTTTAATATGTCAACTTCAAATATAAACAAAATAAGCATATACAACAAAACACGAAGTCCGTCATTACCACTGCGTTTAAAAAAAAAACTTGTTTAATTGAGCAGTGTTATCGACATTGTTTCGGCTCTGCCATATTTTTGTAAAAGTTAACTTTATTTTATCTGTAAGTAGTAATAATGAAAATAAGTTAAAGGTAACTTTACAGTTCCCTTTAGCTAAAGGTACCTTTAACTAAACCAGAGGTTACCAAAAAAATTTTTGGTTGTGTATTAGTGAGTAAGAGAGAGAAAATAAGTTGAGAGAATTTATTTATTTACAGCCATAGAAAAGTGTTAGTGATATACGCTATCTTGATTTTCATTTCAACAACATACATTAAGCTATCTATCTTTGGCTTAATAATTTTAGATCAATAAAATAAAACAATTTATTTTTTATTAAAATAATATAAAGCTTAGCTTTGGCTTAAAAATTAGAAAAATTATAATTCTATAATTCTATATTTATTAACAGAAAAAAAGCGAGAATTCCAAAGCATTTAATAAAATTTATTCTATGCGACAAAATAAAAAAAAAAAAAATGAAATACGCCCAGCTAATGACATACGAGTAGAACATTTTTAACATAAAATATTTTTTGAGTGTCATTCTCAAATAAAATGATAAAACATCCGCCGCACATGTCTTCTTGCCGCAGTCTGATCGACAACTAAATCAAAAAGCACAATAATGCGTGTGAGTTCTCTCTGCACAATTGTTCTATGAAATGGTAATCCCTGAACTAAACCCAAGTTTAACGGCAAGTTGTAATAACGGCTCTTAGACTTAATAATTAGGGAATATTTTTTAGATATTTATTTGCTGGGCTCTAATCATGATTTATAAATGGCCTCATCTACTAATCACTAACCAAGCTTTTATTTTTTCCAAATTATTGCTTTATGCCCATAAAAAGTTATTCACTTTCCTTATCATCTAAATTATTTACTTGAATATTAAAACAATCAAAATGTATTTTAATTAATTTCATTAATTTAATGTCTCTGCACAATTGTGCTATGAAATTGTAATCACTGACCTAGACCCATTGCAGTGGTCAATTTGCCGATCTTATATTATTGAACCTGTTATCTACGTTTGATTCTGCACCATTGTACGTTTTTACTATACAAGCTAGCTAACAGAAGCTATGTATATATCTACGTCGTCGTAATCTTGTAGGTAGTCTGTTGGTTTATTAGACAATAGCCCGTAATTTCTTTCTCTCTGTACAGATTTCGTTCATGGTGTCATCCAGCACGATAATGAATGACATTATCGCACATTCGACTAACAATCATTCTACAAATGGAATCAAGTGAAAAGAATACGAACATAGCATTCAGTTTTCATTCTCAAGACATAAACAGCTTTTTTCTTTCCAATATTTAAAACAGATGACGTATTTGAACCAATAAAAAACTTGAGACTTTCGCTCATTAAAACGTATTTTCAAATGTTAAAAGAAAGAATGCCTTAGGCTAGGTTAGGTTAGAGGACGTGTACTTGTCGACAGAGACAAGTACAGTACCCGGAGGTCGAATTGACCCATTGTACAGCGTCCTTGAAAGGAAGGATAATAGACGGGATAGGAAAAAGGAGAGGAAGTAGGAAAGGGAGAAAGAATGCCTTACTCTATCTCATCTCCTTAATGTTATTTACACCATTTACATCTGGGCGTAAATGGAATACAACTCAAGTTTGAAACGATATCTCTAAGTACAGACTAAAACTTCTCGATCTATACGACAGGAACGTAGAGCAATTTATTTATTCATTGGAACACTGCGGTAATGGGGCTTGTGTTCCACTGCTCTATTGTCCTTACAGTGAATTGTGTTAAATCGTAATTAAGAGAATTGTTCTCGAAAATCCCATATTTCAACGTTGTTCTGATCTTTTTTGTTAAGTGGTAGATTAGGCGGTTACTCGCACAACCTATTTTCCTATTTGTAGTGCATTCTACAAGAGTAGAAGCGAAATTCCCATATTTTAACGTAGTAGTACTCATCTTTTTTGTTAAGTAATACATTAGGCGGCACAATGAATTGCAAACAAAATACTTCCTCCCACAACCTATTTTTCTAGACCCAACGGACTGCACTGCAAGAGTAGGAGCAAAGAATATGGATATAAAGAATGCGCATCATGTCGAAGTAAAATTTCTTATGGCGGGTTGTAGGCGTACGACCCGCTCTCACCAAAATTTGTTTAAAATTACTACCCGCACAATTGTGCAGAGAGAACTCACACGCATTCTTGTGTTATTTGATTTAGTTGTCGATCAGACTGCGACAAGAACACATGTGTAGCGGATGCGTTATCATTTTATTTCAGAATAACACTCAAAAAATATTTTATGTTAAAAATGTCTATGTCATTAGCTGGCCGTATTTAATTTTTTTATTTTTTCTTCTAATAAAAAATAGGTTTTTTATTTTTGTTTATCTAAAAAAACTAGGTATAATTTTTAAGCCAAAGATGGATAGCTTTATGTTCTTTTAATAAAAAAAAATGGATTTTTTATTTTATCTTTATTTATCTAAAATTATTAAGATAGATAGCTTTACATATGTATGTTGATGAAATGAAAATCAAAGTATCGTATATTATTGACAGTTTTCTATGGCTGTAAATAAATAAATTCTCTCAACTTATTTTCCCTCTCTTGCTCACTAATCACAACCAGTGTTGCCGTTTAGCTATTTTTAACCAAAATTTCCGGATTTGGTTATTTATTTTTCTTATAAAAAGAGCTTTTGTTTGTAGAAATGAATTAATTTGTAAGACTAAAATTTAAGTTTGTTATTTTTTGTTTCTTTTCTTACTATGTTGTATTAATTATAATTTATATTTGAAAAAATAAAATAAAAAACCTGTGAATTTAATTTTGGTTAATTTTTTCTTATTTGGTAATTTTTTTCACAAATGTTGGTTGCAATATTTTTTTTCGTGGCAACACTGACTAGAATAAGTGATTTCAGAAAATTTAATAAAAAAGTGGTCAAACAACAAAAACGCACGATGAGAGCAACGCATTGTTACGCTCTTCTTTTCCTTCCCTTCTATCTTTCCCCCCGCGTCCTGAAATATTTTTGAAAAATATTCCAAAATATGTTAAGATGCACTTTCTTTCTTTATTTTCTTTGGTAGGAGCCATTCGATAAGTATTGGTAAGAACTGTACGTTATAATCATTGGACTGATCATCAGAATTTGTTATTCAAAATCAAGGTTTCTGATATCGTAGAAAAGGCTATAAGCTTTTTTTTTTTTTTTTTTTTTTTTATGAAACCAGCACTCAGGGGATGGCCCCTACTCATGCAGTGCATTGTGCAGGTTTTTTTAGGAAAGGTTGAAAGGGGGAAGATGCGAACGGCAAGGAAACGAGTTGCTGCTAGGTGACTATAAAATGGCCAGTGCTATACCTTCACCATTAGACAGTCTACAGGCAATCGTCCCCAAGAAGCCCGCAGTTTCTCACACCACTTATGTTGTGTGTGTTAATTTTATACATAAGTCAAGTATTTGTCAAGTATTTTGTTATTGGATTTCCAGAATTTCCTAAATAAGTACAATCATTTCGCAAATCACAGATACGTAGTCAATCTAATATTCAAAATCAAATAAGTTTACGTCAATAAATAAAACGGCAAATAGCGGATATAGCCAGTCATTTCTAATTCAATTTGGAGGTAATCTATCACGATAAAAAATATTAGCAGATCATGGCGGAAACAGACATCTATTATTGCAAAAAACGATCTTCAAGTGAAATCCGCATGGAACTTGTAACTGTGATCGGTGGAAAGCTAAACTGTTTGCAGATCAAAAGTCTGGCTAAGGACCGTAGCCAATTCGAGAAATTGTGTATGGCACTCTAGTTGACGTTAGCAATTTTAAAACTCATATTGCGGATATCAGCAGTTATTCCCAGTAGAGGTGGAGAACTATCGATAGTCGGCGCCATCGATAGTCGACGATAGTAATTTCACAACCATCGATAGTTGACGATAGTACTATCGATAGTCGACGATAGCCTCGTTGAGCACATTCCAATGGTTTAAAATATCTTTCAAAGTGTCTGCAATATTTTGCGCAGAGTGGTTGGTTGTATTCAGCTATTCTTGTGACTAGTGACGCTGTTTTTAAATTAAAATCATGCACGAAATGGTATTTGACGGTCAAAAAGCTATCGTTGGCTTTCGATGTCCACAAATCACATGTGACCGATATATCAGAAATACCTTCTAGCATTGTTGTTAGTTTAGCTGAAGTTTCCTTGAACATATTAAGCATCAGCACATCTCTTAAGTGTGTTTTGCTTGGGAGCTTATATCGGGGATCCAATACCAGACTGTAGTTTACAAAACCTTTGTTTTCAACTATGTTATAAGACTGCACATCCTTGGCAATTATTTCCGTCAAAGCCTTGTCAATCTCATTCTTTCGCTTTGAGTTTGTGTCGTACAAAACGGCTCTTTTAAAGTAGAACGTAGAAGCTACAGAATGCATCGACGATCTACAACTGCCGCTTGTCGATGCGATGTTGTTAGTATCCGCCGAAATAGCTGGAGTGCTGGAATCTGGGACATGAATTTCCAAACCAGAGTGGTATCTTTTCAGATGATCGTGCAAATTTGAAATATTTCCACTGGTTTTGTACTCCTTTCCCTAGTTAATGCACTTTGCAAATTTTTGGTCATCTGACCTTTTAAAATATTTCCATACTTGTGATATTTTACTTTTCTTTTTTGTGTTTGCCTCTCGGTTGCCAAATCTTTCTCCGAGTCCGTGTTGCTGCAATCGCATCCCTGCCTTTCAACGCTCGACACACTGAGTGTGAGGGAGTTCCGACGTTTACCTTAAATTCAACACATAGTCAAAATACTTCATAACTACTTTAAAAGAAAACATTATACCTCTTTGAAGAAAGCGATCCATTTCTCTTTATTGTAGTATCACTATTTTAATAAATTTTTTCACAAATATTTTTTAGCAGACGTCGCAAATAAACGCGCAAATTTTTCTTTTTGGTGATGTGAAAACCAAACTAGTGCACGTCGGGCACTATCGAAAATGTCTGGCTGCTATCGATGGTAGCTCGATAGTGCCCAACCATCGATAGTGCCGATAGTGCTATCGATAGTTCTCCACCTCTAATTCCCAGTATACAAAGAACTTTCATTTAAAAGAGGTGCAAGAATTTCCATTTTAATATATGAAATCTTTAAAATAACAGATGATCTATGAAATGCTTTAGATTAATAAACAATTAAGTACGACAGTTGACAGCTAAAGGATTTTTATCGAACTTTTTCAAATTAAAAGTGTTTACGTTTGCAAATTGAAATCGCTAGTGGTTATTTCCGAAATCTTCACATTGTAGATGAACTCAAAATGGCAAATCAAATAAAATGTTATCTTTGAAAAGTGACGATAATCTTTTAAATACTTTTGATAGATAGGTACGAACGTATGGAATTTAATTTTTAATCGCACAAACCACTTGTTGTATCGCTTTTAAATACATTTGTGCCGTCTTTTCAAATACACGCGTGAAAGTAATACCCTGTGAATGAATATATTTAGTAAAGTAAACAACACTTGAAAGCGTTTTTTTCTTTTTGTATGTTGTTCGATTTGTGGGAGTTGCACTGCTCTGACGCATTTTAACCTGGTATCATAATTTTTTTTTTTTTTTTTGTTTGCCTGTCACATACAATCGAATCGTTTATTGCTAATTAGTTAAACCAATTTTTCAAACCAGCTGTTTTTCAATTTAATTATTTTCCTTGATCATGATTATATCATTGGAAATCTTTTGTAATAACTTTAAATGCTTAGGAATTTGTTTTTCCTTTGAATTTCTTTCTATTTTTATTATTTTTCTAAACACGCAAATCATTTTTGCGTGACAAATTATGAATAACAATAACTAATGAAATTATTTGCTTTAAATTGCATTATTTATAGCGTGTTTTTCTAATATCTAATTTTTAATTTTTATTTGTTAAATATTTACAGAATAAACCGTCTAAGCTTTTCAAATATTTTATGGAAAACCAGTAAACAGCCAACCATTGGAAAATATGAACGAGCCAGTAAAGAATGGAAAAAATACTGAACATCAGTTGGAGGCATCTACCTATGATCCGTAAGTCTTGAACTTTGTAACACTAACCGAAACTATTTCAACATCATTGTTAATAAAAACTATTTGAAAATAAGAATTGCAATTGCAAGGTGTGCTTAATCATTTCCAGAAAGTTCATGCATAAGTTTCTTAAGCAATTGTGTTGGAATTTTTTTTGTTTAAATTGTTGTCGAACAAGACCACAAGACCGGATTGTACACAATAAGAATAGAACAACAAAACAACTATTGGTAACTGTCACTGTTGCCAGAAGATTCTGGTGAAAAATCATCATTTTAAGGAAAAAAAAAAAAATCATATTTTGGGGGAAAAAATCATCACTTTTTAACTTTTATTTGTAAAACATTAAAAAATAAATAACAATTCAAAATAAAAGTGTATTACATTGATTGGTTATCGGGTTTTGTTATCATATACTAACTTTATTCTTGAGGATCTGAGATAACCCGATAATCAAACAAAATTAATTACATGTTTTACCAAAAATATTATATACAAACAAAACAAAAAATAAATATATATGTATGTATGTTATACATAAAAGACAATTCAATTTAATTAAAATTAATTTTAAAAAATCCATACATACATATTGTCGTCTGGCCTTCAAATTGGCCTATGTAATTTTCAACAACTTTTCAGAAGACCTAAAAAACAACATAATTTTTATATGAAAATCATACAAAACTACTTAAATATTTTTGCAATAATTTTGGAACCAGCGGAGACGTTGGACAAATTTTTGCTACAGATAAGGACCACAAATAAGACTTAAAAATTGGCGAATAAAATAAATTTCCCAAAAGGCACATAGGCCATTTTGCAGGCCAGCCGACGATATGTAACTAGTAATTTTATAAGGTACAAAAATAAGATCTAAATAGAAAAGTAGAGTTTTGTAAAACTTTTAGTAGTTTCCTATAATAATTTAATTATAATACTGGTAAGCTTTCATATTTTTTACAATTTCTTCGTCAATTTTAAGATTTTAACAGGAACACCTTTTAACTAGTAAATAATCCTGTATAAACAAAATCCTTCTAATGTTACATTTTCAAGCCTGTTCCTGTACTTAGTTTTATTTAAATTAACTTTAGAAAAAATTCGTTCAACGTTTGCAGATGAACTGGGAAGACAAAGTATACTGGACACAAATTTCGTCAATGTTGGAAAAACTAAAGATGAGTGATTTTAAAAACTCGGGCCCAAAAATCTTCACAATTAATATTTTCTAAGGTTTGAAAATATTGTTTGAAATCTATGTGACGAAGCTCTCTAAATTCATCGTCTAGCTTTTGAGAATCATTTTCATTAATTAAATCTGGAAATCTTTCTATTAGTGGAGACAATGAAGAAACTTTCTTATTAATAATATTATGTGGATCAATAGATGACATTTCGTTTAAGGAAGTATCTTTAAAAATAAAACGTTTGGTTAATTGTTTACAAAACTCAATGTAAAATGAAACGCAGTAATTAGTGAATTCAGTTAATTCACTATTGGTAAATTTTGTTTCAGAAATCTTTTTTTTTTTTACAAATACTCCTAAATATACATCTTCGGCGTTTAAAAAAACGTCTTTACTGTCAAAATTTTCCTCAATATTGAAATCAGTGTAGCCAATGTATGTGGCTTTACAAAATTGTCTAATATTTTTAAGTATAAACGTTCCATTTCAGAATACATTTTTTGAATTTGGAAGTTTGTACTTTGAAACATTTTGTTTACACTGTTTATAACGTGAAGTATCTACATATATACAAAAAAATCATATTTTTGGAAAAAAAAAAATCATATTTTTTGGAGAAAAATCATCAAATCATATTTTAGTTAAAAAATCATCAAAAATATGATAAAATCATCATTCTGGCAACGCTGGTAACTGTAGTAGATTTTAAATTATAATTTTAGTTTCTGCCACCCTAAACAGTTTACAGTTACCTCAAAAAAAAATTCGTACACTGCGCCAAGAACGAACACGAGTACAAACAACTGAAAGCAATAGCGATTTACTTGATTTTAATTTTTACTACTTAAACCAGTCAGTTGTCGTGTTCTATCTTCAAAAGCCTGTAACAAATGATTCCTATTAAAATCGTTTTTTAATTCGATTAATTTTTCAGCCGTTAAAAAGATTTCTGTATTCATTATGAAATCAGATATACATCACTGTATAGTTAATTGCTTAAATTAATTAAAGCGTCAATACATATCGAATCCTAATCACTAAATATACGTAAAATATTGTATTTTCTTAGCATTTATCATTGGCTCAACATATGAAGGTCAAAATATATTTAGATTGGGAAAAATTTTTGTAGATATTTTTCTTTTTATTATTACGTTACGGAATTTTTAATATTCAACCGATAACAATCATTTGGCTGTTCATTGCTTACGTCAAGTAGATTATAGTTTTTGATAAAAAAAAAAAAATTAACAACCAAAGGCTGAGATTATTCGATTATTTGATTTGCTTTTAATTTAAATATTAATTAACAATATTCGTTTAATCAATAATTCCGAAATATTGTTTAACGTTAAGATTTTATATAGGAAAAATAGCAATGGAATATTTTTTTATGATAATCTGTTAGATAATTGCATAACAATACTTACTTACCTACTTAATTGGTTATTACAGCCCTGTAATCAGGATTACCACGTAGCTTTTCATATCACCTATGTTCAGTGCATCAATTTTATCCAATATCCCAATGGTGTGACAAATGACGTCAGTTATGGTTTGAATATTGGCTTCCAATCATTTAAAAATTATTGGATTGTCTCGGCTTAAATCAATGATTAAACATTGCTTCATAAAATGTAATCAAAAGGCGTTAAATCGCACGGATGAGGGGGCCAACGAACCGGCACACTTCTGGAAAGAAAGATTAGCATTAAATTTATTTTGCAATAAATCGCTTGATAAGCGCATTGTAGCACAATTTGCATAATTTTGTTTTAATCAAATGTTTGACTGAATAATTTTTAGAAAGATTTCATCCGATAGCGCATACCACCGCTATCGCTATTACTTCCCCCGTAACATTAGTCCTTTTCCTTTCGGAGGAAGTAAGGGCCGATAATGCCGCCAGCGAGTAAACCAAACCAAACTATCAGTTTTTAATTATAATTTGTGGACAGCAGGGAGTAACTTTTATCTAGAAAAAAGCTAAATACCTTCCTTAACTGAAATGTCCATTTTTATCCTGTTTCAAATGACTCTAATCAGCAAAAATTCAACTTAAACAATGGTCGTTTAGCTTCACAACTTGTACAAGCCGGGTCGCCGTGGTCTAGTAGGTAGTGTGCTGGCTGATTTGACGTAAAAGCCAGGGTTCGAGTCCCAGGCCAGACATCAAAAAAAAAAAAAAAAAAAAAAAAAAAAAAGTATTTTTTCGGCGATTTCTTCTCAGTTTCTCAAAAAATCTGTCGTTCGGAGTCGACCTTAAACTGTAGGTCCCGCCAATTATGTATAAAATTAACACACACAACATAAGTGGTGTGAGAAACTGCGAGCTTCTTGGGGACGATTGCCTGTAGACTGTCTAATGGTGAAGGTATAGCACTGGCCATTTTATAGTCACCTAGCAGCAACTCGTTTCCTTGCCGTTCGCATCTTCCCCCTTTCCACCTTTCCTAAAAAACCTGCACAATGCACTGCATGAGTAGGGGTCATCCCCTGAGTGCTGGTTTCATAAAAAAAAAAAAAAAATCTGTTTTTATAGGCATGTAAGCCTAGAGACGTATGTAAAATTTTCCAGAGACAAAGGCCAACAAGTAGAGTAGGATGATGCAGCTACATTTCGGCGTCTTCTCAAGACTACAGTAGCAATACACACATACATAATTGATCATTATAAGCCTTCAGTCAGGATTACGACCTAGCTTCTCACACCACTTATGTTGTGTGTGTTAATTTTATATATGATTGTTACGTTTTTACCCTTTAAAAACGTTTAAAATATGAGCTTGTAAATTACAAATAAAATAAAAATAAATTTGAGTTTAGTTTTAATTAAAACTCTTTATTATTCGCACAAAACTATGTGCCACTGTTCACAACTTGATGTAAACAACAACAATAGCTCTTCTTTGTTATTTCTCTGTTTACACCCTTTGCATAAACAATAACAATCACTAAGCAATTATAAGTTTAACACGTTCATTGCCATGTCAGTCATATGTGTCTGACGCTAAGAAGTTCTGCATGAGCCATGTCAGTCATATACATATGTCTGACATGGCGATTTGGTAGAAGGCCCCGTCAATCACAGATGTCCGACGCAAACGACGCTGTGTTCAAAACAACAGGTTAATACTTGTTGTATCTTGTTGCATTTTGTTTGGATGCGTCAGACATATAAGACTGACACGGCTTGTCGCGAAAAAAAAGTTTTAAAATAGGGCCATGTCAGACAAATATGTGTGACATAAAAAATAGTGTTTTTCCGGGAATTTTGGCAAAAAAAAAAAAATTCTGTGAAACATTAAGTTTCCTTGATACATTTTCAGCTAAATTATCTAATAAAGTTACCGTGGCCCATGTGAAAATTTTTTTTTATACTATCGTGGCAATGAACGTGTTAAAGTTTAAAGTCGACTCCGAACGACAGATTTTCGAGAAACTATTCATGGCAATTTTATTTACTCTCAGTGTTATTGCCAGAAATCTGCTGAGAGGTAGTCGCTGAAGAAATAGTTGTTCATATTTCGTTTTGTTGGAGATGTCTGAACTGGGGTTTAAACCGTAGCCCCACGTCTAATAAGCCAACACACTACCTACTAGACTACGGTGACTTCAGCAGCAATGCTAGACAGTGATACAAGTCATACGACATGTCACGTCTTTGTGCAGAAGAGTGAGGGTGGTATCATGTAAATTCATAGGTAAAACAAGCCTACGACATTAAAAGCAGCAAGCAGAGCAAACACACAACCTTCTAGTGAGTATTTTAGTGTTCGTACGCGGTTCATACTTATTTCGTGCTTCATGTATATGATGAGTTATAGGGAGAGTCGGAATCAACAACATCATACGTGTTGTTTAGTATGAATATGATGAGGAGTACTTCAAACTTTGAATATGAGTAGAGGGGTTTCATGATATTAAAATAAGTATAAATGCGTATAAGTGTCAGAAATTATGAGTATGATTCGATTCTACTTATCTTTTTGAATACTCATTGCTGATCTCTCACGCATACATTTCACATTTTTGTGGTATTTATTTTAAATCTATCGTAAGATTTTTACTTTCATTTTTAAAATGCAAATGGAACTCTGTAATATTTTTCCCTTTACTTTACATACGTAAACACTTATCGTGTAAACTAGCCTTTATGGCTAGCCGATATTTTTAAAACTAAAAACGAAATACAATATTTTTCTTACATACTGATATGATACTGATGATATGCAATAGAATTTTTATTTTTTTTTTTTATGTTGCTGTAAAATTTCCAGTTGTCATTATTATTATTATTTAAAATCCAGATAATGTTAAATTGTTTTTAATTTTTTGTTATTTGTTTTGATTAAAAAACAAAACTAACAGATGTTTTAATAGCCATACCATACCACTGGCTGACTTAAAGATAAATTCGGGCCATAAAATAAAAAATAATTTTATTATAAAACAAACAGATTTGAAACAATTTTTAAATGATTTTACAAGGTTGTGTGTTGGTGACTAAAAAATTTCAGAAATCATGTTTTTAAGCAAGTTTTTTTTATAATTTTAAGCACATCTTTTTTTTCATACGAATTTTAAGAAAAATAAAAAGAAAAAATACAAAATAATAATAAATTTAGATAAGATTACAGATTTAGTAGCAACGTTCCTAACCCTGATATTTTACTTCATTTCAGCCCTGTTAATTGAATTGAAAGTAATTAATAACACTTCTTAACGTTCACTTCATTTCTTGCCTGCATTGTCACATCATCATCATTTTGTATTAATTTTAATTAAGAGTTATAAACATTGTTGCGTATGTTTATTAAATATTTGTGCACTTACTTGACGACAATTCTTTAATATAATCATAAAATTCATATTTTTTTATATTAATTTGCATTAATTTACACTTCTTTAGTGACGACCCCTACTGCCGAAATGCGTCACAGTAGTTATCTCTTAACCCTGGACGGTTACTCTTCGTCGAATCGATGAAGCTCATTCACACTTTATCATATCGTTAGTCTCATTCGCAAATGTGTTAAGTCCCTTTTTTCAAATTTTACAGGAGACGCAAAAAACATTGTAGCTTTTTCAGTTTTTAAAATTTCTAAACTGTTTAAACGCAATTATTTTTACAAAATAATAATAATATTAATAACTAATAATATTAATTATTATTATTAATTAATTAATAATCACCCTTATTCTGGTTGTCGTCGTCGTCGTCGCCTTTGTCGTCGTTACCAAAAATGATGTCGATAAAATCAGAGTCGACAAAATCAGACTCGACACAACACAATATCGACGGCGTATTGACTCACAGAATACCAAATGTGTGTCGACAATCATCTATAACTGTCAATAACGACAAACAGAATACCAATTTTAAACTGTCGACGACGACAACCAGAATAAGGGTGAATATTAATATTTTTCGTAGTTTTGTGGACTTAGCGTTTTTGCAAACCACAAAATTACAACAACTTTAAACTATGCAATGACATGTTTTTTTGTTGTAAAATATGTATTATGTACAATGTGACCGTTTTGCATTAAAATCTCAATTTTGGAAAAAAGTGGACTTAGCGTCTTTGCGAATTATACTAACGATATAACTCTTTTATGGTTGTCCAAATTCGCTCTTTTTTTCAACAACGTTATTTGATAATAAAAGCTTGCAGTCAATAAACAAAAAAAAAATTTTTTTTTGATCGTCGATTCGACGAAGAGTAACCTTACTGTACAAAAATTACCATCCGGGATTAAAAAAATGGGTGGTCCGGGTACGTTTACTCACTACAAGCTTTCATAGAAATCAATCATTAAAAATTATAAAAAGAACGAAATTTGGTCAAACATTAAAGAATTATAGGATAAAGAGTAAGTGAGCTTCGTCGATTCGACGAACAGTAACCAATTAGGGTATTTTTTTTTTTTTTTTTTTTTGTAAAACCAGCACTCAGGGGATGGCCCCTACTCATGCAGTGCATTGTGCGGGTTTAAGAAAATAGGTTATAGGAAGGTGGAAAGAGTGAGTAGTGTTTGTGGACATTGGATTTAAATTTACCAATATCGTAACTGACGGGAAAAACTTTCGCAGGAAGATCATTCCACAAGCGAGCAGTGCGGGCAAAAAATGAATTTTCTCTGTAATGCATTATGCGGTTCACTGGACAATCAACCACAAAAGGATGTGCTCGGCGAGAGGTACGAGTACCACGTAAAAATATGTGATTATCGGGAACCAAGCCCCTTATCTCTCGAGAACACCTCCCATTATAGTACCGATAGAACAATGAAACACACGCCACATTGCGACGATGCTCCAACGAATCAATAGAGTTGGATAACCTACTGTCATTAATAAGCGCCTTCGCCCTCTCCTGTACGCGGTCGAGAAGCTTCAAAATAGACTTTGAAGCACCGGTCCATACATGAGAGTTGTACTCCATCCTAGGTCGGATAAAGGTCCTGTAAATAGTAAGAAGGTTGGATGGAGTGAAGTATTTTCTGCACCGTTTCAAAAAACCAAGGCACTTGAATGCTTCTTTCGACACTCGAAAAATGTCCCATGCCCAGAACATCAAGAGCATCCGCCTCCTCAATATTTACATTACCCATAGATACAAATGACAGAACACCAGCACCAGCATCACGCCGGTGTGTCAAAAAACAACATTGGGTCTTGCGCGCATTAAAATCGACCCTGTTCGCGCGGCCCCACTCAGAGATTGTTATCAGGTCATTTGTGAGTGCGTCATTCATGTTCGACCTCCTTGCCCCAATCTCCAAAAGGCTCGGCCTCCGATCAAATGAATATGAATGACAAATATTGCTGTCATCCGCTAAAGAGTAAATAGGATTTGAAGTAATAGATAGAAGATCATTAAGAAAAATAAGTGTTCGTCGATTCAACGAAGAGTAACCTTAATGTACAAAATTGAAGAGTAACCGTCTATGGTTAAAAATATTAAACGAAATATATCTTGTAAAGCAAATACTGTGCCTACCGTTACAATACTTATATCGAACACTGTCGAACAAAATATTATAAAAGAGATGGGTTTAAAAATGATTTATGTCGCTTTTAAAAGTAATAAATATATAATTTGTAATAAACACCTGATTGTTTTTTTTTTTTTGTTAAGCAATTGGGATATTGATCTTAGTTGAAACGATGATATTTGCTTTTAACCAATAAAGTGCGGTTAAAAACGCACGTGATCAAATGAACTTTTTACTTTTATTTCTTAGAATTTTTTTTTGATAATAATCTTGGGGTTTTTTTTCAGTAACACTCAATACAGGAATTATTTCAATATTACTTTCGATGGTAGATAATCTACAAAAATTCGATTTGAAACCATTATCTAAGGATCTTTTGGAAAATATCTTAACAATGGTATGATATTGGCAGATGGCAGCGTATTTCTAAAACTACATATCTTTTAAAATTCACGCCGTCTAGTTGAGAACGCAAAGATTTCTTTGTCATGTTCCTATAACAAATGCTGTTCACTGCCACTTCGGCATCCGCTTCAAAAAACTAAGAACCAATGACTCCGTCTGACTATAATCCGCACCTGACAGTTGCTCGTTGTGGATGCATTTGTTTATTATGGATTGCATGATTGAAATTCATGGATTAATTCATTAAGCCGCTTAGATGGAAATGCGTTTCATCGTATTTCTAAAAATTGGTAGTGACTTCACTTAGTGCCATACTCGTTGAGACAATTGCCGATGCTTTCCGTAGCCTTCTGGTTTGAACTGAATTTTGTAGACGTAAAGAGGGAGAAGCCGCCGTAGTCTAGTAGGTAGTGTGTTGGTTTATTATATTGAACCCACGGTGCAAACCACAGGTCAGACATCTCTAACAAAACGAAATATGAACAAATATTTCTTCGGCGACTTCCTCCCAGCAGATTTCTTGCAAAAATTCTGAGAGTGAAATAAAATTGCCATGAAAAGTTTATAAAAAAAATCTGTAGTTCGTAGTCAACATTAAACAGTAAGTAGGTACTGCCACTCATGCATAAAATTAACACACGCAATATAAGTGGTATGAGGAGCTAGGCCGTAATCCTGACTGAAGGGTTCTAATGACCAATTATTTATGTATGTACGAAAAGATGGAGATCTACTGTCACAATTCTCTGCGTAATGCTTTTTGAAATTTAAAGTTTACGAGGTTTCAGTGCCACTGTCGTTTATTTTTTTTTTTTTTTTTTTTTTGTCGAACGTCCCCGGCATCACACTAACCCACCCTCACCCGACCGCGGAGGGCTCGTTCCCATTACGTAGGGACACGTACACACTACAGTCCGGACTATAGCGGGTTAGGGAAAAGTAAAGGCAACGACAACATAAATCAGCTACAGAACTTAATCACAAGCTGAATAAAGCAACAATAAACCATAACTACCTAAGGCAAGAACAAGAATATATTTTTCTATAATAATTTACAAATTAATGGCAGCATATAAGCTACGTTTAATATTATAAATAGTACAATTAAAATCAATAAAATCATAATACATGTTAAAATCATTACATAATCTACGAAAAGGAAAATTACAACCAAAGTTTGTACTATAAAAATCTAGGGAAAAAGGACGATAGTGCCGTGAAAATCTTGCTGGAATACTGAAATTTAGGTTACAAAGCAAAAACTCGGAATCGATATCACCCTTAACCAGATTATAGACAAAACAAACGCCTAACACAGCCCTTCTACGTTCCAAAGTTGAAAGTTTTACCAGACCTAATCTAGCCTCATAAGATGGAAATCCATTGGCATAATCCCATCCTAAGCCACGTAAACAGAATAATAAAAACTGCCTCTGCACAGACTCTATTGAATCACTATGACAACGATAGTATGGATTCCAAATAACAGACGCGTACTCCAAAATAGGCCTAACAAGTGAAATGTATAGCAGTCTTGTTATATAAGGATCAGTGAATTCCTTAGCCCATCTTTTCACAAAACCAAGAACAGCCCGAGCCTTGCCAATCACCATACTAATATGATCAATAAAAGACAGTTTAATATCCAATAATACTCCCAAATCAAGAAATGAAGTAACAGTTTCCAAAGGGCAAGAATTAATCACATAAGTGGACGAAACTACGCCCCCGCGAGAGAAAACCATGCACTTACACTTTCTCAAGTTAAGATCCATAAAATTAGTCCCGCACCAAGTTACAAAGGAATCAATATTTCGCTGAAGAACAGCCTGACCATGGTCATCATCAAAAGTATAAAATAATTTAACGTCGTCAGCATACATCAGAATATTACAATCAGAAATAGCACAAGGAAGATCATTAAGAAACAATAAAAACAGTAAAGGACCCAAATGGCTACCCTGCGGAACACCAGAAGTAACATAAACAGTCCTAGATAATACATTCCTAAACAATACCCTCTGAGTCCTAAGGGAAAGATAGGAGCCCAGCCAACGATGAATAGTATCAGGAATACCGATCAATGACAGTTTATGAAGCAAAATTCCATGATCAACCCTATCAAAAGCCTTACTGAAATCAGTATAAATTACATCAGTCCGAGCGCTGGCAAGAAAACCCCTGAAAACATGCGTAGTAAATTCAAGAAGATTAGTGACAGTCGACCTACTTTTCAAAAAACCATGCTGGAAAGGGGATATTAAAGATCTCGTATTAAAAAAGAGGTAATCAGTCACCAGTTTCTCCATTAACTTGGGAATAGCACTGAGTTTGGCAATACCCCTGTAATTGGAAATATTGGATCTATTACCCGACTTATGCAAAGGAATTATAAACGAACTCTTCCAAATAGATGGAAAATGACCAGCCCTCAGAAGCCCATTAAATATAAAGGTCAAAGGACCACTCAATACAACAGCGCACTTCTTTAAAATGCAGGCCGGTACCCCGTCAGGGCCTGGCAAGTATGTAAGTTTCAGTCCAGACAAAGAATCAAGAACAGACTCCTCATCAAATGAATATATATTAGAAATAGAGACACTTCCCACTGAATAAGGATACGAAAAGCCGCAACTCAAATCAGGGCCCGAGTTCAACTGCCTATAAGTAGACTGAAAAAAGTCAGCAAACATATTCGAAATATCAAGGTAACTAGAGGATGATTTACGTTTAGCTCGAACGAAGTCATAAAACGACTTAGGATCACTAGCGAAGTTCGACCTGACCTTAATCATATATTCCTCATAACAGTGATGATTCATCCTACGATAATCCACACGCGCCCTAGAGTAAAGAGCATAATCAATATCAGTACCTGATCTAACAAACTTTTTAAATAACCTCGATTTCCTGTTCCTCAACCTCGACAGTCTAGCCGAATTCCACGGAGGACCAGAACGCTCCAAACGACTATTCACAATTGGAACACACTTTCTAAAACATTTAAATAATACCTCATAAAAGCCATCCAAGATCCTGTCAAGTGAAAGAGAGTCCATATTTAACGATAGAAATAAATAGCTTAACATAGCCCAATAGCTAGTATTTTAGCTTATTAGATCACAGAACCCATGGTTCAAACCCCAGCTTAGTCGACTCAAACAAAACCAAATATGAAGCCTTCTAGGAAAAACTGTGACAGTAAATTAAATTGCCATGAAAATCTGTCGTTCTAAGTCGACTTTAAATTTTAGGTGACTTCACTCAGAGGCACAATTAACACACCCAACATGGGTGGTGTAAGAAGCTCCTGTTAAAAGGTCTGAGAATTACTAAAATTTCCATGAAAACTTTTATTCAAAGTCAATGTTCCCGGAACTTATAAATAAAATTAAGACACATAAATTGGGTACTGTGTTAAGCTATGTTGTAATCCTGACTAAATGGTTTTAAGGACCAATTAGGTTAGGTTAGGTTAGAGGACGTGTACTTGTCCGTTAAGACAAGTACAATACCCGGAGGTCGAAATTGACCCATTGTACAACGTCCTTGGAGAGGGAAGGAAATAGAGGGAATAGGATGAAAGGAGGGCATAAGGGTAAGGGGAGGATGGGAATCACACAAAAAGAAACAGACACAAAACAAGGGTTGAGCGCGCGACTACACTTATGAAGCCCTAGCACCTCTCAACCAGCTCAAACTGCTAATGAATCTCGACACAGAACTCAAGCTCTCAAAGAAGGCTCTGCCAAGGGTCCTCAACCTCAACCTACCAAGGGCTGGGCAGTTACAGAGGAGGTGTTCGATAGTCTCTAACTCCTCCTCATCGCAACATACCCTGCAATAGTCCGGCTGGGATCTGTTCCAGATCCCCGTCAGCGACCTAATCTCGCAGTGCCCTGTGATAAAACCGACAACCAACCTTACGCTGGCCTTAACCAAGCCCAGCAGCCAAAAGGACCAATTAAGTAAACAAGAAGTAAAAAGGTGTGACAGCTATCAAATTTCAAATTAGTCACCTACACCAAAAATACACTAAATTTAGAAAATCCACTCTTGCTGATACGCTCTTTATTTCAACACATCCTTTATTATAAAGAAGGCTTTTTCATAGTGGAATGTAGAGATTATTTGTGAAGAAAAATTTTAATATTATTATTTTGTAGGGGCTTTTCTTTTAATAACATTTCAAAAAATAAATTAAATTTCAATATTTTTTCTTTAATAAATTATTTAAGCGAACGAATATTTAAATATTTTGTAATTTCTTTTGTACGACAGTGTAATACTAACTGACATACACGTTTTCTCCATTTATATGAATACCGAAGAAGCTGCTTGAGTTCTGTGTTCAGAACACTTGTCTCTTCGTTAGGGGTAATATTTTTCTATGATTTCCAAGTCCACGACTCATAAAATCAGTTATAATGTGGAAGTATATATTTGTGTGTACGTACCCACATACGTACAAATGTTGATAAGAAAAAATAAATTTTTTATCAAAAATAAAAAGATTTTTTTTAAGACAAAAGAGAAAAAAAGATTTTATTAAACCGGATTTATGAAATTATAACGATATAAAGATATATGTATGGGTACATATGTACATACCACACATTTATATACAAGATATACAAAAGAAAATGAAATAAAAACAAACTGGCAAATTGCTGTTCCCCAACTAATTACCATTTTATTACACAAAAAAAGCTTAAATATGCATTAAAAAAAAAAACAAAACTAAAAGACCTCAAAGGCGAAACAAACAAAGAAATACATGGATTGGCTTAATTTTAGTGTCTTTCTCTTATTTTTTCTTTTTTATTACAGAAATTTCCATTTGAATTTCAAGTTTCAAGTTTTTATACCCTACAACACGGCGTGTTTATAGCATTAATCACCATCATGTTTGTCAAACCATACAACCAACAGAAATGCTTACTCACTCTTAGTGTTGGGAATCCCGGGATCCCGGGGTCCCGAAATCCCGGGATCCCGCAGTTTTTAACAATTCCAAATTCCCGGGATTGAGCACTTAATCCCGGGATTTGACTTTTTAAGCCACAATGAAAAAAATCGTATATTAGAACTCTCACTAAAACGTCTTTATTTATTAAGAAATTGTATACCAAAGGCATTAATAGACATAGGTCCACCTGAGGGTGAATATTTTGCTTTATTCAAAGATGAGATTAATATGGTATCCGCAATCATTAGTGCTCTTGTCCCAGTTAAAGCAACAGTTGACGCCCTTTGCCGTCGGGATGCTAATCTGTTCACAGCCGATGTTGCCATAACTTTTATGTTAAAAAAACTTAAAGATGCTAACAACGTTATAAGTCAAAAACTACAATCAGCCCTCATCCTTCGCATACACAAAGGAGAACAGATATCACTGGGGTACTTCAGTATCTGCACAATGGTAGAACAAATGTTCAGTCCGAATCCGAAACAGAGTTCGTAACGGTTCCTTCTTCCATAAAATGCCACAAATTAAAAATTGATTTACTCGAAAAACTAAATGCTTCAAGTCCAGCTACATCGCTTCTAATAGCTTCTGAGTCAGAAGTGCTTCAAGTCCAGCTACATCACTTCTAATAGCTTCTGAGTCAGAAGTTACACCTTCAGATTCAGATAAGGCATCTTTCGAAATTATTTCAGATTCTTCTGAGCTTCCATCTGAATCTCTTTCTTGTTCTCTTGAAGAACCTTTAAATATTTCAGACGAGCTCAATGAAGCTAAAAAAAAAGCACATTTACCGAGGATAGCAATTCGATGTGAGACGTTGTCTGTAAAAATTCATAGAGAAATGCTCTTGTTTGAAAATGGAGGAACACGTGGTGACTTATTGCAAAGAGCATACGATTTTTAATGACTATTAAGCTAGCCAGTGTAGAGTCTGAACGTGCTTTTTCTGCAGCTGGATTTTTCGCAACTAAAATAAGAACTCGTTTGAGCGATGAAACTTTGGATGCTCTGTGCTTCCTCAAAACGTATTTTAAAAATAATAAAAAATAATAACTTAGCGCACTTGATCAACAAAAGAGTATATGTCTATAAAAACAATTAACTCTTTATAATTAATTTAAAAATGTGTAAAATTAAAAATAAAATTAATTTTCTTATAATTTAATAAATTCTTTCTTATAAATCTATTTTTGGATGTGTCATGTTATTAATTTTATTGAAATAATATGTTAATATCTTTCAAGAACAAATTTTTTTAAATCCCGGGACTAGGTAAATGAAATCCCGAAATCCCGGGATTGAAAATATAGAGCGGGATTGCCAACCCTACTCATTCTAATAAAAAAGATCTCCAACGTTCATGTGGATGTATACACGGAAATTTTTATGGATTTTTTAAGTTTAAGAAGCTTTAAAATCTAACCATAGAAAATAAAAAATTCCATACGATTTGTAACTATACTCGTACAGTGTAGTATAAAACCTAATCCACTTTGCTGGTCTAGCATTCTAATGTATTTGCATGCAAAACTAATTCACTGTTTAAGCTTTAAGCTGAAAGTGAATCTGATTTGTTGGCTAAAGAATGTTTAGAATGTTACAGAAACAAAATATACATACAAGACAACCAATAAACTAAACAATAAAATAAAATATTATTTATGAATTTATTCTGCATTGTATTACGTATACAAACATTTCCTATGTATAGGTCGGTCTACAACCAGATCTTATCGAATATATAGCAACACTTATAAACAAACAACAGAAACGGCAACCTGTATGAGTTTGTACGTAATTTTGTTTAAAATTTCAAAGCAAAATATAAACAAATATTAGACAACACAGCTAAACAGAGAAAAACACTCAAAGAAAAATCTCTGTTATAAACGAAGATTCATAATTAAAAAAAACGAAGTAAAATTTTTTGTTCCTGAACCTGCTTGAATACCAAAAACTAATTCCACTCTGGTGAAGACAAATTACGCATTACAGTGATCTTGCCTTGTGCTATGAAAACGCATGTATATTTACTTAACGAAACATCTTGTGTCAAAGGTCAGGTTAAGTTAGGCGTAAGATCGTACTTAAAGCAATTGGTTCCGCTTAGGCCAGCGTTTAGACTGATTGTGATACATACATATATAATAGGTCATTACAAACCTTAAGCCACGATTTCGACCTAACTTCTCACACCACTTACGTTGTGTATGTTAATTTAATACATAAACGGCGGAACCTACAGTTTAAAATCGACTCCGAGCGATAGATTTTTGAGAAACTTTTCATGGCAATTTTAATTACTCCTCAGAGTTTTTGACAGAAGTCTACTGAGAAGAAATATTTTTTCATATTTCGATTTGCTGGAGATATCTGACCAGGGGTTTGAATCGTGGCCTCACATCTAATAAGCCAACACACTACCTACTAGACTACGGTGACTTCACCGGAGAGCCTTATGAAGATGTGATTTTCTTTTTTCGCATTTGGCCAGAAATGTTTTGCCACGAAATTCTGGGTATCATAGGGACTGTCTCCGGTGGTGTGATATACCTGATGGTTGGAAAGATGTGCTCGTGGTTTTTATACCAAAAGCTGGTAAACCCAGTCACATCGGCCCTAAGGATTATAGACCGATATCACTCTCATCCTTTCTCTTGAAAGCTTTGGAGAGACTTATCGATCTATATTTGAGGTCAAACATGGACCGGTCTTTGTTGAGTAGGTCGCAACATGCTTACATTAAGGGTAAGTCAGTTGAGAGTGCTCTTCATGATGTGACAGGTTTTGTTGAGGCGAATTTGGCTAGGGGTGAGTACACACTGTCGGCTTTCCTTGATATAGAGGGGGCCTTCAATAACGTTACCACTTCTTCTATTGAGAATTCACTAAGGGATATACATGCCCCAGATTTTCTGGTGCGGTTTATCGCCCACATGTTGGGTAACAGACTAATCCGATCGAATCTGGGTGGATGTTCTATCGTCAAGCGTGCGACCAGGGGTACACCACAGGGGGGTGTCCTATCCCCTCTATTGTGGCTCTTGGTCGCAAATGTTGGTCTGAGGCTCATGGAAAGTAGGGGCTTTAGGGTTGTGGCATATGCCGACGATGTGGCTATTCTTGTGGGTGGAAAATTTTTGCCGACGCTGGGGGAACTGATGGAGTCTGCTCTTGGAATTTTATCCTCTTGGGCAACGAACTGTGGCCTGGGGATAAATCCAAATAAGACGGATCTCGTTCTGTTCTCGCGTAGGTACAAAATTGAAACCTTCAGGCTGCCAAGATTAGCTGGTAGGGAGCTGCCGTTGTCTTCTGAGGTCAAGTACTTGGGTGTTGTCCTGGACAGTAAGCTGAACTGGAAACGAAACACCGAGGAAAGAATGAAGAAGGGACTGAATGCTTTCTACCAGTGTAGGAACTCCATAGGTAAGAACTGGGGTCTTCCGCCTAGGGCCATTCGCTGGATATATCTGGCGATTGTTAGACCGGTTATTACTTATGGTTGTGTTGTCTGGTGGTGTGCCTTAGACAAGAGTTTTCAACGGAAAATCTTGGATAAGGTTCAGCGGATTGCCTCTTTGAGTATCACTGGAGTGAGGAAGAGTTGCCCTCAGGCTGCTCTTGATACTATGCTCTGTCTGACTCCGCTTGACTTATATGTCAAGAGGTGTGCAGCGCGTAGTGCCATACGCCTGAGGGAATCGGGTTGCTGGAAGCAGCGCTCGATAGGTCACTCCAGAGTTCTGAGTATCGTCTTTCCTGACGGAAGGTATGGACTTTCGGAAAAAGCCACTGATTACATTGTGCCCGAGGCTATATTCCTACCTGGTTTAAGGACACTTATACCGGATAGGGCACAATGGAATGGTGTGGTACTCCGGGGGCAGAGTGGTATACCCATTTTCACAGATGGGTCTAAGTTAGGTGGATGTACAGGTGCTGGGGTTTTCTGTACGGAACTCGGTCTTGAACTCCACTTCAGGTTGAATGATGACTGCAGCGTTTTTCAGGCGGAGATTTTCGCAATACTGAAGGCTATTGAGGCCATAGCTGGTGGCCCATCTTCGGATTCGGAATCTTACATGATATTCGTTGACAGTCAGGCTGCCCTTAAGGCCATTGCGTCGGTCTGGTGCAAATCACGACTGGTTCGCGAGTGCAAAGAGTCGTTGAGGTCTTTTGGACCGGACCGTATCCGTCTACGCTGGGTTCCGGGTCATAGAGGAATACTGGGCAATGAGACGGCGGATGCCCTCGCTAGGTTAGATTCCCTTTCGGGGGGCGAGTTAATAGTTGGTCCTGAACCCCCAGTCTGCCACCTCTATGGCCTCATCGATGGATGGGTCAGGGAGGAAGAGCAGAGGCGTTGGAGGAACGGATCAGGTTGTTCTGTCTCTAGACGTCTATGGCCTGCTGTGGACAGTAAGAGAACAGATTGGCTGCTGGGCTTGGTTAAGGCCAGCATAAGGTTGGTTGTCGGTTTTATCACCGGGCACTGCGAGATTAGGTCGCTGACGGGGATCTGGAACAGATCCCAGCCGGACTATTGCAGGGTATGTTGCGATGAGGAGGAGTTAGAGACTATCGAACACCTCCTCTGTAACTGCCCAGCCCTTGGTAGGTTGAGGTTGAGGACCCTTGGCAGAGCCTTCTTTGAGAGCTTGAGTTCTGTGTCGAGAGCCGACATCAAGGCTCTCCACAGATTCATTAGCAGTTTGAGCTGGTTGAGAGGTGCTAGGGCTTCATAAGTGTAGTCGCGCGCTCAACCCTTGTTTGTGTCTGTTTCTTTCTGTGTGATCCCCATCCTCCCCTTACCCTTATGCCCTCCTTTCATCCTATTCCCTCTATTTCCTTCCCTCTCCAAGGACGTTGTACAATGGGTCAATTTCGACCTCCGGGTATTGTACTTGTCTTAGCGGACAAGTACACGTCCTCTAACCTAACCTAGTATTATTCTTCTTAGTTTTCCAAACCCCGCACACTTAGATGGAAATTCTGTTCAACATACCGCCTTGTAGGGCCTAATTTGTCTGCTGTCTCTACAAGCAGATTATACTTTTGCCAATGAATGAAGTTTTTGTGAAACCATTTTTATGCTCCTCCGTAGAGGAATGCTAATCTATTGCAGGAATTCAATTGAATTTTTCATTATTCGGCATTGTTGCTACCTTCGAGGTCCTATTGTTCAATTTGGTTTCGTATTTTCGTTTTGATGTCCGACCTACGTCTAATAAGCCTACTAGACTACGGCTGATTGTGATACCACAATTCGACGCCTCCGTTCTATAACATTCTAAGTCGAAAAAGTGTGTTTTGAGTTATGAGCTCTCAAAGTTTTCACGCTACATACGACTATGTATATGTGTATTCTAAGTAGATTTTTCCCCTATAACTTCGGAACGGATCGGCGGATCTTAACCAAATTTTGACAGTATTTAAGTTAGAGAATGTAGAAAAATGCAAGAACATTAAAAATGCAAGAACACTAAGTACACTTAGAACGTTATAGAATGGAGGCGTCGAATTAATATCCAACCTGGTTATCAAATATTTTCTGAAATAAAACCAAACTGCATACGGAATAAATCTTGCTATTGCAGCAATCTTTATATGGGAGATTTCTGTCAAATCCGGATTATGACTACTGCCCTTGTCAAGAGGAGTAAATTGTCACAAGAGGTGAAAATTTGTGTATTTTTCCTTCTCACATCCACAGCTCCTGCAGAATTTATTTGATGGAATGAATTCCAATAAAGAAAATTATAATTTTGCAATGGATGTGAATCAGTCCTCTTCCTATCCATACAAGTCGCAAAGTACTGAATGTAGCAATATTGTACGTACCTTTCCGCTCGCAACAGAGTTGACCTTCTTTGTAATGCGAACGGAAAATACTTAATCTAACTAAGGCAATCGGAATACCCATCTTCTTCTAAAGGGTGATTTTTTAGCTATTATGTTTTTGGCAACACTGGTTTAAACAGCTCACGCACGTTTCATGTTTTGTTTCACTGTCAAACATCTTCAGTTTGGTCTATAATTTAACCATGAATCGTCTTACAAACGAACAACGCTTGCAAATCATTAAATTTGGCATCATTGGACCATACTTCTTCAAAGATGCTGCGAATCGTAACGTAACTGTGAATGGTGAGCGCTACCGTGAGATGATATCCAACTTTTTTTTGCCCAAAATGCAAAAGCTTGACTTGCATGACATGTGGTTTCAACAAGACGGTACCACATGCCACACAGCACGCGTAACAATGGACTTATTGAGAGGCGAGTTCGGTGAACATTTTATTTCACGTTCGGGACCGGTCAATTGGCCGTCTAGATTGTGCGATTTAACGCCTTTAGACGGTTTTTTGTGGGGCTATGTTAAAGCTCATGTCTATACAGACAAGCCCGCTTCAATTGACGCATTGGAAGACAACATTGAAGCATTTATTCGTGAGATACCGGCCGAAGTGTTGGAAAGTGTATGCCAAAATTGGACTAAGCGGATGGACCATTTGAGGCGCAGTCGCGGTTAACATTTAAATGAAATAATCTTCAAACATTAAATTATATGGACCGTACTATCGATTCAAATAAAGATTTCATGCATTTTTCTGAATTTTATGTGTTTTTTTTTTTGAAAAATTTTCCTATAGCTCTTAAAAAATCACCCCTTATATATGTAAATAAAAATGAATGTTATAGAATCGTAAACTATGCATTTGATCACGTTATGATCTTTAGCAAAGTTGTTGCGCATGAACCGACGAAGGTTTCTAAGTTGGTATGACCAATTTCCGACAGGTGGCGCCACTGAAAATTACTCAAAATGAATTAAATCGTAAACTGTGCATTTGATCATGCTATGATCTTTAGAAAAGTTGTTGCGCATGAGTCGATGAAGGTTTCTAAGTTGGTGCGATTAATTTCCGATAGATGGGGCCACTGAAAATTATTCAAAATGAATGACAAGCAATTAGTCGACTTACACGTCAAGCACAGAAGAAAAGAGCATTACGAGCCTCAGAATAATTCATTGAAAATGGAAAATCTTCGAGTACATGCCGCTGAGATCCGTTCGCATGAATCATTTGAACAACCAGAAGTGAGATTAGAAACTGATCGAATGGCCGTTCGTCTGAATCATCTGGACAACGGGAAACAAAATCAATAAAATGATTCAAAATTATTTGGATATTTGTGTAATGTCTTTCCTTCAAATTTATTTTAGTTAGTGCCGCAGCAACGCGCGCATTGTACTGCTAGTTCTCTATAAAATTGCAGGAATTTCAGCACTATAATGACCTTACACGATAGCTGACGATATTCCAATGTCTTGGAGTCCATATAAAAGTTATGTTTGAATGATCTAACATTTCACTCAGAAATACGCAGCACCGTAGTGGAGTAGGTAATGTGGTGGCATATTAGACAAGAGCTCGTGATTCAACTACCGGTTTCAACATCTTGAACAAAACAAAATATGAAGAAAAGATTTCTTTTGGCGACTTTCTGTCAGCAGTCTTCCAGCAAAAACTCTGAGAGTGAAATAAAATTGCCATAAACAGTTCCATAGTCTGTCGTTCGAAGCTCATGGATAAAATTAACACACACAACATTGCTGGTGTGAGAATTTGGAAAACCGTATAACGATCAGGAAACAAAAAAAAAATGTTGTTTTCTATTAAAGTTTCCATGTGTAAAAATATTTCATTTTACGAAATGAATTTTTTTCAGTGTAAACCACTATAATACTTGCAATGTTAATCAAATTGTTTGAAATAAATTTAAATATTTTTATTATACTACAACAACAATAATAAAAGAAAAGAAAAAATAAAAGAACAACAACAAGGAATAAATGTAAACAAAAAATATTATTTGATTGTATAGAGAAAAACGTGTTTTCATATCTTATTTGTCATTCGACGTTACGACGTCCGACAATAATGACCACACGTCTGTATCACACGAATGCATCGCACAATCTCTGTGGGATTGTGAAAGCGAAAGTGGCGTACAACTTGGACCAGCTGGTTGGCTAAATGTCTGTTGCTCAGCTGTGCATACCATATAGCAACCACAAGCCAATCACTATGACAACAACAACAACAACAGATACACGCTGACGATTGCAAAACGTATACATATGTACGTATTACGTTTCCGATGCCGCAAATAATTTGAGGCAAAATAGAAAAAAAAAGCAAAAAATTGTTTGAAGTATTAATGATTCGCTTGATTTAACCCTGCTTTTGCTAATTAATTTCTACACAAGAAATCATTCAATTAAGTTTTTAATTAAGTTCGCATCATATTTACAAAAATGCAATCTTTACACTTTCAATTTCAGTACTAAACTTACCGAAGCAGAACCCCTTACATGGAGATTTTGGAGAAAGCGTCGCTATATAGTGGTACTTTTGGCTTTCCTGGGTTTCTTTAATGTCTACTCTTTGCGTGTCAATTTGAGTGTGGCCATTGTGGCCATGACAGAAAATCGCACGGTTATCGATGAGAATGGCATTGAGACGTGGGAACAAGATTTTCCCTGGGATTCCAAACAAAAGGGGCTCATATTGAGTTCCTTCTTCTATGGCTACATAATGACACAGTTTATTGGCGGTTTTGTTGGTGCCAAAATTGGCGGCAATATTGTAAGTATTTCGTGATACCTTCAAGCAGTTTATAGTTTACTAAGTAACGCTACTATTCCTCTAAGGTTTTTGGTATTGGCATTGGCACAACCGCCATTTTAACACTCTTTACACCAATGGCTGCTAAACACAGTTTGGAAATGTTATTAGCCGTGCGCATTATTGAGGGTATTTTTGAGGTAATTATTGAATTTCATTTCAAACGTTTTTTTTTTTTTTTTTTTTTTGAAAAATTTCAATCTTTTTTATTCCAATTCCAGGGTGTCACATTTCCCTGCATACATGCTGTATGGTCAAGATGGTCACCACCTTTGGAACGTTCGCGTATGGCTTCTATAGCATTTGCTGGTAACTATGCCGGCACAGTTATTGCTATGCCTTCGTCTGGTTTGTTGGCATCTGCCTACGGCTGGGAAAGTGTATTTTATGTGTTCGGTGTCATTGGCTGTATTTGGTTAGTATTATGGATGATAATTGTACGTTCAGGACCCGACAAGGATCGTTTCTGTTCAGATGACGAACGTGAATACATACAAAAGACAATTGGTATTACCGGGCCACAAAGAATCAAACATCCTTGGAAAGCCATTTTTACTTCATTACCATTCTATGCTATTGCCGTTTCACATTTTTCAGAGAATTGGGGTTTCTATACACTTCTTACACAACTGCCTACATTCCTTAAAGGTAAGATTAAATTGTTAAGAAACAAAAAAGTTTACTTGCCTTATAACTCATGACTCCTTTTTTCTTCTTTGCGTAGACACTTTGAACTTTGATCTGGACAAGACTGGTTTCATCTCTGCTGTACCGTATCTGACAATGGGAATTTTATTGGGTATCTCTGGTTATTTAGCTGATTGGGTGCAAATTAAGGGTTATTTGACTACCACACAAGTGCGTCGCTACTTCAATTGTGGTGCTTTCTTGGCCCAAACTGTTTTCATGATTCTTACAGCCTACTTGCTAGATCCCACCTGGTCGGTGGTCTGCATTACTATCTCTGTGGGTTTGGGTGCATTTGCCTGGTCTGGTTTTGCGTAAGTTTGAATTTCTTATTCTATATACCAACGTTTCCAGATATTAATTCCAATTATTTTACAGTGTAAACCATTTGGATATTGCACCACAACATGCCAGTGTTTTGATGGGCATTGGCAATACCTTTGCCACAATACCTGGCATTGTAAGTCCCATGCTTACCGGCTATTTGGTTGTGGAGCAAACTAGTGAAGAATGGAAGACTGTGTTCTTTATTTCGGCTGGCATTTATTTAGTTGGCTGTGTTATCTACTGGATGTGGGCATCTGGTGAACTCCAGGAATGGGCCAAGTCTCCCGAACAAAAGGCCCTCGAAATGACAAGACAACAGGCAGTCACCGAGGGCTATGTCAACGAAGCCTTGGAGTGTAAAGATGAAATGAAAGAGAATAATAATAGTTAATTAATTGCATTAGTCTTAACGACTTTCCTTCCTACTCCTTCATAATTATTGTATAATTTCAGAAAAAAAAGTACTCTTCTTCTGCGATTTATGTATTGTAAATATTATTTTGCAATAGCCCTTAATGTGAAGTGCGCTAAGTATTGTAAATATTCATATTAAATATGTATGTAATGCCACGTAGTGTATTAAGTTAAATTAATTAAAAAAAAAAAAAAAAGGAAAAATAAAAAACGAATTTCATTCTATTTTCTCGACATATTTTTCTTGCATTCATTTCAATCGAGAGGTCAATAGCCCACTATTAGTGTCCGCAACGCTGCCAAGTGCATAAAAATGAATCCATAAAAATTCAAAATTAAATTTTGCATACCAAAACAGTTTGAATCATCAAAAGAAATAATCGAAACGTAAAATTTTCAAATTTTGATGCTGCCTACCAAAAAGGCAAAAAAAAAAATAATTTTTTTGATTTTATTTTTTTGAAACACTCAATTAAAATGAGTAGGTGATGCTGACGCCTTGTTTGTTAAGCAGATACATGTATGTATATATTAGGTACATTTTTAAGTACCAAAGCATAGCATATACCGAAATTATTGATACCCTATAGTGGAAAAAATGGTTTCACGTATCACTACATTCAATACGCCTTTGTATACTTTTGAACAATCTTTTCACTCGTGATTCTGGGATTCTTTAATGGTGTTTTCTTTTCTACCAAAAAATGTGCATTTTATTAACGCAAAATGCAATTTTATGCCCTGTATAAATCGAGAGTGCTGATAATGCCCTGTAAAATAGATGACTTTTGTTTATTTATAGGGCTACCAGATGAAATTTAAAAAAATCGCATGGTATTGTTATCCAATTTGAAGTTAATTTTTTCATTGTTTTGTGGAGTAATCTTAAGGAAATATTACATTATTAAAGCTACATGGTCAGCAGTATAAAAAAGTGCATTCAATGTTAGAACAGTGTTAAAATATTTTTTTTTTTTTGTTATAAAAAGCGTGCAAAAAATGAAGTCGAAAAATTTACGATCTGGCAACACCTTTGAACAAATTGGCATTTCCTCATTCATTTTCTTAATAAGTGGTAAACACAGGGCATATCTTTTTTAATATTTGTGTTATGTTCTGACATTACAACAGGGTTGGTAAAAAATTTTTTTAATGCACCTTGTAAGAGGGTGACATTTTCTTTGTAGAAAAGAAAACACCATAAAAGCAACACTTTTTTACTCTGTGTAGATTTAAAACAGGGAACGGTTCCTACTCATGCAGTCAAATCCCAATTGTTTGCAAATATGGTTGAACTTCTTTACAGTTAGTAACGATCACTTTCGATCTCATCGCCATTACCTATTGGTTCTAACGGGTCATCCCGGAACGAATCTTGTTTTTAAGTTTTCACACTTGTTGGACGGAATTCAAACAAGGTCACGGACGACTGATAGATACAGTATTCTTGCAGTTAGCTGTCCTGTACCCTAGCGCATTTTGCTGTTCTACAACTAAGTCTCCAGTTGCTGTACTCAATTGGCTTCTCTCTGAACTTCAATTGAAACAGAGAGCTGAGATGATAGCGGTAACGCTGAAAGCAGTTAAATCCTGACAATACTGCAATTCTGCGACAACATATACACATCCAAGTTCAGGTTTCCATTGAATATTGAATTTTTTACATAAAACATTGAATTTTATAATTCCAAGTAAGGTCCGAACCAGGGGTTTGCAGTGAGATTCTTATGGTATATGCTGATGCTAAACAGTTGTGGGTTGTGGCATATTTATTAAGCATTCTGATATTACACTTTCGTATAGGTTGAATAACCTCTGGAATGTTTTACAGCCAAAAGTAGCGATCATTTTCAAAGCGGCGCAATGCTTTTTTTTTTCTTTTTGGTGAAACCAGCACTCAGGGGATGGCCCCTATTCATGCAGTGCATTGTGCAGGTTTTTTAGGAAAATGGGTTATAGGAAGATGGAAGAGAGGGAGTAGTGTTTGTAGACATCTCAAGATGCGAACGGCAAGGAAACGAGTTGCTGCTAGGTGACTATAAAATGGCCAGTGCTATACCTTCACCATTAGGCAGTCTACAGCAATCGTCCCCAAGAAGCCCGTACCCTTCAGTCCTAGCTTCTCACACTACTCATGCTTCTTGGGTAGCAAAACTTTCCTGCAAAATCTCGTAATTTAGTCGGTCGGAGTTCTTAATAAGCGTTTCTTTGGCATCAGTTCTTGTCCATTAATACCAAGGATTTCTGAAAATCAGGAATAATTCCGATCACTCAGAGATAAATCTCATACGGGCTCCAGGACATAGAGGTAACGTAGGAAATTGCATAGCTGATGGATAAGCCAGCACAATCACCGGCATTTTATCAGGCATACGTATAACGATTGCCTCAGTTAGACTGCGTCTTCGCTTGAAGCTCAACTTCATTGGTAGCAGAAAGGTATGTGCAATATTGCTAGTTTCGTTTATTTATACTCTTATATTGATAAGAAGAGCACTGATTCACTTCTGTACTTAAATCACATGGCCATTCATCGCGCAATTGATTTCCTTATGGACGATTGTCTTATTGGAGAGCATGCCGAGGGTTTGACATGCCATTGTATGATTTCTTTAAAAGCTGTGGGTCTGAGGAGAAGGAAGACACTATATTTCACTCCAAGTGCCAGAGCCCTGCTCTTGCCATGAAGAAACGAATGTTCTTCTCATTTCCTGTGATCCTTGACTGAACTCTCTAACACAAAGATTGCTGCAATAGCAAAATTCATGTGGGCTATTGATATAATTATTCGTTGTAAAATAGTTTCTGAAGCCAATATTTGAAAGCCATTCATTATACATACCACAAATTTAATTCAAGGTTAATATTCAATTCAGCTTTTTGCGATTTTGAAGATGACGAAAAACAAAAAAAACATGAACATTAGAAGAATTTTAAGTGAATTTGAAAGCCATACAAGATGATAAGTAAAATTAACAGTATTGTCATGAACTAACATGATTATAAAGTCGACGTAGTCTGGGAGGTAGTATGTTGGCTTATAAGACGCAAGCCCGTCTTTCATCTCAAATAAAATGAAAATTGCCATGAAAAGTTTCTTAAAAATATGTATGTCGTTCAGAGTCGACTTTAAACTGTAAGTGCCGCCACTCATGGAATTTGCATACACACGATGAGTGCTGTGAGAAACTAGGTTGTAATCCTGACTAAAAGCTTGTTATACTCTGTTCAGACATGCACTTTTATTAAATCAATATTCGGTTTATTGAGAACAATATTTTTAGCGTTCAGACATATAATATACGAAAATTTATTCGACTGCTGGTAAACAAACCAGCTGATTGTTTCTACAACATTATTTATTTATTTATTTTTTTTTTTTTTTGACATTTGAGTTGTCAAATATCAATTGAAAGTGTTCGGAAAATTGTAATATGCTCACTGAACGTACTTATGACAGTGCTGTATTTCAAGTTTTACTCAATATTATAACAATTTGCGTATTTTTTTCAAACTTTATATGAAATATTGAGCTCAATAATGGCGTTTATTGTGATTTACGCAATAAAAGTGCATGTCTGAACATAGTATTAGAAAGCGATTAAATAACACCGAAGAGAGAGAGAGAGAGAGAGAGCTTAATCGATAATCATTGCTTCAACAACATGGCTTTTAATTTAACCGCGAAAATTAGTGCCAAAAAATTTAAAAAAAAAATGGAAAACAATTTAACATTTAAAAAGGTATTGCTAATGATTAACCGAAACGCCGAGCTGTTGCGGTTAATAGGGACTACTTTTGACTCCAAAGTGGCTTTTCTCAGAAGGATGAGAAAGAAAAATTTTATAATACTGGATAGCTTGCAGAAAAGAAAGCTTTTGCTTATGGCACTGTTAGAGGAAAATGAAACTCAAAATAAAATACAAATCTTTCTGCTGACCTTCCATTTTTTGTTTGTCGTTGTTTACATTTGAGTTGTCAAATATTAATAGAAAGCGTTCCGAAAAATGTAATCTGCTCACTGAACGTACTTATGACAGTGCTGTATTTCAAGTTTTTTTTTATCAATATTATAACAATTTATGAATTTATTGAGCAATAATTAATTGAAATTTTATATGAAATATTGAGATCAATAATGCCGTTTATTGCGATTTACGCAATAAAGGTGCATGTCTGTAAGTGATGGTATTACAAAAACAATTGTGTCTTAATACAAATATTTTTCGAAGAAAAAATTTTTGTTGTGTTAATTAAAATATTTCTATTATCTTATTAGTGTTACACTGCTGGTAGAGAGCATTTCCTTTTTTTATTTGAATTTTATACATAACATACATAATTGGTCATTACAACCCTTCAGTCAGGATTATTGACCTAGTTTCTCACACCACTTATGTTGTGTGTGTTAATTTTATACATAAATGGCGGGACCTACAGTTTAAAGTCGACTCCGAACGACAGATTTTTTGAGAAACTTTTCATAGCAATTTTATTTTGACACTCAGAGTTTTTGCCAGAAATCTGCTGAGAAGAAATCGCCGAAGAAATACTTTTTGTATTTTGTTTTGATGTCTGGCCTGGGGCTCGAACCCTGGCTTTACGTCTAATAAGCCAACACACTATATACAGACTACGGCGACTTCAATTTGAATTTTCATTTAAATTAAATTTTCTATTTACTTGACATGGCCCTTGTGCCAAATTCTTTCTTAAACGGTTACAAATGGATGGGCGGTACTGACCAAAAGATCGCATAGAAATAGCAACGAAAAGCAAAATAAACAAGTGTTGGTATTTCAAATGTTTACAGTAAATAATTTAAATCGTTTTTTTTTTTTCTATTTTAAGACATACTGACATAACACCATGCAAGTTTGCATGTCAGTTGATACAGAATTCTTCAATTCTTGCTTACTTTTGTGGATAAGAAAAGAGTGAAATTTCTCGAAACACTCGCTTAGGTTTTTGGACTATATAAGTGACAAATGTACCTTCAAGCGTTCAAATATTTTCTTTTCTTTCAAAAACCAAAACATTTCATTCAATCTCTATTGTTTCGCTACGGTATTCATGAAAAGAATTTTTATGAATGTGAAATCATGTGAAATTTTTACAAAAAATTAAAAAAAAAGTTAAAAAAAAAATCCACAATAATAACAACAAAATCACATGGCTGACAGTGTATTATAGTTCAGTGGAGCCAAGAGCCAAGAGCCAAAAATTTGAAAAAAAAAATCTTGTGCGCTCAGCTCTGCTCTGTTCTGCCATCATCATCATCATCCACATCACCATCACCATCACCATCACCCTCTGTGTCTCATGCATGCACTCGGTGGTAGTGTAAACATTATATTGGAATTTCTATAATTTGGCATGCGGCCAGAAAAAATAATTTTAATTGAAATTAATAGCGAAATTCTTAAGATTCTTAAGGTGTATGAATATATTTTTAAATTGTTTTTATTTAGAAATTGTTCTCTTACAACAAATCACAAATCTTTCTTCACTTTTTTTTTTTTTTTTTTTGGCCAAAATCGCATCTGTAAACAATTCTTTGTTCTTTGTTGATGAGAAAAAATTCTTATTTAAGATTTCTATCTAATGGGACGTAAAGAAACAAACACAAACTATCTTAGAAGTTAAATATCTTTTGTGTTGACTATCTAAAGACATACGAAATTAAATAAAAAAAAAATTAATTTTCTATAATGAACACAAAGTGGAGAATAAGACAAGATTCCTTATGTTGACCTTGAAATAATGGAATGGAATGGAATGTTTAACCGACAGACGAATAATTTCAAAATCAATCAACGCAATCATTAAAATTTTCTAGACAATCTCTGAATCTGACTGACAACACTTTCACTTATTGGTGGTATTGAAGACAATTATAATGACGGCTTGTGAGCAAACAAATACGAAATCTAGTTATCTCTACACTAAGATTATTTTGCTTTGATGTTTTCAATTCGGAGTAAAGAACAATAAAGGGTTTCTTAATTTATCGTTGTAAATAATTTCACGCTTAAACAGAGATACAGTGATAGACATTCGTTCAACTTACACTCTCTTTATTGACCATTACAACCCTCTAGTCAGGATTGCGGTCTAGATTCTTACAGCACGCACGATGCGTGTGTTATGTTTGCCCATGAGTGGAGGGACCTAAAGTACTTGGGCCTCCACCCGTACAAATTTAACTGACCTAAGAAGTGAAGATAAACGATCATTAACAAGGACGTGTGTTTGCTGAATGATGGTCTCTGGAACAGTTGGCAACTGTCCCCGATTTTTATTGAAAATTCATCTTCAACGATGAGGCTCATTTCTGGATAAATGTGTACGTGAATATACAAAATTTCTCCTAATCGGGTTTGGGATGATACCAGTCCGCATTAGATCCACGAGCGTTCAAAGATCTCCGAAAAAGTTATTGTTTGGTAAGGATTTTGGCCTGGCGACATCATCGGTCAATAGTTCTTTCTGAACATCGTTGGTCATGGCATCACTGTCAACGGCAACATAACATAATTCGTCATTACAACTCTGCAGTCAGGATTACGACCTAGCTTCTCACACCACTTATTTTTATACATGAGTGGCGGGACCTACATTTTAAAGTCGATTCCGAGCAACAGATTTTTGAGGCACTTTTTAATGCGATTTTATTTTACTCTCTGCTGAGAGAAAATTGCGGAAGAAATATTTTCCATATTTCGTTAGAGATGTCTGACCTGGGGTTTGAACCGAGGCTTCATGTATAATAAGCACACACTACAGGGTGGCTGATATGTATTGCAACCAACTTCAGGTAGTTATCATTTGTAAACCGCTCATCTGACAGCTGACAGATTTATTCCAGTGACAGTTCATTTTATTATTTACAAGCTTACAAAAGCATTTTGATCTATTGTATTCAGAAAAAAAGTTATTCGTGATGGAATTCAAGCGTGATAGTGTGATTGCTTTATATTTGGCTGGAAAACCACAGGTGGCTATCGTTAGAGCCCTCCAGCATTTAAATGTGAATAAATCTTTTGTTTCTCGTACCATTGCTCGTTACCGTGATACTGATACTGGCAGTGTTGCATCGCGTCCAAAAAGTGGACGAAAAAAAAAAACGGTAACAACACCAGAAATGATCCGAAAAGTGAAGGACAGATTTGATCGAAATCCACGACGCAGTGGTAGAAAAATTGCTCGTGAGCTGAACATATCGCAAGAACGGATGCAACACATATTGAAAAATGAGCTTGGACTAAAGCCATTGAAGTTCCAAAAAGTGCAAGAGCTCACCGATGGACAAAAAAAAAAGTTAGACTGGAAAGAGCCAAGGAGTTACTTGGCTTGCACGAAAGTGGCCAGCTACCGAATTTTGTTTTCTCCGATGAGAAGCCATTCCAAATTGAGCAGTTTGTGAACAAATAAAATGATCGGGTTTACTTGCCAAAGAGGTCAGCTGAAAATTTACACCTGCGATTGGCCACCAGAACTCAAGCGCTGCCGATGGTAATGGTGTGGGACGCCGTAACGGCCGATGGTCGCTCCCCGCTCGTATTCATCTACCGTGGGGTCAAAATAAATGCCGAATATTATCGGGAAAATGTCTTAAAGACAGTATTGAAGCCCTGGGCAGACAAATATTTCGGCCGCAGACCATGGACATTCCAACAGGACTTAGCACGCGTCAACCAAGAATGGCTTAAAAAGAAGGTTCCTCGCTTCATTTCTACCGCACAATGGTCACCAAAATCTCCGGATCTCAATCCGTTGGACTTTTGCGCCTGGGGCATTTTGGAGAGTAAGGTTCTCACTAAAAAATACCAAAGTGTCGATCATCTCAAGACGGCGCTTCGCCGGGAATGGGCCAAAATACCGCAGAGCCACTTTCGTGCAGCCTGTGATGGTTTTGTCGGCCGTTTGAAGGCCATAATTCGTATCAAAGGTGGCCAATTCGAACAAATCTAAACTGATTCTAAAATTTGATGTTATTTCCAACATTTTTTGCTTTTGAGCAATAAAATTAAAAAAAAAAATTAAAAAAATATAGCGCTTTACTTTGTTGCATTATATATCAGCCACCCTGTACCTACTAGACTACGGCAACTTCTAGGTCTATAATTACCCCAACTTCTTTTGGCCTAAATTGAATGTTTTGCACATCAACATGACATGTTGCTTCAACAGGGCAGCGCTACTTGTAACGCACCGTGGTCTAGTAGGTAGTGTGCTGGCTTATTAGACGTAAAAGCCAGGGTTCGAGTCCCAGGCCAGACATCAAAAATAAATACAAAAAGTATTTTTTCGGCGATTTCTTCTCAGTTTCTCAAAAAAATCTGTCGTTCGGAGTCGACTTTAAACTGTAGGTCCCGCCACTTATGTATAAAAAAAATTAACAAACACAACATAAGTGGTGTGAGAAACTTGCGGGCTTCTTGGGGACGATTGCTGTAGACTGTCTAATGGTGAAGGTATAGCACTGGCCATTTTATAGTCACCTAGCAGCAACTCGTTTCCTTGCCGTTCGCATCTTCCCCCTTTTCACCTTTCCTAAAAACCTGCACCATGCACTGCATGAGTAGGGGCCATCCCCTGAGTGCTGGTTTCATAAAAAAAAAAAAAAAAAAACCTAATGGATTGAATATTTTACATGAGCAATTTAAAGGCATGGTCACTCACCTCACGTGAAGGTCATGTAAATTGAAATCAGATATTGTGCCATTTGACCCCGTGAGACTCTTTATTGCGGGGTTTTCTTAAGCCGCAGGTGTATGCGAATAAGCCACATACCCTAGCGGTCCGCAGAGCTAACATAATACATGCTAACGGTCAAATTCAGCCTTATTTTCGTGGAAAATTGGACACATATATATCGATGCGCTCTAGTCGGAAAGGCCGTGACCTACATTTGAACGATTTTATATTCTACACATACTGGCATCAATAGGCCTTTCAAACGATTAAAAATTTCGATGATATCTCACATACGCTTTTTCTTTAAATTTAAAAATACTAAGCACTTAATGAAAGACCCGATATTTTCTGAAATTAAAATAAATTACTACCAATACCAATACAATATAATTAAAGTAATTAATATCGATTATTTCCTTTTCTTTTGTTCTAATTTTACGACCATCCACCTACTCTTCTATGCAGGTGATAGAAGCTATAAATAGCTTCTAAATGAATAACGAGGGATGCATTTTTACATCGTAATTTTGGCAATTGTGACATTTTGAATTTACACCTGAATTGTGTTTTTGTTTACGAAAATTTTCAATACACAACCTAAAACTATGTATGGAGGGATGGATAGGTGGATGGATGGTATGGGATGGCATAGACGAACGTAAACGATGTTGTGTTTGATGTGACTGCCAACAATTCACCACTACGTCTGTTTTATGAGCTCTGACTAAGCATACAAATATTTACCAGCCCTCGTGTTGGAAAGGTGTTGTTCGCTAGTTGGTTCGTATACTCGTATACCCATTCAAATGCTCAATTCAATGGCAATGTGAGTGATGTTTCTTTCTGTTCAAACTGAAAGTGGGCAAAAACAAAAACAAAGAAATTCTTTTCAAATATTGTTTTTATACCAAAGAAAAAAAAAGAAATAAAAAAGTTTACTTTTGTTTTAAATCACTGCGATGATAAACAGTCAGTTTTTTAACGCAGACAAGAAAAGACGTGCCAGAAGAGCACTAACGAATATCATCAAAAGAGTATTGAAAGTGAAAAGTTTTATTGAAAATTTGAATTTATAAACAAAAAAAAAAAAAAACAATTGAAAAATAAACAAGAAAATTTGTAAAATAAATAAACAATTAAAATGCAGGTTTTGGAACAAAGAGATACAGTGTTAAGCACTTCATCGGATGTGTTTAAACAAATTGAGGAAATCAAAGAAATATGTGATGAAAATTGCAACAACAAAAGGTATGCTTAACAGACAATACTATTAACAATTATGAGAAAAAAAACTAATTGCGCTTGTCAAATGTATTTAAAATGCTACAAACAAACAAACAAATATTTGCCGTATATGACATGAAGTGAAAGTGTAATTTGTCAAAGAAAAAATTAAAATCTATCAAGACCATAATGAGAGAAATGTTTCACATTCATTCACACATTTTGGCCAAGTACCAAAAGAATTTACACAATTTAAAAAATTTATTTTGTTAGTCAACAAATGAAATAAATTGCTTTACATATAGGTATACTCTACATTGTATACTCATACATAGTTACTGTGCGAATTTCTACATTTCTTTAGTAATTGTGTGTAATTTTTCTTTCCTTCAATTCTTTTGTTTTTTCTTTTTTTTTTCTACCCATTGGACAGACCATCATTTCGTAAACAACCAACTTTCAGTCAACGTTTATAGAAAATAAAAGAAAATACTTAACGAAATCAAAAATAATTATTTTGTTGCCAAACAAAAAGTAGAAAGAACATTCCAATCTACTCCTCCATCATTCCACTGGCGACGTAACAACACCAAAACTTTTCGAATGGCAATAGCAACGACGCCAACAACATGTTACCTGCTATGATTCTGTTCATCAAATTCGTATACAAATTCCATTCTATTTTTAATCCCTACAAATCCAAATCAATTTTTTTTACAATGAAAAGAAAATTTAAAATTTAGTTTCCCTCCAAGACAAACTAGTGACGTATCCTCAATATTCACATCACACATGGATGAAATTTAAAATAACAAAACTCAACTGAAAATAACAATTCTTTTGAATTTCATTTTCATTTTTCGATCTGTTTTTCAAAATACTCAAAAGACGTCATTATGAATCGAATTTTTGAATACAGAAAATGAATGAGTGAGTGTTAGTCATACTTTAAGAAATATCTCTTTTAATATTTGGACTTGTAGTTTAACACTATACATGCCACAGACTGTCTAAACTGTTATCTATTTGTAGAAGTCTTTTGCTCAGAAATATTTCCAAAGATACCGGTAGAATGCATTCTTTTCATCCAAAATTCCTTAAACTAGGGAGATACAAAGTATTACTCGATACCTTAAAAATAAATTCTCAAAACTATTACAAGCTATATTTTAAAAATTCGTTTTTAAATCATGAGATCAAATACTTACCGCATTTCCCTCCAGGCGCCTCTGTCACTCTCGCGCGCATTCTATAATTGCTCAATGCATTCTTTTCATACAAAATTCCTTAAACTAGGGAGATACAAAGTATTATCCGATACCTTAAAAATAAATTCTCAAAACTATTACAAGCTATATTTTAAAATTCGTTTTTAAATCATGAGATCAAATACTTACCGCATTTCCCTTGAGGCGCCTCTGTAACTCTCGCGCGCATTCTATAATTGCTCACACCAATAGATGGCAGAGCTTCCTCGATTTACTCTCCCTATCTCTCTCGAATACTCGTAAGGCTGCAGCATACATAGGTGCGTAACAGACTTTTGCGCCATAAAGCAGTCCTAGGAAGATGAGGGACTTGTACAGTAAAGTTTAGTCACTCGAGAGAAGACTCTGCTTATTTAGTAGCCTATTGAGACCACCCTTGATCTCCAGACTGTTTTCATTTTTACTGGTAATGCCAGTGCCAAGACAAACAAATTCATTGACGACATCGTAAGTATGCTAATTGAGTAGCCTATTGAGACTACCCTTGATCTCCAGGCTGTTTTTATTTTTACTGGTAACGCCAGTGCCAAGGCAAACAAATTCATTGACGACATCGTAAGTATGCTAATTGAGTAGCCTATTGAGACTACCCTTGATCTCCAGACTGGTTTCATTTTTACTGGTAACGCCAGTCCCAAGACAAACAAATTCATTGACGACATCGGCCGTAATATAGGATCCGATGTAGTCGCCCTAGTTATGTTTATTAGACGTGAGCTCGCGGTTCAAACCCCAGTTCAGACACCTGAAACGAAATGAAATGATATGATGAAAAAATATTTCTTCTGCCGTTCGCATCTTCCCCCTTTCCACCTTTCCTAAAAAACCTGCACAATGCACTGCATGAGTAGGGGTCATCCCCTAAGTGCTGGTTTCATAAAAAAAAAAAAAAAAGTTTGAGTGTAAATAAAATTGTTAAGAAAAGTTTCTCAAAAATCTATTGTTCGGAGTCGTCTTTAAACTGTAGGTTCTGACACTCATGAATAAAAGTTAACACGCACAATATGGGTGGTGTGAGAAGCTAGGTTTTAATACTGACTAAAGGATTGTAACCACCAATTAGGTAAGTAATCTGTGATCCATACGCCATATAAACCTACTTGTCGACAACATATACTGTGTTATGCCCTCCTTTGCTGCCATCTTGATAGACTCCCGTTCAATAGCGCTAAGCAGTAACATTTCGCCTGTTAAGCCCAAAAATGTCAACGTATCAGCGCCCACAAGCAACTGGACAGTTGTGTGAAAAAAAGTGTCATTGTCGACGTTAGACGTTAAAGTAAAAGAGCTGAAGGAGTCTATGTTAAGAAATAAAACGATATTTCGTCCAAAAATACCTATGCTCTACAATAAATCATAGACTTATTGACCCAAACTGAGCCACAACGATCATAATCTGGCCTTCAGCAGAACGCTCACGATGAAGAAATTGAAGAGGTGGCATGATAAAGGATAGCCTTGTCCAAAAACCTCGCAAAGTATTAAGAAGTCCGGAGAAAAGCTGAAAGAGATGTTCAAAGTCATTTTGCACAGGTTTATCAGCTGCGCAGGGACGCTAGGCTCAAAAATTGTGGCAAAAAGACGATTCCTTATAGGGGCATCGAAGGCTGCCTTATTATGGTGTGTATTAACTAGGTTTTTATGGATCTTCTACAGGATTTTAGATCAAATAATCTTTAATAGTTAAAGCTGTTGGTAGATTTAGGGTTAAAAAATACAGAATACGAGATTACGTCGATTTGATTTGATTTTAAGTAGGTCAATGATATCACATTCCACTGTATGGAAGAAGTGAATGATTGAAAATTAATTTTTGGATATTGTGTTACGATTTTTAAATAAATTTTTAAAACACATTCACGCTCCCTTTGATTGCTACAAAATTTTTTTTGTTGATTCGAAATACTATTTCCAAAAAAATTTCTGTGACCTTTACAGATTAAAACCCTAAAGTAACGAAGGGCACTAGCAAGCAAGCATACAATGGACTGTAGGGCATACAAAACCGTATGAAGGGTGTACAAATAATATGACACATAAATGATGTCATTCATATGAAAACAAAAATCGTATTTCGTGATATAAAAGTCGATGATGAACATTAAAAAACCAAAAAAAGAACGGTAATGAAAGGCTGGACAGAGACTTTATTTCATTCATTTATTTCTAGTACAAGAATTCACGGTAAAATAAACTACAAATGCGGGGGAGTATATGAATATTATTCACCCTCTTCCACTTGCCATTTTTCTGTTTTGTTGTTTGGGTCATTAGAATTAAAAAAAAAAACAAAAAATTGAAAAACAAAAATTTCAAAAAAAAAAGGAAAAGTATTCGTAATACAAAATTTAACACAACAAAACAAAACAAATGAAATTAAATTAAATTGTTTATTTATTGTACATACATGCATACATATGTATGTATGTATGTATGTACAACAATATTTGACGTCAGCCAGGTTGGTATTTTGTTTATACGAACTAAAAATAAATTTTTAATTATTTTTGTATCGTAAACAATATTTACCACCTTATTTATGCTAAAAATAACGACAAAACAAAATAAAAAAAAAAAATATTTTTTTAATTCTTTTTATAGCTTTCCCATGAATGCCGTGCCAAACATATTTGGAGTATCCCAATTGCTGCCCAGCCTGTATCTGTGTGGTGCCAGTGTTATTACGCCTCAAATTCTAAATCAACTGGGCATTAATTTTGTCATCAATGTAGCCTCAGAATTGCCCGATACTCCTTTACCAACCTCAACGAAAATCTTGTATTTACGCATAAATGTTCCAGACAGCACACACACTGACTTGTCGAAACATTTCGATCAAGTTTCCGATATGATTGAGGAAATTCGTCGAAATGGTGGTCGCACCCTGGTTCACTGTGTTGCTGGTGTAAGTCGTTCGACTACATTGTGTTTGGCTTACTTAATTAAATATGGCGGCATGAATCTCAAGGATGCATTCATGCATGTGAAATCCATTCGACCACACATACGACCAAATTCTGCATTTTTCCAACAGCTCAGAGTCTATGAAGAGCAATTGTTAGGCTTGCAATCTGTTAAAATGATTTTCATGGAGTGTCTACAAAAAGAAATACCCGATGTTTATATGCCCGAATACCGTCAAATGGAGGAATTTTATCAGCGGCAACGCACATTCAGGCAAAATCAGCACAATGTCAAGCCTCTTAAAACCTAAATCAACGTCATGGGGTTCAACGAAGAACACCTCAACACAACTCTCTCAACTAAACAAGCAGCCCCACAGGGATGTGAAGAGCTTTCGTACTAGAAAAAAAAACACACTCCAATAGAGTTTTTAATTTAATTTAGTAAACGAAAGTTTTACATTTGCAATGTGATTTCAATTCAGCAATAATAGCCACAATATTGTTGAAGAACACACAGCAAACGATTAGAAAATTGTAGTAAAATTATGGTTTTTTTTTTCTATATAGAAGACAAACGCATAACAAGTAGCAGCAACGAAGTATTTGAAAAAATAACATGTTTTAATAAAAGTTAATAATTTTATTTACTTTTTTAAATCTTAATAAATAAAATTATTTAAAGTGAGTATTTGTTTCCATTGTCAACTTATGGAAATATTTATAACAGAGTGTGTATCAGTTTACAAAACCTCAATTTGTTTTGCAACAACGCAATTATTGGTAAAACTGGATTGTATTTTAAGTTCATCTATTTTAAATGATTCAGATATTAAATATCAATCGACCTTCTTTGAACGATACTTCATTAGTTCTTCGCAATATATGTATATCGATATGGCGTTTTACTAAATAAGCCAGTAATAGTTACGCCATATTTAGAACAGATAGAACAGTGCATAAAATTCTGATTAAAGCTGGATAGAGGGCATATCCAAAGTCTGCTTAAACTCCAAAGTAACACACACTCAGTATGATTGTTGAACTTACTGGGCATTGCATTATGACAATCAAGTCTTAAACACTTTGCAAATGATTTCTGCAGAAACATATACAACATATACGATCGAAATGAACTTTCAGGCATGTATCGGGTCCGCCATCTAACGTTTTTTTTTTTTTTTTTCAACTAGTGCTTATTTCGTGAATGGTAACACTTAGCTCATGTCTGATTTGACAGACAATTAGTTTTATCCTTCCGCTGAACGAATATGGTTGTGTATAGTTGAAGCCAATTCACCATCCAATGCGTTTTCGCTTCGCTTAGTGGGCCTGCGATCGACTTACAGAAGATGCCGATTTTGGCAAAAAAAAAATCATCTTTTCAGATGAAGCTCATTTAGATCTTGGCGGGTATGTAAACAAGCAAAATTATTGCATTTGGGGCACAGAAAACCCGCACGCATACATTGAAAAGCCGACGCACCAAAAACGAGTCACTGTTTGGTGCGGATTTTGGTCCAGAGGCATAATTGGGCCATTTTTCTTCGAAAATGAGAAAGGAGTGGCCGTTACAGTCAATGGCCGTCGTTATCGGGCCATGTTGAACGAATTTTTGTTCACATAAATTAAAGAGGAGGATATTGGCAACATTTGATTTCAACAGGACGGCGCTACGTGCCACACAGCCGAAGCTACACTCGATGTTTTGTGCGCTGTTTTTGAAGATCGCATTATCAGCCACAGAGCTGATGTCGTTTGACACCGTTGGACTATTATTTGTGGGGTGCCGTTAAAGATAAGTGTTGCGCCGACAAGCCAGAGACAATTGACGCTTTAAAGGACAATATTCGTGAAGCCATTGGTGAAATACAGCTGCACACAATCGATAATGTGCTTAAAAATTGGACCGATCGTGTAGGCTACTGCATGGCCAGACGAGGCAGCCATTTGAATGAAATTATTTTCCATTATTAACCGGAAGGATTGTACTTTCAAATAAAAAAAACGAATTTGAGAAAATATTCAGTAGTCTTTTTTTTAAAGCATTTTCAAAAAAAAAAAAAAGTTATTTGGCGGATCCTATACATTAGCAGTCTGAATCGCTCCATCAGAAGCTCTAAATGGTTCCAGGAATAGGGGAAAATGGAAAATTGTGGTATCATAATGGCCTAAGTGATTACAGCCAACTTTTTTTAACCACCTACCTATCATATATATTCACAGCGGGCCGTAATAGTCTGGTCTGTATACAAGTGGATTCATTAACCCATCTTTCCTTCGCATAGGCGGAAGGTTTGTGTATGTCTCAATTGAACCAGCCTTTGCAAGCGTGTCGTCTCGTTGTTCTTTATCCAAGAACCCATAAGAGGGTAACAGTCTAATGTCTTGTTATCTCCTTCAGATTCAAACGACCTTCTTTGACAATCTTAGATGTGGTGTCAACGTTTTCTACCGATCTAATGGCCTCTTTAGGCAAAGTTGGCAGGTGGATTGAAGTGGAGAAGGTCAACACACAGATCCGTTTTAATGTCGATAAATATGCGTATACAGTGAACTCGCGATAACGTGAACTAATTTTTATAAAGGCAGTTCACATTTTCGAGTTTGTTCACGTTATCGAGTACCCAAATTTAAAACAAAAAATGACCCTATTTAATATGAAAAATGATATTTTAATAAGTAAAAAATCATCGGTGTCATCTTTCTCCGAAACTAAATTTAAAATACTTTTCCAGCAATTGTTTAAAAATTGTTGCGAAAATTTTACTCCATGCTGAGTCCAAAGGATTAATTGCATCTTTTATAGTTAATATCTAAATAGAATTTAGCAATTCTGTTTGTTTTCCAGCCACTAATGCCAAGAGACTGTTTCTATAATACAGTTTTGTTATTTTAAAAACATTCTGGTCCATTCTGAATTAACGATGTGACATAGGGTGGCAAAAACATTGCACAAATGAATCGGTCATCAGAAATCAATTGGGATTCAGCCGGATGTGAAGGGGCATTGTCGATTAACAGAAGGGCGTATACCGGTAGCCCCTTTTTAGTCAAGAACTCAGTAACCTAAGGCTAAAAATTACAACAAAGTTTGTCAGTTGAAGTCTACCTCTTTAACAAAACATTGATGAAACCATTTTACATGTCATCCATGCTGACTTGGAGAAATTGTAATTTACTGGACAAGTAAAGTTTTTGAAACTTTGTGGATTTTTAGATTTCCCAATTACCAGTAAAATAAGTTAAGTTTGTGAGTCGCCGACGCATTTGAACAGCCCATGAAAGTTAATGGTTGTTTCTCCATCTTTGCGCCTGGAGCACTTTCCTCCAGTGATGACAAATATGTTTTATATGGCAACTGCCTCCAATATAAACTGGATTCATCAGCATTATAAGACTGATCTTCACAAAGAGAGATTTCTTCCATTTTTGCTTTTAACTTTTTCTTAAGTGGGTCAACATGTTGCAGCTGCGCGGAAAGCTTTTCTCCGGAAATTTTAAGAAGGCGAACACCAAACCTTTATTTAAATTTTTGAAGACATCCGTCACTGGTGTTAAAACCACGATCATTTTCTTTAATTTAATCGTGAATTTCTAAAGATATCACAATTTAAAAACAGATTTAAAAAACAAAATATAAAAAAAGTGTTCACGTTTTTGAATACTCTGTGGAAAAATAAATTTGTTCACGTTTCTGAGACGTTCACACTTTCGAGTGTTCACGTTTTCGCGAGTTCACTGTACTTTCACGCGATACACAGTGATACCAGATTCGCACAGGGTCAATTTGTTATGCCTGGACAGAACTACATCGGTAATCGGTTAGAGCAAGGGAACAATTTGAGATTCAGTTGTCTCGATTTCTTAAATTTCATATGTAAGTAAAAATATCGGTCATTTAACCACAGTTTTAGATTCAGGTAATCATTATCTTTTTTTTTTTTTGCCTTTAAGTCAGGGTTTACCAAAAATTTTTTGGTTATGTATTAGTGAGTAAGAGAGAGAAAATAAATTGAGAGAATTGATTTATTTACAGCCATAGAAAAGTGTTGGTAATATACGTTATTTTGATTTTCATTTTATCAACTTACATATGTAAAGCTATCTATCTTTGGCTTAATAATTTTAGATAAATAAAAATAAAATAAAAAAATCCATTTTTTATTAAAAGATCGTAAAGGTATCCATCTTTGGCTTAAAAATTAGACCATGTTTTTAGATAAATAAAAATAAAAAAAATAATAAACCATTTTTTATTAATAGAGAAAAAGCAAGCATTCTAAAGCATTTAAAAAAAATTATACTATGCGACAAAATATATAAGGCATTGAATATTATCAAAAGCATCTTTTAACATACAATATTTTTTGAGTGTCATTCTGAAAAAAATGGTAAAGCATCCGCCGCACATGTGTTCTTGTCGCAGTCTGATCGACAACTAAATCAAAAAACACAAGAATGCGTGTGAGTTCTCTCTGCACAATTGTGCTATGAAATGGTAATCGTTGCTTTAAGTACATTATCAAATAAACACATACACACATACAAATAAAAATATTTTCCATTCTATTACAACTTTTCAATATCTACTGTTTAGTTAAATGGAAAGTATCTTCCAGATTGATGCTTTATATTGTGCATAATCAAATGACTTTTAGGCTGAGAATATTATGCATGGCATAACTGGCATATTCTGTTGTCTATTTTTATGCATCAGCAGTGGAACACAAGAAAGTTATGAAAAAAAACTCCATTGTATTTGTACGGCAGCTGTACAATATAAATAACAAAACCAATATAATTAACAATTGTTGTATTAATCACAATTTAACGATTTCATAAATAATATTTCTTTTTTAAATTTAATTTGTTTCATTCATATGTTTGAAATACTCTATTAAAATATTTAAGGCAACCCGCCGAATTCTTTGAGTAATATTTTCAAATGTACTGTAACATAAAAATTATGTTGCATACCTTTAGGCATCAACATATTTTCATGTTTACCCAATAAGCAAAAATATGTCTGTTTAGTAAAACAGCAAAAGAAATACGAGTTATATATAATAGTTCGCATTTCTTGCGAATATACTCGTATTTCGTATGTACTACACCTGTACCTCGGTTTACGCGGAACTCGGAATAACGGTTTTTAAAATGAAGAAAAATTTTTTTTACTTATACATAATAGAAATAAGCAACAAAAGCTTATCTCTGAATACTTTCCTAAAAACGAAACTATTTAAACTGAAACTAATTCAACCATTGCACAATCTAATGAGATGACTTTATCCAGTGATGAGTCAGAAACCATAGAAATTCGTAAAAAAATCTTGTTGTTGAAAATGATAGCGATTAAGTTAGCTTAAAAATTTTATGTTTTGTGTAATGAGGTACATATGTATGTGTATTTTTTAATGGAACAAATGTTTATGTTTTTTTTACTTAAATCATACTTTAATAAATTATTAACAGTTAAAACTATATTTTTTTCAATGAAAAAGCTTTTTACAGTAGGTATTCGCTTTACGCGGTTTTCCATACAAAAATGTAAATATCGATTTACGCGAATTGGCCAGGAACATATCTACCGCGTAAATCGAGGTACAGGTGTATTTCTGCTTAGAGGCTCTCATGTTAATAACATTTGTTATATTTTCTTTTCAGTAAGAATATGGTTAAAATGCTGTGATTTTCGGACCTAGCGGCGGACCTAGGTGACGAAGCTAAAAAAATCTATATAAATCGGGCTGGATAGCAGTAGTCCCAAGGTTTCCTTACGGCTGCGCATACTTCAGACCGGAGATATAGGCGACAAAGCCAAACAGAAATCTATATAAATTAGGAAAAATGGAATAAAAATGGAGAAATGGACCTAGTGGACTGAACAGCTATAGTATTAAGGGGTTTAAAACAGGTTTTCTTACAGGCGAGCCTTAATTGGGACCGGAGCAAAAAAAAATTTTCTATCAGAAGAATCTAGCCAGGATTACGATCTAGCTTCGCACAGCAACATCTGGCGTGTGTTAATCCTATCCATGGATGGCGTGACCTACAGTAGTTCAACGTTGACTTTGCCGTTCGCATCTTCCCCCTTTCCACCTTTCCTAAGTGGAAAGGTGGACTCATGCACTGCATGAGTAGGGGCCATCCCCTGAGTGCTGGTTTCATAAAAAAAAAAAAGAAAGATTTTAAACCTTTTTATGGTATTACGTTTTATTTGAAACATTTGATTTGGAGTTTGCCTACTAAACTGCTACAACTTCGACGATGAGAAAATGAAAAACATTAAATAAAAAGAGAAACATCCTTCTTCAACGGTTTATAATATCGTAAAAAAAATGTTACGTGCCAAAGAGAATTGGTAAAAAGTGGGGAAAAACGTAGAGTATTTCCTTAGAATGTAGCCGCGGTAATCTAGTAGGTAGTGTGTTGGCTTATTAGACGTGAGGCCACGGTTCAAATGCCATATCAACAGATTTCTGACAAAAACTCTGAGAGTAAATAAAATTGCCATGAAAAAGTTTCTCAAAAATCTATCTTTCGGTGGCTGCTTTAAACTGTAGATGCCGCCACTCATTTTAAAATTAGAACACACAACATAAGTGGTGGGTCGTAATCCTAACGGAGAGGTTGTAATGACAAATTATGTGTGTATGTATTTCCTGTCTACTGATTATCATGGGTATATTATCCTATAATTCTATCCGTGGTAATGCTTATTACGCGGTGCCGTATAGAGATTTTTTTAGTGATGCAACGTAGAGATGAGCGATCCAGTGATTTTTGAAGAACGTTGTTCTCAGTGAACGTGATTTGTTAATCACTGTTCTTTAAAACAGTGATTGTGATCACAGTATTTTCAAAAGAAACACATTAAAGAGGAATAATAATTGTATTTACAATAATGACAATAATGTATTTTATTAAGTCGTAAGAAAGAGACAACTAGATACATACTACGAAAAGACTACTAAACAAAATCAAAGTGGTGTCATCAATGTTATTATTTTTAATATAATTTGTTTTTTTATATGAAGTTTGACAATTAAGTTTCACAGAAAGTTCATGTATAAAAGACAAACGTAAATAATCAGCATCATCTACGAATAATTCTGCCTCGCTCAAAATAAAATGAAATAAATTTGAGTATGTAACAATTTTCAAAGAACGACATTATTAGTAACTGTTATTTGGCAGTAGTCTAGTAGGTAGTGTGTTGGCTTATTAGACGTAAAGCCAGGGTTCGAGCCCCAGGCCAGACATCAAACAAAATACAAAAAGTATTTATACGACGATTTCCTCTCAGCAGATTTCTGGCAAAAACTCTGAGAGTAAATAAAATTGCCATGAAAAGTTTCTCAAAAAATCTGTCGTTCGGAGTCGACTTTAAACTGTAGGTCCCGCCACTTATGTATAAAATTAACACACACAACATAAGTGGTGTGAGAAACTAGGTCAATAATCCTGACTGAAGGGTTGTAATGACCAATTATGTATGTTATTTGGCAGTTTCAATCACTGTAGTTACCAGTGAATTATCAATCACCGTGATTAAATCACAGTTTTGAAAATATCGCTCATCTCTAATGCAACGTCATCTGATAATCGAAATATGATCCAAAAAAATAAAATTTAATAAATTATTATTAAAATAGAAAGGAATATTTTAAATATTATTTAATAATCAAATACCAAAAAAAAAAAAAAAAAGCAATACAATTTCATTTAAAATCAAAATCATTTAAATTAGATGACAGCATATACAAAAAACTACAAAACTTTTATTTATTATTGCCATTGCTGGTGTTAAAAAATTATCATTTTTTTTTTTTTTTACTATTTTCATACAAATTTACTGCTGATGTCTAGAGCTCTCTACTATCAACAGTAAACGACGGTCAACGACCCAAAAGGTGCTTGACACCCGAATAGAAGAGGAAACTACGTAACAATGCGTATAACTTTATACCAAAAATTTTGAAAAAGAGTGAATAGAAATAAATTTTTTGGAAAAAAAAAATCTTAAAATTCAAAAAAAAAATAAAAATTTATTTATGCTCTATGCTCTGCTCTTGGTGTTGGTCTCAATCTCGATGTGTCTATGTCTGTCTTTATATGCGGCTAACTACAGCTTGGTTTGGTTTGGTTTGAATAATTGGTGAAGGGAATCAATTTCAGCTTTAGAATGAACATAATCAAGTTCAATGACATGGTTTTTTTTTTATTTGGGGGGAAAAAGTGTATTTCTCATATAAAATTTTTACTCTTCTTCTCTTTTTACCAACACAAATACAAAATTTCACTTTTACCCAGCAGCGGTGCCCAAAAAAAAAAAAAAAAAATTTTATAAAAATAAAACCATGAAATAAAATATTGTAGAGAAGAACCTGGCTTAAACACAAACACTCACACTCACACTCACTCATTCTCAGGCATAGCTTTGCATGAATGTTTGAGTGTTTTTGTTTTTGGTAAGAATATTTAACAACCAAAAAAGGTCGTTGACCATATTGTTGATGATATAAAACAAACATAACGCATACAATTAAAACAAAAAAAATAAAAAAGCATACATAGAGTTAGTCGGTTAGTCACACACGCATAGACCTTCTTTATTATTATTACCAACGTAGTAGTATGTATTACCAATTGAGAGTATTAATCGAAACGAACCGAGTGTTTAAACAACAGCAACAGTATGTTAATGAAATGAAGACATTGACAGCCAATTTATATGAAATAGTTAACGTATTTTTCTTCTTCTTGTCGGTTAATTTATTGGTTCTTTTTCACTTTTTCTTTGATTAACAAAATCGTCATGTTAAAAAATTTTCCAGTTTGGAATTTTCGATTTTTTGATTTTCATTTTTATTTCTAATCCAAGTAACACACCCTCTCTCTTGAATGCCTTAATAATTGTTTTTTTTTTTTTTGTTATTTTTGTGTTTCGCTTTTCATAATTACGTTCAATAAACTTGCTTAAGAAAATTAATGAAAATTTTTCAAAAAAAAAAAAAAAAAAAAAAAAAAAAAAAAAAAAAAACTTTCATTCTGTTTAATTGCAGAAAAACACAAAAGAATAGTGAATACAGTCAGTTTCGCTATTGTAACCATTAAACAAGTTAAGCAAAATGCATTAAATTCAATACAAATAAATAACACGAATGACTATTAACAGTTAGGGTTTCTTAAAGATGAAAACATTCCCAAAACTGTATTTAAAAATCCCCTGGGAATTTACCATTTATCGCTACAAACTAAATATACAAATTATAACAAGTATGGCAACGTATTACAGCTTAAGCTCATAAAGACTAGGGTGTATAAGAACAGGATAGGATAATAAGGATAATAAGAATAAGGCATAAGGCCTCTCTGTATTAACAGTTTCATTCAGAGACATTCAGAGGCGAATTGTGATCCTTCAATTAATAAAATAGGAAAGAGAAAAAGGAAGCTGAGAATTGAAAAGAGAATAAGATGGGGAACAAAATTAGAAAAGAAAAGAAAGAGATGTAAAAAATGATAAATAGCCATCAAGGCACCCATAGACGAATTTCTATGTCTAAAGCTAACCATCCTAGTCAGTTAAACCGATTTATCAACTAAATCTACAGCCTTGCAGATCTACACGCTCCCCAACAAATCGACTATCTTGCTATCTCTGCCTACTTATCTGCAAATAAAGACAGTGGCATAGAAAATGCTCACTTATGTTAATTTTATAAATAAGTGGAAGGACCTATAATTTAAAGTCGATTCCGAATGACAGAACTTTTTTAAGAAACAATTTTATTTACTCTCAAAAGTTTTTGCCAGAAATCAGCTGAAAGGAAGTCGCCGAAGAAATATTTTTTCATATTTCGTTTTGTTGGAGTTGGCTGACCGGGGGGTTTGAAGCCAGGTCTTCATAAGCTCTATAGAAATCTGAACTATCCCTATTATTTCTGATATCTCTGTCAGTTTACTGTTCAGTATTATTTCCACATATTTTGCTTTCATTGTCTGCGATATTCCTCCTTGCCTAGGAATATTCTTCCATTTAGAAAGTTATCTCCTTCTCTTTTCATTGGAATTATGTATTGATCCGCTTCAGACAATTTTAAGAGGTAGTTCACAACCCAGGTCCACATTTTTTTTTTTTTTTTTTTTGGTGAAACCAGCACTCAGGGGATGGCCCCTACTCATGCAGTGCATTGTGCAGGTTTTTTAGGAAAATGGGTTATAGGAAGGTGGAAGAGAGAGTGTAGTGTTTGTGGACATCTCAAGATGCGAACGGCAAGGAAACGAGTTACTGCTAGGTGACTATAAAATGGCCAGTGCTATACCTTCACCATTAGACAGTCTACAGCAATCGTCCCCAAGAAGCCCGCTCCCTTCAGTCCTAGCTTCTCACACTACTCATGTTGTGTGTGTTAATTTTATACATGAGTGGCGGGACTTACAATTTAAAGTCGACTCCGAACGACAAATTTTATTGAGAAGCTTTACATGGCAATTTTATTTACTCTCAGAGTTTTTGCCCGAAATCTGCTGAGAGGAAGTCGCCGAAGAAATATTTTCGTTTTGATGTCTGACCTGGGATTCGAACTCGGGCCTTCAGTCTAATAAGCCAACACACTACCACCTACTAGACCACGGCGACTTCATTATTAGTGAAAGAGACTAATTTTATTGGCAATGCCTACTGATGCTTTGTCTAAAGGGACCATGCTGCGTTAGTACTCCTATAATAGTTTTCATCTCCCACCTTTCCATTCTTGGGATAAGTTTCGTTCCTATATAATTGAGCTCTAATCATAAGGCTCACGCAACCCTGTAATCGGTTGGACATTCATCTCCACTGTTTACTAGAGGATCAACCAAAAGCGAGAGTTGTTTAAAAGGAATTTTCAAGAAGAAAATTTTATTGCAAAATATATATTGCAAAATTTGACAGAATTACTCAGGAAGTTTTTAATAGAATCTTACGATCTTACTTAATTGATCATTACAATCCTTTTGTCAGGATTACAACCAAGCTTTTTACAGCACTTATACTGGGTGTGTGTTAATTTTATTCATGAGTGAGGGGGCCGGCACTTCAATTTAATTTCAATTTTTTTTTTTTTTTGATACTCAAAGTTTTTGCCGAATGACTGCTGAGAGAAAGACGCTAAGAGAAAAATTTTTTCATATTTCCTTTTAGTCGAGATGTCCTATAGTCCCATAATACCACCTACTAGACTATGGTGATACATATTCGGGTATTTTTTAATTCCGGAATAAATGTTGTGGGAATTTTGTTGTTATTTTGTTATTTGTTGTTCACTTGTTGTTGTAGAATATAGAAAAATTTTGTCAAATTATTGTAAATTTACTGGGTTTTTTTTTTTTTATTTTCAATATGAATATGAAATATTTTCATTGATATGCTGCAGCATAAATTCTATAATTAAAACAATTTCTTTTTAATATTTCATAATAATTTACATATAGACATATTATATGTAGATTTATATACATACACACATACATTCTCTCACATACATATGTATGTTTGGCTTGCGAATATTAATTTTCAATAACACTTTTCTATAAATTCTAAAGACAAGATGCCATTCTATTGCCTTATGAAACATTCTAAATCTTCCAACTCTGGTTATCTTATTATTATGTTTAACTGTCTGTTTGTCTGCCTGTCTCTCTGACTGTCTATCTGCCAGTCTGTCCACCAGCCTATTTGTTGTATGTGGAATGATCATTACTAGTTTCATAGAAAAAATAAAAATAAAAACAAATGAACAACGTTCAACATTACTGTACATTCACCCACTTTTTAAAAAATTGCATCTAAAAAGAAATTGTAGAAGAAAAAAAACTCTACAGAAAATGTGCAAAACCATAGAGGCTGAGAAAAGAAACAACGAAACAAGAATTGCATTAAGCTTAGTTTAAACCACTACAAACGAAAAATTATTCTCAAATGAAAATCAAAATCTACAGAGACGTAGCCTGTAAATCTTTCATTACGGAGAAAATTAGAAAATTTATTTAAATTTCCTTAAAAAAATACTTCAAGAAATGAAAATTTTGATGAGGAGTAAGCTCCCCTTTTAAGGCCAGCAAAAAAAAAAAAAAATTCTTTAACCAAGTCACTGATTGGAAAACTTCTTGGAAACAATTAGAAAATGTTGCTTTCTCTATCGCTCAGCGTTTTGTGTCATCGCTTTGGCTTTTTTCGCCAAAGCCAAATAGAAAAAAAAGCAACAACAACAAAAAATCAAAAGAAGAAAAGTTTTTTTTTCCTTTTTTTTTTTTTTTTTTTTGATGCAATACCGTATAACAGTGTTGTAAAGACAATGCAGCAAATGGTGGTGGTGGTGGTGGTGGTGGTTAAGGGGAAATTTAGAAGTGGTAGTTTAGTGAGTGAGTGCTATGATTTCACCGTTATGTTGCATGTGCAAATACAGTATTATATACTACATACATACATACCTTCAGACATGTCTTTGAAAAAAATCGGAAAAAAAAGAGTAACAAACTTACATAGAAGGCGTACGTACATTCAATATGAATACATTCGTACATTACAACACATTAATGCTTTAAGAGCGTTATAAAGCAATAACAACAATATGATGACAATAATCAAATAAACTAAAAACCGTTAGACGTTCAAATACAACCAACCACAACCAACCAACACCAACACCAACACCATTATGTTGCATACAGTATGTCTATATTAAACTGGGAATGACTGAATGAATGAATGTCTGGTTAGTTGGTGTGTTGGCTGGTGTGTTTGGCCAACAAAGTGACCGACTGTAGAAGTGTGAAAATAAACCAGTGAATATGTATTCTTGTATCTTATTTGTTCATCAGTGTTCAAGCATTCCCATTTGAATTCCCGTTCCCGTTCTAATATTTTATTGTTAACGTTTTTTTTTTTTTTTTTTTTTGTTGTTGCTGTATGCACTCTCATGCATCAACATGTTTAATAATGATGTTGTTTGTATGCACTTTTCATAAATCAAAGATTTAGTTGCTCACTCTGTGTGCTGTGCAATTTTTCTATTCCATAGCCAAATTAACAAAGAATAGAATGAATAGAAGAAGAGGAAAAAAAAAATTTAATTTAAAAAAAGTGATTGTGCCTGAATGCAACAGTTTTGCTATTTGTGTGTTGTTGCAAATACAAAATTTTTTTTTATTTTTTTTATTTTTTTTGGTAGTTGGTTTTGTCAGTTGCGCATGTGCAACATTATAACTTCCGGGGTAAATACACTAAAAATAGGTCAATGGAAGTTTTGCCATGTCTCCCCCATTTCTTTTTTCACTCTCTTTCTCCATCTCTCTCTCTCTCTTTCTTTCTCTCTCATTAAGCTCTTTTGAGTTTTCTTTTTTTAGCCACGTAACCAGTATTAGTCTTAGAACAACCAAAAGTTCAAATAAAATTTTCAAAGCCTTACTTAACATCTAATGGCTTGTATAGAACAAAACCTACCGAAAATGGCTAACGACTACAACAACAACAATGTATGAAATAAAAAAATTTTTAATACATACAAAAAAGTCCGCAAAAAAAAACCAATCAAAAGCAAAAAATAGAAAATACGAATTAAATAATTGCATATTATTGGCATTTTTTTGCGATAGAAAATTTTTTTGGCCAATTGAAAAGTCAAATTATAATGCTTGAACTCTAAACCAAATTGGTATCAATATAATTTCAATTGCTTAAGAACAAAATGAAAATGTACAGCGCAAGCATATTGAGGTCAATAAATTCCATAATGTTCTTAGAACATTGCAATTATGGACAGTTCATACAGTTGTATTATATTCAGTGTTCATTTTAAATGAATTATCATTTTATTATTGTATTCCATGGCAGAATACTTAACAGCCGAGATAGATTTCCTATCATTATATGATCAGATTTTCCTATAAGACCTAGTAAAAGGAAAAAAACATCTTCAACCAGAATTAGAAGTGCACTCCTTTGTGATACAAGCACAACGTAGTCAAGCCTCCACAGCCGTTGCAATTTAATATGTATAACTACGTCAAAGGTGCAGACCTTGCGCTGCTAAACTTCTTCTTCTTTCCTGGTTTGGAGGAACTTGGGTCAATACGGAGACTGCGTTTACCTGTGGCATCACAACGGGCCGCAATGCGTGCTCAAGTGAGCTTTCGATATCAAAGCTACTACTCCAACCTACCTACCTACCTACTTAGTATAACAGAGTTGACGACTCCATATAAAGGGTGATTTTTTAGCTATTATCTTTTTGGCAACACTGGTTTAAACAGCTCACGCACGTTTCGTGTTTTATTTTACTGTCAAACATCTTCAGTTTGGTCTATAATTTAACCATGAATCGTCTTACAAACGAACAACGCTTGCAAATCATTGAATTTGGCATCATTGTACCGTACTTCTTCAAAGATGCTGCGAATCGTAACGTAACTGTGAATGGTGAGCGCTACCGTGACATGATATCCAACTTTTTTTTGCCCAAAATGCAAGAGCTTGACTTGCATGACATGTGGTTTCAACAAGACGGTGCCACATGCCACACAGCACGCGTAACAATGGACTTATTGAGAGGCGAGTTCGGTGAACATTTTATTTCACGTTCGGTAACGGTCAATTGGCCGCCTAGATCGTGCGATTTAACGCCTTTAGACTATTTTTTGTGGGGCTATGTTAAAGCTCATGTCTATACAGACAAGCACGCTTCAATTGACGCATTGGAAGACAACATTGAAGCATTTATTCGTGAGATACCGGCCGAAATGTTGGAAAGAGTATGCCAAAATTGGACTAAGCGGATAGACCATTTGAGACGCAGTCGCGATCAACATTTGCATGAAATAATCATCAAACATTAAATTATATGGACCGTGTACTATCGATTCAAATAAAGATTTCATGCATTTTTCTGAATTTTTTTTCTGTGTTTTTTTTTTTGAAAAATTTACCTATAGCTCTTAAAAAATCACCCCTTACATGTCTTTCGGTAACAACTTCTTGTGCAGGTTGCCACGCTTCAATAACATATAACAGCATGGATAGTGTGATTGATTATTGGCACCTTGGAAAAAGCTTTGCTTTTAAACTGCTTGTTCTGAGCATGTTAGTACCTGTGAGCATGTATAAAAAACCTTCGCTTTATAACCAAAAAAAAAAATACTTTTCTAAGTTTTATTTATGGCGGCACTATGATAGGGAAATTTGTCAATAATCTCCAAGTTATAGTTACCAGGACACGCTACAGAAAATAGTCCAACACTGACAAATTGCAGCTTCTTGGCGTCCAATTGACATCACCATTTCGGCTAATTGAACGGCCATTACGTTTGACGTATGACGCAATAAATCGATTGTGGCATAAGATCTGTTGCAAGTTGCACCTGCATCCTGGTGAAACCAAACATCGTTCACATGACATATCAAGAAGAGTAGATAGAAAAAAATCGGTTGTCATGGTGTGATAAGTGTCTCCATTGACCGTAATGGTTGCGCCGTCCTCATTTTCAAAGAAATATGATCCAATGATGACTCTGCACCACAAGCCGCCACTTATGTATAAAATTAACACACACAACATAAGTGGTGTGAGAAACTGCAGGCTTCTTGGGGACGATTGCCTGTAGACTGTCTAATGGTGAAGGTATTGCACTGGCCATTTTATAGTCACCTAGCAGCAACTCGTTTCCTTGCCGTTAGCATCTTCCCCCTTTCCACCTTTCCTAAAAAACCTGCACAATGCAATGCCATCCCCTGAGTGCTGGTTTCATAAAAAAAAAAAAAAAAAAAAAAAAAAAAAAAAAAAAAAACAGTCACTCGTAATGGAAGCATTGGCTTCTGTATGATCACGTGTCGGTTTTCTGGATTCCTTTAAGCCAGCTTTTATCAACTCCATTGCAATATAATTGCAATGGCCTCAGTTACATTACGCTGTAATCAATTCATTTTGTTAATAACCTGTTGAAAATTATGCCCTCTATGTTAACTGCTACATCGCCTAAGTCTTCGTCACATAAAATATTGAAGACATCACATGCTGAACTCTTAAGCTGCCTTAAACTTGCACTCTATTATTTGACAAAGTCCTTTTCGATTTAAACTACTCTTGTTAGTTCTTCTCTTGTTAGTTTATTTCATTCTTCACTGTCTTATCATCTTTACAGGCTCCAACATGGCCATACACATCATGTGCGCATCGCAACATTGAAGGCAGCGTAATAATCAAAGAATAGCTAATGTATAACGATTTGTTTATTCCTCAATATTACCTGGGATATAGAGTAGAATAAATATCAGGTCGGTAGTAGATTTGTTTCACTAAAGTGAACGAGTTATCTCGTTCATTTTATGATTTCACACAAAATGCTTTTTCATATACGGGGCATAGGGCTGTTTTTCAACCAAATGAATCTTTATGATGCACACACCCTACCAATCCATTGTCTCCTGCTGTAAATAGTGTGATGATATACAGTCTAGCAAAATTTGCGACTACTTCCGATACTTTGCTCACGCACATCATCGTGTTGATATGGATTGCAATGCTGCCATACGAGCAGAGCTTTCTGTAACCCAAATACAGTGCTTTTAGAATTTTTTAGAGAGTAACAACGTAATTTGTAATGGATGTGCTTCGTACAGTGCGAATTTTTGAGGTGAAAATCATTAAATCATAGCCTCCTATCGTTTGTAAGGATCGCCGGATGTAAAGTTGCTGCGATTTCCTCCTTTTCATTTTCTATTTATCGTACTGTGGTCTTAGGTTAGAGGACGTGTACTTGTCAACTGTGACAAGTACAGTACCCGGAGGTCGAACTGACCCATTGTACTGTGGTCTTTGTAAGCCTACAAATTGCAACCATTTTGTGATGGTATTGAATACAATCCTGTAGGATCTGCAGAAAGGAGAATGAAGAAAAAACTGTTCTTCACCTATTAGGTACACTCCCAGAGCTATGGTAGGTAGGTAGGTAGAGGTGGCTGCCCATCTAAGAAAAAGTCCTTGGATGGACTCACTTAGGCCGCATTGAGCCCATTGTGTTACCACAGTTATCCGTTATCCCCTAGTCCCGGAACCACTCGGAGCTCCTGATGAAGCGATTTAGGCTGCCAATGTCAATTCTTGACAGTTCCTCCAGATCATCCATGTAGTAAGTACCTAAGTACTGCGTTCTCCTTTGGCAAAGAGCCGGGCATGTACACAGCAGGTGAGAGACAGTTTCCTCCTCTTCCTCATCTCTGCAGCTTCTGCAGAAGTCGTTAGCAAGGTGTCCAAGACCAATGCGCCTCGCATGCGTACCCATAATGCAATGCCCCGTAATGACACCGACAAATACACTTAGCGCGCCTTTTTGGAGTTTAAGTAGACTCATTGTGCGCCCCTCATCCAGCCTTGGTCAGATTTTACGAGCCGTTCTACCCGTGTCAGAGGCCGCCCACCTGTCGTTGACGGAATCGACGATCGCATTATCAATTATGAGCTTGCAGGTCCTCATAGGTATGCCAAGATTCGAGAACTCATCGGAGAGTTCGATGGTGGTGCTCCGCCTGGCAAAGTTCATCAGCTTTGCAGTTACCAGGAATGCCACTGTGCCCCGGTACCCATACGATATGGATATCATATCGTTCCGCTATCTCGTCGAGATATCTGCGACAGCCATACACCGTCTTGGAGTTCAGCACGTTAGAACTCAAAGCCTTGATAGCCGCCTGACTATCAGAAAGTATGGTGACGTTCCGCTTGGAGACCCTTCCGTCCCCAATAATACTCGCCGAAGCCTGTATTGCCACCACCTCCGCCTGAAAGACACTGCAGTGGTCCGGCAGTCTTAAAGACTGGGCTATTCTAATCGATTCCGAAAAAATTCCACTGCTAACAGTGGTTAGGATATCCGGCTCTCACCCGGAAGGCCCGGGTTCGATTCCAGGTACGGGAACCCAGAGCTATGGCGAAAAAGAAGAAGAAAGCAGTTTGATGTCTGTTAGGTAGGCAATTTAAATGATATGTTAATAATGGACATTAAGGGTCTATGTCGCTCATTCATAGGCTTTGAACGTTTCCAGGACTTGAGAGAAATGGGTAATTGTGATATCACAATGGCACCATATAGCCTAAGAGCGTCTATTAGGCTTGTATGCCTAAAATAGCTAACCTATGGGTTGTTTTATAGTTGCAAATCCTGCACAACAATAATTTCACTGTCTATACAAACTCAATAATTGTAAGAATTGAATCTGAAAGAATTTAAACACTTTGGATATTGAACAAAAATTTTTCTGGGTTCAATTCTGCAAAATGCAAAAAAAAAATTTAGAAAATAATATCCAGAAACATAAACATTCTGTGGATATTTTACATTAAAATTGATCCATAGTTCATGCTATGTTATGCCGCTAAATTTAATTACGAATTTAAATACAATGAATTGAAAATAAAACAAACTGATAAGAACCTTAAAATGGCCCTGTAAACTATGATAGGTTAGAGGACGTGTACTTGTCCGTTAAGACAAGTACAATACCCGGAGGTCGAAATTGACCCATTGTAAACTATGATACTTTGATTAAACCCGCAGAAAGCCTTCTTATCCCATTGCGTTCGCTCTCAATCGCCATTTATTTGGAGAACTTTTTGCCAATTCTGTATAAATTACTTCTCGTCTATCTATCGATGAAAAGAATTTTGCGAAAAATTCTGCCAACAACCACATATCCAGAATAAGAAGAAGAAGGAGAGGAGAGAGAAAAAATAAAGTCACAAACATGATCAAATTTTGCAAAAAATAAAAAAAAAAAAATAAAAAAAAAAATTAAATTGAAGAACAAAAAATAAGAAGAAAAAAAAAAAAAACACAGCAAAACAAACAAAATACACACATCGTTCACTCGGCCGTTTGAGTTCATTGGCATACTTTTGTGCATGCGCAAAACCTACAAGACAACACAATACAAAAATCTGAAAATAATGATAATAACAGCAACAAACAACAACAACAACAATAAAAAAAAACAACATAAGACATACGTATAACCATACATCAGTTAACACTATTGCCATTGCCAATATCAACTTCTACAGAAGCGATATAACGACAACAACAACAATAACAAAACAACAATGTCAAAGACAACATATACGGAAACACACTGTGTACCACATGCGAATATTATAGGGAAAAAAAAATGGTGGCAACTCTTGTAAATAGAAAAATTGCTTAAAATTTTGGTTTAAAATGAAAAAACTCTTATTTATGTATGCAGCAGGATTAATTGTTTATAAATTCTAATTCAACGATAAACAAGGGCCGATAATGAACTAGGGATCGGAAAGTGTCATCAGCAATTCCTTGCATTTTATTTAGTACAAAATAAAATCAAAAGGATTTAAAAGTTCAAGATTATGATGATGAGGTAGGTAGGTAGGTGTTTGTAGGTGGCTACGTTGCAGAAGAGACCAACCAAAGTTTTCATGCCTATCGGCATAATTATGTACTTACTTACTTAATTGACCATTAACAACCCGATTAACGGATTTCGGCCCACCTTAACACAACCTTCCAAGCGCTGTTGCTTCTTGCGTGCCTACGCCAGTTGGTCGCTCGCCATTCTACATCTACGGGGAAGAGGAAATCTTAGATGCCGAACACACTTTCTTCGGCTGCAGACGCTGGCCCGAAAGACGTCAGGGTCTCGAGGCTGAAATCGGCATTATTAATGCCACAAACGTCGTGCTGAAAATGATAAACAGCAGAGAAAACTGGAACGCAGTTAAACAATTTGTGCACTATGTCCTGCGAAAGAAAAAATATGATATAGACGCAGTAGAATAACAGAAGAGTGGAGCCTGGACGCAGGCTGACAATGATGGAACTGGCACAGGTGCCAAAAGGGGTCCACCTCGAAGTAATGCAACCGTGGTTCCGTACCATGTATGGTGACGACCTTCATGAATGCATAAAGCATTTTCCCTCCTTCCCGCAAAAAAAAAAAAAAAAAAAAAACGCCAATTGGTCACACCAATCGATGACAGGGCTTCCTCGATTTGGTCCTTCCAACGCAAACAAGGTCGTCCTCTTCGCCGACTTCCGCAGATCCCCGCGTCAAATACCTGTCTGTCCGGAGCATCCTCTTCCATTCCAATGACATGGCCAAGCCAGCGCAGCCGCTGGATGTTAATACGCTGCACAACGTCTACGTCGTAGAGGAGCTCATATAGCGCACTGTTGGATCGGATGTACAAATCACCGCCAACTAGCACTGGACCGAAGATCTTACGTAGGCAGATCTTCCAGCCCTTGCGCTGACCAACTTCTTCCTTTTCCCTGATTGTGGTGGAACTTGGTCAGTACAGGGACTACGTTCACCCGTGGCATCACAACGGGCCGCTATGCGTGCTCAAGTGAGCTTTGTGACATCAGAGCTACCACTCCGACCTAACCTAACCTACGTAGGACTTTTGTCTCGAAATGGATGGCATACCAGCACCCGCTAGATGTTAACTAATGCCTGCAGCGAAGTCCAATCCTGTAACAATCCTGGACGTTAAATTTGGGTTGTGCGTAGGGCTTGGAACCCACCACGAAAAAATAAAATCTAATGAAAACCAATACACAAGACCTATCAGCATACACCAAAGCTATTATATAGGCTTGCAGATCGCATAGGGGTCCAACCATACTTTCTAAAGCAAGTATCGGGTCCGCCATCTAACGTTTTTTTTTCAACTAGTGCTTATTTCGTGAATGTTAACACTTAGCTCATGTCTGATTTGACAGATAATTAGTTTTATCCTTCCGCTGAACGAATATGGTTGTGTATACGCTTTAACAACGCTGGGAAATATTGCGACATTACTTTGAAAATCATGGTAATGTTGCAGAATGTGTGCGAAAATTGCGTACGGATTTTGGAAGAAGAGAAGCACCGTCAGCTCCGTATGTTCGTTATCTTGTGAAAAAAGTGAAAGAAACTGGCATCCTCATCGATAAACTAAAGCGTGAAAAGCCAAAAACAGTGCGTACACCCGAGAATATTGAGAAGCCATTGGTAAAATACAGCTGCACATAATCGATAATGTGCTTAAAAATTGGACCGATCGTGTAGGCTATTGCATGGCCAGCCGAGGCAGCCATTTGAATGAAATTATTTTCCATTATTAACCGGAAGGATTGTACTTTCAAATAAAAAAAAGAAATTTGAGAAAATATTCAGTAGTTTTTTTTTAAAGCATTTTCAAAAAAATAAAAGTTATTTGGCGGACCCTTTATATATCGTATACAAACTTCCTTAACTTCTTTCAGTCCACACCTCTGAGGCGAGCTATGTCTGTGCAGTCATAAAATAATGGGATCTCAGGCACTCGAAGTCTCGGCATAGTTCCGCTATCTTCATCACATTCGCAGAATGCATTAGTTTCTACCACGTCAATACGATGCAGGAATTCCTGGAAGGAACAGTGTCCCGTGGGAACTCTCATAAATATACACAAGTTGCCCTAATTCAGTCTTAAAATACTCATGATTTCCCCTTATCATCATCTCCACAAAGTATCTTCCTTCTGTGTGATTATGTCACAATAATTGTTGCGACGATTCCATCCACTTTCTCAGTATGGTTTACACTACACTGAAAGACATTGGATTATCCAAGCATATCGTATGTAATACTCTGAACAAAAATGTTTACAGATGGAAAATCACCATACTTTCCGATATCCAGGCACCTATCGGGGCATTGGATTCTAATGTAATGAGCTTCAGGACGGTATACAACTGTCGCAGATACATACCTTAACGAAGTTGCGAATCGATATGATGTTTGTATCACATGGATACCGGGACACAAGGACATTCCCAGTAACTGCAGAGCGGATGAACTGGCCAGAAAGGGAACGACCATCGAACTCTCTGATGAATTCTCTACATCAGAGATCTCTTTGCCAGCTTATAATTGACAATGCAATCGTGGATCTTGTCAACAGTAGATGGGCAGCTTCGGACACGGGCAGAACGGCGCAGAAAATCTGGCCAAGGCTGGATATGAGGCGCGCGCCGGCTCTGCTTAAACTTCAAAGCAGTAGGCTTAGCATTGTTAACGGGGTTATTACGGGGCATTGTTTTATAGGAACGCATTCGAGGCGTATTGCAAATGATTTCTGCAGAAGCTGTGGAGATGAGGAGGAGAATGAGACTGTTCTTCACCTACTGTGCACATGCCAGGCACTTGGTCGGAGGAGAAAGAGGCACCTGGGTGCTTACTACATGGAGGCTTTGAATGAACTATCATACATGGATATTGGCAGTCTGAGTCGCTTCATTGGAAGCTCCGAATGGTTCCTGGACTAGGAGATCCCTGGTTAATCCATTCCCACATAGTCTAGTGCTGTCATAAATGAAGCCACAATATAGAAAATAACAGTCAACAGAAATATCCTTTAGCCGTGGTCTAGTAGATAGTATTTTGGCTTATTAGACGTGAGGCCTCGGTTTAAACCACAGGTCAGGCATCTCCAACAAAACGAAATATAAAAAAATATTTCTTCGGCAACTTCATCTCAGCAGAATTCTGGCAAAAACTCTGAGAGTAAATAAAATTGCACATGAAAATATAAAAATTAACTCACACAATATCATTGGTGTGAGACACTAGGTCGTAATCCTGACTAAAGGATTGTAATGACCAATTATGTAAGGGGTGATTTTTTAAGAGCTATAGGAAAATTTTTCAAAAAAAAAAACATAGAAAAAAAATTCAGAAAAATTCATGAAATCTTTATTTGAATCGATAGTACGGTCCATATAATTTAATGTTTGAAGATAATTTCATGCAAATGTTGACCGCGACTGCGCCTCAAATGGTCCATCCATGGTCCAATTTTGGCGTACTCTTTCCAACATTTCGGCCGGTATCTCACGAATAAATGCTTCAATGTTGTCTTCCAATGCGTCAATTGAAGCGGGCTTGTCTGTATAGACATGAGCTTTAACATAGCCCCACAAAAAATAGTCTACAGGCGTTAAATCGCACGATCTAGGCGGCCAATTGACCGGTCAATAAGTCCATTGTTACGCGTGCTGTGTGGCATGTGGCACCGTCAAGCTCTTGCATTTTGGGCAAAAAAAAAATTTAGTCACAATAGCTCGAATAGCCGCTTCAGTGGGTCGATTAAACTGACCATAAAATGGAAGAAGCGCGCAATGAACTTTCTTAACAGAGCACGCATTTTGATAATAAAATTCAATGATTTGCAAGCGTTGTTCGTTTGTAAGACGAGTCATGGTTAAATCATAGACCTAACTGAAGATGTCTGATAGTGAAACAAAACACGAAACGTGCGTGAGCTGTTTAAACCAGTGTTGCCAAAAAGATAATAGCTAAAAAAATCACCCTTTATGTATGTATCCTTTAGCCTTAAAATATACTTGAATAGATTACATAAATGTGGTGTGCCTTTTTAACCATAAAATTTAAAAAAAAAACACACGATAGCCGTAAATCACTGCAGGATTCGAAACTTTTCTTAACAAAATTAATGACTCACACAGCATTGAAGATGATATTATTTAATGTGTTTTCTTAAGTACCGTTATTATTGGTATCACTTCATTTAGTGCCACATTTTATCTCTTTAATTTGCAAGAAAAAAGCAAAAAAGCAAAAAGCCAACATAAAATAAAAGCCAACACAATTAAAAAAATATGAAAAAAAAATGTTAAAAAAGTTGTTAACCTTTCTCTTTTATTTTCCAGGAAGCAAACAAACATCGTATAGAAGACTGGTTATCATTTGGCTAATATAACAGCGTCAAGGCTAAAAACAAGAACATCCACACACTACAGTGTGAGTATTTTGATGAGAAAGAGAACAGAGAACTGATGCAAAACTTGCGATGCGGGCGTTTAGCAGAAATCTTATTCATCTATGAAGGTATGCCACAGCAAATGTAGCAGTACTGTAGCATGAACTGTTAATTTGATTGACTATTTGTCTAAGAGTCTGGTCGACGAAAAGACATAAGCTCAAAACATTCATTCATTTAGTTAGTTAGTCAGTCAGTCAGTCAGTTAGGTAGTCAGTTGTGGATGGACTTGTTTATGCTCATGAGTTTTCACACTATTTTTCAAATGTAAGTTACTTGCGGTCATTGGCTTCTTGAGCAAAAAAAAAAAATAAATAAAACTGCATCTTAGAGGCAGCAAGCAAAAAACCACACAACCAGCCAGCCAGCCAGTCAGTCAGTTAGCCAACAACCACAATAACTCTGTTCACAACAGCAAAGTAAGTTGCGCTGTCGCATTTCTGTTTGCTCGCTTGTGCACTTTTTTTTCTTTTTTTGCATTTCTTTACCATCATCATGGTAACATCATGGTAACATCATGGTAACTGCAATGCAATGCGGCGTATAACAACCAAGAAAATAAAGCAGGTTTTTGTTTTGTGTCTTGTGTCTCTCTTTTTATTATTATTTTTACTTGATGCTATTGCTCCTCAGTTTCTAAGGTGATTGCAGGCCATTGGTCTGATTTTCAATCATCACTTGGTATGAGGAAGTTCAAAGTATTTACACGGCGTATTATTAATAACACTTATTGGCCTTTTTTTTTTTTTTTTTTGTTTCTTCGTATTTCGTGTATTTCAGTTTTATTTTTGGTGAGCCTGCAGCTGGGTGAATTTCATTTGTTGTTGTTGTAGTTGTTGTTGCCTGAGTCCAATAAATTAATGCATTTCAATTATAGAACTTCGTTTCTTAAATTTGGGGAATTTTTCTTAAAAATATAAGCGACGGCAATAACACAGAAAAAAAAACATTGGTACAAAAAATGTTCTTTCTGTTCACAAACAAAAGACTTAAGAAACAAACTTGAATACATTTTGTTCTTTTCATATGCAAAAGCAAAAGCAAAAGAAAATAAAAAACAAGGAAAAGCAGAGAGCGAGAGAGAAAGAGAAAGAGAGTTACACTCGCCAACAACATAACTGCACATTTGATACTCTTTCCATTGAATTTCTTGTTACTCATTTTATTTTGTCTTGTTTTTTTCTTACTTTTGCGCCATACGACAACGGCCACGATGATGACGATGATGATGTTGTTGATGGTGTATCGGCCAAGAACGAAAACAACAGTCTCTCACATATACAAACACAAACACAAGCATGCTTAAGAGTCAGCCATAGTCAGAGCCAGCTTTGATTACTTTGTTGTTACTTTGTCGTAAGTTCAACGAACTTGAGCGCAAATCTAGGCTAAACACTCGCTTTGAGTTGCAATGAAAACGAAAAGTACCGCAAATTTACCGCTATTCCAATAAAATAAAAAAACCCATACACACATGCACACACACACACACACATACGCGACAAATAAGCCTGTATTTAGCTTTGTTTATAACGATTCTGATCGTCGATGTACGTACATACGTACGTTCATTGGCTTGTTTGTTTATGTTCTGACTTTTTCGTTGAATTAAGTTGCGTTTGCGCACTTTTTTTTTATTCTTTCTTGTTCTTCCTTATTTTTTTATTTCTCACTACGCTATATGTACGCTATGGTGTATTGTTACATTGTGTGTGGGTTATTGCAGTGCGCTATTGTTAATGTTGCTTTGTTGGTGTATTTATTTATTATTTCAGAACTTGCCAGAATAATGGAAATTCCAGAAATTTTAATCCGATTTACTCCAACTCAATTTGGCCTGTCATATTTGCATAACTCAATTGAAATTTGTTAAACATATTTAATCATACTTTTAATGTTTATAAGAAAACTATTATTATCGATTTATTAAATATTATTTTATTTTAATTTTTTTCTGTGTTAAAACAGTTTTTTTTTATTATTTCTGTTATGAGTAATTCAAGTCTTCGGCGCCTTATTTGTCAAAATAAATTTTAACTTTTAATTTCCGGTTTTTGATAATTACACTTGACATTACATATTAACAAAAACAAAAAAAAAAATAAAAACCTTTAATAGTTATTAATTAAATAAACCATCGTTCTTAACTATTTCCGTTATTAATCTTTGCTATACTAATACTATTTGTTAGAGTTTTCGTAGAAATAAGTTGAATCAAGCAAGGCATAGATAAACAAATTTTTTGTTAACAAAAAAATACGAATGAAAAACACAAAAAAAAAAAATTAAAATATTCTATAAAGACTCCATACAAGGGGGTTCATTAATTGTATTTGTTTGTGTTTCTTTGTGGAAACGCAAAAACAAAAGAAAAAATAAAAAAATAAAATCAACTGCGAAATATTCTGTTAAATGTAAGTATGTTTCAATGTGTACGTGTGTATGTATACAAGCTTAAAGCAAACGCAAAAGAAAAAAAAAAAAACAGTCTTCGAAAGCAAAACCAATTGGTGAAAGTTCTGCGAAATATTTTTGTTTACGTTCTTTCTGGATCTCTTCAAGTATTCGATGGCGCATTAATGAGTTGTTTTGTTTGCTTAAGTTTAACGTTTAAGTGAGTGTGAGTTGCTTATTGTTTAACAGCCAAGGGGTCGGGAATGACGTACCAGAACTTGGCCCAATAGAAACGTAAGACATACAGAAGTAGAATAATAAACGATGACAATACGAAGCGTTTATTGTACATTGTTGACATGGCTTACAAAAGAGCAACGAACTTTTATTTCAATTTAAACGCCACGAACAACAAAAAAAAAAAAACGAAAAATAAAATAAATAAACGCACAAAACAAATAAATAATTATGGGCCAAATCGAATCCAATCAAATAGAAAGAAGGCTTTTAAAATTGTGGCAAAATAATAATAAGAAGAAAAGTTCTAATAGAACAAGTACCACTTGAAAGCAAATAGTTCTGAAGATATTTTGTATTTTTATAAATTTAATATAGAAAGCGTTAATTACTTACCTCTCTTAATAGGTTATTTAGCCGGGATTACAGCCTAGTTTCTCGCAGCACTCAGAGTGCATGTGTTAATTTAAGTTTACTGTTGTCGATTGATTTTAAAGGAACTTTTCATATTAATTTTATTTAATCTGAGTGTTCTTAACTGATGATTGCTAAGAGGAAATCCGTGTAGAAATATTTCTTCATATTTCGTTAGGTTTGACATGTCTAGGCTAGGGTTTGAAGCCGTCTGGGTAGTAGAAAGCAGTAATCCTGAAATAAATTAAACTTATTGTCATCAAAATATATTCCAATATTCTACATTCAAATTTATAATTTTAGAATATGTTTCTTTAATGACATCAACTATCACCTGACGGACGATAGTTGTTGTGTCGCAGGGAACAGAATGTAAGATAGAGACAGACAGATAAGTTCAATAAACTCTTGTGAACTCCAATGCACCATTTCCGCGTTATTAGACATTCTGCCACAGATCCAAAAGCAACAGAAAAGAAAGAAGAAACATCAACAACAACAACAACAAAAAAACAATAAATTTATTGCAGAATATACAACAACAACAACAACAATGCTGCATACTTTCGTTGCGAATCGTGTTTCATGTATGACCAGTTCTGTAAGAAAATTGCAAGAGAAAGCCTTTCTCCTCTTCAAAAACAACAAAAACAAAACAAAAAAAGTGTGGTGCAGTCGATAATGCAAACAAACAAATAAACACACATACATACATGCATACATCAACTAAACTCATTCACAACAACTAAGCAGCAGAAAACAAAAGACTTAAGAAACAAACTTGAAACAAACAAAAACTAAGAAAAACTCAGTCATATTAACTGGAATGTATGCATTTCTAGCGATATTTTCTAGTTTATAAGACATTGTATGTATGTATGTATGTATGTATGTGTCTGTGGTAATTCTTTAACTTAAACAAACATTCTAATTTTATATTTCATTTCTTTGCTTTTCTTTTTAGGCTTAAAACTTTTTTTATACGTTTCTTTTTATTTTCAAAAATTTCCATATAATTTCCAACCATTAGAAGACTAGCTAAACATTAATCAAATTAAAGTTGAAATGAAATGCTGGTAACAAACATATGTACATACATACATACCATCGACCTTTAATAAATGTTTTGTTTTCTTTTCGTTACTTTTAAATTACTTTTGCCTGGCAGGGAGGGTTTACATCATATTCGATTGAGGGGTATAGTGTTAGTTTTATAAACAAATTTAATGTTTATTTTTTGTATTTTAATTCATAATTCTTAATTTTAAATAATTTTTGATTTTCTTCTGTTCTTTTTTTTCAGTTAAAAAAAAAGCAAAAAGGGGAGCTTCTTTTCTCTTTGGCTTAAAGCTGGAAAGGTATTGCGGGCCATTATTAACTTTTAAACAATTTTTTTGGTTTTTTCTTTCTGTTTCTGTTTCTGTTTTTGTTTTTTTTATTTTTGGTGATGGAACGTGTTACATTATTGTAGAATTTCGTTTTGTTTTTGTTAAGTTTATAACGATGAATGTTTGTGGTACGTTAGCTGGTTGGTTGGTTGTGTGTTATTTATTGTCTTTCATTCTTAACACTTTTTTCCATCATCATTTGTATGCGTATTATAAAATTTAAGTTCAACTATAGGCCAATGAACCTCCTCTTTTTTTTCATTTTTTTTTTCATTTTGTTTTTATTTTCAAAAGCTAACAACATTCTAATGGCTTTAATGCTTATCTATCTAGCAAACTTTTTGTATTTTGAAACCCAAAAAAAAAAAAGAAAAAAAGTTCAACAAACTTCAAAAAACCAACAATAAAAAATTAGTTTAGAATAGAATTCATCGTAACTATTATTTATAAAGTTCATTTACATTTTTGGTTGTTTTTAAAAAAAAAAAAAGATTTTGTTAAATTTTTTGTTTACACTTAAGACAAAATAAATTAAAAACAGAAAGCATTACGAAAAAAAATTTCCATTTTTACAGAAAAGATTCAACAGACAGTGAAAAGACGAAAAATACTTTTTGTTTCTTCATTTCAAATACATTGAAACATATTTTTTTTTCCTGTATCTTTTTACTTTTTATTTACACTTTACACGTATACATACGTACACACCCACATTACATACATACAAATGAACAATTCAATTCAATTTAATTTAATTTAAAAAAAAGTTATTTTTAAACTGGATACCTCATCATCATGCTTTAATGTATGTATGTAAGTATGAATCAGACACAAAAAAAAAATCCTTAAAAACTTGATTTTATTTAAAACGAATATAAATTATAATAATTATGAAATACTCATTGTTTTGTTTTATTTTAAAATGTATTTTAAGCGTACAACAAATGGAATTTATATTTTAAATTTAATTTTAAATCAAGGCTTCTGTAAATACCTTATGGCCATATGATATAAAGATTGATTGTTTTGAATAATCTCAAGAAAATTAATGTTAATTACGGATGCCCTAGTAATCTAGTGGGTATAGTGTGTTAGTTTATTAGTTAACGGGTTTAATTAAAATAAAATAAATAAATAAAGTCAATAAACATTAAAAGACATCTTTTTAGGGCTGAACTTCAGCTTCAACTTCCATGGGCAAGGATCAGAGAGTAGCAATTTGTTGCTACTTCTAAGCACTCATGAAATTTTGAATAGAAGTGAGTCAACAATATTGAAATTTAACTATGTACTCTGATTCATTCATAATCACTACAACGTTGATTTATAAGTACAGGTTGCAATGAGTATGCGTACAACGTTGACATCAAACTCATACCATTCGAAATATGTTTGATTCATAAGCCTAATGATTTAGATCAGGGATAACCAAAGCTAAAACTGTAGTAGTATTGGTGAGCGAGAGAGAACTGCACTGAAAGAAAAGTTGTGTAAACTGAAATAAAATGTACGGAAAAAATCCAAAGCACTTTTAAAGCTATATGGTTGATACATTTTTCAAAATTTAAGTGAAAAAAGTGAGATCTCTCTCTCGTGGAACTTCATTTACGTGTTTACAAAATTTTGTTCAATCAGTGACTATGGAAAAAGACCAGAAAAACAAAAAAAAAAAAAAATAGATGCAGGGTTACTTCTTTTATTAATATTTTAATAAAATCTTTAATATTAATACTATTGTGGCAATTTCGTAAAATCAGGGGCCGAATTACCGCATTCGTGATCGAGTAGAATTATTCGTAATCTTTCTTCTTTAGATTACCGCATTCGATATCGAATAGGTTGTATCGAAATTTGAGATGATAGCATACGATAATGAGTGTGCAATCGAATGCATATTTTTGAAATGTCATTCGTTAACACTACAGATATCGAAAAGAAATATTTTTACTTAAGCGTGCATAAAAAAACCAAAAAATGTTAGTTTTTATAATTTGTTTTCTTTTTTTTAAGTTACATAAATAAGAAAAAAAATATTTAAAGGACCAATATAAACAAAATAAATGGAAAACAAAAGGATGAAATGGCTCAGTTCATGGTGGAGCATACTAATTTGGCCAAAAACATACTACCAAACTGCAGCCAAGGAAAAGCAACATCAAAAAGGTTGTGGGAGCAGCTTACACTCAAACATAATTCTTATGGACCACCAATTAAGGACGCAAAATCATGGAGAAAAGTAAAATATTGTGAACAATTAAATAGCATTAAATAACCATATTTAAAATAAATGAAAATGTCTTAGGTTTTTGCTGATCAATAATTCAACGCAAAGAAAAAAAATTCTTTCAATAAACTGTCTAAACTAAAGACTGGAGGGGGTCCTTATCAAGAATTAATTTTGACCTCCGCAGAAGAACAAATTATACAAGCCACACGTATAGTATTAGAATCATCCTCTGAGTCGGACGACAATAAAGAAAATAAAATATCAACTGACATTTTTTTAAACAAATATGCATAAATATTTAATATACTGGCGAAAATTTTGTTTACTTTTCTTCTTATTCTTCTTCGATGATTGCTTTTTAATGTATTAACATATGTTTTTAATAAAACATATGTGTCAATTCTATTACATACTAGAAAAAATCTTGTACATTTTATTGTAATTTCGATACGTGAGCTATCGAATGCGGTAATCTATCCATTCGATTCGTCACTAAATTGTACTCGATACGAAAGTCTGTTCGATCACGAATGCGGTAATTCGGCCCCAGAATATTTTTTAGGTGTGCTGAACTTAGTTTAATGCGTTGTTTGGAACCAATGAATTTTAAGTCCGAAAAAATCTGCTCACAAAAATAAGTAGATGGAAAAAATGACAAAAATGTTTGATAATTTTTCTGGATATTATTATTTGATAGTTCTGGATATATTAAATCATCTAAATTGTTCCAGAATTCCTCCATATCAATTTTATTATCATAATTGAATTCGCTTTTAAGTATTATTAATTCAACTTGGATTTCAAAAGCGTATTTGGTTATGTCACATTTAAATGGGTTATTGCAAAGTTCAAGCAATGGTTGTACGTTTGTAAAGTCTTGGAATCTGTCTCGAAAATTGTTAAATAGGGTTTCAAATATTGATACATTTTCATTGATAAACATTGTGTCAAAAACTTTGTTATTCTTGTTTACGCATCTTATACAAATATCGAGTTGACAAAGATCGTTAATATCTGTACTTTCATCAAAACAAACAGAAAAAAAGTACAGTTTTTTAATTTTTCTACAATGGCGGCTTCTAAAGATGCCCACAATTGATCAGTGCACCGAATAACACTTAAGCGCTTAAAATTAAGTTTTTGAAAATATTTATTTAAAATTTTTTTTAATGAACTCCCCATCAGAAAATGGTCTACCATGCCTAACAATATCCAAGCTTATTAAGCTTGATAACTCCATTTTTAACATTTTATTTTCTGAGGTTTTTTCATTGTTTTCTTCTTCAAGTAACCACTCTTTCAATTTTTCCAAATAAATTTTTTTATTTTTACAAAATAAATCCTTTTTTTTTCCATCATTAAAATCATACATATTACTATGATAAGAACAATAGTGTCTTCTAAAAGCATATTCTCTACATTCCTTCAATATTTTATAACATAAAATGCATTGAGCATCACCAAACGCATTTTTTTTTTATCATAAAATATGTTTCGTAAGTCATAGTAAATTTTTTTCAGTGTTTTAAGCAAAAAATATTACAAAAAAATTGTACACCCGCTACGCATGTGCATTCGTCGCTGTCTGAGTGCCGACTAACCAAAGAGAATAAGAATATGTGTGTTTTTAGTTTGCGCAAAAGCACTATGAAATGGGCATCATTGATTTAGATTCATAACTTTAGACAAATACTTATAATACTCCAATTATTCATCAAAATTTACAGGCTTAATTGTAATTGCATTTACAAAAAAAACTTAAAGAACACATAAGCACAAAAGACAGCGCAGGAAGCAGAGCAAACACGCAACCATTTAGTGAGTATTTTAGTGTTCGTACGCGAATCATACTTATTTTGTGATTCGAATATATGTTGAGTTATGGGGAGTGTCGGAATCAACAGCATCATATGTGTTGTCAAGTATGAATATGATGAGTACTTCGAGCTGTGAATATGAGTAGAGGTTCCATGATATTAAAATAAGTATGAATACGTATAAGTATCTGAAAGTATAAATATGATTCGATTCTACTCATCTTTTTGAATTTTCATTGCTGATCTCTGGCAAGAATCAATCAACATGCTATTCAGCAATATATATTACACCACAATCAGACAAAAATTCAATAGCAGACATATTCTGTGTTTGGCAGTATATCTGTAATTATACCTACAAATCAGAGGATCAGATCGGTTGATAAATATTTGATTGAAGGATTTTTAATACGTTGTTTTTACCATGGTTGCTGGGCATTTTTATCGGCGATGTGACTAAAATAGTCTTCACGGACAGATCGAAAAAGAATACAGAATTGGTTTTTAAAATATACTCGACCTTTAACTCAAAAAAAAAGAGCATCTGGAAGAAACGACAAGCAAAAGCCCAGATGCTGGTGCATTGTCGAAGACCCATAGGTACTAAGTAGAGCCTCTCTCCGAGAATGATTACACGGGCTCTATAGAAGCGTAATTAGATCCATTCAACTTATTTTTCATTAGTGTAGTGGACATCCATGGAGAGGAATTTAGAATAATCAAAGAAAGTGTTGTTTAAGAATAAGTGCTGCACTGACTGTGCTGCTCGTATGACCAGTAAATAAATGGAATACTGAAGGGATACTCGCTCAACGCGGAATTATACCACAGAATACCTAACACATCTGGGCCAAACGTATCTATTACGCTGATGTGGGGATTTGTTGCTACGCGGATGGCTGTAAACATGCAGATAGAACAGGACCAGAAGTCTTTAAAGGACCAGAATCCAAACTATGGGATTTAAATATCTTCACTAATAATCAAATAGGACAACTACGTGCAGAGTTACGGGGTCAAGAATTGCCTTGAACTGTGAAAAGGAGAATAACAATTACAATTTCCTAGTCATCAAGGAATGTGATCGAAAATGGGGAACCGAACAGAATAAATATCTTCACTGATAGTCAAATAGGGTAATAAAATTCAGATATATGGGCTCAAGAACTGTACTGTACTGTAAGAAGGCGATTAACAACTACAATTATCAAGTCATCAGGGAATGATCAAAAATGGGGAAGGAAATAATCTGACTAATAGAGCCAGAGTATTATATGAGCATGAACTAGGTTAAAAAATGGTCGGTAACGTCACACAGACTATAGGATAGGAAGAATTGGAAAGATACTCTGAAGCGATCTTTATAAATGCAGGGCATGTGGCGAAGAAAACGAAAAGATGTAACACTTTTTTGTCATTGACCAGCTCTCATAAACTAGTGTTCCTAACATACATACATACATACATAATTGGTCATTACAAATCTTCAGTCAGGAATATAACATAATTTCTCATACCACTTATGATGTGTGTGTTGATCTTATACATGAGTGGCGGGACCTTCAGTTTAAAGTCGACTCTGAAGACATATTTATGAGAAACTTTTCATAGCAATTTTATTTTCGTCAAAGAAATACTTTTTCATATTTCGTTTTGTTGAAAATGTCCGACTGCGTTTTAAACCCTGTCCTCATATCTAATACACCAACACATTACCAACTAGACTACAACGACCAGACTCCACTAGACAAGATAAAACTTAACCCATTAACCGCCAAAATAAATCCAGAAGCGATAATTAACAAAAAAGTTTATTTTTTAATTCATTGTATACAAAATTAATATAAAAGTATGAAAAAATTTAAAAAAATAATAAAGGGGTGGAGTAGGGTGGGTGTACTCAACTGAGTACAGCGGCGGGTTATAGGTGAAAAATTTCAAAACATTGTTTTTCAATACATAATGTTTTTAAACATTTCTTGCATTGCCAGCGAACTCTTGCATGACATAAAGCACATCTTAATTGCTTTTCCAACTTTTTGGGGTAGTGGCCTATTCCATCTTGGCGTAACCCTAGGACCAATGATGATAAAAGTCGAGCTTTAGTTTGGGCGTTTTGACGTAAATAGTATCTTGCAATCGCTATGACTCATTACATATAACCGCCAAGCGTTTGCAATGGCCATTCTATTATATAGGTAAACAATGTCCACCACCATTTCTTACCACGAATGGCAATTCTGTTGAGTGCAATAGACTGGTCCAGCTCATCTACTCCTCCCATATGTTTGTTATATGACTGAAACACTTTTGGTATATTGACATCAATTTTTTGTCGTTGTGTAGAAGACCAACGTTTTACTGCTCCTAATGGTTCTATTGTGTCATAGTTGGTTGCCATTGTACAGACGCTATTGTCTTTCCATTTCACCAAAAGAATTTCATTTTGCTTGTCAAACATATAGTCATATGAGGCCCGCTCTCCTTTTTTCATTTCTTTCGAACTTCGTAATGGACACTTTTTTGTTCTATTCTCTCTAATTGTTCCAGTCGCACGAAATCCTTTCTCTTTAAGATCCACCAAGAGATTATAGCTAGTAAAAAAGTTATCAAAAAATACTTCATACGATGCTGAGTTAGTCTCCATTTTCTCAAGCAATTTGTTTACTACTCTTGACCCTAGGCGATCAGTAGAAATTTCCTCCGATTTTCCACATTAAAAATCGAAAGTGTAGCAATATCCAGTGGAACTAGCTGCTACCCATTTTGTATATGGATTCCGCCGCTGTACTCAATTGAGTACAGTTGTATTTAAATAAGCATAACTTTGTAAAAGTAAATTGCAGACCATTTGTTTTTATATATTTTATAAATATGTATATGGGAATATGTTTCTTTTATGCTAAAAACGCAAAAAAATTACAAAAACTTTCAAATTTTAAAAAATTTCGCCTAATGATTACCTGTACTCAATTGAGTACGGCGGCGCCAAATGGGTTAAGCCATAGGAGTATACTGAAAGAAGTTTTTACAAAATACAAATAATATATGCCAATGGCTATGAGACTCTTAGTTGGTCTCCTCTCCTTCAACTTAACCTAATATATTGTAAGTATAAAATGCTTCAAGACTCGGGTAAATGCTCTAGTTGGACGTGTCTAGAACTTGTCGATTAATATGTCCGTTTATAATACTGTGACTATAAATGCACTTTGCTTTTACCAATAGTCCCCAATATAGGGATCACATGGGAATATCGATTAGAAATTCATGTAAAATCCTATATTTGATTATGTATGTTAAATAGTTGTATAAGAGAACAGTATATGCGCGAAATTTTGTTATTTCCTAAAACAAATATTTTTAATAAAGTTATAGAATCAACAAATAAATTGATTAAAAAGGGACATTTCTGATGACCGACTCAATCTTTTTATTCACAATCTTTTTAACATCATAAGTAATTGTAATAATCCTTTCAAATTAATTACATTTGGCTTCAACAGATGAGAGTGTATATTTTCGTTTATAATTCAAGGACACAATAATAAATTTGTTCTTGGTAAGTGATCATTATCAAAACGCATTAAGAAAAGGCAGACGAAAACCGGAAAAAAAAGAATGAAATGAAAAACAAGAAATAAAAGTACGCCAACCAAACATAAAAAACACTCTCTTTCTTTATATTTTCCATTTCAATGGAGACAAGAAGAACGCAATTTAAATATTAAGCAACTGTTCATTCTTTATTTTATTTGTTCTTGTTTTTTTTTTCCTTCTTTCTCTCTCTCTCTCTCTCGCTTTTGTTTAATTTAATGGCTTTTTGTTTTTTTCCTGTATTTTTTTTTTTTTTTTTTTTTGGTATCTTACGCAAAAGGGTCAATAACATCGACTTGGCCATTGGGCACTTTTTAGTTTTTGATGGAGAATTTTTGGCGTTCAGTGAACCCGAATAAGTTTTTTCGTTGATATTGTGGTAAATTAAATTGAAAGAAAACAACAGAACAGAAAGAGACCATTTAATGATAGTGGCAGTGGTAATTGCGACAACGATGACGATAATAGTGTTGGTGTTAAGCGTAAGTAAGTATGTATTTAAATGAAATGAAACAAAAGACTTAGGCAACGTACTTGTTATACGTTTAATTTGTTCAAAAATTAAAAAAAAACAACTCCTAATAGCCATAAACAAATAACTTTTAAATTTTTATTTAATTTGTTATTATATAAAGACTATTTCCCATCATTTTTATGTCATAAAATATTTTGTAGTTTCACTAATTGCCGTGTTATAGGCAACAAGAAAGAAATTGTACGTCAATAAATTGAAAATTTTTTGTTTTTTCCATTTTAATATTGACACACTTTCATTATTTCCTGCCTAATACAACGTTTTGATAATACAAAAGGACTATTTGCTGCAATTTGTTTCAAATGCATTTGCATACCTGCCTTGTCACAACCTTTAAAAGTAACCTCGTTTCAACCAAAGCAATAAAAATTTATTTAAAAATAGGAAAGGGTTGACACCCCCCTTTGTAGTTTAAAGGGAAACACGCATGTTTTATGGCCGTATGCTGCCGTTTTGAGTTGAATGCTTGAAAGAAAATGTTTATTAGTATTCTATTATTATTGCTAAGGATTAAAGTGTTGTCCTTGCTTTAATTTGCTGACCATTGATTGTTTTCTTAACAATAACTTTTCATTTTTCCATGTAAGAGAGGTCGTCATTTGGAAAGCCTTGAATAGGAACGGCTTAGACACACACGCTGTTTAGACACACACAAGTTAAATGTATTTTGCTTGCCAAAGGATTAAGTGTACATATTGGCGTTTATTTGTTTAGGCGTATGGCTCAAATCGTATACAAAGAAGTCAGTTTTAAAAGAAAAATAAAAATTCATGAGCATGCAAATAGCATTTTAGGATTTCGTAAATATTTTCAAATCATTTTTAACAATTAAAATGGAATACTTTTTTCCAGTGGCTATTAAACATTAGATTTTTTTTTTTTTTTTTTGTTTCTTAATTAAACAACTCTTTTATATCATCTGGCATCACAACCTGTTATATAAAGAAGCTGATCAAGTACCTGTTCAATGTATAATCATTTAAAGCACCTTCTGTGATGGCTGCTCTATCCCTTTTCTTCTTACGTATGTACATGGCAATGGATTGAAATTGTTATTAGTCATGGAATATAATCCGTTTCCGCCATCAATCAGTTCGTTTATATAAAAAAAAACAACCGAAATCCTCTAATATTTGTTTTCATTCATTCCCATGCACACATAAACACAATCAACAACGTTGTGTACACACACTATCAAATCCAAACGCAATACCACCAGTAACTCACAATAAAACTCTTACGAAAAGGAAAGGATTGATTTGAACGTCGCTCTGTATAACAAATAACAGTTATTTTCATTGTAAACATGTGTGCGACGAATCTGTTCTTCGTTTCTTCGAACATGTTCGTTCGTTCATTCACGCATTTTCAAGGTGTTAAGGGGGATGTTTTCTTAATTTCTTCTTTGTTTTTTTGTATTTTTTTTATTAATGAAATTCGATGTTTTCATTATTTATTTAATCATCATCATCTTCATCATCATATGGCATAGTCATCATTTTCAAACCCTTTAAATATTATTCTTGTATTTGAACATAAAATTGTATTTTTCTATTTTTTTTTTCTATTGTTTAATTCGTCTATCGTATGCTTATTATGCCGAAATCTGTTCTTTTTTGTCTTCACATTTCAAACGGAAATTCAAATTTCATTGAAATTATTATTAACGGCGTATAAAATGTATTCAAAGATGTTTTTTTTACATAATTTTTGTTCAGACTGTTGCATAACGGTTTATGAATATTTCTTTTATTTTTTGCTGCTGCTGCTGCTGGTTAATGTATCCGCCAACATCAACATCTGAATAGCGTTTCATCAAATTCACACGAATACTTATATCAAGGATTTATTATTATTTTCATTATTACAACAATATGTGAACAATTTGAGTTGCATATGACGTTTGTCATATGTTCCTTCGTTATATTATCCTTGTCATTATTAACAGTTAACCGTTATATGAATTGAAAATAATGAATGGCATAGCAATTTGGCATATTAAAAAGATGTTTGTTTATGAAAATTTAGCAAATGTTTGAATGCTGAATGATATTAAATTACTTTTTATAACAAGACATATGAATTTGAATGCGAATTATTACTCTAAGTCGTCATCTCATAGCATAATTATGATTTAAAATACTGCAAAGAAAAAGTAATTACTTGACATACAAATTCTTTTATAGGCGATACTTTGGTTTTCAATCCTTACGCGACCATACCATATCCTGTGGAACTGACAAACTTCATGATATTGCTCAGTACAATTCACTGCTTACTACAAGCGTTTTTTTTTTTTCCTGAGTCCCAGCCGGTACCAAAAATGTGTTCTTATGATTTATTCTTCTCATCACAGAGGCCACATATTGGGCATAAGCGCCCCTTAAATCTACAGTGCACGTTCAAAAGGCCGGTTACTATCCTTAGGCTACTTCTGAACAATCTAATGTGCGTGTAGAATGTCGCAAACTCATATACTTAAGAAACACTATACTCTTCTAAACATTTCTCTCACTCCACATAAAAGTGAGGGCTTTTGAGAGCAAAGAAAGCTGTGCTGTGTTCATTTATCCGTCCTCCTGCTCATCTGTCTGTTCACTGCTGTGAATTCCCTTATGACCCGATCATGACACATTATACTCGAGTTGACCTCATAATAGACACGTACTCACATGTCGACCTGACCCTCAGATGGTATTATAATGTCTCTTACGTTATTCTTCCTATTCAAATTGAATTGAGTACATCTTTCTGTCCGCTCGGAAGATACCCGTAAGTTTCGCTGAGGGCTCTGAAACCAAACTGCTCTCCCCCTTGTCACACGATCTGTTCACCGGCAAGCCGTTCTCTAAACCATATGCAACGTGCTGAAATCTAACAGAGCCTCCAACACCGCTCTAGGGCAAGTTTTCATTACACTGGTTATACCAAAATATATGTCTGCCTTTGTACGTTACCCAACTACATCGAAGTTGTTCTTTCTATCCATGTTCAATTGAGTACATCTTTCTATCCGCTTGGAACAAATCCGCGAGTTTCCCTGAGGGCTCTGAATATTTGACTCTGTCACCAAACTCCTCTTCCTCTAGTCACACACTCTGTCTACAGTCAACTCGTACATATATCAAAGAATAGTAACTCTGGTCCTCTAAGCCGTATGCAACGTGCTGAAATCTAACAGAGCCTTCAGTGCCGCTGTCGGACAGGTTCTCATTATACTGGTTATACCAAAATAAGTCAGCCTCTGCACCTTACCCAATTTCATCGGAGCTGTTAACAAATCCACGTTATCGGAGCTGTCCAAATAATGGCCCAATGGGTTTCAAATAGTCTTACCATCCTAATATACAACCAGTGCATAACTCGTGGGTTGCACAACCAAAACTTCTATCCTTCCATGCCTGTTTAATATCCAGTAACATTCTGTCTTGGAAGTCGCCGTAGTCTAGTAGGTAGAGTGTTGGTTTATTAGACGTAAAGCCCGGATTCGTATCCCAGGTCAGGCATCAAAACGAAATATGAAAAAAAAAAAATATTTCTTCTGCGATTTCCTCTCAGCAGATTTCTGGCAAAGAAAACTCTGAGAGTAAATAAAATTTGCCATGAAAAAGTTTCTTAAAAATCTGTTGTTCGCAGTCGACGTTAAATTGTAGGTCCCGCCACTTATGTATAAAATTAACGCATACAACATGAGTGGTATGAGAAGCTATGACGTTGTACAATGAGTCAATTCGACCTCCGGGTACTGTACTTGTCACAGTTGACAAGTACACGTCCTCTAACCTAACCTAACCTAACATTCTGTCTTCATTTTCTGTGATACTCCCTAACTCAGTAGTCGTTCTTTTATTTATTAAGTTATGCTCTTCAAGTTATTGGGTTCCTATTTGTCATATGAAGACTTTCAACTGCTATTGCCTTAATGTGGAATAAATAACAGTTTTCCTCAAAGCAACGGTTTGCGAAGAAAAAACTTTGCATACGTTTAGAAAATAATACCACACTTCTGCTGCATACCGTTATTTAATTCATAAGTACTGAAAAAGAGCCATTGAAAACGACATCCTGTAAATTAAATTTTTTTTGTAACACATTGTACAACTTGAGCAGTTTATATGGAAACCTTTAAAAAGGAAAAATAAAAAAAAATATTTTCCTTCCCACTATTCTCTACAATTGCTGACAGTAATAAGATTGTAGAGCTCTCTCTATTATAACGTTATCTAAGAAACGCATCGTATATTCGTCCCCCATCATTATTATTTTCAACAACAATAATAGCAAGAAGATAGAAAACCAATTTAGTACCGCTAACGGTGTTACACGAAAAGAAAGGATTTCTTTTTTGCTTTAATTCTCTTACTTTTTTATTCTGAAAGACAAAAAAATGATGAAAAAGAAACGAAAACAACGCCTCCGCTATAATAAATGTGATCTTGCAGACACAGTCACATACAACCACCTGACAGTATCTGAAAGCATGATGGAATGATGGAAGAAAAGAAAAAGGAAACATACAGTTAGTTAGACTTTTTATGCCACCACACTCAAAAAACGCGAAAGAACACAATCAAAAAAACTTGCTTCCTTTCATCAATGTTCTCACTGGAGAGAGCACAGCGACAAAAAAAATTGATCATTTGATTGCGTATCAATTTTCTTGTTACTCGGCTTCCCCCACATCTGTCATTGTGGAAAGTGGAAAGCGAGAAAATCTTGCGCCTTTTATTACATTTTTTTCTGTTTTCTTTGTTAATTGTCTTGCACAGCATCCTTTTTACGCAGTAATTATGCTGTAATACGATTCAGTTAGAGCGGCCGGCAGTCGATAACAAAAAAAGAATTTCAAATGCATGCACATGTGCTGTTTACAGTTCCAATTGAAATCTTTTGGGAAATTAAAAACGAAAAATTCTTTTTTTCTTTGGAAATACTTTAGCGAAAAGCTTAAAAGTGTGTTAGTAGCAAAGGATTTCAAGATAAATTAGAACGGAAATTATAATCAAATGAAATAGGTCAACAATTTTCAATTCTTAATTGTTAATGCGGCATAGTTTTTAACAAATATGGGCCAGCATTTCCACAGGATATGAAAATCCTATATTGAAATACTTTGCAGCGCCTAACAACATTGTCCCTAACATAGATACATATTCATACAGTCATTAGCAATTGTTTGATTGCACTTAATTTGTTGTTCTATGTACATGTGTTGCCTTTAATTGTTCCATGACACATGAATAAAATTAGCACACAAAACATGAATGGTGCAAGAAGATAGGTTGTAGTCTTGACTAAAGGGTTGTAATAACCAATTAAGCAAAATAAGTTGAAGTCGCCATGGTCTAGTAGGTAGCATGTTGGCTTATTAGACGTGGGACCTCGGTTCAAACCGTAGGTCAGGCATCTCCAACTAAACGAAGTATGAAAAAATACATCTTCGGGACTTCCTCTCAACAGATTTCTGACAAAAAATCTGAGAGTAAATAAAATTTGCCATGAAAAGTTTCTCAAAAATCTGTCGTTCGGAGTCCACTTTAAACTGTAGGTTGCGCCACTCATGCATAAAAATTAACGCACACAGCATGCTATGATCTGAGAAACTAGATCGTAATCCTGACTAAAGGGTTGTAATGACCAATTATGTAGTTAGGAGTGTAATACTCTACAAGACGCTCGTCCTCCCCGTACTTCTCAATGACGCAGAGGTATGAACATTATTAAACACTGATGCAACAGCCTTTAGAGTATTCGAGAGAAATGTCCTACGCAAGATTTTCGATCCAGTGCGAGTTGGCGTTGGTTTCGCATCCGATCCTACAGTGAGCTGTATGAGCTGCTCCTCAACGACATGGACGTTGTGTAGCGTATTAACATCCAGCGGATGCATTAGCTAGGCCATATCATTTAAATAGAGGAGGATGCTCTGGTGGGACGGGTATTTGATGCGGAGATTTGCGAAAGTTGGCAAAGAGGACGACCTTGTTTGCGTTGGAAGGACCAAATCGAGGAAGCCCTGTCATAGATTGATGTGACCAACTGGCGTAGACGCGCAAGAAGCAGAGCCGCCTGGAAGGATGTGTTAAGGCAGACCGAAATCCGTTAGTCGGGTTGTTAATGGCTAATTAAATAAGTAAGTAAGGAGTTATAAATATTACCCAAAACTTTACAAAAAACTATAGAAGTAACGAAGGGAAGTTGCAGAAGAAAAGAATCGTCCAAAAAATCGTTTATCATGTCGAGAAATAAAGAGGAAAATTAACCTTCCAGTTACTATGAGATCTATCGCCCGTGTTTTAAATACTAATCTATCAATTAAATGAAAAAATTATGTATAGGCTACTATTAACTTGGATAGTCAGTGATATATAGTCTTAGATTGGCTCAAACCCACATATTATGGACCAATGGATGATAAAAATTAGTTTCTTCGATGAAAAAACTACAGATCGCCATAGTTTTTATTGACACATACTCATAGCTGCCAGATAAATAAAGCATCAAATCGTCAAATATTAGAAGAAAAAATCGTCAAAATCGTCAAAGACGTTCATGGAAATCGTAAAAATAATCATCACAAGATTAGAGGACGTGTACTTGTCAGTTAAGACAAGAACAGTACCCGGAGGTCGAAATTGACCCACTGTACAAAATCATCACAAAATCGGCATGAAAATTCAATGTGATGTTTGCTAGAACCGACACATTTTTTAGTGCCTTAGCTTCTTCAGAGAGAGTGCAAAAAATATTTTGCTTCATCTGATCTTCTTACTATTTACATCACTTATATCCGAAAGAGAATAGAATAAAACTCTCATGTATAGGCCGGTGCCTCAACGTCTATTTTGAAACTACTCGACCGCGTAAAAGAGAGGGCGAAGTTGCCCATTAATGACGGTAGGGTATAGAACTCCATTGATTCATTGGAGCATCGTTACAATGTTGTTTGTGTTTCACTGTTCTATCGTTATTATAACTGATTTTGCTCGAGCCAGAAGCAGGTATTCCTACGTGGATCGCACACTGCATTACAGATAAAATTCGTTCTTTAGTCAGACTATTCGTATGTGGAACTCCCTTCGTGCAGAGATTGTAACTTTTTGGCTTTTAAGGGACTAAAAAGATATAAGATATAGAAAAATCATCACTTAAATTTGCAATACAGGGTGGCTGATATATAATGCAACAAAGTAAAGCGCTATATTTTTTTAATTTTTTTTTTTAATTTTATTGTTCAAAAGCAAAAACGGTTGGAAATAACATCAAATTTTAGAATCAATTTAGATTTGTTCGAATTGGCCACCTTTGGTACGAATTATGGCCTTCAAACGGCCGACAAAGCCATCACAGGCTGCACGAAAGTGGCTCTGCGGTATTTTGGCCCATTCCCGGCGAAGCGCCGTCTTGAGATGATCGACACTTTGGTATTTTTTTAGTGAGAACCTTACCCTCCAAAATGCCCCAGGCGCAAAAGTCCAACGGATTGAGATCCGGAGATTTTGGTGGCCATTGTGCGGTAGAAATGAAGCAAGGAACCTCCTTTTTAAGCCATTCTTGGTTGAGGTGTGCTGAGTGCGGTGGTGCTGAGTCCTGTTGGAATGTCCATGGTCTGCGGCCGAAATGTTTGTCTTCTCAGGGCTTCAATACTGTCTTTAAGACATTTTCCCGATAATATTCGGCATTTATTTTGACCCCACGGTCGATGAATACGAGCGGGGAACGACCATCGGCCGTTACGGCGGCCCACACCATTACCATCGGCGGCGCTTGAGTTCTGGTGGCCAATCGCAGATGTAAATTTTCAGCTGACCTCTTTGGCAAGTAAACCCGATCATTTTGTTTGTTCACAAACTGCTCAATTTGGAATGGCTTCTCATCGGAGAAAACCAAATTCGGTAACTGGCCACTTTCGTGCAAGCGAAGTAACTCCTTGGCTCTTTCCAGTCTAACTTTTTTTTGTCCATCGGTGAGCTCTTGCATTTTTTGGAACTTGAATGGCTTTAGTCCAAGCTCATTTTTCAATATGTGTTGCATCCGTTCTCGCGATATGTTCAGCTCACGAGCAATTTTTCTACCACTGCGGTGTGGATTTCAATCAAATTTGGCCTTCACTTTTCGGATCATTTCTGGTGTTGTTACCGTTTTTTTTTTTCGTCCACTTTTTGGACGCGATGCAACACTGCCAGTATCAGTATCACGGTAACGAGCAATGGTACGAGAAACAAAAGATTTATTCACATTTAAATGCTGGAGGGCTCTAACGATAGCCACCTGTGGTTTTCCAGCCAAATATAAAGCAATCACACTATCACGCTTGAATTCCATCACGAATAACTTTTTTTCTGTATGCAATAGATCAAAATGCTTTTGTAAGCTTGTAAATAATAAAATGAACTGTCACTGGAATAAATCTGTCAGCTGTCAGACGAGCGGTTTACAAATGATAACAACCTGAAGTTGGTTGCAATATATGTATATCAGCCACCCTGTAGTAATAACTGCAAAGTAAATATAAAGCTTAAAGTGGCTTTTAATTTACTAAAGTAAAGAATATGATGTAAATTTTTAATTTCTAAAAATCGTTAAAATAAGGAGGATAAATCGTCACATCGTCAATATGATATTTTTGGAGCACAAAATCGTCAAAGTGACGATAAATCGTCAAATTTGGCAGCTATGCACATACTGGCAACCAAGCAAGCATTATACGATTCAAGTAAAACTTTGGTGGAAGAAGTGTTATAGTTTGAGGAATATTATCTCAAAACTTCATGTATCCTATTTGTTTCATTATCACCAGAACGAATTCAGCAAATTTATGTGGAACTTTTTGTATCACAAAATTGGACGAAAATTCTAAACAAAAAAAAATTCTACATGTAACTTCCAAAGCTGTTATGCAGTTTCAATTACATTCCCCTGTAAAACTTATGGGCAATTCTTACCACAAAGGTTTGCGAAAAGGGAAGACAACACCCGACCGTAATTGATCTAAAAGAGAAACTCCAAAAATTCTGGTTAGAAATAGAAATTCAAACCATTTAGTACCGCATAAACTCCATGACAAATATAAAATGGTCAATTGCTAGTAATAACTGTAAGGTCTTAATATTTTTAAAAAAAATTTTTGTACTTTTTTCTTTTCTTTATACTGCATTCAAACGAAAGTCCTCTAATTGTATAATTTTTTATGAACTGTTGTTTAATCTTTTAAAGCTAATAAATAAGCAGATTATTTATTTAATAAAGATTTTAAATTTAAATTAACAAAAATCTAAAATAAATAAAAAAAATAAACTACTGCGGTCAAACGAACCGTCTGTACCTGAAAGTGTGAAAGTAAAAATTTTTTTTTGTTACGCTTTAAAAATTTATGACGGTGTCTTCTTGTCCTTCTTAATTGTTCTAAATTTACTTACGCAAGTATAATGACTACATAAAGACATACACACTGACTGCCATAAAAAGATACTTTTAAAAATAAATTCTTTTTTAACGAACCACACCAACACATATGTATGTATATGTTCATGGACTTGGAATTATACCTGAAGCCATGATGAGGACAATATTTTGTAATTTTCTGTTCCACTGAACAGAAGAACTGTCATAAAAATATGATATATTGTGTATCGCTTTCAAGGAAAAATTGCCACTTTGTTACACAACTTATCTTGTTACGTAATTCAGCTCAAAGGACAATATGATTCCACGACAGTGGAACACAACAACAACTACAGCATTATTTAAAGGTTAAAACACGTTGGACTTTCACATTTTCAAAACAATTGACAACAATTGCAATGACGGTGACGGTGACGGTGATTTTGAAAATTTTTGTTAATATTTTCAATATTTTGTAGAAATTTTTTTTATTTTATCTTTAAAGCAGCAGAACATCAAAAATAAACGTTGCAAATTGAAAATAAAAAAAAAAAAAAAAATATTCTGCAATTTATGAAAGAAATGTTTTCATTTCTCTTTATTTTCTATTTCCATTGTGTGTCAAACAGGCAAAGGTTAGCTGCTCTAATGCTGTGACATAAAAGTCAACTATATTAGCCGCTCTAAATATTTGAATGCGAAAATAGACACAACTAGGATGGATTCAGAATGTAAAAAAAGGACATTGAAGGTTTGTTAAAGTGTTGGTGTTGAAAAGAAATTGCAGAAATTATAAGTTACTGATGGTGTTTTCTTTTCTACCAAAAAATGTGCATTTTATTAACGCAAAATGCAATTTTGCGTTTGTTTCTTAAAAATGTTTTGCCCTCTAAAAGGGTGGTATGTTTTATTCTAAATAATTTGCACTTGCCAATGGTGGAGGGCATTGCATTTTATGCCCTGTATAAATCGAGAGTGCTGATAATGCCTTGTAAAGCAGATGACTTTTGTTTATTTATAGGGCTACCAGATGATATTTAAAAAAAGTCGCCTGGTATCGTTATCCAATTTTGAAGTTAATTTTTTCATTGTTTTGTGGAGTAATCTTAAGGAAATATTACATTATTAAAGCTACATGGTCAGTAATATAAAAAATTGCATTCAATGTTAGAACAGTGTTAAAATATTTTTTTTTTGTTATAAAAAAAGAGTGCAATTTCCCCATTCATTTTCTTAATAAGTGGTAAACACAGGGCATATCTTTTTTAATATTTGTGTTATGTTCTTCTCAAATAAAAAATGACATTACAACAGGGTTGGTCAAAAATTTTTTTAATGCACCTTGTAAGAGTGTGACATTTTCTTTGTAGAAAAGAAAACACCATGAGTGTGTATTGCCTAGAATATGTACATACATAGGTTTAAATCAGAATATTTTATATTTTAATTCTTTTTTTCGTTTGTTTCTGAGATTTTGACGACATTGAAACATGAAAGGAGACTGCTCTACACGATGTCACCCAGCATATAGAGAAGGCCCAAGATGGCAAAGTATATACCCTCGCAGTCTGCATTGACATTGGTCTTCAATAATTGTCAGACTATTAAATCCAATTCAATCCTTAAACGAGTTTCAGATGAACCAGGCACCGGTTGATTCGATTGAATATATGCTAATAGGCAAATAAATTGTAGTGCATACAACATAACTATAAGGGACAATTCAAAAACGACATCACCTCAGTGTCTTTTACGCAGACGACTTATTGTTGCTTCTTAGAGGTAAGAATCAGAATCATCTGTGCAGGAGATGGAGTTATCTTGTAAACACGGCTAAGACTGAAATATATCACTTGGATAGCGCACTAAGATAGTCTTCGCATTCTTGCAAATCACTTGAAATACCTGGATGTTGTTTTCGATAAGAAACTGAAATGAAGACAGTGCTGGTCCGTATGTAGAAGAGGCATAGGTTCTATATACAAACTCTCTCCAAGAATAACACACCTTGTCTACAGAAACTTAATTAGACCCCATATTAACTTATGTTTCAATTGTGTGGTGGGCATCGATGGAGATAGGAAGTTTTACATTAGTATTGTTGAGAGAGTTCAAAAAATGAGGGCAATAATCCAACAGATTGAGATATGGATTCGATATGAACAGACGCTTGCGTCGTACCACTTTCAGCCTATAGAAGAATGGAACAATCAGAACCACAAATCATATCAATCGAGAATAACATGGATACTGAACGAGAAATTATCCAAAACGATAATACATTGACTTTTTTGATTGAATGAATCCACTGCTCAGATGGACGTGTGGACTTTTAATATGGTGATAGGACAGAGACTGATTTCTGATTTCTTAACAAGAAATTATTCCAAAGGATGCATATTGTACCACTTGCGACAAAATTGCGTTTCTTTGATATTAAATCGACTTTTTTTTTTATCGATTAGATCCATTGCACAGATGGCCATGTGGACTCTAAGCATGGTGATAGGACTGAGGCTGATTTCTTAACGAGAAATTATCCGAAAGGATGCCTAATGTATCACTTACGATCAATTGCTTAACTTTGATCCTAGATCAACTTTTTTGATCGAATGACGGTGTGTACTTTAAACATGACAATAGGAAGAGGACTGATTTCTGGAGAGATACACTCAATCGAAGCAAGGAGAGAGAATCTCCCACTAGTATAGCAGTAACTACATCCTGAAACAATTTCTCTCAGGTCAGGTCTATTTCTGTAAGTGTTTACATCGCATGGGCAAGATGAACAACTGCGTCTGCATTTACTGTAAAGAAATGATCAACGACGTTGAATACATATTCCTCTATTGCAGTAGAAAGCAAACTGGCAGGATCACTTTTTTTTTTTTTTTTGTATAAAATATTAATTTACATAAAATTTGGTCCCAGCGTCTCCTAGACATTATTGGGACAAGTTGGCAGATAGCACATATTGGTGAATTCATCTGCGATAATATCACTGTACACTCAAACCTCGTTTTATGCGATTAATTCGTTTCGCAAAAAATCGCATAATTCAAATTCGCATAAAACGATACACTAGCTTCATACAAAATCCACTAATAGGGATTTAAATAAAAAAGCGCATAAATTCAAATTTAACCCTTAAAATTCAAACCAAATCGCATATAAAAAAATCAACAAAAAATTAATCTTCCTTGCTGAGACCATACAAAATAAGGAAAAAGATAGGAAATAAACAACAACTAATACAAAATTCCAAATAATGAAGAAAATACATAATTTTTCAATAAAATAAAAATATAATATTACTCCACGTCCATAACATTTGAATAATACTTCATACATCAGAACCGGAAATGCCGAAAAAATTTAAAGATAGTAGTAACTTTGTTACGAATAACACATTTTTTTGGATTTTAACATTCAATATTTCCTTTAAATCGCTTTTGCAAAGAAAAAATTTGAGAATTTTGAAGTCGCATAAATTTGAATTCGCATAAATTTAAATTCGCATAAAACGAGGTTTGAGTGTAGTCTAGCAGGAAGTATGTAGGCTTATTAGTTGATCAAACCCCAGCTCAGTCGTCTCGATTAAAGCAAAATATGAAGAAATATTTTTTTCGGGACTTCCACTCACCAGTCTTCTGACAAAAACTTTAAAAGTAATTAAAATTGCCATGAAAAGTTTCTACGGTGTTAAACTGTAAGTGCCGCCGTTATAGGTTATAATATTGACTAAAAGGTTGTAATGACCATTAAGTAAGTGATATAATGCAATGAACTCAAGCTTAAGAAAACGCGGTAAACGTGCAAGTGCAGTGATTTTTTAGGTAACAGGTATCATTCATAAATTATCCGTTAGTGGATGTGGTATGCGATAGATTTCCATTTAAAATTTCAATGAATTTAATTTGTTTTTTAAAAGAAAACTTAAACTTGAACTATACTATATGATATTAGAGCATTTTATATTGAAATTTTTTAGTGGACATTATACATAGAAATGTCATCAATAATTTCATCATTTAATTGTTATTCTATCAATATGTTAAAATTCATAATTTATTTTATTTATTTTTTTTCCCTCCTTGTAATTCTCAATAATTTGATACTTTTTCCATTTTATTTTGCATTCTACGCAAACAGAGAGAAAGGCGAGAGAAGAGAAGAGAAAGAAAAATACATAAAAATTATGATATTTTTGCAATAATTATGTAGTAAAATAAGTATGTGTGTGTGTGTAGGTATGTGTGTGTGTATTAGTGTGAATTGCAAGAAACTTTCAAGCCAAGTTAAAAATATTTCATTCGTACAACACAACTGTTACAAGTAAAAGAATAAAAAGCACCGTTAGCCCACTGCAACGTCAGTCAGTCACTTCATTTCTTTTTTTTTCTGTTTTTGTTTTTTTTGTTTCGATTTTTATTTTCTGCAGTAACTATCGGTCATTGGCTTAACACACATTTTTCATTTCGTTGCGGAAAGAGAGTGAATTCCTTTTTCTTTAAGCGAGACTTTTGCGAGTGCCAATGAGAGTGTATTGAGTTTTTCAAAATGATATGAGAATTTACGCTCAATTTACATTGAGAATGATGAGACAGAAAATATTGCAATTCTTATTAAACTTGGCTTACAAATACAATTGCAATTGCATGTGCCATTGCATTTAACTCTCTCTCTCACTCTCTGTCTCTGTCTCCTTTCTTTCGCTCTCTCTTTTACACTCTCTCATTCTCATGTGTTCTTTTGTTGTTGTTGTTGTGAATAGCATTTCTTTCGACAAGTTATGGTTTTTCTTTCTCTCTGGCTGCATTCTATTTTCTAACGTTTGTAATAAAAGTGGTAAGAAATGGGTTTGAATGCATTTCCAACAACACAGACACTTTTGCAATTGTGTGAGTGTGTAGAAAGTATGTGTGTGTGTGTGTGTGTTTTTAATACTAATAGTTGTTAGAATATGCCACGGCGCATATACTTTAGAATAAAAATGCTTGTGTTTCTATTCAAATGCTGTGTGTGTGTGTGTGTTATATGGAGTAGGGAAAAATGCGAACAAAAGTTCATATACAGTTATTGTAGTAATTGTGGTCTGGAGCATGATCATGATTTTTGTTTGAAAATAAAAATAAAAACAAAAACTTCTTAACTTAATTCAATCAAAAGAAAAGCAGGAAAAAAATCAAAAAAAAAAAAGTTTTAAATTCACTTTGGAAACGTATATTTTGGCTAGAGAATGAATTTCTTCTATGACGAAATGTTTTGGGTAGTAGTTAACAGTGCATGTGGCAAATGCATGTTGCCGAATGGTGTATGGCAGAATAGTTCTGGTTTGCAGAAAACCAGCCAAACTAGCAAACATTTCTTTCTTTCGGCTTAGCTAATGCTTTACCATCTACAGCATTGTACTTTTCTTTCTTTTATTTTTTTTTTTGTTTGTCTTCTTTTTTTGCTGCATTTGCTGCTGCACTTCTCTTCCACTCTGCTAGCATATTCTTTCATGTACTGTGTGTTCTGCATTAAAGGTTACTCGAGGCTGTTGAACCAATTACCTAGTGCCGATCAGCGACGTGTACATTCGATTGGCAGCAACTGACAAAGAGCAAAGCAGCGAAACTACATAAACTTTACATGTTGCTTAGCAAAAAAACAAAAAAAAACAAAAAAAAGTTTAAAATATTAAAACAACAACAACAAGAAGAACATCAAATTTGAATTGTGGTTTGTGCAAAGAAGTATTATTATTTGGCCAAAAAATATTGTATGGAAAATTCGATTATGTTTTTATGTTTATTAGTTAAGCAAATAGTAATGAAATCTTTAGTTCATATGATGATGTTCTGTTCACCTTAAAAAAAAAACAAACAAACATTCCTGAAGTGAGACGACCTAAGTGAAACGAAAGACTTAAGACACAAACCTGCCAATCATATACCCAACAGCCAGAGCAAATGACAATTGCGTACATTGTTCTCGAAACACAACACAACAATTCATTATTTTTAAAAGTACTTACATACGTATTTCAGAAGTCAAATATATATTAACGGTTCGATTTAAAGTCAACAAAATAATTTGTTACACGTATGTGTGGTATGTACAGCACATCTGTTGGTGTACTTATGATTTTTTTCATTTTTTTTTTTTTTCTTTAATTTTCTTAAGTACTTGTCTTGTATTTTTGCGAATTGTCAGCCAAAAACCAGCAAAAATAATACGCAATTAAGTCATGCACATATAAGGTGTGTTCGAATAGGTACTTAAGATCACTAAAATAAATCAGAATTGGGTCAAACACAGCACAGATCAAAATCTAAGAACTGGCATTACCATATGCGAATAAGATTTTACAGATAGTTTTCGGGTTTTTTTTTTTTTTCTTTTCTTTCTTGCTCATTCACGAGCAACGACAAAATCATCAATAATTGGTAAGAAATATTTGAAACGAGTAGCATATAAAGTCTTCCCGGATTAGAAGTTCTAAAAACTAATTTTTTCTTTCTGTTCTCTCTTTTAACCAATAATACATACATCACGCACTCTTCACTATTCTTATACAATTTTTATATTTCTATTAAGCCGCGTTTTTATTTCGTTTCTGTGGTCATTGAACTTCACAATGAAAACGAACTCATAATTTAAAACTACGCTTGTGGCTTGGCTTGTGTATGATAAAATAAAATACAATACAATACCGAAAAAAGCCAAAACATGAGCTGGCAAATCATTTAACAACTAAGCCCAAAATAAAACAGCCAACAACAACACCAAGAACTTAAAAAAAAAAAAACATAAAAAAATAAAACAAAATTCGTTTAAAAGAAGTCAATGAACTTGGCCAAAAACAACAGAAGAAGAAAAAAAAAAAAAACTCATCGAAAGAAAGAAAAATGAAACGAAACGTAAGAAAATAAAAAATTACCAGTCACTCTGTGTTTCTTTTTTTTTTTTTCTTTTCAAGAATACATGTTAAAAAGATTTTATTTTTTTAAAATATATTTTTTCTTTTCTCCCTTCCCCGCCTCCCCTCTCTGACAGAGGAAGAAGAAGAACAGACATAATTTTTTTTTTTTTTTTTTGGGAGGGGGAATCAATAAAGAGTAGCTGTTGATTTCTGTTGAAAATTCTCGTTAAAATGTAAAGAAATGAGAAAGAAAGCTTTCATACTTACAAATAAACGACAATAGTTTTTTACAATACACACACACACTTACATACGAGAATGTAACATATAATATAAAAAATATCAACAGTTAAAATCTTGTTATATTAACGTGTAAACAATAAAAAAAAAAAAAATTAAATTTTTAAAATCAATATTTAACGCCATACAAAAAATGGGTGTTACAGGCAATGGATTTACATACTCCATCTCCACTCCACACTCGTAAGAAGTATGAAAAATTAAGTTTTTTTATTTTGATTGATTTTAATTTGATTTGTTGTATAATTCTTTTTTTTTTCAATTTTTTATTGTAATTAATTAATAACAATACATTGAAGCAATTGTAATTGCTTAAACAACAACAGCCAAACGAAAGACTTAAGCAACAAACCTACACAATGTTTTATTTCCCTTTCCATAATTAATCATTTAATCAGTGTCCGAGATTTGTTTGTAAATGTGCTTAAATTTTGCTTATGACCACAGGATTAATTTATTGTTATCATTACAATGATAAATGATTCACTTTTTTTAATAATAAAAGTTTTTTAAATTTCGATTTCCTTAAAAACCAACAAAAAAAATGTAAAGAATTTCAAAAGAAAGTTAAAAATAATAAATGCTTTCCTGCTATCTTCTTAGTAACTGTTAAAAATATACGTGAATTAACATTTAATTGCTTGTGTTTCACATAAGCATCGTCAGGACTTTAACATCCATTCAATGATCATTTCAAACTCTGTCCACAGTGGTGTTTTATTCAATATTTCAAAACTCTATTTTGGTTTTATTATACTTCGATTCCCTTCAAGTACACCTTTAGCATAATTGAATACAGACTTAGTTTGGTAAGATAGAGGTCCCACTTAGATCAGCATTTAGGCCCATTGTGATACCACAATCGGCAATCAACCACGGGATCAATTATTCTCAACCCGAGTCCAAAATAAATCTTGTTATGGCACCAATGATTATATTTGTGAATTCGGTCGAAAATGTCAGCAAATAAGAGGTCAAAAGCCTCCATTTTTTCATGCCAAGAGCTGGGCACGTAGACGAACAGCTACTGTAGAAGCCATTTGCCGGAATGCCAGGACTTTTGGGCATTAGCTCGTAAGAATCGCTATTGTGCGATAGATCTCCATGCGATTTTAGGATAGAAGTGTAGAGACTAGCAATATTGCACTTACACTCTTGCTGCAACGACATTTAGACTTCTTGCAACTGAGGAAATCGGTATATCTACGCCCTGTAACACGACTGAGTTTTCGAGTTCCGTACCGGTCCGTACGCCGTACGCCATAGCCTAGTAGGTAGTGTGTGGGCTTATTAGACGTAAGACCACGATTCAAACCTCAGGTCAGATATCAAAACGAAAATATGAAAAAATGTTTCTTCGGCGACTTGCTCTCAGCAGATTTCTGGCAAAAACTTTAAGTGTCAAAATAAAATTGCCATGAAAAGTTTCACAAAAAATCTGTCATTCGGAATCGACTTTAAACTGTAGGTCCCCCGCCACTCATGTATAAAATTAACGCACACAACATACGTGGTGTGAGAAACTATGTCGTAATCCTGACTGAAGGATTGTAATGATCAATTATGTATGTATGTATGACAGCAATGTATATAATTGTGAATTCGATCAAAGATGTCGTCAAGAGAGAGGTCAAAAACCTTAATTTTTTCCATGACAGGACCCACAGCTACTCCAGAAGTCATTTGCCGGAATGCCAAAACTTTCGGCATGCCTACCAAAAGCAAATTGCCTCGAGAGAATCGCTATAGTGTGATGGATGTCCATGCGATTTACTATCACTATTGGACGTAACCTCTTGTTGCCAACGAGATATGGCCTCCCTCTAAATGAGGCAATCAAAATACCTACACGCAGTAACACGACTGAGCTCTATCGTTTCTAGCCAGCTCATCGGCAATGCAATTTCAAACGATACCTCTAAGCCCCGGAACCTACATAAGAGTTACAATTGAATGATCCACTATTTTCCTTAGAAATCATCGGCATTCATGGACAGGGACGAACTTTGGAACTACGTTCGTTAGGGTATTAATAACGGTCTTGCTGTCCGATGAAATCAAGAGAATTTCAGGGTACATTCCCCCACCCAAGAAACATTGCACGGTTTTCAAAATAGCCATTATTTCTGCTGTCGTCATAGTCTGTTAGGTAGTGTGTTGGCTTTTTAGACTTGAGGCCACTGTTCAAATCCCATCTCCAACAAAACAAAATAAAACTCTAAGCGTGAATAACGGAAGGAAGAGAAGAGTTGTAATGACCAATTATGTATGTAAGTCTCTGCTTCGAAAACACTACAGTGATCAGGTAGGCTATAAGAAAGTTAAATATCAGAACCCCTGGCAAAAATCATTGAATATAAAATCTAAGTTATTATTATCAAATGCCATTACGTTCTCGCATTGATTATTACTTCAATTCTGAATGTTTTTTGCCGTACATAACTGCCATGGGATAGAATTTGTTTATGTACGATACATTTTGCTCATCCGGAGCTGTTAAACTTTATAACTGTGGGAACGAAATATATATAACTGTGTGTAAAGGAAATTGATTGCGTTATCTTTGAAAGTGCAGCCCTTGCGCTGACCAACTTCTTCCTTTTCCCTGATTGTGGTGGAACTTGGTCAGTACAGGGACTGCGTTCACCCGTGGCATCACAACGGGCCGCTATGCGTGCTCAAGTGAGCTTTGTGACATCAGAGCTACCACTCCGACCTAACCTAACCTATCTTTGAAAACTCTTATCTCCGATTGACATCTTTTTCTTAAAACATTTAAAAAAAATCTGTAGATTTCTTTAATAAAGGTCGTTTCCTTTGACATTATTGCTGACAGAAGACCATTTCTGCAATGCAGTTTTGTTTTAATTTAATTTTTGACAAAGGCAGTGTCATATGATCATGTGGTCAATATGCTAAACTCTTTCCTCTGCTTCTTAACATAGCCTACAGAAATCAGTGATATTCCATTTACTGCTGCTGTGTCTAAAGGGGGTTATGCTTCTTTAGTATTCCTATAATAGCTTTTATTACCCGCCTACTCAAGCTTAGGACTTTATGAAAAAGTTCTGAACAATTAATTTATTATAGAAATATTTTAAATCTAAAGTTAAAATCATTAGAATTAATTCTTGAAGGTGAACAAAAAAAAAAAAAAGAAATAGAAAGAAGAGAACAAAAAAAAATTAGAAAATATTTGCAATGCTTGAATAGATCACAAAAATCCATACAATAATTATTATTATTGCTTACTATCCGTAGAATATTCCCAGTTTATGGTAATTCCAATAATGATATCATTCCTTTTAATTATTTTTTTAATTTTTTTATTTTCGTTTACATTCGCACAAAAATTCAAGGTTGAAAGTATAATTTTGTGAATGATTTTGACAGCCAAAGTCTTAAAGAATAAAAGTGATGGTCATTATGACCATAATTATATATGAAGAATAAGCATGTTTATCGGAGATAAGACAACCAAAAAAAAGCAAAAATATTTTGCTTAAAATGCCTTTTCCTTTTTAAAAAAATAATTTTTTTCTTGAGATTATTTTTTTGGGTCTTTAGTTAAAAACAAAATTTAAAAACTTAAAGAAAAAAAAAAGCAATTTATCAAACAGAGTACAACAATACACCAAAAACTTAAATTCGAATGTTTACAAGCAAAGGAAAAAAAGAAAAGAAAAAAAATTTAATTTGATTCGCTAAACTATTCCTAGAAATTATGAAAATATTAAATGCGCAAATTTTTAATGCGTAGAAAAGTAATAAAAAAAAAGTACAGTAAATACCCGATAATGCGAGCTTCTAATATAGTAAACGGGATATAGTAATATGTAGAACTCACACTTACCACATTTGATATCTTGCACGAGAAATTTAAGGCCATAGTCATCTCATGTATAGGTAATAAGAACTGTCCACCGGCATTGTATGTTTTGAACCAGTTAGACTTTTTTATGGAGTTTTCTTAACTCACAGTTGTAAGCGAATAAGCTACAAATCACAGCTATCCTCAAAGACAACATACATAACCCTTGTCAGCGATCAAATTCAGCTTGATTCACGTAGATCTCTGAAAAGAATAAAAAAAGATAAAAAAAAATTTCAATGATATCTCACATACAGTTTAATTTAATCAAGATACGATAGAAGTCTTCTGTTAAATGAATTGTTAAATGAAAGAAGAAAAACTCGAGCTTCATTCTAATTTAAATGATAGTGATAAAGGGCTTCGAAGCTATTAAGGCATGGAAATTGTTTACATACATATGTACATACATAATTGGTCATTACAACCCTTTAGTCAAGATTACGACCTAGTTTGTCACACTAGTTATGTTGTGTGTAGGGTTGCCAGCCTGGCTGGACTTGGCTGGATTGTCCAGCTTTTTTGATGCTTGTCCAGTTTCAAGCTAAAATTTAATTTGTCCAGCTAAATAGAAATTTTTTAGTACACTGCAATAACTTGGGCAATTTATATAATTTATAATTTATTTATATAATACATTTGTTATACAACTAAGTTATGATTTCCCTCTTCTATCATCACTGACAACATGTCTCAACACTTGAACAGCTGATGTCATAGTAAATATTATTGCGAGCGATAGTCAATTTCATTACGTACAGTTTTTATTTTTTTGTACATAAAAATAAAAATAATTTGCAGAAAATCTTGAAATGGATATTGATGGAGAAGCTGGTCCATCAAAAAGACGTCTCAAAACTTTCTGCGATAGATGGAAAGAGTTTGCAAAATATGCTAATTGGATAGGTAGGTAGGTAGGTAGAAGTGGCTGTCCACCCGATGAGCGGACACACTTAGGCCTCATACAGGGCCCATTGTGATACCACAGTTTCATCTTTCCCCTATTCCAGGAACCACTCGGAGCTTCCGATGAAGCGACTTAGACTGCCAATTTCCACGCATGACAGTTCATCTACGTCCTCCATGTAGTAGGCACCCAGGTGTTTCTTTCTCCTTCGACCAAGTGCCGGACATGTGCAAAGTAGGTGAAGAATAGTTTCATCCTCCTCTTCATCTCCACAGCTTCTGCAGAAATCATTCGCAAGGTGTCCAAGACCAATACGCCTCGCATGTGTTCCTATAATACAATGCCCCGTAATAACCCCGATAACAGCTTTGAGCCTGCTTCTTTGGAGCTTAAGCAGAGTCGTCGTGCGCCTTCTATCCAGCTTTGGCCAGATTTTTTGCGCCGCTCTGCCCTTATCCCAAGCTGCCCATCTACTGTTGGCAAGGTCCACGATTGCATTGTTAATCATAAGCACACTGGTACTTAAAGGGATATTTGGATAAGAAAAAAGATAATTACACGGCAGAGTGTAAATTGTGCCAAACAGACATTATAATCAAATATGAAGACAGCCGCTCGCTTGATAAACACAAAAAAACATAATAAAATGGAGATGTCGCAGAAGTTGTCGCAAACTATTTCGAATTTTGTAGTCCCAACAGAGACAAAAATTGAAACACAACTCTCCAAGGCGGAGCTGGTTTGTGTTTACCACAACGTTGTCCACGGACTAAGCTACAATTAACATTTTCTCAGTATTTTTTTATGTCCAGCTTTTTTTTTGTTTTGTCCAGCTTTTTAAAACCCGATGTCCAGCCTTTTGCGAATCGGAATCTGGCAACCCTAGTTGTGTGTGTTAATTTTATACATGACTAAAGGGACCTACAGTTTAAAGTCGACTCCTAACGACAGAGTTTTGAGAAACTTTTCTTAGCAATTTTATTTTGACACTCAGAGTTTTTGCCAGAAATCTGCTGGGAGGCAGTTGCCGAAGAAATATTTTTTCATATTTCGTTTAGCTGGAAATGCCTGACATGGGATCACGTCTAATAAGCCAACACACTACCTACTAGACTACGGCGACTAGAAATCGTTTAGTGGCAGATAAAACTGTGGAGCGCTTGACAGATGTTCTGACTCAACCCCCCTTTACTCTTCGGCACTGTTACTCGACAAACGATAGTTACTTGACGAACCATTGAGACTGGACAGATACCAGAGGTTTCAAGGCAGCAATCATCCAGAGCGTATGCCGTTTGATTGTCGCTCTGACATCCCCCTTTGCTTGACGTGACTGACATTATGATTCGTGGAACCGTATTTGGCCGGCCTAGGGTTTATTAGATTAAGATTAGGTTTCTGTTCTAACCCGATATAGTCCTAACGTAGCATAGTAAATAAGCTATTTTAAGTTATTTTACAAATTGTAAATAAATAGCCTAGAATGTACAAAAGAATGATTTTTATTTATGTAGCCACTGGACGCCGCTGAACTACCCCAGCATCCGAGCGGAAACGTGTCGTTACACATCTCAATCATTTTTAAATAAAAGTGCAAAAAAAGATTAATGAAATCATTATATCATCCAATCAGATACATAAGAGTATTAAGGGCAGTAAATCCGGACAATTTCGGAAGCTTCTTTCTCAAAAGAAATATACATTAAAGCGCAAAGAGTGGAGAAGTAAAGAATAAAATATCTTTGTTGTACAAATACATCGGTATTTCACATAATCAAATGTCTAGTTATTGGAAAATCTTAGATTTATAAGAATTCAAGTATTCTTTAATTTTTAAAGTTCGTTTTACAACTCTTTTGTCCTCAACGTGATGTATGTACATAGGCGTGTACGTATACATTTTACAATTGAATAATTCAATTTATTTTTCTTTTCAGATTACCGGTTTTTAAACAAAAAATGATAGCCACCTCATTCAGACCTCAAATACGAAGAGAGTTGCTTTCAGCGAACGTAAATGCTTAATACAGCCGATACGCATCAAAATGGTATCAAAACTGCATTGCAGAAATGGTCTTCTGTCAGCAATAATATCAAAGAAAATGCATTGGCTGAAGGCAATGAAACAACTTCTATTAAAGAAATGTATAGAATTTATTTAAATGTTTTAAGAAGAAGATGCCAATCGGAAATAATAGTTTTGAAAGATTTCACAGTCAATTTCCTTTACACATTATTTCCACAGTTATAGACTTTAACAGCTCCTGAAGAGCAAAATGTCTTGTAAGTAAACAAATTCTCATCATCTAATGGGAGGCATGTACAGCGATAAACATCCACAATTGAAATAATAATCCATATGAGAACGTAATGGCATTTGACTTGGATCATGTATTTGATGCTGATGAAGGTGTAATTGAAGGGACTCGAAGATTAATAAAACCAAAATAAGTTTTTAAAATGTTTAATAAAACATAGCTGTGAACAGAGTCAGAAATGATCGACCAAATATGTAGAAGTTAAGTTTAAAAGAGGACAATATAGAACTAAAAAGGTTTAACAAATTTTCTTAAATATTTATTTATTGTTCTAAAAATATAAAGGGTGATTTTTTAGCTATTATCTTTTTGGCAACACTGGTTTAAATAGCTCATGCACGTTTCGTGTTTTGTTTCACTGTCAAACATCTTCAGTTTGGTCTATAATTTAACCATGAATCGTCTTACATACGAACAACGCTTGCAAATCATTGAATTTAGCATCATTGGACCGTACTTCTTCAAAGATGCTGCGAATCGTAACGTAACTGTGAATGGTGAGCGCTACCGTGAGATGATATCCAACTTTTTTTTGCCCAAAATGCAAGACCAACAACAAGACGGTGCCACATGCCACACAGCACGCGTAACAATGGACTTATTCAGAGGCGAGTTCGGTGAACATTTTATTTCACGTTCGGGACCGGTCAATTGGCCGCCTAGATTGTGCGATTTAACGCCTTTAGACTATTTTTTGTGGGGCTATGTTAAAGCTTATGTCTATACAGACAAGCCCACTTCAATAGACGCATTGGAAGACAACATTGAAGCATTTATTCGTGAGATACCGGCCGAAATGTTGGAAAGAGTATGCCAAAATTGGACTAAGCGGATGGACCATTTGAGGCGCAGTCGCGGTCAACATTTGCATGAAATAATCTTCAAACATTAAATTATATGGACCGTACTATCGATTTAAATAAAGATTTCATGAATTTTTCTGAATTTTTTGTGTTTTTTTTTTTTGAAAAATTTTCCTATAGCTCTTAAAAAATCACCCCTTACATTTAAAGAGCTGAAGTATTATATTTTTCCTACAACTACATAAAAATTAAATATTAAAAGTGAATTTCCATCAAAAAAAAAAATATTTCTTAAGGCTTGTTCAGCTAACAAACACAGTGTGTGTTAACATTTCTGCCAGTTTACTGTATCTCTTATAATTCTTTGCGTTTACAATGATGCTTAAAATATTAGCAGGAGTTTCAATTGTCCCACAAACTTTTACAGCCTTGAATAGTTAATACAAGGTCAATATCACGCCACTGATGCTGTGTGTGTTTATTTTATACATGAGTGGCAGAACCAACAGTTTAAAGGCAATTCCGAACGATAGATTTTTGAGAAACTTTTCATGGCATTTTTATCTTTTTAGAGTTTTTTAGAGATTATTTTCAGAGTTTTTGCCAGAAATCTGCTGAGTTGTCGAAGAAATATTTTTTCATATTTTGCTTTTATGTCTGACCTGGGGTTTGAACCGAGGCCTCACGTCTAATAACTTAACATACTACCTACTAGACCATGGCGACTTACTACAAAGCAAATAGAAGCTGCAAAATTGATATTTAAATGCCCATTATTTGTAATTAAAATCCAAAACAATGTCCAATTATAATAAGTAAATAAAATACTTTTATGTCGTTTTATATATGTATGTGCTAATATTTTAAACAGCACTGTATGTATACATGTATGTATTCTAAAAATGGTTTTATGTTTCTTTTAGTTTCATTAAGTTTCAGTTTTAAATGATTCTTTTTAATCAAAAGTGTAAAAAGTTAAGAGCAATGACCTGCGCTAATGTTTTAACAAATTACGATTTTATTGTTGTTTGTATCACTATTGTACACTATTATTATAACTATTATTATTTATATTATTGTACTTATGTTCTCTTTTTTTTTCTGAAGTTAATAGATTTGAAAAATAAAAACAACAATTAAAATCACCAGAAAAAAAATCAAAGGAACCAAACACCTTTCTCTCTAAAAATATATCGAGAATCGAGAATAATAAAAAAAAAGTAAAAATTCCAAAAAGCCATAAAATAATAAAAACAAAAAAGAATAGAACATTTAAAAAAACTCAAATCATCATTTGATTTATCATAGAATAAAGAAAGAACACAACATCATTCATCAAAATGTACACTAACACCCAGAATTAGTTGGTTTTTTTTTATTAACGAAAGCGTCACATGGAATAAAAAAAAAATGCAAAGCAAAATGATTACGATTAAAATCAAATGCATTCAATTCATTGTGCATTGTATTCATTGTAATTGAAATTGTAATTGTTAAAAACTATTGTTTCTCTTTACTCCCCACTCCGTTGCCGTTATGTTTACAGCATTTATTATTTATTTACTCTACTCTACTACTCGTTAAGTAAGAGAGTTGTAGAGAACTATTAAGCTTTATTGCCCATGATCACTGTCAAGATCATTGTCATCTGTAGGTGATGCTAACAAACTATTGAATCGCATATGCAACTACAGATGCAAGGGGGATGTGATTGATTAAATGAATTGACGTTGTAAGGCAAAAAAAAAAAATACTTCTGGATTTTTTTTATTACATTTTGAAAATAAAAAAAATTTATTTTTGAATTTACATTCAGTTTTTATTTTTTCAAAGTGCTGGCAGAACCTTTAAAGAATGTTCTCTTAAGTGGCACTATAAACTGTAACAGAAAAAATTGTAAATCGGAATAGGAATTAGAAATTTTGAATGTATTTGGAAACATAATGTACAGTATTGGCCAAAACTAAAGCACCCCCTTAGTACATTGAGGATTGAACCGTTGTCCTGCCTCTGGATGCCTTATGCCATCTGAATCCTTTAATTTAAACTTAGATTCGTCAGAAAACAGCACATTCATCCATTTTTGGACACTCCAGTTGAGATGGGTCTTGCCGAAATCAAGTTTGGCGATATCAAAGGTTTTTTGCTGGTCGTCGACTGAATAATCCGGCCTCTACCGCCCTTCTGGGAATTGTTCTTTCGGTTATTTTTAAATCTAAGCGTTTTCGTACGTGACTAGAAGATGCTGTAGGATCATTTTGGATTGTCCTTTTAATTAAGGAGTCTTCATGTCGCAAGGTTTCACGTGACCTTCCTCCAGAATGAGTAGGAGATGTGCTACCAGCCTGTAAAAACTTTCAAATTAGTCTAGAAATAATTGATCTGTTGATTGAATATTTTGCACTCAATTGATGCCTTGATAAGCCAGCTCTCCAATCCAATCATTAACTTAAAAATCAACCCACAAAATTGTAAAACCAAAGAAGATTTATTTGAAGCCGCAAAAATAGCCTGGGAAGCAATATCTCCTGAAATAATTAATAATTTAATGTCCCCTATGCCTAAAAGATGTGCGTATGTCATTCAGAATAAAGGATTCGCAACGAAATATTGATTTCAATAGTTTTTTGTGCACCTTAATTGGGGGGTGCTTTAGTTTTGTCCGCTTATATTTGCAACTTAAAATGTTTTTTGAATTCTACCTTTTTTTTTTAAATTCTGAATTCTTTAAGTTTGTGTTTTTCAATAATAAGGATATAAATAAATAAAAAAAAATAAAATAAAATTTTAATAGCTTTGTTTTCTTAACAAAATTATCATTTAAAAAAAATGTACTGAGGGGGTGCTTTAGTTTTGGCCAATACTGTATATACCATATCATTGTGGCCATTGTAACTGATTACAACTTATACATATATCAACGTGAATACTTTTTCTTTGTAAACTTCTTACTGTTTTTGGTAAGACATTCGGTTGACAGTAGTTATTAAAAGAACTTCATTGAGTTAAGCCATTCGACGTTTGTTATACTATGTTCAGACAGGCACTTTTATTGAGTCAATATTCGTTTATTTGAGTACAATATCTTAAGTGTTCAGACACATAATATACGCAATATTAATTTGACAGTGGTAAACAAACCAGCTGATTGTTTTTACAACATTGTTTATTTTTTTTTTTTAGGATTTAAGTTGTCAAATATCAATTGAAAGTGTTCGGAAAATTGTAATATGCTCACTGAACGTACTTATGACAGTGCTGTATTTTAAGTTTTACTCAATATTATAACAATTTGCGTATTTTTTTCAAACTTTATATGAAATATTGAGCTCAATAATGGCGTTTATTGCGATTTACGCAATAAAAGTGCATGTCTGAACATAGTATTAGGAAAGCGATTAAATAACACCGAAGAGATAGAGAGAGATAATCGATAATCAATAGCAAAATGGTTATTCTAATAGAATAATTATTGAAATAATAACACGTTCTGAGAGAATGATAAGAAATTATATCAAATTTTCCAAGAACTACGAAATTAAAGTCTCAGCGAAAGGATATTCCAAAATAAAAAATCGGTTCCAGATTTGACACGATACCACTAATGAAACGTTTATCATGTCAAGAAATAAAAAAAAAAAAAACTTATTCTTACAATTAGTAAGAAATCTATCGTTGATTTACTTACTTAATTGATCATTACAATCCTTTTAGTCAGAATTACTATACAGTTTCTCACACCAGCCATGTTATATTTGTTAATTTTATCCATCAATGGCAGGACTTACAGTTTAAAGTCGGCTCGAAACGACATATTTTTTTGAGAAACTTCTCATGGCAATTGTTTTACTCTCAGAAAACGGTTGAGAGAAAGTATTTTTTTATTTCGATTTGTTGGTATTTGAACCACAGATTATCGTCTAATAAGCCAACACACTACCTACTTGCCACTGCTTATTGGACTACCCTGATTCAATGGAAAAAAGTTTAGTCTTTGCCATGATTAACTAAAATACACAGTGAAAGACGTCTTGGATTTGCCGAAACCTATAAATGAAGTCGCCGTAGTCTAGTAGGTAGTGTGTTGGCTTATTAGACGGAAGGCCCGAGTTCGAATCCCAGGTCAGACATCAAAACGAAATTTGAAAAAATATTTCTTCGGCGACTTCCTCTCAGCAGATTTCTGGCAAAAACTCTGAGAGTAAAATAAAATTGTCATGAAAAGCTTCTCAAAAAACTGTCGTTCGGAGTCGACTTTAAACTGTAGGTCCCGCCACTCATGTATAAAATTAACGCACACAACATAAGTGGTGTGAGAAGCTAGGTCGTAATCCTGACTGAAGGGTTGTAATGACCAATTATGTATGTATGTATGTATTAATGAATGGAAAAAAAATTGTTTTTTTTTTTTTTTGCGAAAAAAGCTTTCATTTAAATAGCATAAACTGCTGCGATCTGAACCAAGCAAGCGTTCCACAAAGCAAACAAAATTTGATTAAAGAAATAGTTCTGTAATAAATTTTGCAACTTCTAAAAAGATTTCCTTAACACAAGACTAGACGAAAAGTCTGAAGATTGCTGTTTATTTCAGTAAGACAACGGGACTGTATGCATTACGCATAATCGTTTTCTTTAAAAAATATTCATCTACTTCCATGGCCGGTAGACAGTTTCAACTACAATCCCCTCAAAAACTTATGGGCAATAATTGCAACTAAGTTTACGAGGAAAGAATTCAATTTTTTACCGTAAATTTTCTAAAAGCGAAAATAAGGAATGTTGGTTGGTCCTTGAAGCCCTAGAAAAAAAAAATAATTTAAATATTCAGATTCGTTTGAAATATTTCATATTTTAAATGCAATTTGGTCTTCTAAAACCTTCTTAGTATCCTTTCTCCAAAAAAAAGCTTTCAGTTTTAATATGAAACGAAAAAAAGAAAGAATTCTTTTTAATTACGCTTCCATTTGTTTTCTATTTTTTTTATTGTTTTTGAGGAAAAAAATTGTGGGCTTAGAACGTTACACAATCACTGTTTGAAACGAGCAACAACAAGTGTACATGTGTGTGTGTGTGTGTGTGTGTCTCGATATAAAGTTAAACTGCAGAGAGTGTGAAAATAAAGAAGAGCCAGAGCAAGAGAAAGAGAAACAGTGGCTTAGAGAAACAATTTGTTGAAATCTTTATTAGAACAGGAAGGTTTTTTTTTATTAGTTCATGTTTTTCTTACGAACAACAGGCAACAACAAAATAATCTTCTCAATTCCAAAGAGGAGATTCGTTCTCTGGATTCTAAGACAAGAACTTAGCAATACAACGACAACAACAACACAAACAAATAACTGAGCACCAAAGCAGAGAGAAATGAAAAGTAATGTAAAAGCAGTATTGAGCTCGAACTAAACATAGAACATTCAATTGAGCGTATAAGTGTATGTATGTGTGTAAGTATGGGTTTTCAGTTTTATTGTATTTTCAGAACACCTGAGACCTCGATGCCTCTTTCTCCCATACAATACGCGACACAACACAACACAACACAATACAACAGAACAGAGCAACAGCAACAGCACAGAACGATGTATGTGCTCTAATGACAGTCAAGAATAAAGAAATGGCTGGCAAAAGAGGAGTTGAATTGAGAATGTGAGAGTAGAATTGGTGGTATGTGTGTATGTGTGTGTGTTAGTATTGCGTGTAAACGTAAGAAAAAGTCTAACCATATATACAATATACGAGTAGAAATTAAAAATTATTATTTGAGCTGTTGTTTTTACTGTTTCGGTTTCTGTTTCTGTTTGTGAGTGCTGCTGCTTCTTCTGCTTCTGCCACTTTTAGAAGTCTCACACGGCTCGACATTGAAGTTGCGATACGACTCATCCGTGAATCAGTTTTCCGTAAGCAACAACGCGATCGAGACACGGTAGCGTAAAGAAAAATTCTTAAAATAAATAACAAAAAAAAAAAAAATTCTTTTTTTTTTTTAATAAAAATAAGTAACACACGCGATCAGTGAGAAGCAAAAACAACAACAACAAAAATAATAAGAAACAAATAACCACAGAAAGAAAGTTTCTATACAATCTAGCAGTCTATCTCTCTAACAATGTTGATGATGATGATGATTATGATGATCACTAAGAAATTATTTCTGTTTTAACAATTAAATTACTTATTAAGTTTAAGACTTGATTTATTTGTATAAATAAATAATAAATTAATAATAAATAATGAAATGTGTGTGTCTAGCTATATATCGGTATATATAGTATTGTATAGTGTATGTGGATTTGTGAATTTATGTGGAATTATAAAGAAATAATTAGAACACCTTTAAAAAAAATATACACTTGAAAGAAAGAGAAGTAATTTAAGCAATCAAAAAAAAAATTCAACAAAATATTGTATATTTTGGGAAAATTAAAAGACTGTTAAATATATACATACTAAAAAATAAATATAAAAAATTGTTATAAAAAAAATAACAAAAATTAAAATTGAATGCATTTAAGTGTTAGAAAAATTAAAATAAAAAATAAAAAAAATTTTTAATCAAATAGAAAATATTTTTAAATTAAAATAAAAGCAACAAAAATATCAAAGAAATTAAAACACAAAAATACTGGGATTAAAACACTGCAATATTGATTCATATGAAAAAGGATACTTAAAACCACAAAACCGATTATGCAAATGGATTAAATGGATTACGAATAATGGATTAAAATTCAACGCAATTAATTATGGTAAGTTTAAAAAGACTTAAGCAACAAACGTTTTACTTCTTTATGTAAATGCGTAAATTAAACAAAAGACTTAGAAAACAAACTTCAATTACCATATTAAACCAAAAACAAAGCAAAAAAAAAAACAGATTAGAAACGAAAGCTACGCAACGAAATACAAGAAACCAAAAAAAAAAACCATTAAAATTTTATTTAAAGACAGGCTAAAAGGTAAAAGAAAGAACAATAAAAAACAATAAAAAAAAAAACCATTATTATTGCGTTTTTACATTACTTTTTTGGTTCTTTTTTCGGCAAAGAATTTCAACTTACATAAGCCTAAAAAAACGAAAAAAATTTACAAACATCTAAAACTTTAATAATTAATCATTAAGTTGGCTTTTGTTTTCAGCAACAATTTTTAATGGTTTTCAAAAAAAAAAAAAAAAATTCTAAACTTACACACACTCAGTCTTACAATCTCCACTGGATATTAGAAAATAGAAAAATAGATGATTAATGTTTTAAAATTAATAAGAAAAAAAAAATGTACTTTTTTCTGGCTTAGCAATGTCAAGATCGTAGTATAGTCAACATCATCATCTGAAATATCGTTGTTTATTATTTGTTTATAAATTATTATTGTTTTTTTCATCTTAGTGTTGTTGTTATTATTAAAATGTCTATGTATGTATTCCTTTTATATGTATATTGTAGAATATGCTTAGAAAACAGGTTCTATTTCAATATCTATTACTTTTTTGTATTTCATATTATTAATCTTATTGTTGTTTTTATTGTATTTTGTGCAAATTACGTTGAAAATATATAAAAAAAAAAATGATTATAATGAACGTTAAGCTAAAACAACTTTTGAAAACCTTGACTTTGACTTGAAATGACTTTTTTTTTTTTTTTTTTTGCTTCCACTCCATGTGCTTCGAACGCTTTTAAGCAATAACAATAACAATAAGAAAAAAATGAAACTGAAATACTTGTACATATAAACAATTTAGCTGTTTAAAGCGAAAGCAAAAGCAAAAAAAATTTTTTTTTTAACTTTTTTTCACACCCCTAGTCGCACATGTTTATGATAAGAAAAAAAATCAAATGAATTAACAGAAAATGCGTAATTCGTAAGAAAGTTATCGAGTTTAAGTTATCGTTTGAAGTTATTCTTCAAATTATTAGGATTTAAATTTTAGAAAACAACTCAAATCAAACACAATTAATTGACATGCTGAAATACTGATCAATTTGTTTAGATTTTTACAAAATTTTATATTTTAAAAGAGCTTAAAATATATGTTATTAACGTCCTTAAGATATGTTATCTTTAAAAATAATTTTTTCAGCATTTAAAGTCTTAGTTCATCAAGATAATCTATCTAGTCTTGAATAGATCTTAAACAAGAAGCCTCTGGCTTCCTCTTCCTCTTCCTTAATAAATTTATTATATTTCTAATAATAACAACAATAATCGTGTGTCTATCTTTTCATATACTGTTTTTTGATTTTGGTTTTAAAGGCAAGGTCTTTAACTTTCAGTTTAGTTAGACAAAATCTAAGAAAAAGTTCGTTCATTCACTTTTCCTCTTAAGTACGTTAACCTCAAAATGCCATAACATAATATGGGCAAAGCGAACTCAACCAACCAACTCAATTTACCTCATGAAAAATAAAAAAGAAAAACAGAACACAAATCGTATAGAATGAAACGAAGAAACCATTTATTTGTCTACTACCATCATGATCATAGCAAGTAAAAGAGGAAAAGTTCCTTAACCCATTACAAAACATCATAGTGTTCCTAATAGAAACAAAAAAAAATGATCATTATGAGGATGATGACTTTTATTAATACAAGCTTAGGTACAGTGTTTTTCATTTAAAAATCTTTATTCTTCTTTAGTTTCATTTTCATTTGAAAAACACATTAGAGCCACACCACACAGCACACAGCACATCGCTCTCTAGAAGAGTTCTTCTGCTGTTTGCTTCAAAGAAATCGAAGAAAACTATTGGAAAAGCCAATAAACCTTAAGCTGCATTAAAAGTGACATTAACAGAGCTTTAAACAGAGCAGCAGAGCAGAGGTTTTTTCTTTTCCTCTTTTTTTTTTTTTGTTCTTTTTTCATAAAAGAAATGAAAAAGTGAATCTTACATCACAACACGTGTGTACGTACATTGCTAAGCCAAAGAACGAAGTACAAATGCCTGTAAAACTTGAAACCAGTTCAGCTACTCCTTTGTCAGACACATTTAGTTCTTCTTCACCAGGCAAAACATGATCATGATCATGATCATTTTATATGAGAAAAATAACGAAAACTCTTGATCATCATTGTTAGCATGTGAAGATCTTAAGAACTGAAGAGAATCATGTGGCGTGAAAAGGGTAATAAACATTTATTTTTTTCTTAAGTCAAGAATAAAACAACAACAACAACAACAACAACTACGAAAAGACCACTTGAGATACGTACGTTCAAACATACCTGTAACTTTACTTTTTCCTTGACTACACCTAAAGAAAACAAGACAGAAAAAAATCACTCTTACTCTTATTCTTGCCCGCTTTTTTCTACTTATTTTGATTCTCTGGCTACGAATGGTCAATTCGGTCAATGACTCTTTTCCATTTGTTGTTGTATTCAAATTTATAGTAGAATTGTATCAACATTTTAAAGGTATGCATATGAACACAGGTTTGTGTGTTTTATTATTGAATAATCAAAAGATTTAGACAACAAACCTGATTTTCAACAAAGAAAAAAAAATATTTCATGCCCAACTAACATCAAACGAAACACAAAACCAAAATAAAATACCGCTATTTATACCAAAACACACACACACACAGAGACAGCATAACAGAAAAAAAAAAAAAACTGAATTCAACCTGCAGCTCTTTTATTATCACACTGAATACATGAATATTGTATCACATTACCAATCAAGCAAAGCATTTTCACACACACACACACACACATACATGTAGTGACATCTCTTTCGTTCAATGACCTTTTCATTTTATACCAAATAAAAAAACAAACACAAATAAAACAAAAAAAAAAAAAGCAACAACACACAACAAAAAAATATTGCTACTTATCAACACCTTTTTTTCATTGTGTGTACACACACAATACAATCATTTATTTTGTATTGTTATATAAAGGGAAAGAAGAAAGAAATGAAAAGAGAAATAAAATAAAAATAAAACCAATTATGTCACCCAATATCATAATGAACGATCCTGAATGATCGTAATGATTAGGGCGACTGTCACTTAATAATGAACCACCAAACATTCAAACATCCAAAGCAGCAACCAGCCATACAACCAACCAACGGACGTACGAACCAACAACAGTCAACAAAACAACACCGGCACAAAAGCATGAATATTTATAATTAAAACAATAACAACAACACCGACAACAGCAACAGCAACAAAATCATGTAATCGCACACGTATGTACTTACACAAGGAGAGGAGGAAAAAAACAAGTGCATTTCCGTAATACTCAGAAAAAGAAAATTTTTCGCTTCGTTACCCCATTTCAAAAGGAGACAAAAAACAAAAACGCCTGTGACCAGTGATAATGACAATACCGATAGTGCCAGAGAGATAATTACATTAAAGAGACAAAGACAAAATGAGCATGGCAATGGGATTGTTGGTCAATGTCGCTCGCATGTTAACAGTGCAATATGGCATTGAATTGTATTGAATTGAACTGAAAGCAGCTTCAAACATAAGCTTAAAACTTAACAGAGTCTCTATGCACTCCAACACTTGTAAAGTGCTCTGATTTAATGTGAAGAAAAAAAACAACGAAACAAACGAAATGAACTGAACTGAACACACACACATAAAAACCATAGTCAAGCCTCCTTAAAAATACTTACACACTCGCGCTCTCACACACAAGCATAACCATAAACAAAAGCTAAAAAACAGGTCTTATGAACTGCACACTGTGCATTGCAATTCTGGCTGACTGGCTGGTTGGTATGAAATGATTGTTGCGTTCGTATGATGTATGATGTCGGGTATGTTGGTTATACGAACGTAATCCACGATTCAAACATCGCTGTGTGTGCATGTGTTTTCAGAAGTTTTTGCCATTGTAAGAATGTGTTGTGTGGAGGCAAACATGTTTTGTTTTTCTTTATTTGTTGGTCGGTCTTCTTGTTGTTTTTGTAATGTTGTTTTGTTAGTTCAATGACCGACCTACTCAAGCGCGATACAAACATGTAAACAAAGAGAACATTGGCAAATGAAAATAAGAGCAAACATTTAAGAGAGCCTACATTAATGTATACAAATCTAAAGAGAGTATACAAACAGGGTGACCATGAAATCAACAATTGAGTACATGCTTATAATGAATGTGAACGTATGAATGTGTGAGTGAATGTCAAGGCAGAATTTACCCTGAACATGAACTCTTATCAGTGTTGAAAAATTCAGTACTTTAGTACTTTTTTCAGTACTTTTCCATTTCAAAAATACCGCAGTACCCCCGCGACGCTTTCAGTACTTTTTTTTTATTACATATTTTATGTCTTGCGCTTTTTAACTATTAATGCATTAGCCATGTAATGCTAAAGGTAGAATTAGTCTTTAGCACCGGTTAGCCAAACGTACACGGTAATGTGATTTCGGTAAGGATTTACATTGCTCTTCATATGCTACAAACGAAAGTATGTTGCATAACGTTCCGTCGACGTTTGACTACACGGAACTTTTACATTTTGTTACGTTCAGAATCTGTAGTTTTTTTTCTATATGTGAGGAACACGTATAAGTCGTTAGTTTTTCTGTGCCGTACCGTACGTGTATTAAATATAAATAAATAGCCTAGTAGGTAGTGTGCTGGCTTACTAGATGTGGGCCCGCGGTTCATACCCCGTCTCAGACATCTCCAACATAACGAAAAATGAAAAAAATATTTCTTCGCGACCTCATTCTGTTAAAAGCTCTGAGAGTAAATAAAATTGCCATGAAAAAGTTTCACAAAAATCTGTCGTGCGGAGTCGACTTTAAACTGTCCGTCCCGCCACTCATGTATAAAATTAAACTACATTAGTGGTGTGAGAAGATAGGTAATAATCCTGATTGAAGGGTTATAATGTATACATACATTTGTTTACAAAAGTACCATTTAATGCAAAAAAGTACTCTTTCAATTATAGTTCAGTACCATTTCAAAATTTCAATTTTTCAACACTGACTCTTATTAATGAAATTTAAAAAATACGTTTTCTTGCTCTCTCTCTCTCTCTCTCTTTGCATGTTCGTATCGTCAACATGCATTAACACCAACACATGATGTTAGTGTGCGTGTGTGTACATGTGGGTGCTTTTGCTTTTGCTTATTCAATGAATTTCTAACGTATGTTGTACGTACATACATATGTCGGCATTTATGTGTGTAAGTTTTTCGTATAGTGTGTTGCATATTAAATGAGTTTAAATAGCCAATAACGGTTCTTGTTAGTAACATAACAAACAATATGGAAATAAGAAGGGAATACAATACAAACAATATGGACTTAGAAGTTTAGAATTTTTTTTCTTTTTTTTTAATTTCATTCATTCATTTGGGTTTAATTTGATACTTTTGATTTCCGTAACACTTATTAAACAGTCACTGGATATTTATAATTAAAATAAATACATACATATGTATGTATGGATGTATGTATGTATGTCTGTATGAATGTATGTCTGTATGTATGTATGTATGTATGCAAATTAAATAACAAAAAAAAAATCTAGCTGGGAAAACAAGTTATTTTAATTTCACTCAACTGTTTCAATTGCCAGTCTTTCATAATTTTAAAACAATAATAAAAGCGTTAGTAGAGTACTCGCTGTACTTTCACAAATATTTCTGCCCCAACAAAGGTTATCAACCTTAAATAACGTGAATAATCTAAAGTACTCATGCCTACAAACAGCAGCAGCAATTCCACATGCAATTATATTGCTAGACTAGACCAAACCAGACCAAAGGAGTCATCCTATCAACAAACCATTCAAACCCACATTATACAGACATAAACAGACGTATCTTTGTATGTATGTGTGTATGTATGCTGTAATAACAACAAGAATAAATACCGTAAAGTCCTGTCTGTTCGCTATGGTGTTGAAAACTTTAACCAACAGAAACCAAACTCGCACACATTCGCACTCACACTCAAACTCCTTTGCCAGCATTGTTCGTCTGTCAACGCTGCTTAACAGCAATTGTTGTGCCTGGTGTTGTGTGTGTTGTGTTGTGTTGCGTGTGCAGCTGCAGCAGCAGATTCCCTCTTCTGCATAACGGCATAAACGTTAGATGTTCTACCAAAGAACATTTAGTCCTATCCCGGGCTGCTGACGTGTAGGGCAGGTCATGTCGATTATAAACAAAAATATAAAGAAAGACTGATTTTGTATTTTCAAAAAAATAAAAAAAAAATAGTTTTAAGGCAACAATACCAAATTAAAACAAGAAACAAAAATACAACAGAAAAGAGAAAAAAATAAAAAATATTTTCAGTGTTCTGTCATGTAAATTCATCAGCCATCAGCCAATCAACGAAATATTCAAAAAGAAAATTCACTTGCATTTGTAATTTGCCTGTAGTTATTAGAAGAAATAGAATTAAAAATTTTATTTCAAGAATATTGTTTAAGAAAAGGGTGTTGGAACTTGCAAACATACATATACAACAAACATACATATACAACATTGTATATATTTGTTGATGTATATATATTTAATGTATTGTGCCACCGCAATGTGTTCAGGATTCAGTAAATTGTTACGCCGTTTACCATTATATTTTCGCGATATTTGTGCATTTGTGATTATATTTAAATCGCGTTTAAAATACACTTAAAACACACGGCAAAAACGAAACGAAACGAAACGAAAATCCATAAGAAAGGAAATCATTAATCAAACGATCGATTGATCTACTCGCTTTCTAATCATCTCTTACGATAAGTCAATCCCCTTCCCCCTCTGTAAAGTTTAAGTAACAAATAAGTGTGAATCAAAGACTGATTAAAGTTTAATTTTTAAATGTTAAGATTTATAACCAGCTAGACAACAGCCACATGGATTCATTTTTACAAATACAACAACTAGAATAATGAACAATAAGACAACAACAACATATAAAAACCAGGTAAACTAAAGGAATTAAAAAAAAAACAAAATAAAAACAATCAATTAAAGAAAAAAATACGTATTTCCATAATGAGAGAAAGGTTCAATCAATGAAATGAATAAAATGATAATATTGATTTCGTTATGGTTTTTGTTTTTATTTTTTTTTTAAATCAAACTGCAACATCATCAACAACAATAGCAACAACAACAACAATAATAACAACAAAATAAAAATTCTATTGAAAACGACGTCATCGACTCTGCCAACTTTCTTTCCTTTTTTGAAATGAAAAGCCAACCAAACCAACCAAACAACCAACACAAATACTATTGTGCAGGTCTGGGCAATAGTGTTTTGAAATATTCATATTGCTGTTGTTGTTGCTATTGTTTGTATTAACGATGTTGTATGTTGGGTTGCATTATCCTTTTTGTGAACGTTGACGCCATTGTCAGGTTCAATGACCGGTGTTCATGCAAAAAAAAAAAAAAAAAAAAAGCCACAACAAAGTGCGGCAATAATAACAATAATAAAAACAAAATCAACCTCACAACATGTCTGCAAAATTATTGTTCGAGGATGTATCAGCAGAGTAGCGAGAACAGCGCATGTCCTCATCGTGCTCGTGAACCTTCGACAACAATTACAGACACACGTCACGATGGCAGCGGAGGGGCTAGTAAGACGTTAAGAGGCAAACAACACTTGTTTTGAATGATGGGAAAATTAAAAGTGAAATTTTTGCTCAATTTTTGCAGACAACCAGTAGACGTACTACGACGCCTAAAAGTTCACTGAACTTTACACGAGGAGGACTATGAATCTACATACATATATATTCTCGTCTTGCTTCTCCGCTTCATTATTTCATCTTTTCTTCTGTTTTTTTTTTTTTGATTTTATTATTATAAACTGCTAAGAGGAGCAGAGCAAAGCAGAGAAACGAATATTAATAATGCTGGTGGCTTTACTAGTGAGGTTGAAAATCTGAAAAACTGAACGAGAAAAAAAAAAACAAATTTATGTAGGGAAGGCTTACAGACTTATGCTTCTTCCTCATAATACCAATGCGGACCTTGTCCGAGACCAAAATGTAAAGCAAGAGTTAAAGTCAACGCCCGTTTGAAGATTTTCTCTGTTCACTTGATGTTTTTTTTTTTTGTTGTCCTATTCGCGGCTAGACGTGGAGACGAGTGCAAGTTTTTCGATTCCTTTTTTTTCGTTTATAAATGTTTCGCTTTTCATTTGGGTGTGTATACCCACGAGACTAAAAGGCGACGACCGGCGTCAACTTTGGCGAGGTCAACGAACCAACCAGGCCTCGGTATAAACCTTTGCATATTTTTATTCCTTTTTTGTTGTTGTTGTTGTTGTTGTTGTTTTTGTTTAAGTATTTATGTATTAAAAGCGAAAAGGATAAGCGTCAGCAACGGCAGTCAAGTATTCAATATAACAAATTTAACAAAAACAACAACGACAACAACACCAACAGCAATTGCAAGCATTTTCACATGCTGTTGACATTCAAATGGGTGCGACTAGACAAAAAGAAGGCAAAAAAAAGAACCCACAACAAAGACTGTTTGAAATGAAAACTTTAGATGTGTCGTCTAAAGAAGAGTTTGATTAATTACAGCAACAAAAATTTAAACAGATCCCACCAACAACACAAACTAACAGAGTAACAACTATTTTTTTTTTTCTCCTTTTTGCTTCTCTGCTTTTAAACTTGAGCTCTGGCAGTTCATTCGCCTTTGACTCGTACAAATCATTGCACAAGCATTGCATTGGATAAAGGAAAAAGGATATAATGGAGGATACTTTTGACGCCCAATTATTTAAATTAGAAAAATTTAATTAAAAAAGAAAATACTTTAAAGACGTATTTTTATTATTATTTCGTAACAAATGAACACTTTCACTGCGCATTTTAAAAAATTTATTTTCGATTTGATAAGATTCTTTTGTTTTCATTTCGAAATATTTCTTGTCTTATCAGTTTTCGGGTGATAATTAGGTCTCTGTGAAAGCCCTGAAAGAATATACTAGAAATGTTGCAGCATTTTAGAGAAATCAGCCGCAAACAACTGATAAAACAATTGGAATTAATTTCGAACGAAAAAAAAAGGAAAATCTGAAAAATATTTTTGTTTTATAGAATCATAATTAGCATTAGCAAAAAGGGGGGGGGGGGGGTAATACCTTCTGATTTGCTATGCGATATTAATGATCATGATGATAGGATCATAAGACCCTATCAACATTATTCATTCAGACTTCAGTTAATATTGACATGGTCTGTGATAATGAAAAAAAAAATTAATTGTTAATTTTTTCTGTGAAAAAATACAAAAAAAAATTCAATCTTTTTATTCGAACACCTACCATACATACAGTGTTGGAAAAAATAATAGAAACGATTACTAGTTTATCATTAAAATATTGTATACTTTTTCGTAATAAACTTTTATTGTTGGAAATCGCTGTTAAATTCTTGCTAATGTAAATGACAATGGGGATACTTTTAAGTTTATGTATATACCTTTTTTTATTTACTTAAAGATAAATAAAAATTTAAGAAAATAATAAAAATTTTATGCGTTTCTATTATTTTTTCCAAAACTGTATGTACGTTCAAGGGTTAAGAACGATTTTGATTTTCAACCTTATGTTGCCGTATGAACTCTATTTGTAATAATGAATGTCTCTACTTGAACCGAAACACACAATCGAAAGTGACAATAACAACAAACATGTGAGAATTAACGACACAAGACCAACTTACATATACACAAACAATATGACTATATATATATATGTGTGTGTGTATGTATCAACAATTTTAGCACCCCTTAATAAACTTTCTATGATTTGCTGTTGTTGTGATTCAAAAAACAAGAGAACAAATACTGTAAATATTGCTCTTTACAGCTATGTATAACAGCATGCAGTAGTTACTCTCTATTACTCACCATACATGCGCAGTAGTAAAGTTTACAAATGCAACATTTCAAGGTTAAAGTGCAATGATACCGAACTGACTATGCAATACTACCCCCCCCCCCCCTGCCCCTCATATACACCCTAACATTACTAAAGAGCAATCATAAAAGAAAAATAAAAGTAAGAACAACAACAAACAAATGAACTCTGTTTTCCCATACTACAAAACCTTAAAAAAAAAAATAAAAAATAAAAAAAAATATTCATTGCAAAAGTGTTAAATAACATACACATACACACACACATGCTTGCAAATACATATGTATGTATGCATACACAAACACTATTCATAAGAAGAGACAGCAAAAAAAAAAGCTGAAAAATTGCAATTCAAGGTCAATTAGAAATGGCTTTCTAAAAAGAATTTTAATGAAACGCAATGCATAATCGAATGAATTCGAATCAAATAAAAGGAAACGAAATGAAATGAAATGATCACAACACTGTTATCGTGTTATAAAAAAAAAAAAAATAAAAACAAAAACAAAATTAAACAAAGGCAACCAAATAACATAGAAAAATGCAAACCTAAGTCGTAGGGCTTGTTATAAATATTCAAAGTAATTGAAAGTGTTTTTTTCTTTCTCTCTCTGTTTATCTCTTCCTTTTACAATAAAGAAAACAAAAAAAAAAACACAAATATTAATTACACGGTGCGACAGTGAAAATACACCCGAGTAACTACATAGTCCACGTTGTTCAGTTAGTTGAGCAGAACTCAAAAATACCTTTTTTATATTTCTCGAACCCTCCAAACTTGTTTTATTTGACAAAAACTGTTTTTTTTTCTTTTACTTTACGCACAAATTTCTGGATTACTCAAACATTTCTGACCCGATTTCCAAAATTTAAATCTTGTTGTAAAGGAAAGAGATGTACCTTTAAAACGGTATACATATATCTATTATTCGACTTAATATGCTATGAGATTTGATGAGGTAAACTTGGAAAATTTGAATTTTTTTCATATTTTTTCAAGTTTGTCCATTCATAGTAGCAAACTTTAATAAAAAAATATAGGATAAGTGATAATATTCTTAAAGTATGTTCTCTTGTGAAGAGATTGAGTCATCATTTGATAAAATTGTATTAAAATTACTGTAGTTATTAGTTAAATAGTAAAACAGTCGTGTTATATTTTTTATATATGTCATCCCATCAAATGAACTTTTAGTTCAAAAATTTTCAGAATTTTTGATGGATCTTGATTGTTTATTACAAAATGTGTCAATTTCACGTTTGCACGACCACCAGAAGTTGGCTAATGTTTGTGTTTTTTTGCAAATATTATTATTTCTCTTTGCGCAAATATTGGCCAACTTCTGGTGGTCGCTCAAACGTGAAATTGATTGAAGATCCATCAAAACTTTTGAAAATTTTTGAACTAAAAGTTCATTTGATGTAATGACATACATATATAAAAAATATAACACGATTTATATAATAACTACAGTAATTTTTGTTCGATTTGATCAAACGAAGTGACAATCTCTTCACAAGATAATGCGCTTTCAGAATGTCATGACTTATTTCATATTTTTTAAGTAAAGTTTGCTACTATAAACGGACAAACTTGAAAAATATGAAAAAAAATTCCCATTTTCCAAGTTTACCTCATCAAAACTCATAGCATATTAAGTCAAATAATAGATATATGTATACCGTTTTAAAGGTCCATCTCTCCCCTTTCCAACAAGATTTCAATTATGGAAATCGGATCAGAAATGTTTGAATAATCCCGAAATTTGTGTGTAAAGTCTAAAAAAAAGAGTTTTTGTCAAATAAAAAAAGTTTGGAGGGTTCGCGAAATATAAAAAAAATATATTTTTGAGATCTACTCAACAAAACTCACAAGCTACACTATGTCATTAGCCGGGTGTATTTAATTTTTTTTTATTTTGTCGCATAGTGTTATTACTAAACAAATACAGTATAAAACTTAATACTAATCAGTATCAATTTTATGGTTGTTGTTGTTGTTGTTGATTTTTTTTTTTTTTTTCTTTGTCGGTTTATTTGTTTTTGTTTGGATGTATGCATGTATGTACGTACGTACATACGTATTTCCCTATTGCAATTTATATTTTTGCATTTCGTTTTCTGTTTTCTATTGTCGTTTGCAATTTATACTCATCAACAATAAAGTGCATTAGAGTTGATGGCCTTGAAAGCTTGTTATCAATTGTACTCTCTTTGTAGTTTAGTTTTTTTCAAAAGCTTTTTTTTTTTGTGTTTGCATAGACTTACTGCGGTTGAGATAAATGCATTGCGCTATACGTTTATACGCCCATACTTATGCCCTACTGAACTACCTCTTCTTCCTTAATTTTTTTTTTTAAGTATTAGGGCGAAAATTGTTTTGAAGTTTACAATAAATTTGAAGTCGTTGTAGTCTAATAGTCTTATTAAACGCGAAGCCGTGGTTCAAACCTTAGTTTAAACAACATGAAAAAAATATATTTCTTTCAGTGACTTCCTGTCATTAAACTTTTGGCAAAAAATCTGTGTGTGTGTAAATAAAAATTTATCATGAAAAGTTTTCCAAAAATCTATCGTTCAGGGTTGCATTTAAACTGTAGCTCCTGTCATTCATGGATAAAAATTAACACTGTCAACATGGGTGGTGTGTGAAAAGCTAGATTGTAATTCTAACTACAGGTATTATTAAGTATTTTATTTATAAAATATTTACATTGTATTATAAAGGAAACATAAAAAATTTAATTTTTTAATTTAAAAGAATTTCCTTTTTATAAAACAGTGCCACCCTAATGTACATACATATGTATATGAATGCAATGAGTATGGAATAGCGTATACGAGTGCATGACACACAATTTGAAATGCAAATAAAACGATAACGATAACAGCTACACAATAATAATAATAGAAACGTTACATGTAACATAATTATTGCAAATTTAGAATTTTTAGTGTAAATTTACAAAATTTTAAATTGTGATTTAAAAATAATTTTTAAAATCATTTTTTTAATTTAAAAAAAAAAAAAAATTCCACTTTTATAAAAGATTTCATTCTGTTGTGCTATTTTAATATTTTTTGTAATTAATTAATGTTTTAAAAATAAATTTTTTTTACTTTTTTTTAATTTTTTTAAGTGTTCCTACACTTCCTGGTTTCGATTGCATCAATAAAACGTATTATAATTTTTTTTTTTTTTCTATTTTTTCAAAATCATTTGCACAATTGTTTTAATACCTCTCTCTCTCTCTCTCTTGCAAAGGAAGAGTGGAGGAATGCAGGCGACACGTCATTTTTGCATCAACTAAGAGAATAATAAAAATAAATGCAAATAATAAAAAAAAAAAAAAATATTACATTTAATTTAGACGATCTTTTTGGCATACTATGACACAGAAACCGATATACATTACATACATACATATGTATGGATATATTTGATAAAACTATGTGTGTATTACATAAAAATTTAGTTTATTTTGTTAAAACTCACCCCCACCGTAATAATTATGTGCCTGAAATGCAAATACATATGTACATGTAATGTATGCATGTATGTACATATGTATGTATATTGCTAAAGAGTATAAAATTCAAAAAAAGTTTATAATTAGACAGAAATAAGTCTGAAAGCGTTCTATTATTGTGCTATTTATTTGTACAATATTTATATGCCAACGAAATAGTTTTTTTTTTGTTGTGGTTTTGCACTTGCACTTGGCACGCATTTTTTTCATTTTCAGTGAAAACACAACAACACATTGAAAACGAATTTTATTTACACTAAAATAAATTCATAGTTTTATTATTATAGACAATAATCTACCATTTAACTTAATTTCATTAATTTTTTTATGTGCCTAACTTTTCTTAAAACTCTTCCCTTTAAGACCACTATGCGTATGAATAATTAAAGAACAAAAAAAAAAAAAATACAAACAAAAAAACAAAAAGCAGACGGTCACTTGAGAACCAGGAACCAATATACGTACAAGTACGTAACTCATAATCATTGTAAAGATGAATTCCTAGCGTTCTTTCCACAATATTTACTGTTATCGTTACAGCTGTGAGTGTAAATAATAAAAAAAAAAACCTGATTCTGATAAATGCAGCAACAATGGAAGAAAAAATTCACTCTCTTACACAGACACAAACACACACACACACGTACACATGCACAAAACAGAGAAAACGACAATTTGAGGAAATACATGAACGAAGCTCATCATGGCCTTGAAGCAAATGCAATAAAAATAAAAACAGAAACAAAAAAATAAAATAGAATAGAACAGAACAGAATAGTAAATAGTTATTTACATACAATACAGTGGGCTAAAAAGAAAAGAAAATTCAAAGGGAAATATTTTATAGACACCTTCAGGTTTTTATTAAAAAAATAAACTTTTTTTTACCAAAATTACAGAAATTTTTTTTAATTTTTCATTCCAAAATATTTAGTCAGGATCACAATCTAGTTGCTCACACCACCCATGTAGTGAATTGCAATTTTACACATAATTGGTGGGTCCTAAAATTTCTTGAGAAACTTTTCATGGCAATTTTATTTTACTCTTATGGTGTTTTCTTTTCTACAAAGAAAATGTCACCCTCTCACAAGGTGCATTAAAAAATTTTTGACCAACCCTGTTGTAATGTCATTTTTTATTTGAGAAGAACATAACACAAATATTAAAAAAGGGTATGCCCTGTGTTTACCACTTATTAAGAAAATGAATAAGGAAATGCCAATTTGTTCAAAGGCGTTGCCAGATCGCTAATTTTTCGACTTCATTTTTTGCACGCTTTTTTTATAACAAAAAAAAAATATTTTAACACTGTTCTAACATCGAATGCAATTTTTTATATTGCTGACCATGTAGCTTTAATAATGTAATATTTCCTTAAGATTACTCCACAAAACAATGAAAAAATTAACTTCAAATTGGATAACAATACGAGGCGACTGTTTTTAAATTTCATCTGGTAGCCCTATAAATACACAAAAGTCATCTGCTTTACAGGGCATTATCAGCACTCTCGATTTATACAGGGCATAAAATGCAATGCCCTCCACCATTGGCAAGTGCGAATTATTTAGAATAAAACATACCACCCTTTTAGAGGGCGAAACATTTTTAAGAAACAAACGCAAAATTGCATTTTGCGTTAATAAAATGCACATGTTTTGGTAGAAAAGAAAACACCATTAGATTTTTCGCCAAAAAAAATGCTGAGAGGAAATTGAAGAAGAAATATTTTTTTTTTTTGTATTTTGTTTTGTTAGTGATCTGTAGCTTGGGTTTAAACCATGGGTTCACATCTAATTAGCCGAGACACTGACCACTAGTCTACGGCGACTTCTACAGAGCCGTTAACATAGAAAATTTTAATTTAAGGCTCGCTTGTAAATGCCAACCGAACTCCAGTTGTGTTATTAAATGCCAAAAAAAAAATACAATAAATTGTTAATATCTATGCTTGGGTTTGAACCATGGGTTCGCGTCTAATAACCTGAAACACTTCTTACTAGACTCGTCTTCTATGGAGTCATTAACATAGAATATTTGAATTTAAGGCTCGTTTGTGAATGCAAAAAATACAATAAATCGGCATTACAGATGCCAACTGGCATTCAATTAAAATTTTAATTAAAAAAACATTAATTTTCAGAGAATTTGAATGAAGTTCGATTGCTATTAGTTTAATATTTTCATTTAATTTATTTTATTTAATTTTATTTCATATTTAATACTTATTAAACAAAGTCTTCCTGAAAAGGTGAGCGTACATTTTCAAGTTGAATGTCGTCGCCGTCTATGCAATTGTGCGATTATATGTATTATATGGTATACACACAGGCAATAAAATCTTATCGCCTCAATTTATAAATTAAACAAATAAAAACAAAGCACATACACACATGTACATAGAATAAACGTTTCTTTTTTTTTCTTTCTTTTCAAGCAAATGTCCTTCAAATACATGTTTTTACAATAAATGCGAGACACACACATTTTGGCGCAATATTTCGATTCAAAATTTTAAAAAAAAAAAAAAAAAAAAAAAAAAAAGCAAACAATATAATATAATTTGCTGCTGCTATTTCATAGAATATTTCATATATTTAATGATCATTAAGAATATGATGAAAAGCTTAAAAGATAATGATGAAATGTAACGCTTTTTTTGCATTACAATTATATTTCGTTTTCGTTTAATTGCATAGACGACTTTCATCTTCTTCTTCCTTGTTGTTGTGCTTCTATTTTTCTCACAAAAAAAAAAAATAAAAAAAAAAAATAAAAGAAACGTTTTCGTTGAATACACTTCCTTGTTGTGGCTAGAAATTTGATGTGTAAAATGAAAATTAAAATTAAAAGTATTAAAACGAATTAAAACACACACAAAAAAAAAAACAAAAACAAAATTCTGTAGCCAAATGGCGCCATGAATATAAATACTAGAAATAATTACATTTTAAGAGCCAATTATTAAAGACTATGAAAATAGTTTCCAAAATAAAAGAAAAAAAATTTTTTTTTTTCGATTTTCTTAAGCGGAAAAACAGAATCAAAACTTCAAAGTCAAAATCATAACCTACACCACCAAGAAATTATTTGAAATTATTTTTCCTTAAGTTGCAAAACCAATACATTGATACGATCATTATCAATCAACTATCATCACTAACACTACCACTAGCACTATCATAAACCCAAACACATACTCGTACATACCTATGTACACTTAATGTAAAGAGCACCAAAACTATTTCTTCTTCTTCTTTTTTATTTTAGAATTATTTTATTTAGTTTTGTTGTTATTGTTGTTGTTGTTGTTTTATTTTGTGATTTCTTTACCGAATAGTTTTTTATTATTATGTGGTAAAAATTTTCGCGCTTTCGCAGTTTTCCGCATGTTTTGGCACTTAGAATGTTTTTGCAAGTTGCTCGCTCGGTTATGTTTCGTTAGTATTGTATTCTAAACTGTGCGTCGGTCGGAAAACATTTCATTTTAACATATTCTTTTACCGTTTTTTATTTTTATTTTTTTCTTTTTTGATTTCATACTGATTTACTGAACTTGAAAGTGAACTTATCCTATGAATAAGAAAAAAAAAACCAAAATAAATTGAAATAAAAAATAAAAAACACAGAAAAAACTTAAGTAAATTTTGCAAAAAAAAAAAGAAAATATGAAACTAAGAAATTGGAAACTCTTGTTTTTTATATAAGAGTTACCGAAAAATTTAAACAAAACAAACACTGCCGCCATGATTGTATTCCTTAAATTAAAATAACTTTTACTATAGAGAGCACAAGGACTTGATTACACAAAAATTATATGCGGAAATAAATTTTTTTAATTTCAAAATTAAGGTAAGCTTTTAAGGGCTTTTTTCCTTTGCCGGCATTTAAATTTATAACGTTTAACTTACTACTAACCAAGGTCAAGGATTATTGTTCGTTTGGTTGACAAATTTCTGATCCATCCATGTATTCATAAAAAACTAAGAAAGCTTTTTACACCAAAAACAGTGTTTCTTTCATGGAGAAAAGCTTTTTTTTTCATTAAAGTTTACATCTTTAACACGGAAGAGCAAGAAAGTATTAAAAAAAAAAGCTGTCATTAATTTGTAATTTCAATAAAAATGCAATCCTAAAAGAAAATATAAAAATTCTCATTCACACACACACACACACACATTTCTTTTTTTTTATTTAAATTGCACTAATGCTCAATCATAATACTCATGCACTCATGGTGCTCATTTAGAAACATACCCTTACTTACACGGCTATAAAGTATTCTAAGAGGAGAAAAAACACACAGCAACACTGGCAAAAGAGTGAAAAACACTCATAACGGCAATTGCGTTAGTGTGCGTTTGCAATAGGATTTTTTCTTTTTTTGTGTATTTGCTTTCGTATTCCATCTGTTAACAGCAACAGCAACAATATGGGTCAGTAGTATTTAAAAAATATGAAATTCTACGGCATTTATACCGTATTGGACTTCCGTATTTACGTAGACAATACAACAGTATGATGTGTTTTATTATTATTATTGTTATCAGTGTGTATGTACATATGTACATGTAATGTGTATGTGTTTATTTGAGAGCATTTTATTGCCTACACATGGTTGATAGCAAGGGAGTCAGTGTTTATTCAAATAGTTTTTTTTTTATTTTTTTTTTTTTTTGAAAAAGTTTAGAATTTTTCGTTTTGATAACTAAAAACGCTAATGTCTACTACACTTAGCAGCCGTGCAGTGCTGCCTATCACAGTTCAGTTTGCAATGCCGTCGTAAGGGTGCAAAAGAAAAGCACAATGAACGTCAGTCAAAGCTAGTTTCAGTTAGTGTATGCGTCAATATATATTTTATTTTTAAATTTTTTAGTTTTATTTTTTTTCTTAATAATTCAAGTTTAAGTTTTCGTTCAAGTGTATAGTTTTTTGCAATAAATAATCGCTTTACAAGCATCATATGAACTCATGTAAAATAGAAGTAAAAAAATTAATACCGGCTACAAGCAAAATTTACACAAAATAAATTTAATATCATAAGACCACATACCCATGCCTTTATTTGCATGAATTAGGAACAGGTAAGTCAACAAATAAAAACAATAACAACAACAACAACAACAGCAAAAAATATTGTGTAAAATTTTTCAAAATTTTCTAATTGATAAGATAAAACAAAAGTGTTCATATACACATGCATATTTATTCTTCCGCATATGAAATACATACATTCATACGCTCACACACACACACACACATACATAAATTTTCAAATTAACCTTCAAATAAGCAGAAGAAAAAAAAAAACAAACCCTACCCCACAATACCAAGAGGATAAATATTGTTACACAGAAAAAAAGCTTTCCATGCATAAAACTCAATTCTTGCTTTTGCTCTCCCACTCATAAACTTACACGCACGCACACACACCCGTATGCTTAAACAAATGCAAAATGCATTTTGAGTAGTTCAAATATGTGTAAAGCATCTTTATTGCCTTACAAACACATACACAAACACACGCAAATGCACTCACTCACTCGTTCACTCACTTACTCAATTATAATATAGGGAGGAAAAGAAAAGAAATTCTATTTATATTGCATACAACGAACAACACGAAAGAGTTGTATGTAGGTGTTAGAGGCAAAGGCAAGGGTAGAGAGTATGGGTTTTAATTTCCAGACGACGGTCAAGAACGACGCAACACTTCAACGAATGAATTAAAGTAAAAGTGAATTTCTATGTCATGTCTTGTATGCCTCCTTCGCCCGTCGTCAACCTCCTTTCTTTCACATTCAGGCATACGAAGCTCTCCCTCTTGCTATTTCTTTGTACATAGGCAGGTCGTTCGTTGTTTCTTATTAAAATTATTGTTTTATTATTACACACACACACACACACACAGACACACTTATACAGTTGCTAGCTCTTGTGTTCTAGCGGTTGTTAAGGGGGGAATATTAAGATGTTTTTAGGTGTATGTAAGTGTGTAATAATTTATACAATTTTAAATGCAAAAAAAAAATAAAAATTGTTTTAAAAATTTTAAAATATTTGCAACAAGCAAATCCAAAATATCATCTACACATTCACATGCACACATACACGCTCTTATTCTATAACTGAAAATTAAATGAATGTGCACAGTTGTAGTTGTAACTGTTGCCGTTAGTGTTGTTAGGTTAGTGAAAATGAATTTAAAAACAAAATATAACACAAAGTCAAGGCGAAACGCTTGCAATCTCATACGGAATAAAATTAACCTTGAACTTTAGGTCAGAAAATTAAGCGAAAATAATTTAATTCTCTCCCTCATCATTGAATATACTGTATGGACGAAGCAATTTATTAACGTTTTACCTTTCTTTTTCTCCTTTATTTTCCAGCTTAAACACAAATATTTTGTACAACAAAACATAAAATTTTTTTAAAAATACAAACACATCCGACAAGGATTCGTTAACAACACCATTTAGCATATGAGACAAGAAGAAATAGCTTTAAAGCATTAAGGAGAACAACATGAATGCAACAACACAGATGCAACAAACAAAATTGGAAACACAACAACAGCAATTGGATTGTAACATCAACAACAACAACAACAACAGTAAGACAAATAACAATCAAATGTCTGTTGGAAATCAAAATCAGAAACAACAAAAACAACACAATTCCAGTTATATGAGTCCGCCAGCAACAAACGCACGTAGTCCATCGCCGGATGGCACAAGGGACTATGATGTGACGCGTATGAGAGAGGAAGACTTTGAACGCTTGGCCGTTTATATAGTGCCAGATGTGCAATGTGAACGCGGTATTAGCAATAGAGCGGACAAAACACTGCCACGCAGTTTAACCCTAAAACCATCAATGGTTTTTTCATCACCAAATGTTAAGGTAATTACAGCGACGAATAGAGAAGATATTTTGAATTTCATTTTGAAATAACAAAAAACTTTCTTGTCGTTCTTTTTAGACTGAAGGAGTTTGGAGTACTGGCGTTATACCACGTGGTACCCGTTTTGGCCCCTTTGAAGGTGTGCCAACTCCTCATTATCCCAACGATTCAAATACGGCGCGTTACTTTTGGCGGGTAAGCATATAAGCTTTGGCAGCACAAATCAAACCAAAAAAAAGAAAAATACTTTCAATCTCTCCTCATCTATCACACTACATCTCATCCATCTCCTCTATCATCTTACATATGTTATACATAATAAAAGCGAGAGTGAGTGAGGGAGAGAGAGAGAGGGAGAGTGTAAGGCGAGAGGAATACATATATAATTTTTAAGTTTCATTTACATTTATCACTAGATTAACTGCAAAAACAAACAAACATAAAACAAAATCGTTTATGGTATGATTAACCCTTATTTTGTATGTGTTATCCATTAAATGTAGCCTCTCTATTTAAAATGCATCTTCAATTCACTATCGAAAAACAAAATCCATCATAAAATTATTAAAAAAAAAAAAGCAAAATTAACCAAAGAAAACCAAACTTTTCTTTTTTTCCATTTTAATTTCATGTGACCCTAAACAAAACCAAACCAAATCAAAACTCTATCAAAACTTAAACTTATTTTAACCAAAACCAAAAAATCTTAAAAAACATCCTCAAAATAAACTATTTATCGAACGATCAATCAGGTGCAGGGAACATGCCATATAACATACGGAAATATAAAGGTACTCTCACTCTATTTTCTTTTAATTTTAATTTTTATTTTTTCTACTCCTCTTTTTATTTAAGTTTGTTTCTCTATTGCTAAAGAAAAAATAAAAACAGAAAAAAATAGCTTTCCTTTCCTTCCTATTATCGTATGATTATTATTCTCTTTATTAACTTCTGTCTAATTCTGTGTGTCGCTCTATTTCAATTACTAACACTTCTTTCCTTCCTTCCTTTTCTATGTTGTAACATGTGCTAGTAATTCTTACTAACAAAAGCAAACTACTTAACTTATCTACTTACTAACTAACTAATCTACTATCTATCCTAAAAGCGTAAATATTTGGTGTAATTTTGTTAAAAAACTTATTTTTTTTTTTATTGCGTATGCCACATTGCCATGAATGATCTTAAGCCTCCTGACTACATGCAGCAGTCGTTGTAATGTCACTGCAATGCCTGTGAATAAGGAGGTCAATTTTAAAATACATTTCTCTCTTGTGTATCATTATTATCTACTACTTATGTATGTATTTAGTGTCTCGTTTATGTATCATTTGATTTGTAGTCGAAAACAATATGTTCAGTGTTGAAAAGATGTTTTTTTTTTTTTGTTGCCCTAAATCCCCTCTCAGCAGCACTTTTTCATTTGAGCATCTCTGTTCTGATTTATCTCTTCTTAGATATTCAAAGACGATGACTACTATTACTTGGATGGTTCGGATCGTTCACAGTCAAATTGGATGCGTTATGTAGCCTCGGCATACAGTCTGGATACCATGAACTTGGTAGCCTGCCAGCATCAGGAGAACATCTACTTTTATACTACGCGTGACATTATGCCAAACGAAGAGTTAATGGTATGGTATTGCAAAGACTTTGCCAAGCGTTTGGGCTATGATGTTGATCCCGAGCGTACACTTTTTGGTGCCTGCAAAGAAACCACTGACGACGATGAGGATGGTGAGGTTGAGGCCGAAGAACAAGATCACGAAATGGAGGAGGTGCCAGAACCGGAAGAGGAATTTGTGTGTCACAAAAAGCGAACGTGTTCTCCATATGATATGCCTGCACCCGAAATTCCACCCGAGGTAGCCTATAATCATATAACCTATGTTATGGGCCTACATTTACCACCACCGCTACCATCTTCATCCGGCCCGCGCAATGATAGGCGTTCACCTAGCCCTAGTCCATCCCCGCCTAGCGTTAATCCAGCAGCAGCACAAAATGCCAACAACCCGCATATCCAACACAGCCATTCAGGTCATCAGTCGAGATCTTTGATTCGGCACTCGAATCAGCATCAGCCACATCAGAATGTTTTACATCTGAAACAGGAGCCACCCTCAGTCATTGTCCAGGATCACCACTGTGCCTTGGAACGGGATTGTAGTATACAAAAGGAACACAAAGATGTTGGCAGTTCACCCATCTCACACAAGGAAGCCCACTACGAACACCAATTGACACCGAATGATGGTAGCGTACGTTCAGTACGTTCGGATGAAGGCTATCATAGCAATGAGTATCATGAAGATCGTTTAACGCCCTCCGGTGGTGATGATAGCGACACCGAAAGTGAACATAATTATGTTTTGGATTGTTCGAAGAAAGCCATTGCACCCAAAGAAACTGTTATTACCCATGCCCAAAAATCCTGCACTAGCACCGTAACATCACAGCCAACGGCCGCCACGAATCCTACATCGAATGTGGAATGTTGTAAAAACGAGTACAGAAAGTTTAAAGTGAAAATGCCACTGAAATATGAATTTAAAAATAGTACCAAGACTGATGCAAACAATGCCACGCCAATTATTAACACAAACGTAACGTCAATTAAGCATGATGATCTACACATTAAGGCCACCTCAAGTGAAGATGAGATTCGTACGGACTGCACATCATCCACTCAAATAGACGAACTGATGGAAGTCGATTGTCGTAACTCTAGGAAAACAAATGATGAAATCACTGCCACTACCACCACACAACCAGCCTCGAGTACCGTAATTGTTTTGGAAAATAGTCAGAAGCGCACAATAGTGCCCTTAACTAAGCCCTACTATGAGGCTGAATCCAGTTCTCCACCTCCCTCGGGTCAAAGCTACATACGTTACACACCACCATCCAGCATCCTAGAAACTATATTAACCGGTCAGCATCCGCATCGCTTGGAAACAGCTGCTGCGGCTGCAGCAGTTGTCGTTGCCTGCCATCAGGCAAATTCTGCAACACCACCCCCTTCGTCACCCACTGAAATGGCTTATTCATATAAGAAATCACATCGTTATGGTAATGTTGTTAGCCCCGACTCAAGTTCAAATATGGTGGCTGAGCATAGTACGCACGATAACGAAGCAGAAGTTCATTTGAATTCAACCACCTGCAAAAAAGATCTGTGCTCTCCTCCGCCACAATCTCACCAACAGCATCATGTGCTCTTCTCGCCAAATAGCGTTCACGGGTATAACACGGGTCAACACACACCGCCTTACTCAACGTACTCCTCCTATTCCAATAGCAGTTTAAATGGACAATCGGTTAGTGTTTTACACGCTCCCACTTCCACCTTTCATTCGCCACCACACAGTGCTCAATCACCTTTCGACAGACAATCCCATTCCTCCAGCGGCTCCAATCAAAATCTACATCTGCTACAAGGCAGTACACAAATGTTAAATCATCCCTTAATGCAACCATTGGCACCTCTTCAACGACTCTCACCCCTGCGCATTTCTCCACCCTGTAGCTTGAGTCCTGACGGCAACTCCTGTCCACGTAGTGGCAGTCCTCTCAGTCCAAACTCGTTGGCATCACGGGGTTACCGCTCATTGCCATACCCGCTCAAAAAGAAAGACGGTAAAATGCACTACGAATGCAACGTTTGCTGCAAAACCTTTGGTCAACTAAGCAACTTGAAGGTCCATCTACGCACACACTCTGGCGAAAGACCCTTTAAGTGTAATGTGTGCACGAAGAGTTTCACCCAATTGGCTCACCTGCAAAAACATCATCTGGTGCACACGGGCGAAAAGCCACACCAGTGTGACATTTGCAAGAAACGTTTCTCGTCCACATCGAATTTGAAAACACATTTGCGGCTGCATAGCGGCCAAAAGCCGTATGCTTGCGATCTGTGTCCGCAAAAATTCACACAATTCGTACATTTGAAATTGCACAAGAGACTGCATACCAATGATCGTCCGTACGTGTGCCAAGGTTGTGATAAAAAATATATCAGCGCATCAGGATTACGTACGCATTGGAAGACGACTAGCTGCAAACCAAATAACCTCGAAGAAGAACTGGCTATGGCAGCAGCAGCAACATCTGAATGTTTGGGTAAGTACGGCACCCGTTGTTCTAATGAGGAAAACTTTTCTTTTCTTTTCTTTTTTTCTAATGTCGTTGTGGCAATTTGACAAAAACTGTCGGCCTTGAAAACTAATTTTTTTTTTTTTTTTAATTTACAGACAAAGATCACCCCGAGCCTGATTCACGTGAAGCATTCGAACAACTGCAACAGCATATGCATCCGCATCCGCATTTACGTCATGCCGATCACATGAATCCGCCGAGGGGCATGGCCCATCCTTCACAGCAGACACATGGTCACATGCAAGCGCAACATGTGCCCATGCTGCATCAACATTTACCACCACCCTCGTCAACTGCTGCTGCTGCGGCTGCAACTATGCTGCTTACAACTGCCAATCAAATTCACCAACAGCATCAACATCAACACCAACAACAACAGCAACAACAACAGCTGCTTCATCCACATCAACAGCATTTACTGCAGCAACAACCCCTCAAAGTGAAACCCCAAATTCATATGATGCCTAATGCCAACACGCATGACTCTCATGCTCATGTCGCAGCGGCTGCAGCTCATGCGGCCGCAGCAGCTGCGGCGGCAGCTCATGCTGCATCCCAGCATCCATTGGGACCACCACAAGATGCACGACCATCGGTTATAGAGTCTAGCCAGCCTATGATAATTGAATGTACGTAAACCAGAGCTTTGGAATGCAACAATGCCAGCGGCAAGAAATTTGTGCCTGAGAGAATACGGCTTCTTATGATTTCTTCTACAATTCAATAATTATTCTTTGGCTCTCGTATCTGACAGCTTTAAGAGCATGTTGACACCCATCATAGCCTTCTATGGACTTTGGAATTAACACACGAGTGCAATAAATTTACCCACAATTAAAAGGGTATTTTAAAAATGGAAAAATAAAAAAAAAACTTATGCTACTATAGACTTATTACAAAAACAAAAACAACAACAACAAAACAACGTTATATTGTAACAATTTCGATTTAAATTTTGTTTTCTCGTTTTCGTTGGTTTATCAAAATTTTATTGAAACAAAATCGATCTCAAACAATTGGCAGCCAATTATTTAAAACAAAACTGCTCTCATTTATGTATTTTTTAATCCTCTTAAAGGCATTACGATTTTAATTGAATAATTAATGCCAAGAGGATTAAATTCTATGGAGGGAATGTAAATTAAATTTTTTATTATTTAAAAAAGAAAGAAAGCCTAACAATATTATTATTTATACATACATACGTACGTGCATACATACATACATATATTATGTAATTTGTAAAAAATATATATTTAAATATATACATACATACATATACATACATATGTTAATATATAAAATTATTATTATTATTAAAATATAATTAAACATTTATTTTGAATTAGAAAAATCAAAAAAAAAAAGAAGAAATAATTTAAATTAAAAAGAAAAAAACATGTCAAAACATACTCGGACATCGTCATTAGAAGAAAAGTGCATTTAAATGAAAAATAAAATAAATTTATTGTAGTTTAATTTGTAATAAATTAATGGAAACAACAAGTTGTTGTACAGAAGAAACATTGCCCAACCAAAAAAAAAAATAAGAGGAAATGAAAAAAAAACAAATTCAATGGAAACTTACATAACAGTTGCCTTATTTCATTAGATTTTTATAAACAAACAAAAAAAAAAATAAATACAAATTTATTTTTAAACTTCATTTTCCCTGCCCTTTTTTTGTTTCTTAGTTTCTTTAAATTCAAAAGAAAGTAAACCAAATGTAAATAATTTTTATTTTCAATTGTAAAAAAATATATTAAACAAAATATGCACACATGTAAAGCAATTTAAAATTGAAATAAATTTAATTTCTTTTTTAAATATTTTTTATGTAAATATTGTAGAAAATTTTTTCTCTTATATTTATAAAAATTATTTTTAATTTATAAAGGAATTATGAAAAAAACAAAAATTCAAACAAAATTTTTTTAAATCAAAAATAATTTTTTTTTTTTTTTTTTGAATACAAGAGTTTGATATTAAAAATTTAATATTAATTTCGAAATTCGTATGTACGTGTGTGCATATATTTATAAATCATAAAAACTAGTATTTAATTGTAGATTTAAAAGAAACAAAAAAATAAAACTGTAGTTGTAGTAGAATAAAAATACAAAATCGTAGCTGAAAATCGGTGCTTTTAAACCTGGATTTATTTGTCTACTTAAGAAAATAAGAAATATTCGAAATTCGAAAATCAAAAGTAAGCAACCACTTAACTAACCTTAACTGAATAGAAAGAATTAGTTTCGTGTAATAAAAACGAAAGAAATTGTTTTTGGATAATAGTTAGCGGCGTCGGTGGCCAAATAAAACAGGTGACATTTTGGGAAAATATTATTGTAAAGAATTATGTTTTTTCAAAAATAAATAAATAAAAATATAAAATAATATTTAAACAATATAAATATAAGTATAAAAATATGTAATAATTTAGTAACATTAAACTAATTGTATTAAATCTAAACTATATAAAAATAAAAGCAAATTATATCATTTAAATATATATATATAAAAAAAAATGTATATTTTATAAAATCCATAATAATAATAATATTAATAATAATTTAAATATTATTGTAATAACACCATGTAAGCAGTATTTATAGAAACTATACAAACAAACAAAAAAAAAAAAACTAAGTATGTATGTTTTATGATTTGAATTATTCTCAATTCCTTCCTACTTATACATGCTTATTTCCAATTGAAAATAATTATTTCTTTTCTTATATATATTTTTTTTTTTTTTATTAAGAACCCACCGTTTAATTTTTTTAAAATTATTTTCAAAGTTTTCTATTTCAAATCACGTTAATCCCAAATTCTTAAAAAAAAAAAAAACAAAATTGTAAATTATTATCAACAATAATAGATCATAATTAATAATAAAACAAATTTAAAAAAGAATTATACATGAGGCTGATTAGTTTTAAGGTATACACAATAATTATAATAATAATAATATAATAAACTAAACTAAACTACAAATCTTCTATTCTATTAAAATTATCAATAAATGTAAATTACAAAACAAACAAAATTAAAAATTATCTTTTCATTAAGAAATTAAAAAAATAACAATCAATACATTAAGGCAACCAAATAACCAAAAAAAAAAAAAAAAGAATTAAAAGATTTCATTTGAAAATGAAGAAAAAAAAACAAAATTTGTTGCCTCTCTTCATTGCATAACTTTTGTAACAAATTGTAACTCTTTAAAAATAATTTTCCTTAAGCAACATAAAAAAATATTACATTTTACTTAAACAAATATTATTATCATCATTATTATTATTAATTATTATTATTCAAAAAAAAAAAAATTAATAAATAAATAAATTATCATTAAAAAAATAAACAAAAAACAAGAAACAACAAGAAATTATTATATTTTTTACTTTTTTCTTTATAAAAATTTGTAACAGAAACTAAAATAATGCATACAATAAATAAAATAAAATTAAAATTAAATTTAATAAAAACATAAAATACAATAACATAACATAAAAAAAAACCTTATATATTTATATTATTAAACAATTTATACAACAAGCAAACAAACAAAAAAAATATATATTTATATAAATAGAATTGTATTTGAAAGCGAAAAGAAAGATTTATTAAAATAATAATAATTTAAAAGCATAAACAAGAAGAAAACAAAACAAAACAAATTCAAACAAAAACAAAAGAAATAAAAACAACAAATACACAAATAAAAAAACAACAACAAATCATCTACTCAATCATGGTCTTTTTTTTAAGTTCTTTCTTTCATTATTTTAAATTATTATTTATAAAAATATTCAAGACAATTAAACCCTATTCGCAAAAATTCAATTTTAAATTTTCAAACCTTTTTAAAGCTGGATTCACCCATATTGTTCGAACAAAATATTCATTCAGACATTATTTTTTGTTTTTATACGCACTTTGACAGTTGTCTTCTTGAGAGAGAGAGAGAGAGAGAGAGAGAGAAAAAATACTTTTTAAGAACTCTTCTCAGCTGGATTTGGTTTAATTTTATATTTTGTCTAGACAAACTTGAACTGAATTGATAAAATATAATATTTTATATGCAAAGTTGAATTGATCTGGCATATAAATCATGTAATAAGGAGTGCGCACGAAAAAAACTGGACTTACACTTTTCGTTATAGAAATAAAAACTAAGTGGCGGATTTTTTTCGTTTTATATTTCAATTAAAGTAAATAATATTTGAATTCTTTTGTGTATAAAATTTTTTTCTGACAAAGGTCTCAGAGCATCCAACTTTTTGAGCCACTTTTCTTCCAGACATGTTAGGGTGTTTTTTGAAAAATACGCATTATTTTACTTGCTTTGTTTTGGTCGGCAAATCCTTTCTTTTCTTCCACTTGCACGCTTTCTCTCAATACTTAAAGACTCCTTATATTGTTTTATTCTTACCTTAGAAACTGTTTTTTGGTTAACACCTGCGAGCCTAGCAATCGCTTTTTGTAAGCGGCGTGGTTTTTCATTGAAAATTTCAATTATTTTTTTATTGGGTGCCCATTTTTAAAAAAACTAATTTTGCTATTGCAATGAGATTTAGCACGTGGATTTTGAAACAAATGACTAACAAAAACAATGTAACGGTATTCATTTTTTTTTTCAATTATAATAAAAGTTATAAGCTTAAAAGTAGGCCCATTTTTTTTTTTTTTTTTTGTGCGCACTCCTTATATGAATTTGCCTTCAAAGTATCCTTTGGCAGACTTAATGTTGCAGAGAAATTTTTCGCAATGAATGAATCATGCTACAGAAAACTCTCAGTACAAAATAATTTTGTGCCGACAAAATACTTATTCAAACACCTTGGCCAGCAATATAAATCAGTATTAAAAATTATAGATTTAGCAAAAAGAACGTTATATTGTAACAATTTCGATTTAAATTTTATTTTCTCTTTTTCGTTTGTTTATCAAAATTTTATAGAAACAAAATCGATCTCAAACAATTGGCAGACAATTATTTAAAATAAAACTGCTCTCATTTATGTATTATTTAACCCTAATAAAGGCATTGGTATTTTAATTAAATAATTAAGGGTTAAATTCTATGAAGAGAATTTAAAAAATTATAAATTTATTTAGTATAATTTAAATTTGCTTTCCAATGTTCCGACCAAATTTTTCATAATGAGTGGTGACACATGCCACAAAAAACTCTCAGTACAAAATAAATTTGTTCGGAAAATAATAATTTTATGCGGACAATATGAGTGAATCTAATGGTGATTTCTTTTCTTGGTAAAAAATGTTGCCTAAATATTTTGTAGCACTTATTGAAGGTTGCACGAACCCTCATAATGTGTTGCATTTTAAACGATTATTATAAAAGAACAAAAATCATTGCCCTTTACGCAATTATTTTTGTAGTTTAATACCAATTTAGCGTTTTTTTTTTTACTTAGTTAACGATTTTAAAACTAATCATTTTATAGAAAATGAAAAAATAAAAATAAAATTTCCAATTAAATTATATTTTTATTTTCGAAAAGCTAACATTACGTTTAAATAAAAAAAATAAAAATATTTTTACCGAGGGCTCCGGGGTCATACAAGTTAAAAAATTTATTTTTATATAAAATTCAACTTTAGGGCCAATGTTTTCAAATCTCTTTAGTTGGCACAATATGTTATTAATTATTTAATAAATTTTTTCGAATTTCTATATAAAAACTAAAAATCAAATCAAAAATATAATTTTTGGAATTTTTTGGGAAATATTTTTATAACAAAAGATAAAAACCAAATTCCATTTAAAAGTATTTAAAAATAATCTTCTTATTACAATTAAAAAAAATGTTAATTTTTAAATTAACTCATCTCAAACCTTTTTTGTTGGGATAATAATACATATGCATATGTTACTTTGTAGTCCTCAACTAGTAAATTTCATATCGCTAAAATAAAATAAAATTTAAAGCTCATTCTGCTTTTACAAAAATAAAATTATCAACACCTATAGTCAGCTGTTGTTTGTTTATAAATTTGTTGCTAGAACCTGGCGCAATACTGATAAATAATATTTTCAACAAAATTTTAAACTCGCGGCAAGAGTTTCGTTTTAATAATAATGGATACATGTCCTCCATATCTGACGATGAAGAGGATTCCAACAAATTTTCCAATATAATATTTTTTGCTTCCATTTCACCACTTTTAAAACAAATAATTTCTGTTATTTTTTCAAAACAATAACAAGAACAGCTGTTTTAAAAGTGCTGCCCTTACAACCCTTTGATTAAATTGAGGGTCAAACATGCAGCATATTTTCTGGGTTTTATGGCAGAATTTTTAGAAAAGAACACGTTACTAATTTACAAAATTGCATTTTTTTTCGGAAAAGAACAGCAAAAGAGCAAAAAGGCAGAATAAAGGCAACATTTATGCCAGAAAAGAAATCACCATAAGTTTAGGGCAGCAATGAAAATCAGTATTAAAAATTGTAAATTTATCATATTTCAATAGCTAAACACAGAAGATTTTATCGTTTAATTAATTAGGAACTCATTAAGCTTTTAATTTTGTAGAAAAATAGCAAAAAAAAAAAAGAATTGGAACTTTCCTCAGGTTGACCATTCAAAAATATTTAAACTCAATATAGATTTTTTTCTAATTTTTTTCTCTATATTTTTAAAAAATTTTTTTTATATTATTTTTTATATTATTTTTTATATTTTAAATTTTTTAAAAATTTTGTTTACAATTTTTTTAAATTTTTAAATTTTTTTAAATTTAAAAAAAAAAGAATTTTAATGTTTGTTTTTTACATTTTTTTTAATTAAAAAAAATTTAATTCATTATTTCTTTTATTTTTTTCCAATGTTTTTTTTATTAATTTCTAACAAATATTTTGAAATTTATACCTTCCCTAAAAGCAAAAGAGGAACCAAAGAAAATTGTAATTATCAATAAAACAATAATTAATTGATCAACTGAATGATGATTTGAATAATCTTTACATTTCAATTAGTTTCATAAAATTTATGATTTTTTATTTTTTTAATGTTTTTTATATTTTTATATTTTGATTTTTTTTTTTTTTAATTTTTTTTAATTTTTATTTGTAATTTTTATTTTTTTTTATGTTTTTAATTTTTAATTTTTTAATTTCTAAAAAATATTTTGAAATTTATAATTTCCCTAAAAGCAAAAAAGAAACCAAAGAAAATTGTAATAAAATTGTAATTATCAATAAAAACAATAATTAATTGAGCAACTGGATGATGATTTATTATTCGTTTTTAATTTATTTAAAATATAAAAAAAACGACACAAAGCAAAAAAAAAACAACCCAGTTTAACTCTTTAAAAATAAACCAACATCTAGAACAACAAAATCAAATTTATAGTAAAAAAAACAGCAAAGACTGAATTGTATTAAAAGTTCCTATAGGGTTAAAACTCAAACTGGGTCACATTCATTTTCATATAACAACAGGTTTTCAATTGATTTTAATTTCTTTAAATTATTCTGTAATTGAAAAGTTTCTTTTTTTTTAATTTTATAGGTTTTTTTTTTTAATGAAATTTTGTGGTTAAACACATTTAATATCAATCATACACTGCGTATATTATTAATGGAGAACAAATGACTGCTTTAGTTGATAAGAAACATTTAACAATTAAGTATTTAATAGAACATATTTTATACACGATAATTACATACGTACGTTGATGGAAACCTATTTGAGAATTAATATTAAAAGTTTATTACATTCATTTTCAATTTTATTTTTTTATAAAAAATATTATTTCTGGCAATATTTTTATGAAATTTATGTTTTCATTTTTCACAAAATCAGTTTAAGCCGTTTTTATTTAAAAGCATTAAAGTAAGATATGTAATAATAACGTAAGTGTTTTTTATAGAACCTTTCCTTTGGGGCAACCATATTAAATGGAGCCAAATTTATTCTTTAGTTTATTTCCTTTTACAGGGAAATACTTTGCAATTATTTTGATTCTAGTAGTTAAGTTTTGAAATTGTAAAACATAGACTGTAGCTAACCTATCTTAATCTATGAATGAAAATTAAAATTTTAAATACCTTTCTGTAAATAAAGTTTTTAATAACATCTACTTATTATAGCTTAGAAGATGTAAACTTTGGAGGAGTACACTATAGTTGTTCAAACCGAACATTTTGAAAAATTTGTTTTAAGAGAACATTGTTTAGAATATTTGCTAAGATTACAAATATTCTATTCATAGAATTGCAAAATAATATTTCAAAAATAAAGCGAAAAAATGCTTATTTCAACCGAAACGATTTTAATTCATAAGTAAATAATTTCTTAAAACAAAAAAAAAAAAAAAACAAAAAAAATAAATGAGGCCATCTTTTTGTCAATTATTGCTTAAATATCTAAATTACGAGTTTTTTGAAGTCTTAGAAAAAGGAAAAAGGCTAAAGAACATACAAAAGTTGCTTTAATTATTCAAAGAAAATTTTTCAATTTAAATCCAGAGTCTACTCCACAGCACACTTTTTCTTTAATATACTACAGTAAATTATTTACACAAACATTTGATTCTACATACGTACAGTTTTTATTGAATCAATCTGTTAATTCAATACAGTGTCAAAAGGTAATAACTCTTCAGCAGAGCCGTATTTTTAACAAATGAAATCAGAGAGAATTTTGAACACAGTTTCAAGGTCTGGTAACAACGAGAGCTCAAGATGATTATCTGTTTTGTAACGTAGTCTAGTAAGTAGTGTGTTGTCTTATTAGACGTTAAGCCCGGGTTCGTATCCCAGGTTAGGCATCAAAACGAAATATGGAAAAAAGAATATTTCTTCGGCGACTGCCACTCAGCAGATTTCTGGCAAAAACTCTGAAAGTACATAAAATTGCAATGAAGAGCTTCTCAAAAATCTGTCGTTCAGAGTCGACTTTAAACTGTAGGTCCCGCCAATCATATATAAAATGAACACACACAACATAAGTGGTGTGAGAAGCTAGGTCGAACTCCTGACTGAAGGGTTGTAATGACCAATTATGAATGTACATATGTAACTACATTATCTTTCAGCACTTTACATTACATTATATTTTAGTTAATTAAAGAATAACTTTTCAAAATAAAACACTGCCACCAGTGCGTTTATTTGATTTTCAAGTTTTTATTTAAGAACTCATTATGGGATGAGATATTATTTGACCATATAAGTCAGAAATTTTCTATAAATCCATTAATATCCTCTAGTGGTAAGTGCACAATAAGCCTACTTGATCGGCATACACTTGCCGATAGGCATGAGGCCCTTAGTTGATCTCTTCAGCTGCAACCAACCTACCTACATAGCTACCTAAATAACCCTTTGAACGAGGATATTTTCTTATTAATAAATGATTTATTTTGGATTACAGCACCGTTAAATTCATTCGTTTTTCAAAATTATTCCCAAACAGTGTGATGGTAGTAGTTTCACAATTTTAGACCGAACATATATTATTCGTGCTTTCCAGACATTGTTAACATAGTGAATTATTCAAAGAAATTTGAATTTTAAAATCATTTGGGATATACTACTAAATACGTTTTACAAGAGACCCATTGGACTATAACTCACATATGTTGCGATAAGCAGGCATATACAATATACCATCCCGAGCAAAGATCTCTATGAAATTTTCAAATTCATTTTCATTTCATATTATATGCCTCTGAGATTTTTGCTGGATGCAATATGACTTTGAAACGAAAGCTCAACATAGCATTTAATAATATTGTTCGATATGTTTTTGCTTTAAAAAGATTTGATCATATATCACCGTATTTAATACATGTCCTTGGCATGCACCTCGATGACTACATGAAGCTTAAAAATCTTATTTTTTTGCATAAAATAATAACTACAAAAAAGCCTGACTCTCTTTATGACAAATTGGTATTCACATCGTCTGCGAGGAACAATAATATTCGAACATTCAAATACCAAAAGAGTGCTACTTTTCACCAGTTTTATATATATGTATACCATTTATCTCTGGAACCATCTCCCCCCAAATATTCAACTTACTAGCAACGCAGCGCGATTCAAAAACTTGTTAAGTAGTTATTATAGAAATTCATAAAATTTTTTTAAAACGGTAAACGGTATGTAACTTATCTGATTCTAATGCTGTAATTTATAAGATAATTGATCTTGTTGCATTAGAAAAACATTCATTATTATATTCTGAACAAAAAAATTTATGCTCAATTTTATGAAGTACATATAAAGAAAAGGAAGTACAATATTCAATAATTACAACACAGATTATTTTCATAATTAATTATGATTATTGGCTGAGACCTTAGACAACAGAATAAACAGAGAGAGAATAAAATTTTTGAAAAGAGAGCAGTCTTAGTATTTAAATCTTATTTAATTTAAATCGACTTTTTATTTTTGCCTGATTTTATCCTAAAATTTATGCCTACGTAAGTGATCTAAAGAAAAATATTATTCAAGAATAGGTTTTTTGAAACGAAATTAAACCAATATGTACATACTAAATAAATAAATAATAATAGAAACGAATAAATAAACGATAATAAAAATTGTAATATTTTACAAACATTATTAAGAAGAGTTATTAAATTATTTGTAAGCAATTGTTTAAGATATAAAAAAAAGTTCATATTCATATTCTATTTGCATTTGAATTTGAATATTCTTTCACAATTATGTATACAAACAGAAGACAGATTTATTATTAATGGCAACATCAAAACTTATTGCTTTAAAACTCATACATAATTACTATGGTATTCAGCAAAAGAGTACAGCAAATAAAAATTCTCATAAATTACAACAAAATTGTGTACATAAGAAAATAACAAATAAAAAAATTATTAAAAAATAAAAATTATAAAAAAATAAAAAACAAATAACAAACACCCCAATAACAAATTCATAATCACTGCTATAAATAATTTAAAACGAAATCTTCTAATTTATTAAATAAAAAAAAAAAATACAAATACAAAAATAAAAATACATATTAAATATTGAATATTGAATATTTTCATGAATGAATTATTAGGAGATAACAAAAAAAAAAAAAAAACAAACAATTTATAACGAATTTTTAGTATCTATTCATCAAGCACAGACAGACAGACAGACAGACAGCAATAGTATTTATTAATAATTTTATTTTTTATTTTATAATAAATTCCATTTTCTTTATGTAAAGTAAAACAACTAAATTAATTGATTTATAAATTTAATTTACGATTTATTTCTGAAATGCTTAAAAATAAATTTAAAAAAATAAATCAAAACAAAATTGAAATGTAAAAAAAAAACAACTTCTTTCCCTTTTCAATTCTATAAAAAAAAACGATCAGTTACAGCAAAGAATATGGATATAAAGAATGCGCATCATGTAGAAGTAAAATTTCTTATGGCGGGTTGTAGGCGTACGGCCCGCTCTCACCAAAATTTGTTTAAAATTACTACCCGCACAATTGTGCAGAGAGAACTCACACGCATTCTTGTGTTATTTGATTTAGTTGTCGATCAGACTGCGACAAGAACACATGTGTAGCGGATGCGTTATCATTTTATTTCAGAATAACACTCAAAAAATCTTTTATGTTAAAAATGTTCTATGTCATTAGCTGGCCGTATTTAATTTTTTTATTTTTTCTTCTAATAAAAAATGGGTTTTTTTATTTTTGTTTATCTAAAAAAACTAGGTATAATTTTTAAGCCAAAGATGGATAGCTTTATGTTCTTTTAATAAAAAAAAATGGATTTTTTATTTTATCTTTATTTATCTAAAATTATTAAGATAGATAGCTTTACATATGTATGTTGATGAAATGAAAATCAAGTATCGTATATTATTGACAGTTTTCTATGGCTGTAAATAAATAAATTCTCTCAACTTATTTTCTGTCTCTTGCTCACTAATCACAACCAGTGTTGCCGTTTAACTATTTTTAACCAAAATTTCCGGATTTGGTTATTTATTTTTCTTATAAAAAGAGCTTTTGTTTGTAGAAATGAATTAATTTGTAAGACTAAAATTTTAGTTTGTTATTTTTTGTTTCTTTTCTTACTATGTTGTATTAATTATAATTTATATTTGAAAAAATAAAATAAAAAAACTGTGAATTTAATTTTGGTTAATTTTTTCTTATTTGGTAATTTTTTTCACAAATGTTGGTTGCAATATTTTTTTTCGTGGCAACACTGACCAGAATAAGTGATTTCAGAAAATTTAATAAAAAAGTGGTCAAACAACAAAAACGCACGATGAGAGCAATGCATTGTTACGCTCTTCGTTTCCTTCCCTTCTATCTTTCCCCCCGCGTCATGAAATATTTTTGAAAAATATTCCAAAATATGTTAAGATGCACATTCTTTATACTTTATTTTCTTTGGTTACAGCAAATCAAAGCCATAACTTTCAAGCAAAACGGTTTAACAACATTGCAAACATCATTATCTGTATGAACAGTTTTATCTGAATTTTCAGTTTAGCAAAGACAACAATAAAAGGTGTTACCATACTGAACAGTATTGCCAATGCTTATTTTCTAAAAATTGTGTAGGTTTTTGAAACACCATATGTAATGTTGTTATTGTTGTTGTTGTTATAATTTTATAATACATACTAATAAATTTGTTATTGTTTCAGCACCGTAGCTACTGAATTAAACAAATAAATCTACTGTAATTACATTCTGTATACACATTAACGTCATGCAGCGGCAGAGCACAGTGTTATTGAAGGGAATATAAGCATGTTTTGAAAAAATTATCATGTCAAATTATGTATGTTATACTATGTTCACATACGCATTTATATTGAGTAAATCGCAATAAACGGCATTATCGATCTCAATATTTCATATAAAATGTCAATTAATTATTGCTCAATAAATTCATAAATTGTTATAATATTGATTAAAACTTGAAATACAGCACTGTCAAAAATACGTTCAGTGAGCATATTACAATTTTCCGAACACTTTCTATTGATATTTGACAACTCAAATATCAGCAACGACAAAAAAAAAAAAAAAAAAAAACAACGAACAAAACAAAAACAATGAATATTGAGTAAGCTGAATATTGCGTATATTTATTATAACCAAATATTGACTCAATTAAATTGATTACGTGAGCTTGGTATTAAGTTTAAGTGATTAAAAAATTAGGCAATATCGGGTTAGAAAACGAAACAGAGAATCTTCGCGAGGAGCTTACTTTTACTTACTTAATTGGTCCTTTCAACCCTTCAGTCAGGATTACTACCTAGTTTCTCACACCACCCATATTATGTGTGTTGTTTTATCCATGGCTGACGGGACCTACAGCTTAATGTCGACGCCGAACTAATGAAGGTCGCAGTTCAAAGCCGACTCAGAAAGAAATATTTTTGAGAAATTTTTCATGGCAATCTCGGAAGAAATTTCTTTCATATTTCGTTTCATTGGAAATGTCTGAGCTAGGGTTTGGTTCACAACCTTACGTCGAATAAGCCAACAGAATACCTACTAGACTATGTATTCAACAATTTTATTGGGTGCCCTCAATAAACTACAGTGGTTCCTCCCATAATGTTCACCTAATTTCAGTCGATATAATACAAATCTGTTGTTGGCAGCTCTAAATATTATATTTTAGGCATGATATTGAACTCGAAACTTCATTGGATACTGCATGTAGAGCAGGGCGGAAAAGATATGAGTTGTTTTTCATTCGAAAATCTAGAGTCTAATCATAAACTTTGCTCTTCATAATCAATCTAGTTGTTATGCTAATTTTTATTTATGGATGTTTGGCTTGGTGGAATGCTCTTATACTATGTTCAGACAGACACTTTTATTGAGTCAATATTCGTTTATTTGAGTACAATATTTTAAGTGTTCAGACACATAATATACGCAAAATTTATTTGATAGTGGTAAACAAAACAGCTGGTTTTTTCAACAACATTGTTTTTATTTTGGTTTTTTGTTATGTTTTATTTTGCTTTGTTTTTTTTTTTTTTTTGTAGTTGTTGACATTTGAGTTGTCAAATATCAATTGAAAGTGTTTGGAAAATTGTAATATGCTCACTGAACGTACTTATGACAGTGCTGTATTTCAAGTTTTACTCAATATTATAACAATTTGCGTATTTATTGCGCAATAATTAATTGAAACTTTATATGAAATATAGAGCTCAATAATGGCGTTTATTGCGATTTACGCAATAAAAGTGCCTGCCTGAACATAGTATTAGGAAAAGTCTTTACAGTAATAAGCTGGAAGGGGTGCAAAGAACCAAACCGCTAATTTGGCTGATATTTGTGCTTCCAGGTTTAGTACCTAAGTTACCGTCAACGTTATTCGGCCTTACTGCTCACTAATCTCCCAATTTTATCTCTTTTGGCTCAAAATGCAATCAGGTTGAGGAGCACACGGGTCCTGAAGACAATTCCTTAGTAGCCATAAAAATATTTGAGGTTTTGTCATTGTTACTTTAATAGACTTGTAGCTTTCGTCTAGATGTAGAACGACACTCCTGGACCTTGTATATATCCTATACTTAGCTCCTAAGTCCATAAGCTTTTTTAGATCGGTTCTGTTAAACAGCACAAACCTAGTCATGCACAAACTGAATTTTCTGTGTTCGCCAAAGTTCTGATAAGCTCCACTAAATATCGTCTGATAACAAGTCGGCCCTAGTTTGTCGATGTAAGAAGGCGATGAAAATGCTCCGTAATGCCTGTACCCAGTAAATTTTTTTTTTCCAGTAATTTTTTTTAAACTTTTTATTTCTGGGAAAAAAAAACTTTTTTTTTACCAAAAAAAACTTGTTTTTTACAAAAGTACTAACATTTTTAAAGGAAACACCGGGACGTTGATGAAAACCTATGTCCTATAACGTCCAGTTTTTAAAAACTTGGAAAAAAAAAAGAGGGAAATTTTGGCAAATGGCAACGCTGCCTGTACCACTTCCTTAATCCAATTATTAGGCACTTACTGAACATGGATCTCCACATTGTATCACTTTTAGCTCAAAATGCAATCAGGCTGAGGACACAAGGGTCCTTAAGGCAATTCCTTAGTAGCCATAGAAATATTTGAGGTTGAATTGAGCACAAACCTAGTCATGCACAAACTGAATTTTCTAATCTCGCTAAAGTTCTGATAAGCGCCACTTGATATTGCCCGTTAACAATAAGGAGAAACAGAAGCTCAGTAATACGTGTACCACTCACTACCTTAATCTAATTCGACACAGTGATATCATTGCAATAAATGGGCTGATGAACTTGCTAGGAGGCTTATCTCTATATGACCGTTTCAGTAGATTAAACTTTTCAAGGGTCCACGGCACTCTATTTTCAAACAAAACACACGGAAAATAATAGGTTAAACCAGGACTGTTACATCCTAATATATATTATAAATCTTTCTGTAAGTCTGTTTTTTTTTTTTTTGTTTGTTTGTTAGCCAATCACGCCTGAACCGTTCTGGCTATAAATCTTTTCAAAATTATGACCCAAAGGGGAAAAAAATGGGAAAAAGGAGAAAAAATGGGCAAAAATTAGTATGTACTTTTATGCATAAATGCTGTATTTTATCTGTTTTAAAGGTAATTTTTTACGATTTAGCTTGGTTAAGTTTCCCCAATAGCTATTGGAGGTGTTCCGTTTCTAAAGTTGAACCAAAAGGGGTCCAAAAAGGGGGAAAGGGGCCAAAAACGGGCAAATTGAGTGCATAGCCAATCACGCCTGGACCGATTTTCTTGAAATTTGGGATATTGATCGAGCTTTTGTCGGTGCAGGTTATAGGCAATAAATCTTTTCAAAATTTTGACCAAAAGGGGAGAATAAATGGGCAAAAATTAGTACTTTTATGCATAAATGCTGTATTTTATCTGTTTTAAAGGTAATTTTTTACGATTTAGCTTGGTTAAGTTTCCCAAATAGCTATTGGAGGTGTTCCGTTTATAAAGTTGGACCAAAAGGGGTCCAAAAAGGGGGAAAGGGAAAATTTATATTTAGGACTTAGAGTATTCATATTTGTGTATTGTATACCTTTTTTTTCCCTGCATTTTTGAAAGACTCAAATGAGTGTAATGGCACACAATTAAGGGATGTGAAGACCAACCATTTCACCATAGATGTCAGGACCACCAACAGATTGGCTGCTGGGCTTGGTTAAGGCCAGCGTAAGGTTGGTTGTCGGTTTTATCACAGGGCACTGCGAGATTAGGTCGCTGACGGGGATCTGGAACAGATCCCAGCCGGACTATTGCAGGGTATGTTGCGATGAGGAGGAGTTAGAGACTATCGAACACCTCCTCTGTAACTGCCCAGCCCTTGGTAGATTGAGGTTGAGGACCCTTGGCAGAGCCTTCTTTGAGAGCTTGAGTTCTGTGTCGAGAGCCGACATCAAGGCTCTCCACAGATTCATTAGCAGTTTGAGCTGGTTGAGAGGTGCTAGGGCTTCATAAGTGTAGTCGCGCGCTCAACCCTTGTTTTTGTGTCTGTTTCTTTCTGTGTGATTCCCATCCTCCCCTTACCCTTATACCCTCCTTTCATCCTATTCCCTCTATTTCCTTCCCTCTCCAAGGACGTTGTACAATGGGTCAATTTCGACCTCCGGGTATTGTACTTGTCTTAACGGACAAGTACACGTCCTCTAACCTAACCTAACCTAGAGTATTCATAAAACTGGGTTGTTTGTTAAACCGGTTTCCGAATAATTTGAAAAATTGCATTTTTTAAGAAACCGTTTTCAAAACCGGTTTCGAAACAAAAACCGGTTTTTTATTTATTGTTATTTTTAATGTAAAAATGACCCAATAATAATTTTTTTTAATTTTTTGAACTAATCCAAACTACTTAACACGCGCAACGCCGGGTACAATCTGCTAGTACATACATAATTGATCATTACAACCCTTCAGTCAGGATTAAGACCTAGCTTCTCACACCACTGATATTGTGTGTGTTAATTTTATACATGAGAAACTTTTCATGGCAATTTTATTTACTCTCAGCATTTTTGACAGAAATCTGCCGAGAGGAAGTCGGCGAAAAAATATTTTTTTATATTTTCGTTTAAATATCTGACCTGGGGTTTGAGCCGAGGTCTCACGTATAATAAGCCAACACACTACCTACTAAATTACGGCGAATCCAGGACTGTTATAATACCGTTATTTAGGTTAGAGGACGTGTACTTGTCCGTTAAGACAAGTACAATACACGGAGGTCGAAATTGACCCATTGTACCGTTATTTAATTTTTTAAGAAATGAAATGATCGTGAAAAAACGAATTTTTTAACGAAGTTTTTTTTTGTCAATAATTTACATTTGCATGGAGATTGTAATTAATTGCAAACAAGACAAAATCCATGTACGTATGTATGTACGTACATATGTCCACTATTAAAAACTGTCACTTTCTATTAATTGCCACTTCACTTCCCTTCACTTTCAAATCAGCAACGCTCATGTCAATCATGTGTCAATTAAACCAAAAAAAAAAAAAAAAAAGAACGAACGGAATCTGTGTTAAACATCCGTCACTTACCACCGGTCACTTGCATTTTGCCCATTAGGGGGCAAAAATATATGCAAATATTTATTACAACTGTGAATGTGTGTTTATTTGTTTTTTTCGCCCTTCCGCCGTCTATGAATTTGCAACAACAAAAATGCATAGCGAAAGAAATTAATCTGATTTATATCGTGCAAGCATTAAAAAACAAACAACAGCAAAACGCATCAATTATTTTGTTTTCATCAGTTTTCTTTTTTGTTTGTCAAAGAACCTGATAAAGATGTTGAAAATACCCAAAACATTGATTGGGAATTATAATCACGGTCTCTCTCTCTCTCTGAATCGAGAGACAGCTGGATACAATTTTTGCATATCCATTATTCACCACTACCTCCTCTTTGGCACACGCTATTATTCGGGTATATTTTCACCCTTAATCGTTGATGCGTAGGGAGGGATAAACACTGTACGTTTGGGATCGTCCAGTGTTTCGTTGTAAAGCAATTATTCTTAGTGAGAGGCACCATTCGGCTTTATTGTGTTTTGCATTGAAAGCGGATTAATTTGATCTTCTTTTTATATCCAGGGCACTATATTGTTGCAATTCAATTCAATTGCACATGGCTCATGGCACTGGACACAATGAATGATTTTTTCAAGGAAATAAAATCGATGAAAAAATCAAATTCTATCGAATAATTGATACAAGTAAAAAACTATTGTATTTGAAAATAACTGATATGCACTCATTGTATTCAGTTTTGATATTGAATTGTTGTTGTTGGAGGAATTAAAAACTGTACCTCACTCTAATTCTAACTCGTATTTGGAAACAATTTCCCATCTAATGCCTCAAAGCTTGTATTTAAACTATTGGAGTTCCAAAGATTTGTCAAACAATAAAACAACGATCGTATGAAAACTTGAGGATCTCAGAAATTAGAAATAATGGAACCTCATAGAAAGAGTATGTCAGAAGGGACCAAACGTTGCCATAATGATATTCAGAAGGCTTGCAGGGAAATCCTGGAATTATGCACTGGATGTATACCATGATGGTCAGACTAACAGAACAGACACTTCAAATGGAGTTGAACAAAATACAGAAATTAAAAATACATTTGCTAGTATAGTATAACCGCAGCAAGGAAAACATGTCCTACAACAGCGCAGAAAGCTCTAAACATGAAAGTGAAAAAACACAGTTTTGAAGCCTATGTTTAGAATAATGGAAGCCACGTCTAGCAGAGAACTCATTAGGGAATTTCGTAAATTAATGAATCGAGTAAGTGATGGCTCCCTCCTTACCTATCCCCTGGACAGAACAATTTTGGTAAATTCTTCGCAACGAGACTTAATACTAAAAATGAGTGGAGAAATCTAGCAGCTACATACTCTTTTGAAAGAGTGCCCATTTTGTGGTATACAGATGGGTCAAGAACAAATCCAATGGCAGAAGCCAAAGTTTTAGTACCAGAATGAAATATTTCAAATCCATGGGAAAACTCGCGGGTATCTTCCAAGCGGAAGCCTATGGAAAAATGTGCTCAATTTAACGTGGATAGAAGATACAAAGGACAGGACACAGCAATACTATCTGACAGTCATACAAAAGGGAACTTGGCTTTCGAGCTTATAAAATACAGGCCGTACTAGAATTGAAACCAAAGGGCTTTCATTAGAGTTGCATTTTTACTGATTGTACATACATACATAATTGATCATTACAACCCTTTAATTAGCATTACGACCTAGCTTCTCACACCACTGTGTGTGTTAGTTTTATAAGGGGTGATTTTTTAAGAGCTATAGGAAATTTAAAAAAAAAAAAAACACATAAAATTCAGAAAAATGCATGAAATCTTTATTTGAATCGATAGTACGGTCCATATAATTTAATGTTTCAAGATTATTTCATGCAAATGTTGACCGCGACTGCGCCTCAAAAGGTCCAATTTTGGCATACTCTTTCCAACATTTCGGCCGGTATCTCACGAATAAATGCTTCAATGTTATCTTCCAATGCGTCAATTGAAGCGGGCTTGTCTGTATAGACATGAGCTTTAACATAGCCCCACAAAAAAATAGTCTAAAGGCGTTAAATCGCACGATCTAGGCGGCCAATTGACCGGTCCCGAACGTGAAATAAAATGTTCACCGAACTCGCCTCTCAATAAGTCCATTGTTACGCGTGCTGTGTGACATGTGGCATCGTCTTGTTGAAACCACATGTCATGCAAGTCAAGTTCTTGCATTTTGGGCAAAAAAAAAGTTGGATATCCTGTCACGGTAGCGCTCACCATCCACAGTTACGTTACGATTTGCAGCATCTTTGAAGAAGTACGGTCCAATGATGCCAAATTCAATGATTTGCAAGCGTTGTTCGTTTGTAAGACGATTCATGGTTAAATTATAGAAACAGTGAAACAAAACCAGTGTTGCCAAAAAGATAATAGCTAAAAAATCACCCTTTACATGAGTGGTGTGACCTACAGTTTAAAGTCGATTCCGAATGACAGATTTTTTTGAGAAATTTTTCATGGCAATTTAATTTACTCTCAGACTTTTTGCTATAAATCTGCTGAGAACAAGTCGCCAAAGAAATATTTTTTCATATTTTCGTTTCAATGTCTGACCTGGGGGTTTGTATCCCAGGCCTTATGTCGAATAAGTCAACACACTACCTGCTAGCGTTTCAGTTTGTTTTACTGATTGTACTCATTTGAAACTGACCGAAAATGATCATTTTTATGAATTGAGCAGAACTGAGCTTCTGCTTAAATAGCTAGCAGTTACTGCATCATCGGTTCTTATTTATTTTGAAATGAACAAGGAGCTGTTGTTACGGTGGCTATGTCGAGGGCTATTGGATCATGCTGGCGGAATTTTTGTTTTCAAACATTAATCAGCTAAACGTCAACGATATTTGGTTCGAACAGGACGGTCCAACTTGGTTTAAAGTGCGCTTAACCATAGATTTCTTGCAAAATCAATTTTAAGACAATTAGCTTTAATGCTTTTGGACTACTTTTTATGGAGATATGTATGTTGGTCATTGGTCTATGCCTATCCATCAACAACTCTTGGAGTATTGGATGCCAATATTCAAGCCACCATGGACGCAAAAATTAGTCAAAAATTGGATTGATTGAATAGACCATGGAACTCGCATTCGCGACTGACATATGTGTGTCGGATATTAAATTGAAAAATAGGGTCGTTTTTCAGATTAAAACATACAAAAATCAAGCTAGCCTTCTTAAACGCTTAAAGAACCGCTCGTTTTAGTTTAAAATATTTAAATTTATTTTATAAAGAATTAAAATTCCACAAATAAGTAAATAAATAAGTGTGGGTTGCATGAAAAAAAGTGGAAAAAATAGGAAAAATACAACGTTTTTTTTTAATAGAATTACTTATAGAAATATTTATCCTAGTGCAGTGGTGGTTGTTGGCACGAGGGTTGATTATCTTTTTCCAATATAAATGGCACGTATCAAATTTGTGCAAAAATTTTCGAAACAATCGATTTCATTATGCACAAATCGTAAAGGGTGTACATTTATATTATATACGAACATATACATACATATGTATGTATGTATGTATGTATGTTATGCATTCAAATCAATGTATGTAAGTATGCAGTAGCGTATAAAATAATAGCAAAAAATTTAGGTCAATGTTAAATGCGTTTATAAAAATGAAAGTTACTTTTCCAATGTTACTTATAAGTTCCACTCTAATTTTATTGGATACCAAAATACTTAATTTTTTTTTAATTAAAACAGAAGCCTTAAATATAAACAATTGTGTTAATTAAATTAATGAAAATTTAGTTGTTATAGGTATAAAATGTAATTATATTATTGATCTTAAATTGTTGTTGTAAAAGTTCTTTTAATTTTTTTTTTTTTTATTTTTTTTTTTTTTTGTATTATTAGTAAACAAAACAATCACCCTTATTCTGGTTGTCGTCGTCGCCGTCGTCGTCGTTACCAAAAATGATGTCGATAAAATCAGAGTCGACAAAATCAGAGTCGACACAACACAATATCGACGGCGTATTGACTCACAGAATACCAAATGTGTGTCGACAGTCATCTATAACTGTCAATAACGACAAACAGAATACCAATTTTAAACTGTCGACGCAAGACGACGTCGACGACGACAACCAGAATAAGGGTGAATATCTAATATTGATCTAATAGGATTCTAATTGTATGTATACATTGATTTGTAAATATGTTGCTGTTTTTAGCTAAGCATTCGTTTGACCGCAGTGCACAGTGGTTGCGCCCAGATGACAAAAATAAAAAAAAAATTTTCTATATTGGGCTTGTAGCGAAATAAATACTCGCTAATGTCATCAAATTTCTCTCTTCTGAATTTGTTTTGATAATATATAACAATAATTTTTAAATGCAAACAATTAAAGTGTGATTTTATATAGAAGAAGAAAGTTAACTAAGCGACTGTGAAAACAAAGTGAATATCAAATTGTTAAAATACATTTAATTAAAGTGCCCAATTAAAATAATTAAAATGGAAATTAATGTGAATGTAGTGTTGGGAATCCCGGGATCCCGGGGTCCCGAAATCCCGGGATCCCGCAGTTTTTAACAATTCCAAAATCCCGGGATTAAGTGCTCAATCCCGGGATTTGACTTTTTAAGCCGCAATGAAAAAAATCGTATATTAGAACTCTCACTAATTCGAATTTCCAGAAATTAGAATCTGTTGTTTCAATGCATTAACCGCTCTGAAATTAGAAACAAAACTTCAAATTGCGATTTTTTTTTTGAGATGTAAACACTTAAATTGTGCTATGTGAAAAGCATGATTTACAAAGAGAAACAGATGAACAATACCACGAGGGTGAAGAATCAGAAGAAGAAGACGATTTTTCAGAGAGTAACGAGGATGAGAATTTTTCTGGCAACGAAGAATTGGTTGATCTGTATTATGGCCATAGACATGGCGGATACCAATGTGATATTACTGAGGTCAATTGCGATGCAGTGATCAAGAAGGTGCGAAAATTAATAGTGATGTTTAAACGACCTCCAACAAAAAACGATGTCTTGCAAAAGTATGTTACGGCTGAATTTGGAAAGCAACTAACTCTAATAAAAGACTGTAAAACTGGGTGGAGCAACCTTTTGTTAATGCTGGAACGTCTTTATTTATTAAGAAATTGTATACAAAAGGCTTTAATAGACATAGATCCACCTGAAGATGAATATTTTGCTTTATCCAAAGATGAGATTAATGTGGTATCCGCAATCATTAGTGCTCTTGTCCCAGTTAAAGCAACAGTTGACGCCCTTTGCCGTCGGGATGCTAATCTGTTCACAGCCGATGTTGCCATAACTTTTATGTTAAAAAACTTAAAGATGCTAACAACGTTATAAGTCAAAAACTACATTCAGACCTCATCCTTCGCATGCAACAAAGGAGAACAGATATCAGTGTGGTACTTCAGTATCTGCACAATGGTAGAACAAATGTTCAGTCCAAATCCGAAACAGAGTTCGTAACGGTTCCTTCTTCCATAAAATGTCGCAAATTAATAGTTGAGTTACTCGAAAGACTAAATGCTTCAAGTCCAGCTACATCACTTCTAATAGCTTCTGAGTCAGAAGTTACACCTTCTGATTCAGATAAGGCACCTTTCGAAATTGTTTCAGATTCTTCGATGTGAGACGTTGTGTAAAAATTCAGAGAGAAATGCTCTTGTTTGAAAATGGAGGAACACGTGGTGACTTTTTGCAAAGAGCATACGATTTTTTAATGACTATTAAGCCAGCCAGTGTAGAGTCTGAACATGCTTTTTCTGCAGCTGGATTTTTCGCAACTAAAATAAGAAGTCGTTTGAGCGATGAAACTTTGGATGGTCTGTGCTACCTCAAAACGTATTTTAAAAATAATAAAAAATAATAACATATCGCACTTGATCAACAAAAGAGTATATACAGTAGTGGTCAAAACATATGGAACTGAATAAGCATTTGTTCTTTTCTTTGATTTATTTTCTTCAAATTACACATAGTTACTAAAATTTATTTTTTTTATTTTCTTCATACAGTCTTTTTTGTTAAACAAATAAAAAAAAATTAATTCCGTTAAATTAAAATAAAAAAAAAACTAAAAATAATGGATGTATTCTAAATGCAGGTGTTCAAAACATTTGCAACTTTTGAAGTAATTAATAGGGATAATTTAGTGCTCAGTATTTGGTAGCGTAGCCATTATTTTTTATAACTTCTGAACACCTTCTAGCATTGAGGATATTAGCTTTTCAATATAATCCTCAGGAATTGCACTCCATTGCTTCTCCAACTCAGCGAAAAGTTCATCACCATTTCGGAATACTTTATTGCCGATATTTCGTTTTATGATCATCCACATGTTCTCAATCGGGTTGAGATCGGGAGATTGGGGCGGCCACGACATTACATTAACTTCATTTTCCTCCAACCATACTTTTACAACCCCTGCCGTGTGTTTTGGGTCGTTGTCGTGCTGGAAGGTCCATGTGAGGGGCATTTCCCATTCGGCATACGGAAGCATAACTGAGCTCAAAAGATCTCTATAGATTGTGGCCGTCATTGTGGTAGTAATGCGATGAATTGGGCCAATTCCGTTTCCTGAAAAACACCCCCACACCATAATTTTCCACCTCCGTGCTTCACTGTAGCGGTTGTGTATTTGGGATTGAACTTTTCGCCTCGTGGTCGTCGAACATTGGCTCTTCCATCTGATCCCCGTAGGTTGAATTTAGACTCATTTGACCACAATACATTCTTCCATTGCTGTTGAGTCCAATTCAAATGAGTACGAGCAAAGTCTAGCCGAGCTTTTCTGCTTTTTTCTGACACGAACGGTTTTTTTGTACATCTGTAACTTCTAAGACCATACTCTCGGGCTCTTCTTTTAATGGTTGAAATACTGGCATCTATTAAAAGTTCAGTTTTAGCTTCTCTGGGGACTGCTTTGGGATATTTAGTAAAAAAATTCTTTATTTTCCGATCTTCTCTTACAGTTGTAATACGGGGTCTTCCACCCTTATGAGTTGTGTGGATGTTACCACTTTTAACAATGCGGCAAATCGTAGATTTTGGAACAGAGTACTTCAACGAAATGAATCTCATATTAAAAAGAAATGCGATTACCGTTACATCCTAGCATTTATTAGTATAAATTGCTTGGTTAAGAGCGAGAGAAATGAGAGTTGCAAATGTTTTGAACACCTGCATTTAGAATACATCCATTATTTTTAGTTTTTTTTTATTTTAATTTAACGGAATTAATTTTTTTTTATTTGTTTAACAAAAAAGACTGTATGAAGAAAATAAAAAAAATAAATTTTAGTAACTATGTGTAATTTGAAGAAAATAAATCAATGAAAAGAACAAATGCTTATTCAGTTCCATATGTTTTGACCACTACTGTATCTATAAAAACAATTAACTCGTTATAATTAATTTAAAAATGTGTAAAATTAAAAATAAAATTAATTTTCTTATAATTTAATAAATTCTTTCTTATAAATCTATTTTTGGATGTGTCATGTTATTAATTTTATTGAAATAATATGTTAATATCTTTCAAGAACAAATTTTTTAAAATCCCGGGATAAATCCCGGGATCCCGGGACTAGGTAAATGAAATCCCGAAATCCCGGGATTGAAAATATAGAGCGGGATTGCCAACCCTATGTGAATGGTATTGACATTATTTTTAAGAAATAATGACTTAATAAATTATGTTATCATAGTTTACGTAAAGTACTGATTTTTAAGAAGTGTTTTTATTAACGCCGTTTGAAATTCTTTGTAAAAAATAATTAGAGTTTTAGTTAGTTTCCCAATGAAAGCCAATGACCAAATTGGTTTGTAAATATTGATACACATCTATAGTAAAAAAATTGTGTTTAATTCAAGTGCAGTTTTTTGCAGGTTTTTTCTATATATTTAATATACTGGCTTAACCTCTGAGTTTGTTGTGTATCTCGTTTGATTTAATAATACTGAAATTTTTGTTGTTATTGATATTTTTTTTTTATTCTACATAATAGAAACATTCCGTCAATGCATATTTTCACGAATGACAATTTTCGAGCTTTGGTGCTCTAAGAAGGGTCCAAATTCGGCGAAATCACAGCAAGCAAGTTTATGACGAAGTAATCAATATGGATATAAAAAAATGGCAAATTAGATCAACAGGTGAAAAGAATAAATTTATGGATAGGAAAAGGGATATTCAAAGCAAATTTAGATCCGAGATGGGTTTGTTAGTAGACAGGCCTAGACAAGGGGGTAGCGGCACGTCTAATGATGGCAACACCGCAAGACGTTTTTTTAACAATCCTGTTTTGGCTGCTAAGATAACTGGCGTTGATGAAGGGCTCATAACCAGATGTGTAATATTACTGCAAGCTATGACATCAGGCTACAAAATAAACATCGACAAATTTAAAATATTCGCACTTGATACAGGTAAAGAGCTTGTAGAGAAGTACCCCCCTTGGTTCTATCTCCCACCTTCTGTACCAGTGTTGAAAAATTGAAATTTTGAAATGGTACTGAACTATAACTGAAAGAGTACTTTTTTGCATCAAATGGTACTTTTGTAAAAAAATACATATGTACATACATTACAATCCTTCAATTAGGATTATGACCTATCTTCTCACACCACTTATGTTGTGTGCGTTAATTTTATACATGAGTGGCGGGATCTACAGTTTAAAGTCGACTCCGAACGACAGATTTTTGAGAAGCTTTTCATGGCAATTTTATATATTCTCAAAGTTTTTGACAGAATGAGGTCGCCGAAGGAATATTTTTTTAATTTTTCGTTATTTTGGAGATGTCTGAGATTGGGTATGAACCGCGGGCTCACATCTAGTCAGGCAGCACACTATCTACTATACTATTTATTTCTTCATATTTAATGCACGTACGGTACGGAACAGAAAAACTAACGATTTATACGTATTCCTCACATATAAAACAATAACTGCTAATTCTGAACGTAACAAAACCTAAAAGTTCCGTGTGGTCAAACGTCGACGGAACGTTATGGAACATACTTTCGTTTGTAGCATATAAAGAGTAATGTTAACCGAAATCATATGTCGGTTCGGCAGAGTTTTTCATTCCTTTTGTATTCTAAAAACGAACGTACGTTTCGTGGACGTTTGGCTAACCGGGGCTAAAGACAAATTTTACCTTTAGCATTACGTTGCTAATGCATTTATAGTTGAAAAGCACACGACATAAAATATGTAATAATAAAAAAGTACTGAAAGCGTCGCGGGGGTACTGCGTTATTTTTGAAATGGAAAAGTACTGAAAAAAATACTAAAGTACTGAATTTTTCAACATTGTTCTGTACACAAGATTCTTTTGCACGCTTCCGCTGTAATTGAAGACGCCATAGTTTCAATTGGAGAGCTTTCAGAGGAAGCTGAAGAAGCAAAAAATAAAGACATTAAAAGATATAGGCCACGTAAAAAGAAAAGTACGCTACTAAAATCTACAATTGAATTGTTGCAAGAGTAGCTTTTTTTATATGTTTGATATTTTTTTTGAAATCAATAAAGTACTAAATTTAATTTGCACAAAAACACGTATTTGAAAGATTTCTGGAAAACCGAAAATTTATTCTGAATATTTTATCAGGAAAAAATGGGCGGTAGGGGCAAGTGACCGCGCCCATTTTTTTTAGAATATTGTGGTTATTACATCCGAAATGTACTGTGAAAATTTCAAGACTATATCTTTAATATAATTATTTTTGTCGCTCCTTCCCATACAAGTGCAACCACTGTGCAGTGGCCAGAAAAAAAACATTTATTTGTGTCGTTGTTTTTCGAATAAGTTAAAAAAATTTTATTAAAAAATATATCAAATTAAAGAAATCTATTTAAAAATATATAGTTTAAGGAAAACGATTAAATGACACCGAAAAGAACTTAAACGCTAATTTAAAACAAAAGGCATATCACAACACAAAAACTGCTGATATAATAAGACGTTATGAAGTAACAATAAGAAATTACCTTGAACTTGGCAAGAACTATGAAATTGAAGTCTTAACAATAAAAAAAAACTAAGGAAAAAATCGACAGTAAAGGTAGATTCTGATGAAGTCGCAAAGAAGCGTTTATCAATTACTAAGGAATCTATTGTCCTTGTTTCAAAGGCTATCCCGTCAATTAAGAGGAAAAAATAAAGTCTAAACGAAATTAACTAAAATACACAGTGAGAGACATTGGGAATTTGTTCAAACCCACATGTTATTAATCGATGAATTATTTTTCCAACGAAAACCAAGCTAGCGTTGCACAATCCAAACCAAATTTTAATAGAGGAAGTATTATGGTGCTGAAAGCGTTATTTTAAGTTCAAGCCATCCGGTTGCTTCATTATCACCAGAATGTATCCTAGAAAATATCCTTATCAAAAAACTTGACGAAAATTTTTTATATTTCAATAATATAACGCATAAAAAATGTTGATTTATATCCATGACCGATATGCAGACCAGAGATCAGCAACGAGTATTCAAAACGATGAGTAGATGCGAGTCATACTTATTATTTCTGATACTTATACGCATTCATACTTATTTTAATATCATACTCATACTACTCATATTCAAAGTTAGAAATACTCATCGTACTCATACTTAACAATACGCACGATGTTGTTGACTTCGACTCGTCTCTACTTAACATTTACACGAAGCACAAAATAAGTATGATTCGTGTACGAACACTACTATACTCGCTAGAAGGTTGTGTGTGTGCTTTGCTTGCTGTCTTTGTCTTTTCTTTTCTCTTCTTTTGTAAATGCAACAATGACTACTACTGTAAATTTTGATGAATGATTCGAGTGACTCGAATCATTCGTAAGTATTATAAGTATTTTTCTAAATTTATGAATCTGAATGAGTAGGCGTATGAATCAAACAATGAATCGAATGTTGTGAGTTTGATGTCAACGTTGTACTCATACTCATTGCAACCTATACTTATAAATCAATGTTGTAGCGAGTACGAATGAATCAGAGTAGTTGAATTTTAATACTCTTGACTCACTCATACTCAAAATTTCATAAGTACCTCTGAGTAGCGAAAATACGATTCATTGCTGATCTCTGATGCAAACCCAATTATAGGCAATCCTTGATGCTAAATCTAACGACAACTGATATCCAATATCCCAATATCCCATATCCCAATTCACACACTTCAAAACCGCGTAAGCTAATAATTAATTGTAATAAGGGTGATTGGGTAATTACATTTTTAGCTACATTTTCGAACACAACTGTAAGCGCGTTATATGTTTGATACATAGTTGAAATTGTGGTTGCAAATATTGGAAATCAATTTTTTAGAGGAAGTTTTTTTTTAGCTGTTTTTTAATTCGCCAAAAAATGAGGGACCAATAGGAAAAAGGCAATCTAGGATGAGGAGCATATTCTAGTGTAATTGTCATCTGTCACTGCTATATGCACAATGTTGTGAAATATGGTGATGAAATCGATGTTTGGTTTGCGTCTTTGCTACAATCAATTTTTATGTACTTTTTAATGGAAACTCACGTTTACACAATCATTTATATGACTATGTATGTATGTAACGTACTCAATGCGTTTTCTTTTTATTACGGGCTACAAGTGAAGTGAAATGTCAGTGAAGTGAAATACTCGTACAATGTTTTATGTGTCTACGCTAAAACGCTCTCATCAAACGATAAATCGGAAACAATGATATACGCACTATATACGCATCATTCTTAAAATTATAAAATATCATTCGTATCGTGTATTCGTTGTACATGCCGAGCAAGAAAATATTTTTTTAAGTAAGTACCCCGACATAAACGGAATGAATGAATGAATAAATGAGTGAATGAATGAGTGAATAGGCCCTATGCCCATACATATAATTGTTCATCCTATTACTACAATAGTTCTTGTTATAGTTTTAAGTATTTCTAATATTGTTGTTATTGTTGTTGTTGTTGTTAGTTTGTCTTTGAATATTGTATCGTATGTATTTGTAATATTCTTGGATTCTTACTTCGGGTTCTTTTCAATGTGTGTGTTTGTGTGTGTTGGTTTCTATTCCCTGCAAACTGCGTATTGATAACATTTTTATGATTGTTGGTGTTGTTGTTGTTGTTTCATCTATTCTGAAATATACAAGAATATCAATGTGTAAGTATGTGTGTGTGTGAGTGTAAGTGTATGTGTGTGTTTGTGTTTATATGTTGTTTTTGTAGATCAGTCTATTGCTATTGTCATAGTCGTCGCCTATGCTGCTTATGTTGCTGCCCTGCTATTAGTTTTTGAATATTTCCCATAATTTTTGTTGTTGTTTTTTTTTTTTTTGTTTTTATTATTTTCGGGGGTTCTTAGAAATAGTTAAACGTAACTAAACGTCAGTACGTCAGTGTGCGTCATGCGTAGCAATTGTGTGCATTAGAAAAACGGAGAAACAAACAAAGAAAAATAGTGTCCAAGAAAATTTTTACAAAAAAAAAAAAAAAATAATTAAAAAAAAAGAGAAAAAACAATATTTTGTAAAACGCAATAGAATTTTGTAAATATTTAAAAATTAAAATATGTTCACTACAAATACAAATGATATCAAGACCAATAGCAATAGCAATAATAATAACAACAATAATCTTTTAAAAGACGACCCTGGAAATATGGAAAATGATATTGATCATAGTACAGCAGCATTGACGGCATTAACAATTCAAGAAGATATACAAAATAACGAGGCCAGTAACAATGTATCATGTTCTAACTCAACCGATGCAACAATAGGTAAGAAGTTTTATATCCTATCAAGGCAAAAAAAATAATTAACACAGTGTTGTATAGAAAAGATGCTTCAACAGGTCCTAGAGATTCCCTTACAAACTCAGAAATACATATATGTACATATATATTCAAATGCAAGTATTCATACCTTTAATTGAACAAGTATTCAAAAAGCAAACCAATAAGATTTTTATCTTTTATTTCCTTTGTTGCTAACACTCGTTTTTGAATGAATCCAAAAAAAAATGTAGTTTTTTATTGGCCCATTTGAGAATTTTGCCGATCAAATTGTATAAAAACTAAATAAAATCATCCCTTATTAGAGAATCTACACACACTTTAAGTGAACATAAAATGAGGGTTAAAACAACATTTGGATGGAGAATAATAGTAAAATCAAAAAACAGAAGAAAAAAGTATCTACATTTTGTTTTCAAGCATACAAAGAGTCACTACTTCCTACTTCTTTTAAATAATTTAAACTAAAAAATATTTTTCAGTAAAGGTTTCAGAATCAAACTAAAAACAATACCAATAAACAAAAAATAATTCATGTTGCTTAGGATGTTGCTAATATGTATAGACAATGAAAGAATATTTTTTAATCTGCTTTTTTAATGTTTCTTTGTATGTGTTTATATTAATCCTTTCATAGATTACGTTGGAAAAAACTCTTTAGAACAAAAGACAAAATTTTTCACATAATGTCGAGAATACTCGTCATAAAAATAGAAAAAAATACTCTCGTAGTATTATTTAGCACAATCCAGTGAAGTTTTTTTCTTAAAAAGACAAAATTTTTCACATAATGTCGAGAATACTCGTCATAAAAATAGAAAAAAATACTCTCGTAGTATTATTTAGTACAATCCAGTGAAGTTTTTTTCTTAAAAAGACAAATTAAATATACATTTTAGAATGTCCTGGCAATTAGTTATTTATTTTTATTTTCATATGCGTCATCTACAGCTTGGTGTCAGCAGCTTGGTGTAAATATTTTAATAATATCGAGCAGATTCAATTTATGTAAACTTATTCCGATATTCTCAATTAAATTGGAAATTATTCACTCAATCTCGTTGACAAGAGGGTGCGTGCCATATTGCTAGACTCGTATGTATAAATCAATGCCTTCTGCAGCTGCTGCTGGTCTGAGAAGCATGAAAAAGCAAACTTTCACTTCATGTGTCCATGTCCTGATCTTGTCTTAAAAAGACAAATATTTTTGTCCTCTCACTTTCTGACATCCTTGACCGAGCTCTCTAATATATAGAGATTGCTATAGAATTGCTTGCGAAGTCGCTGTAGTCTAGTAGTTAGTGTGTTGGCTTATGAGACGTAAAGCCTGGGTTCAAATCCCAGGTCAGACATTAAAACGAAATACAAAAAAAAAAAATATTTCTTCGACGACTTCCTCTCAGCAGATTTCTGCCAAAAACTCTAGAGGGTAAATAAAAAAATTGTCGTTCGAAGTCGACTTTAAACTGTAGGTCCCGCCACTCATGTATAAAAGTAACATACACAACATAAGTGGTGTGAGAAACTAGATCGTAATCTTGACTGAAGGGTTGTAATGACCAATTATGTATGTATGTATGTATTTTAGAATATTTGATCCCCGGATTTAATATTGATTGTAGTATCATAATAGGCATAAATGCTAGCCTAAGTGGAAACTGTTCCTTGAGGAAAGGTTCGTCACCTTACCTAACCTAACTTTCACTTTATACATACATTGCAATGTTCGCACAAGAGAAGCTTTTTGTCGTGAAGTAGACTTTCGCGTCCCCTAATGATAAAGTTTCTTAAAGGGAGAAAACCACTGTAATGTTTTCAGGATTTACGAATAGTAGTGGAGGTACACTACTTTTCATAGATATATTTTAACAGACGAACACATTAGTTGATTTACAAATTAAGTTTAACAAAAGTTTATCAAAAGTTTATCTAGAATTCTTATTCAAAATCAATAAATTAGTTGTGACACATGTTTATCCTTGTGACCTCAACACTAATGATCACATGAACGAATATTATTTGCAAGTAATTAATTCTTGCTAGACTGCCATTGTCCGAATTCGTGACAGTATAAGTAACTATGTTCAGTGAATTATTTCGAGCTCTAGCAGTTCTTAAGAGTTCTTAAGGGTCTGCACATAGACAAGTCTTTTGGGTTGGATGGTATTCCAGCAATTAATCATCAGCTTATGAAATATTTAGAAGAAAATAATCTGATCAGTGAGAGAGAGCAATACGTTTTCCAAAACGCCCCTTCTATGGGGCTCTGCAAAAGATAGGCAGTCTATTCAATGATTTGTCACGAGCACTAGACATTTCCAAAGCTTTTTACAGAGCCGGACACGGTGCCGTCTTATAAAAACTTATTGATTTTGGTGTCGATAGTTAATTCTCTCAATTCATGTCGAGTTTTCTCAATTTATTTCTATATGGGGTCGTACAAAAGAATCGATTTTAATGCGTGAAGGACTCATAATCTTGGTATCAACAATAAATATGTCATTTGTAAATGTGGTTGATGTAAATGTTAACGAGTGAAAAGCTGTAGATGCTCTGGGCATAAATATGAAAATTTAGTGTGATATTCACTGGAACCAAGATAGTTTTTAGGTATAGAAAGTAGCATTCATATTACTGGTTGGCTAAAGACAGTGCAAGAAATAATTAAATACATGTAAACAGCTTGCTCTTTATACCAAATTTGTTTGATCTAAAATGGTATTCTATAGGGTCCGCCAAATATCTTTTTTTTTTGAAAATGCTTTAAAAAAAAAACTACTGAATATTTTCTCAAATTTCTTTTTTTATTTGAAAGTACAATCCTTTCGGTTAATAATGGAAAATAATTTCATTCAAATGGCTGCCTCGGCTGGCCGTGCAGTAGCCAACACGATCGGTTCAATTTTTAAGCACATTATCGATTGTGTGCAGCTGTATTTCACCAATGGCTTCACGAATATTGTCCTTTAAAGCGTCAATTGTCTCTGGCTGGTCGGCGTAAAACTTCTCTTTGACGGCACCCCACAAATAATAGTCCAACGGTGTCAAATCGCAGCTCCAAGGTGGCCAAACGACATCAGCTCTGCGGCTGATAATGCGATCTTCAAAAACAGGGCGCAAAACATCGAGTGTAGCTTCGGCTGTGTGGCACGTAGCGCCGTCCTGTTGAAACCAAATGTTGCCAATATCTTCCTCTGCAATTTTTGTGAACAAAAATTCGTTCAACATGGCCAGATAACGATCGACATTGACTGTAACGGCCATTCCTTGCTCATTTTCGAAGAAAAATTGCCCAATTATGCCTCTAGACCAAAATCCGCACCAAACAGTGACTCGTTTTGGGTGCGTCGGCTTTTCAATGTACATATGCGTGCGGGTTTTCTGTGCCCCAAATGCGACAATTTTGCTTGTTTACATACCCGCCAAGATCAAAATGAGCTTCATCTGAAGAGATGATTTTTTTTTTTGCCAAAATCCTGTAACCATGATTTTCAAAGAAATGTCGCAATATTTCCCAGCGTTGTTCAAGCCTATACACAACCATATTCGTTCAGCGGAAGGATGAAACTAATTATCTGTCAAATCAGACATGAGCTAAGTGTTACCATTCACGAAATAAGCACTAGTTGAAAAAAAAAAAACGTTAGATGGCAGACCCGATACATACCTTTGGGCACGGATCAGTGGTATAAAAACTTATTGCTTTTGGTGTCTATAGTTTATTCTCTCAATTCATAACGAATTTTCTCAGTTCATTTCCATAGAGGGCCGTACAAAAGAATCGGTTTTAGTGCGTAAAGGACTCATTATCGTGGTATAATGTTAGAGAGTGAAAAGCTGGAGATGCTCTATGCATAAATATGAAAATTTATGTGTTTCCACTAGAATTAGGATATTTTTTTGATATCGAAAGCAGCATTCAAGTTGCTTGGTTTTAAAAAACAGTGCAAGAAATAATTAATTACATGTAAACCGCTTACTCTGTATACCAACTTTCTTTGATCTAAAATGGCATTCTATGATACATTATTTAGAGGCGTACAGGAGAAAATGTTGCAATATAGTAGGGCCTCACTGTTTTACTGCCGATAGTCAAATAAAAGTACTTGTTCGCGCCTAATCTTTGATGTAGGACACACAAACACTGGTCGATTTGCCACTGGATCGTACGATGAGACTATTTTAAGTCTCGGAAATCTTTTCTATCGTTTACTATATAATCAGATTCAAATCTAATGTCCAAAGACACTGCCGCTGTTTGTACCCTCTCACAATCTACTTCCTGTTTCTTGTTTATTATGAATAAAAATAAGAATAACGAGTTAAATGAGAAATAGAAATGCAAACGAAAAGGATTGGAAATTTGATTATTCGCTATGATTTTGGTTTGATTGATTAATATCGCCGTAGTCTAGTAGGTAGAGTGTTGGCTTATTACACGTAAGGCCACGGTTCAAACCGCAAGTCAAAAATCTTCAACAAAACGAAATATGAACAAAATATTTCTTCGGCAACTGCCTCCCAGCAGATTTCTGGCAAAAACTATGAGAATAAAAAAAAAAATTGCCATGAAAAGTTTCTCAAAAATCTGTCGTTCGGAGTCGACTTCAAACTGTAGGTCCCCCCCCCCCCCCCTTTAGTCATGTATAAAATTAACACACACAACTTAAGTACTGTGATAAACTAGATAGTAATCCTGACTAAAGGGTTGTAATTACCAATTATGTATGTATGTATGTATGTAATATCAAAATATTTAAAAATATTTCCAAATTACTCTGTATTAACTGTGTTATGGAGAATCATTATCGCTGCCAAAGCTAAATATCTTTATCGCACTTAAATGTCTTTATAAAATTATTATAAGAAAACATTCAAGAAACTTTATTCAATTGTTATTTAAAGAAACAAATACCCGTCAGGCAAATTAACGCAACGCAACTTAGCAAATACAGTTCAATGGTTATTTATTTCTAAGCATTAGCCAAGCCAAGAAAAAAAAAAAAAATTGGGAAAAAATGACAAAAAATTAAAAAAAAAAGTGAAACAGATTCCCACCAAAAGTCTCCCAAAAGAAAATAATATGCTGCGGCGTATTTGTTTCACATCGAAACTGGTTTTCTTTCTATTATTAATCCCAAAACTATGAAACCAATATAAACAACAATAACAACAACAAATAAAGGAAAAACTCACACACACATTTAGATTCATACGTACACAGAGAGAGAGAGAGAGAGAGAGAGACATTAGAAAATATGATAGATAAAATAGAAATAAGTTTACTTATGTAGAAATAAAATAAAACAAGAAAAACAATAACAAAATTAGGACAAACACGTTTTCAGCTAAAGTTCTAAGCAAACGAGAACAACACAACCACTGATCCATAGGCAAAAAAAAAAAAAAAAAAAAAAAGCTGTTGCTTAATTAAAACAAATAAAAACATAAACGCTTATGGATCGATCCATACACGTAGAGTTTGTATGACTGTGTATGTGTGTATTAATGGGAATGAGTGTGTGTATGTATGTATAAGGATTCATAGTTTTAATTTTCTCAAGCGTATGAGTTTTCTATCTTAGAGTAGTGAAAACTTAACGATAAAGTTTCTTTATTTCTCTTGCATGTATCGGACTTAAGCTAGTGTAAGTATTTTGAAATACACAGCAACAACAACAACAACAACATTGTGTTTACGCAAGCACTAACATTCCATTCCATTTGCATTGCATTCCCCAATCATACTAACCCTACCATTCATACAATAGTACACTGAGAAAAATTTTATAGGAAATCACTTTTAAATTGAAAATTAACTTCAAGTTAAACAATGTTTCGAGAATAACATATGTCAACATATTTAGCTAATTTCTCAATTTCTCTCCTCTTTATACGGAACAGAAATTCCACTAAGTACAAAAGTTATGCTAAACTCTATCCCCTATTAAAAAATTTCTTTCAGTGTTTTTTTTTTTTTGTTTTATGTGATTGTGTGCTTCTATTGTATTTTGATAACAACACCAGTTGATCTATGATTATTGAATGTGTTGGTTAGAATTTTTATACACACAGAGTGAGAGAATGCGAGAGAGAAATTAAGAGAGTGAAATATTATTCACTATTTTTTATTTATAAAAATAATGCGTGTCATGGAATTTACGTTCGATTAAAAAACGTGAGAACATGTTGTATTATCGACAACAACAACAACAACTAAAAAAAGAAAACAATAAAAGAATGTAATCAAAATAAACAAAAACAAATAAAAAAAAAAGAAAATGAAAACAAATTCTTTAAAACGCAAGATCTACCAAAACAAACCAAAAAATACAGTTGTTACCGAAATAATAGCATCGCTATTGGACACTAGAAGTTATTGTATTCATAAAAGTGTCTTCTTTGCTCAAACCTAAATGTCATGGGCATAGCTGCCAGATTTGACGATTTATTTTTTTTTGAGCTCCAAAAATATCATTTTGACGACATGACGATTTATGCCATTATTTTGACGATTTTTAGCAATTAAAAATTTTTAATTATTTTCTTTACTTTAGTACATCAAAATCCTCCTTAAGCTTTGTATTTGTTTTGAAGTTGTTACTGTTGGAAATTTATGTTAGTATTGACAACGAGTAACGTATTATATTTTTAAGTTATTCTCGAATACTTGTGATGATTTTTCTGTATTTAATGCCTTTTTAATCCCTTAAAAGCCAAACAATTTCAACTTGGGGACGATTGCCTGTAGACTGTCTAATGGTGAAGGTATAGCACTGGCCATTTTATAGTCACCTAGCAGCAGCTCGTTTCCTTGCCTTCGCATCTTCCCCCTTTCCACCTAAAAAACCTGCACAATGCACTGCATGAGTAGGGGCCATCCCCTGAGTGCTGGTTTCATAAAAAAAAAATAAAAAAAAAAAAAAAAAAAAAAAAAAAAAAAAAAAAAAACATCGTAGTTGAGCATAAATTATCATATGCCGTTACAGACAATTTTAATAATTCGATTATAGCTTTTAATATTACCATCGGAAGAACAAACCCAAGTGCCATTATTTTTTTTCATACGACCAACACTCAGGGAATGGCATTGTGTTTCGAACTAGGAAAATATATTATAAGAAGGAGGAAAGAGGAAGCAGTGTTTTTGGACACTAGGTTTGAATATTTTTATAACATTTTAATACCATAAGTAACAGGAAAGATCTCTGCAGGAAAGGAATTCCACATACGAGTAGTCCGTCTAACAAACGAACTTTCTCTGTAATACAGTGTGCGGTACACTGGAAAATCCTCCACATATAGATGTACTGGCCGAGAAAGACGACTGTTACGTAGGAATACATGATTTTCAAGTTCTCTTATTTCGCTCGAGTTATTCGTTGTAGTAGCGATAGAACAGTGAAACACAAGCCACATTGCAACGATGCTAAAATGAATCAATGGAGTTGGACACACTATCGTGATTAACGAGCTACTACGGCCTCTCCTGTAAACGGTCGAGAAGCCTGAAAATAGACGTTAAGGGCCAACCCATACATGAGAGTTGTATTCCATTCTCGGTCGGTTATAAATGGTGTAAATGGTAAGTAGATCAGTTGAAGTGAAGTATTTATTGCACCGTCTTAAGAAACCAAGGCACTGAAAAATGTGTCAGTTCTAGCGAACATCACACTGAATTTTCATGCTCATAACGTCAAGATCTTCTGACTCCCTAATATTTACACCACACATGGGTATAGATCATAGATGCCCATTTCATAGTGCTTTTGCGCAAACTAAAAACACACATATTCTTATTCTCTTTGGTTAGTCGTCACTCAGACAGCGACGAATGCACATGCGTGGCGGGTGTACGATTTTTTTGTAATATTTTTTGCTTAAAGCACTGAAAAAAAATTACTATGACTTACGAAACATTTTATGATAAAAAAAATGCGTTTGGTGATGCTCAATGCATTTTATGTTATAAAATATTGAAGGAATGTAGAGAATATGCTTTTAGAAGGCACTATTGTTCTTATCATAGTGATATGGATGATTTTAATGATTTATTTTGTAAAAATAAAAAAATTTATTTGGAAAAATTTAATTAATGGTTACTTGAAGAAGAAAACAATGAAAAAACCTCAGAAAATAAAATGTTAAAAATGGAGTTATCAAGCTTAATAAGCTTGGATATTGTTAGTCATGGTAGACCATTTTCTGATGGGGAGTTCATTAAAAAAATTTTAAATAAATGTTTTCAAAAACTTAATTTTAAGCTTATCGAAAACCTTCCATTGTCACGCAGTAGTGTTATTCGGCGCACTGATCAATTGGGGGCATCTTTAGAAGCCGCCATTGTAGAAAAATTTCTATTCCAAATTTTATTGTAAATTCCGCTTTTTGGATTTTTTCCGTATATTTTATTTCAGTTTACACAACTTTTCTTTCAGTGCAGTTCTCTCTCGCTCACCAATACTACTACAGTTTTAGCTTTGGGCATCCCTGGTATAGATGATGCAATATTATTGCTGCTAAACATTGACTTTATATGATTTTGGTTTTAAAATCTTTCAATTTATTTATTTATTATTTTGACGATTTTTTTACGATTTCAATGAATGTCTTTGACGATTTTGACGATTTTTTCTCAAATATTTGACGATTTGATGCTTCATTTATCTGGCAGCTATGGTCATGGTTTAAATTATTTAAGAAAAGTATTTTTTCCAACGCAAAAAAAATGTAATTTAGATGGTTTGGCCGCCAATGGTTTGGTTTAACGATCCAAACGATATTTTTGTGGAGGAAGCGTTATAGTATGGGGGAATGAATTCAGCAACATATTTGAAATTTCTAAAAGATATTCTCATCACATATTTTGACGAAAACTCTGAAGATCACTACATTGTTCAACAAAGTTACGCATTAAAGCAAGGAATGAAGGAAGTTTTCTTTTAAAAATATTAATCTATTGCCAAGACCGATACAAAGTCTTCATTGCAATTCCATTGAAAACTTATGGAGAATACTTGCAATAAAAATTTACGAAAAGAGAAACCAGATTTCAACCGTAAATGTTCTAAAAGAGAAAATCAAGGAATTCTATTTGTGTATTGAAATTGAAACCCATTCTTCCATTTACATATTATAAAAATTCCTTTTTTATAAAAAAAAAATTATAGCCCGCATACATCTAGTTGTCTATAGCAGAAATGACTTGAGGCTTTCTAATGATGCCATTCTTTTGACAGCAGCTGTAGACAAAAATGAGGGGAAATATTTTCCCAAAAAAAAAAAAAAAAAAATCATTCATTCATTAAATAGTTTAAATATAGAAAGTGCTTTTAAAAAATAAACTTTTTCTTTTAGACAGACCATAACAAATGAGAAAATATTTCTACATTGAATTTTAAAATCTGTTTTTCTTGTTTTGTTTTCATTTTAGAATCTTACGAAGTCGATAACATACGTTACGGGAAATGTAAATGGTTTAATGTTGCAAAAGGCTGGGGATTTATAACACCAAATGATGGCGGGCAAGAAGTATTCGTCCACCAGAGTGTCATACAAATGAGCGGATTTCGATCGCTTGGTGAGCAAGAAGATGTTGAATTTGAATGCCATTTGACTGAAAGGGGACTAGAAGCTACACGTGTATCTGGTCGGCAAGGTATGTAAAGTATACACGTACATGTTGTACATACTGTAAGCGACGAAATTAAATGGACACCACACAACCATTTATGAGGTATTTAGGCAAAACAGACCAGTCAAAATTATGGAGTATTAGAAATCAAAAACTTGTTGAACAAAATTTTTTATTCACCATAAAACACTGTAGAGGCGTGAGGATGTAAAACAGTTTAGTGCTTATACATTATAAATTTCTGTCTAATACTGTAGATACGTTAGGCTTGCAACGATCTTGGTATCTAACGCTTAAGCAGCTGGGCTACCATCCCCAATCAGTATATTTCACTCCGAGAACCTCACATGGAAGCATTTTGATCGTTAATTTCAAACAATGATGTGTAAAGATATACTGAAATAGATTTTGACAGAGAAATGGCAGAAAACGTTAGTCGAACTTACAAAAAAAAATAATAATAAATTCTATTCCACAACTATATGATGCTGTTATCAAAACAAAAGGGAAGGAATCAAAATTCTAAAGCGTTCTTTTAAAAATTCTTCTTTTGTACACTTTTTTGATTTGTAAACAATGGCATATCTTGTGGTTTTAGATTATAACTTCTGTTATAAGACTTCTTTTGTGGTTTTTTAAGAATTTTGTAAGCCTTTAAATACATTTTAAAAAAGAAAAGATAAAATGTAGAAATTTATTTTATTTTCAAGTACTGAACTATAAATTAAATTCGAAACAGTTGATGGTGTAAGCTTTATTTTAATGCTCACAGATTTAAAATTAAAAATAAAAATCTATTTAAAGGTGCCGATTGCCATGGCAGCACATTTCGACCACGTACGAAGAAACGCCATCGCCGAGTGCGTTGCTATAACTGTGGGGAGTTCGCTAATCACATTGCTTCTAAATGCCATCTGGGACCACAGCCTAAACGTTGCCATTTATGTAAACAAAGTGATCATTTATTTGCTAATTGTCCAACCAAAAAGGTTTGTATATAAGCTTCGAAACGAGAACAAAAAAAAAAAAAACAAATTTAAAAATTAAAAAATTTTTCTTTATAAAATCAGACGAATACATCTCTTCAACATTCCATTAACTCTACTGCGGGCACAAATATAAATGATGGGCAGGAGGAAACCTTTAACGAAACTAGCTAACATGACTAATGCAAATACAAATATAAGAAATCACAACAATATAGTACAACTTTGGCAATTCTATTGAAGTCAATTGAAGCTAATTTAATATCGAATGAGGCTAATTATTCAAAGTACAATTTAGTTGATAGATAAATACTAGTGTTAGTATTGAAAATTTGGTAGTATAGGGTTAAACTTAAATTTATAAACAAAAAAAAATCATTGGAATTTTTTTTTTTAATATTTTTTTTTTATTAGGTTTAAGCATTTTGCAGTGAAATGAAATTGAATACAATCGATACAACGATAACACCTTACCATTAAACTATTGTATATTGTGCATACATACTTGTATTTTATTTATTGAGTGCAATTCGTTCACTGTAAGCATTACGTTCTATAATAATTTCAGAAAGCTTAAGAAAATGTTTCACTAAATACTAACAGCGTTATGAATATTAATTTTTCAATATCATATTAAATTAAATAAGCATATTAAATTGTATAAGTATACATTTTATTCTAACATGTCTTTTGAAATTTTTCAATTCCATGTATAAATATTGTCATTTTAAAAATAAGAATTATAATTTAAAAACGCATATTAATTTCTAATAATAAAAACAATATAAAATTAAACTGCTTAAACTCTTTATAAGTTCTCCTTAATATCTTCAATTATTTCTTAGAGAAATATTTGTGAGATAGTTTTGAAATCTTTACTTAACAATTAATCAGTATGAGTTTTTTATTTAAAATCTATTGCTTTGCAGAAATATTATTGAAATTGAACAAACTTGTATAAATTTCACTTTTAAAAACATATTGAAACTATTTTAAATTGAAGAAAAAGGAATATATTTATGGAAAATAATAAAACTTTACAACGTCTGACTAACAGTTTAGCTATTGGGTTAAAAGTCTTCTTATAAAAACTCTAAAAGCAGTCACAAATAAAAGAAAATACAAACTTTCTTTCGTATTGTAAAAGAAGTTATACAGTTTGTTTGCAGTATTATTTTAGTTTTTCGTTTTATTTTTCATGTAAATCCATTGAAATCCATTATGACTCTCCTCTTCTTTGTTTGTTGAGTGTCATACAAGGAAAAGTGTTCATCACCATAAATATAGACGTTGAGTGATTTTAGAAATTTTATTGCAAAACAAACACAAACGTCTTATACAAACGTTACTCCGGATCATAAGAAAATTATGGAAAAGTTTTGTTAAAAACAATATTTTAGCAATAAATATTGAAAATTTAAACAAATAAAGCAGTTTACTTGCAATCCTTTAATATTTTTCTAAATTATTGCAAAGTATGCCTAGATGTACGAGTATACAGCCAAATAGTACATTGAATGCAGATGTAAATCATTTTATATCATTCTATACAAAGAATGCTTTGTGATTACGTTTCAATAAAAACAAATTCAAAAAATTATTTAAACTGTTCAAATGTTTACCCTCAATTCGATAACAAAATTATCGAAAATGATTTCATTCAATTATCATTTTGCAAAGCTTAACGCATTTTTACTACAGCATAGAATAAAATTTCAAAAGAAATTGAATATGCGCAGTATGAGTAACTGATAAGAAAGCTTTACGTTCATCACGTGCTTATGTTACTCGTATTGTATATTTTTTGCATTTTTTTAGGTTTTTATTTATTTATTAAAATACTTTGCTAACGCAGAATCCTTTTACATATTTTCAAACCAATACAGCCCACATCACCCACAATCATTGAACACAACACAAAGTAGATGCACGACAGGGAGCAAATAAACGGGCAGGGGATAAAACGGAACGCATAAACTAACAAAACACAATCACTCTCAAGTAAATATCCTTAAGCCAAGTAAAGAAAAAAAAAAAAAAAAACGAAAATATTGGAGCAATGTTCTTAGCAAGAGAATAAAAGTTTGTTAGAGAAGTATGCGGCATAATGCTTTTACTGAATGAAATGAAATCTACTATTTATTCCGTATGTAGTAACATGAGTTATTTTTCATTTTTCATGAAATTTTCTTTCTTTTGCTCCAATGTATGTATGTGTGTGTTGTCTTTTGATTTTTTATTCTTATTATTTTTTATGTTTTTTTTTTTTGTTTATATAGAACCTTTCGAACATAAGGCTTGGCCAAAAGCCAACGGATGTCACATTGGTACATACCACATGCCTTCAAACGTCCATACATACATACATACATACATATCACAAAGAAGACAGCAGTGGCAAATACAACAAACGGCAACAAGAACAACATCTAATGATAGCTTTCCTTCTAACTTAAAAAGGATGCAAAATCAGCTAAAGCGCAAAATACTTGCAGCACCACAGTTATAATTTGACTGTGCCCGCATACAAACGCGACAAAAATCAAGGACGGAACACAAGAGCTACAAAGCAATATAAAAAAATAAAGAAACATAATATTGAAAGCAAGCAAGAATACATTTTTTTTTATTATTAATTATAAAACAAACAGTGAAATAAAGTGAAACTTAATCAAAAAATAGAAGAATAAAAAATAAATTTCAATAATTTTTCGAATCTTAACGCCTCTGTTCATACATATGTACAAATACAAAATTTAAAACAAAAACAAATACAAAAAAATACTAAAACGGTTTTTTAAAAAGCATTTTTAAGAAGATTTTTTTTTATAAATATTTTGAAATTTTGAAAAAAGATTTTTAGTATTTGCAACGCTATAGTAAGCGTAAGTGTGTATTTCAATTAAACCTTAAACTTGATTTTTCTATTCTTTTTTCTTTTCTTTTTTTTTTTTTAAGTGAAATTCAAATTTATTTCTTATGATTTTTGTTTGAAACGTTAAATTTCCATTCAACCTACATTACATAATCATTCCTCTACTGGGATATGAAAATAAATGCGTATGTACTGAATAAGGATAGACAAGACAAATGCTGCTACACACAAGCATACAGTCAGTCATTCAGAAGTTTCATCTTAACACTATGAAGTGAAATTTCACGATATAAGTACACGATATAAGCGTATGTAGGAAAAGGGCGTGTGTTTTAAGCTTTAACGATTTAAGCCATGAGTTATCGAATTTGCTAAGAGAAAGAGAGATGATTCTGTTGTTGTAACATAATGATGGTAAAGTAGGTAGGCGACGACAACATTGGCCACAGCCATCATCTACTTATGGTTATACTCGTACCATGGCAGCGCCAGTAATGTCATGCAATTTTGGAGGGAAAATGAAAAGGTTTTAACGTTAGCAAAAGGATTTCTTTCTATGCGTTGAATATTGCCACAACTCTAAAGAAAGACAAAAAACAAAAACAATGCAATCCCCTTGAAATAACAACAAAATAGTATGAGTGTATGTTAACCCTTTTAACTAAAGATTCCCATGACCCAAAAAATAATTACAAAAACAAAAAAAAAAACAGAAAGCAAAAAAACCACAACATAGGGAAAAAATATTAAGACAATAACAACAACAATAACAACTTATGTCAACATTTTCCTTGACATCATCAACAAAAAGAAAACCACGTCTTTTGTTTAAACAAATTCTATTGTTTTACATTTAAAGCAATGCTCTACTAAAGAAATAAACAATAAAATAAATAATTTATCAACATTTAACATTTTGTAAGCATACACAACAGCAACAACAACAACAAGGATATAGAAAAAAAAAAAGAAGAGATGTGAATGAATGGCTATCGAAAGGAATACTATATGCGGAAATAAAATATTAACTTATGACATGCAAAATCATAGAGAATAAAATAAATGAAACAAATTCTCAAAAGGCGCTCCCACATAGGCATCTAACTTGATTATGCTACAGGCACTTTATATTTCACACTCCACCCTAATAAACATATATACCTACATACATATGTACATACATACATACATATGTACAGGGTGGCTGATATATAATGCAACAAAGTAAAGCGCTATATTTTTTTAATTTTATTGTTCAAAAGCAAAAAATGTTGGAAATAACATCAAACTTTAGAATCAGTTTAGATTTGTTCGAATTGGCCACCTTTGGTACGAATTATGTATGGCCTTCAAACGGACGACAAAGCCATCACAGGCTGCACGAAAGTGGCTCTGCGGTATTTTGGCCCAATCCCGGCGAAGCGCCGTCTTGAGATGATCGACACTTTGGTATTTTTTAGTGAGAACCTTACTCTCCAAAATGCCCCAGGCGCAAAAGTCCAACGGATTGAGATCCGGAGATTTTGGTGGCCGTTGTGCGGTAGAAATGAAGCGAGGAACCTCCTTTTTAAGCCATTCTTGGTTGAGGCGTGCTGAGTGCGGTGGTGCTGAGTCCTGTTGGAATGTCCATGGCTTCAATACTGTCTTTAAGACATTTTCCCGATAATATTCGGCATTTATTTTGACCCCACGGTCGATGAATACGAGCGGGGAGCGACCATCGGCCGTTACGGCGGCCCACACCATTACCATCGGCGGCGCTTGAGTTCTGGTGGCCAATCGCAGGTGTAAATTTTCAGCTGACCTCTTTGGCAAGTAAACCCGATCATTTTGTTTGTTCACAAACTGCTCAATTTGGAATGGCTTCTCATCGGAGAAAACCAAATTCGGTAACTGGCCACTTTCGTGCAAGCGAAGTAACTCCTTGGCTCTTTCCAGTCTAACTTTTTTTTGTCCATCGGTGAGCTCTTGCACTTTTTGAAACTTCAATGGCTTTAGTCCAAGCTCATTTTTCAATATGTGTTGCATCCGTTCTCGCGATATGTTCAGCTCACGAGCAATTTTTCTACCACTGCGGTGTGGATTTCGATTAAATCTGGCCTTCACTTTTCGGATCATTTCTGGTGTTGTTACCGTTTTTTTTTTCGTCCACTTTTTGGACGCGATGCAACACTGCCAGTATCAGTATCACGGTAACGAGCAATGGTACGAGAAACAAAAGATTTATTTACATTTAAATGCTGGAGGGCTCTAACGATAGTCACCTGTGATTTTCCAGCCAAATATAAAGCAATCACACTATCACGCTTGAATTCCATCACGAATAACTTTTTTTCTGAATGCAATAGATCAAAATGCTTTTCTTTTGTAAGCTTGTAAATAATAAAATGAACTGTCACTGGAATAAATCTGCCAGCTGTCAGACGAGCGATTTACAAATGATAACAACGTGAAGTTGGTTGCAATACATATCAGCCACCCTGTATATGGATGGTATGTATGTATGTACATAAATGAGTATTAAAACGAAAAGGATGTCTGTCAGTGCGCCTTAAACTTGCTCTTACTAGCCAAATTAATGCATGTGCTTAGTTGTTTTATTCATTTTAATTATTGGGAACATCTGTTTTCTTTTTTTTCTTTTGTTTTTACTTTTACGCCCTTTTCCTTTCCATGCACTTAACTAACTAACTAACTACTCTACCATGCATGTCTCAAAATATTATTTTTATATGTAAAAGAAAAAGTGTCTGTTATCCTTTGTAATAATACTTCTTCAATACTAATTGAATAGTGTTAAAAGAATCAATATTGAAGAATACATTATTTAATTAAATTTTTTTTTTTTCTTTTAATTAAAAACTAAAAAGTAATATTAAAATAACAGTACAATTAAGTTCTTTTCCACAGATAAATAAAATAAAATAAAGTATTGAAATTATATGTGTGTCCACATAATATAACAAGTGAATAAAAGAAAAATATAACAACATTCTTTCGAAATCCATTCAAGTTTGAAACAGAAAATCAACGAGAAATTTTTTTAAAACAAATCTACTGAGATTTAAGAGGATAAACGGCAAAATTTGAAAAAGGTAAGTTAGAACTCATCATGGTTTAGATTTAAATCCAAATAAAAATACAGTGCCGTAAAGGTATTAATTCATAAAAAAAAAGTTTTCGAAATATTATTATTGATTATAAAAATAAATGTTATTTGAACAAGAATATACAGTCGACAGTAAAAGTCTTAGTACTCCAATATATTTTGACAAAAAAACGTCTCCACAGGCTTAATACTCTTGCACAAAGCTCCGATATGACTTAAAGAGAGTACATATTTATGAGATCATTTGAAAGAACGGTTACGTAATCGCTAAACCTCAAATAAAAGTCAACCGAAAAACTTGCTCATGGTGCCACCAGAAAACACTAAACAAAACTTGTACATTCAATTCTCAAATGGGTTAAATGAAGTGCTTGACCTTAAGGGATATTTTGCTAAATACAAGGGATAACATTTTCATATATTAGGCCTTTGAATTTCAAATTTACTTAGAGTTCTCCTTGGGGGTACCTCCATAGAGTCATCTGAAACTTTTCATTATTTTTCTCTTGTTCTATGAAAAACATTACAAAAGTTGTTTGTTTTATAATAAAACAGAAATAAATTAATAAAATAAATATATAAACTATAAATTTTTATACAAACTAAAACTCGTAAAATTTCTAAAACATATTACCGTACTAAGACTTTTGCTGTTCATTGTATGTATGTACCTGTATTGAAAAAGAGCCATATATACATACATATGTATGTCAAAATTTATTAAAAGAGCTTGAAAACTAATAAGGTTTTTAGATTTTTAATGTCATTCGGTTTTACTAAACCTAAGGCATAATATCGAATGTATTTTCTGCAGTTACACAAGCTGAAATCATAATAAAACAGAGAAATATATGTTGAAAAGCAAGGCAACGGGCTTTCTTGGATAGAATATGTTAAAGGGCTGAACAGTCATTGGACAAAATCATCCAATAATCCAATGTGGTTAAATAAATTCTATCATTAAAACTTTTTTTTAAGTTCGATATTTTTTTTTTTTGAGTACGATAGCAACGCGCTCAGTGTGGCATATGTCAGCAGAATTAATGCCAGCTAATTGAGGCACGAAAAACTTTCTTATAATGCTCCTATACCATTGATAGTATCTTTCTGGCCATCAAACTTTGTGAAGACATATGAACCAATGACCTCGCCAAACCATTAATCACACCAGATAGTAATTTTCTGTGGATTTAATGGTGTTATCAATTATTCTTTACTCCAAAGGCTACAAATTTGTTTGTTTACGTACCATTCATTCAACTAAATTCAGCTTCATAGGAGAACAAAATTTTGAAAGGAAATTCAAAGTAAATATCATTTATTCTGATAAAACATTCAAAAGTCGCCGTAGTAGGTAGTAGTATAGTGTATTGCTAGTGTATGGGCTTAGTAGATGCGAGCCCATGGTTCAAGTCCTTGCTCAGACATCTGGTAAAAACTCTGAGAGCAAATAAAATTACAATGAAAAGTTTCTCTAAAATCTGTTTTTCGGTGTGAGAAGCTAAATCGTAATCTAGACTAAAGCGTTGTAATGACTATTTAAGTAAGAATTTAATAATTTGAAAGGCTTGCTCTGGTGAAAGTGTATCCAAAATGAAATATCAAACCAAATTAAGCAAAAAGCAACTCAAAGTTATGAACCTAAGAAAACCCATTTAATCAAACAGAAGAGATATTCAAACATATAAAAATATACAGGGCTGTCATAGAATTCAAATCGGTTTTGCCATTTGTCGTTTTTGAAAACCAATATTGAATTCATTTGGTGTCACAAAACTAAGTCGGTTTTGTTATTTTCGAATTGAAATAAAACCGATGTTCGAAACAGCTGTTGTTTACATTTGTGTATTTGTTTACAATTTCTATAAATTTTTTTGGACAAAATATAAAGTGTTTTTATTAAAAATTGCTGTTTTTATTAAAATAATACGAAAAATAAATCTTTTTAAATAAATAAAAAAAAAATGAGTACTGCTGTTATCGCATTATTTGTTGTTGGATTAAGAGCGTTTTCAGGTGAAAAGACGAATATTGCGAGATTGCAACAACCCACTTAAGTTGCCGGAGACCGCCTAAGTATATTTGTTATACTGTACATTCATATCTAAAGCTGCTTTGCAGATTTATAGCACATTACTGGTTGAACAAAGACGCTTTTTGTATGGTCCTACTAGACACAGTAAAAGAACAACTTTCCTGTTCTAAGATCCCGCCATTGCTACAACTTGCAGCTACGTTGCGATTTTTAACTGAAGGGTCATACTAAAGATCTGTTGGAAATGATTCTAGCATATCTCTGGGTAGAAAAGCACAGTTTCTACAATTTTAGACGATGTGCTCAAAGTTATGGAGCGGTTCATTTGCCGTCAAAGGGTGTAACTAGAAACGAACTCCAACGATAAGCAAAGATCAAGGGACTATTTCTTTAATAAATTTAAAATACCTTCCATATGGCATTGAGCACTTTTTGTTAACGCCATACAGAGATCCAAGCCACAACACGAAGGAATATAAATTCAATATGTCTCATGCATTGGCACGTAATATTGTGGAAATAACAATAGGAGTGTTTGAAAAGTCGATTCCGTTGCTTAATGAGCACATTACACTACCATCCGGAAAAGGCAGTAAAAATTATAAATTCCTGCTGCGATCTGCACAACATTTGCAGGAGCTATAATGAGCAAACCAGTGAGGAGAAACCTGATAGTGAAGACAATGTTATTTTGTTATCAAGCACGTCTCTGCAAAGTGAAGGTCAGAGAATCAGAGACGAAATAGCCAACACCTTATAAAAAATTTGTAAAATAAAAGCTATTTATAAAATAAAATTAAAGTTGTTTTTATTTCATTAGAAAAAAATTAAAAAAAAAAATGAAATGAAAATGAAATGAAATGAAAACTGAGAGCTGTTAGCTGCTTGGTTTATTTTCAATTACAAAACCGATAACAAGACATTCTGAGATACCTAAAACCGATACCTATTCAAGTTCGAAAACAAAACCGATAATCTTGGATTGTATGACACCAAATTGATTTTTGTGTCGTTTTCAAATTCAATTCCGACATTATTGGATTCTGTGACATCCCTGATAGTTTTATATTTGAAAATATTATCAAGATTTAAACTGTATACACATTACTACATGAGATCGATCGTTACAAAAACTAAATTGATTTATTATCGCGACAAAAGTTTCCATCACAGCTTTGGATTAAAATTTACTTTCGATTTTCTAAATTTATTTTGGAAAAGTGTTTTATGAAAATGATGAAAGAAATTGAAATACAAAATAAAGAATTGCAAGGTAAAAAACCCACATAACTTTCATCAATTTAATTAGTGTTTGTGTCAATATCGCTTCTAAAAAATTTCTTTCCACGAATTTAATGATTGAAGTCTTTTAAATTGATATTGTGCTCTTTAATGAATTAGGCAAGCATATAAGATATAACATACATATACCATATTGTATGTATGTATGTATTATATGGTCCTTCGTCACATATATTTTTTGTGTGATGTGTGGCTTTGTAAACATCTCGTATACAATACAATATAATATTATAGCATTTCTATACTATTTCCTTTTCAATATGAAAATGTGTTCATTATACTTATACATTCGTATAAAAACAGAGTATGTCGTACATCATATCGACGCCTCTGTTCTATAACATTCTAAGTCGAAACAGTGTGTTTTCAGTTATGAGCTCTCAAAGTTTTCACGCTACATACGACTATGTATATGTGTATTCTAAGTAGATTTTTCCATATATGTAACTTCGGAAGGGATAGGCGAATCTTAACCAAATTTTGACAGTATATACATAAGTTAGAGAACGTAGAATTTAAAAATGCAAGAACATTAAAAACGTTCTAAGTACACTTAGAAGGTTATCGAATGGAGGCGTCGATATGTACATATGTATGTATGTATGTATGTGCACAAACATATAAAGTTCTTCTTTCAATGTATACAAGAGCTACGGCTTTTTATTGCATTTTATTATTATTTTTTGCCTTGGGTACAATTTGATTTTTTTTTTTTATTTTATAATATTTTATTCTCTAAGCTTTTTGTTGTTGTTGTTGAAATATATATATATACATATATACATACATATTTCATTTTTTTTGTTCCTTGATAGATGACAAGCAAGTATTGATTCTTCTGTCTTCCTTTTTTTTTACTTTTTTTTTTTTTTGGGTTTCAGGTTATCTCCGGTTCATGTTTGTTGCTTGTTATTATTATTGTTGTTGTTTTAGCTATTCATACTATAAGTGTGTTAGTGTAAATCGTTACACATCACGTGTAGTTTTCATCTGCATTTAGTATGTTTGTATGATTTAAAATCATATGAATATAGTACATACATACCATATGTATCATACTTACATATGTAAGAATAAATGATGAAAGTGTATATACATATGTATAATATAATATGTCGTATTTAACAACTACAAGAAGAAGAAAAACATTTGCATTTCATTATGAATTTTTTTTTTTTGTACGCCTTTCAAGACGAGCAAAAGTTTTGCAACTACTTAGAAAGATGTCAAAGACTCTTTTTAATATTCTTTTCTACATATTTAACTAGAACAAAACTTAAAACATACAGATGTAGTATGTATGGTACATAGATTGTATGTAAGCCATTTAATGCATAACATTTATATATGACATGCATTTGTAAGTTTTACACACAAAAGTTTACAGATGACTGGATTTAATTAAATTTCTTCATTATGTTTAAATAATTTTGTAAATTAATAACTCTCAAAAAGTCAATTAGCGAAGCAAATATCTAAAAAAATTTATCACACTTATAAGTAAATCAGATTATCAATGCACAAAAACAATAAATATCGAATTAGCCATGGATATACTTCATTAAGATTATAAAGATGTAAAGATGCATAAAAAGAAAAAGGAGGAAAAAAAATTGTATTGCATAATTATACTTTTTCCATACATATACAAAGAGAAATGTCTTTGAATTTATCACAAGTAAAATAAGAAAGTATTACAGCAACTTGATTATCACAACGACGCACAACGATGCTAATAAAACTAGGTGAAGCGAAAGTGACACTGTCAACGTAAAGCACAATGCGAAAGGCTACATTGAAAAGTATTTGAAAAAAAATAAAACACTCTTTTAAAAGCTAATTAAATTGTCTTTTAAATACTAATAACAAATAAATTTTAAATTTAAAGCATTACAATATTAAATAACATGTTAGAGAGAAATTTCCTGGGAAAATTGAAAGCTTTTCCTTAGCATAGCTTATCTAACATGCAAAATGCAAAGTATTTGAAATTTTAAACAATTCGAAAGTGGCCCACGCAAACTGTAAGTGCAAGTGTATAAACAAGAATAAATAACAACGGCATAAAGGCAAAACTTCCGATTTAATTTGAAATTCTTACAAAAAAGTTTTGTTTTTTTTTTATTATTTTCTCTACTTTACACAAATAAAAAAAAAAAAAAAAAAGAGAATAGAAGATAATACTCAACACTTCAAGTGGATTTATATGATGGCAAATAATAATTAAAATACAAAATGATTAAATAAAAACTTGTATACAAGATATTAACGAAGAACAAAGGGATGATAGAATTACAAGTCTTTTAACAATTTAGTTTTGTTGTAAACAAATGCAGGAATAATAACGTTTTTTTTATGAAATATAAGATAATTAAAAATATATGACTTACTTACTTACAAGATAATGCAGTTGAATCTTCACTTTCTATGTAATTCTTGTAATCAATTCGAACATTAAGTATTTGTTGTTGTTGTTGGTAAAGGTTCCACATTACAATTCCAGACTGGCAGACCGCGACATACATATGGCACAGTATTGTATAGCTTTGGTTCGCAAACACGTTGATGAACTCTTGCTAGTACTTGGCATAAACTGCCCACATTATAATTGGGAGTGCTGGCCACAGAAGGAAGCGGTGTTTTGCCAGCAATCAAAGAACTTTTGGCTGTATTTGTCATGTGCAAACATAATAAAAACAGAATAAATCTTCAGCAGTTTTACAAAAACAAAACATACAAAAAAAAAATATACTCATATGTATATGCTCTACTTACGTTTAATGATAAATTCCTTTGTCCAGGCTTTTTCATCAATTTCATTCCATGGCAAAAGGTTTGTAGATTTGGGCGCAATCCAACGACTAAGTATTTCCGTGGCTATCTTATCCATGTTGCAATCTAGGCCAGGCATTAAAGTGCCAACTAACGCAGGACTACATGTGCATGCATGCATACAAAACCATTTTATATTGTATAACATAAGAATCAAAAAATTGTATAACAACAATATAACACACACACATACACACACACACACTCACAAAAGAGATTGACCAACAGACTTCAATGGAGTTCAACAATGGTCATTATCTACTATATTTTTCTTTCTATGTATTCTATACATACATACATACATATGTACATACATGTGTTTATATGCCTTATTTTTAAAGTTTTTTTTTTTATTGACTCACTTACCACATTGCTGCCTGATAATAGAGATGTGGACCAACTAATTCACTGTACAAGCCACTCGAATGTAGACGTGAAGAATCACAACCAAATAGAAAAACCACACAATGCATTCGATGTTTCGTAATTTTACGACCATTAATATACTGCAAACCGGAACCATGACCAGCATAACTGCATAGCATAAGAAGAAAAACCTAATTTTTACTTTTCCACTTCTTTCCTTTTTAAACTCTCTTAATACGTACACATAACAACTGCGACTTAAGTACTTATTAAAAAGTTCATCTTGGGTTGGCCGTTTCCCCACTAACATTGTCCAATGTGGTGTCCAATATTCAAAAAAACTAATCATACGTGATTCCATCTTTGGTAAATTTTTATCTAATTCAACAACAAAAACAAATAAATTTCTTTGTAGTAATAAGAGAAAAATTTAATTTAAAATTTCGTTATTTAAACCTGGATTTACAAGACAAGCACCATCCGTTATATTAACACACAAGTAGCCATTCTTTATCTGTGACCTGTAATGGTAATACAAGCGCCACAAACACTGCACTGAGTTCATACGGGTGAATTCTTGATTGACGTTAATTTCCTCCCAAAAGAAATGATCCAAACGCTATAAAAGGCATGGAATGTTTTTCAATATTCAGAAATAAAGGAAAAGGGTTTAAAAAAAAAAAAACTAAAGTAATGATTTGAAAATTACTTTTACACTTGTTTAGAAAGAACAAAGGTGTTTAGTTTCTAATTTTCTTTTTCCTACCAAAAAGTGAATTCTTACCTCATCAACAATTAAAATACATGGAAAATGTTTCCTTCGTTCATTATTATCTGAAATGGCAAAAAGTATTACAAAAATTGATAATTAAATGTATTCTGATGGAATTAAAGTTGCCTTAGTCCCGTAGAGTGTATTAACACACTAGACGACAGATCGTGAATTCAAACCTCAGCTCTGACATCACGAAAAAAAGAAATCGAAAACAATTCAATTTTCATTCGGTGCCGTCTTCTCAGCAGTCTTCTGGCATAAACTCTGAGAGTAAATTAAATAAAAATCTTCTCAAAAATCTAGCATTCGGAGTCGACTTTAAACTGTAGGGGCCGTCACTCTAGTGTAAAGTTAACACACAACAACAACAAGATGCGCTGACTCGGCCATGTCGTTCGAATGGAGGAGGATGCTCCTCCGAGACGGGTATTTGATGCGGGAATCTGAGGAAGTCGGCGAAGAGAACAAGCTTGTTTGCGTTGGGAAGACCAAATCGAGGAAGACCTGTCATCGATTGGTGTTACCAAATAGCGTAGGCGCGCAAGAAGCAGAGGCGCCTGGAAGAATGTGTTAAGGCAGGCCGAAATCCGTTAATCGGGTTCTTAATGCCAATTAAGGTAAGATAAGGAAGTCACAATAGTTAAATATTTTTTTACACTGTTATGCCTGGCAAACTTTCCCATTCTCTCTTTCCTACTTCCTCTCCTTTTTCCTATCTCCTATATTATCCTTCCTTTCTAAGGACGTTGTACAATGGGTCAATTCGACCTCCGGCTACTGTACATGTCTCAGTTGACAAGTACACGTCCTCTAACCTAACCTATGCCTGGCAAGATGTGTTTACATCAGTGGGCATGATTTTTAATGGTTTAAACGTTTCATTTTCTTCGTGATATCCACTTGAAGTCTTACATTATATTTTGGAAGAGAAAAGATACCAAAAATTTCGATTTGTAGATGGAAAAGTACATTAAATGGCGATAGCAATATGATAACGGCCCCAAAACAAGCACCTAAATATAGGAAAGAATATTTCGTTGCAAATAATATCCAAGTTTTAAAGTAACCAAGGCTATTGGTTGGTCTAAATGAGTAGAAAATTTATGGATAATTGTAGATAGAAGAGTTTAGGAACTACAGGAATATTGATGAACCTTTATGGCAATCAGTTACAAAATGCTTCAAAGAAAATTCCTGAAAAATGTTGTCTAATAAAGCGAAATTTTATTTACAAGAATTTCATTGCTTAGTTTTCTCCCACACTGTATATAACGTTTATTCATCTAGTACATATGTAACGTATTAGCAACAATGTTACAAACTTTTTTTTTTTACTTTTAAGTGCAGTCTTGTAAATTCATTTGTTTTCATTTCTTTTTCTTGTAAACATAATAATTGCTGTAAAATTGTATGTAAACTATGAAAGATGGTTAACGGAAGTTATGAGAAATTGAACCAAATTATATGCAAAGAAAAGAAAATTCCTAAAAAAATTCGGCTGAATGTAAAGTCTTAAGAAGAAAAAAAAAACGGAAATGTTTGTATTCTCATAATTAATGACAAACTGTTTAGACTATTTTCCAACCAAGGGCTAATATAATCAAAGAATAAAACACTGTTTAGATACATTTAAAAAAAGATAATGAAATATTTACCAGAACGATTATTCGCCTGTATTTTTTTCAACACCCCAAAGGCGAGCTTTTGTTGGTTTGAATCTTTAGTAAGTATCGAACAAATATCTTCGATCTGCACTGTATCCAAATGCTCAATATTGGAAGCAGCCAAAGAAAGTAAAACTCTTTCAGCATTTTCCCATTTATGCAAATCACAAAATTCATCCACACTCTTCCATCGTTGACGCATTGTTTTCTGGACTTTGTCTGAACAAGGTAGGCCAGTAAATAAAAACGTCCAGGGATAGAAAAATTTGCATAAATCGGAACAGGCAATCTAAAGGAAAACAAAAAAACAAAAAAAAAATTAAAATAAAGCCTAGAAAGGAATTCAATTTTTGTTTACCGCTATAAAACTATTAAGTTCTCCCAAGAGTGACCAATAAAATTTTTTTGCTTCCGTTGTATTGACATCTTTCGGATCAATCTTAACGCACTGCTTAAAGCGATTGACTATACAGCCAAAACTTTCAAAAAGTTTCTTTTGTTCAGCACTTGAGAAACGCAAACAGAGAGGAGTGGGATATTCATCACTACGTGCATGTTTCAGTAAACTCATGTATATTGCAGCATCGCTTTCATGTATTTTAGGAAATATAGAATACGTAGTCTCTGTACGTGGCCCTTTGCACAATTGTATAATTGTCCATTCTGTAAATGAGGATACAACGGGTGAAAAAAGTGAAATGAAAGTGTCCATTAGCATTACTTACCATCTGGCAATTGTTTGCAGTACTCGATTAATTTGTTTATACCATCTGCGGAATTTTTTACATCCTTAAGAAAATTACAACTTTCCAGACTGTCAGGGCCGCCGCCGCCGCCGCCATCTTCTACTTTCGTTTTGCTTTTGGCTTTTTTCTCCATTTCGGCTAGAGATTTTCTAACATACTGCATCAGGGCATTACTAAAATTAAAAATGCAATTCAATTAATCTTTTCATATTCAAAATTAATTAATTTCAAATTTTCGTTTTACTTGCTGTAATCTGTGATTTCATCAGCATTCATTTCGGCAAGTAATGTTTGTACCGGTACCGGTGCAGTTGCAGACATTTTGGATGCACTGTTGTCTTTGCCGCCTAAAGGCCTATTGTAGCGCTCTTGTGATGCCTGGTACAGTGAGTAGGTTTGATAAAATATTGAAGAACTTATATTTCCATTTCCATATTCATTTTCTGCATGTTGCAAAAGAATTTCTAAGAGGAATCTCCAATTCAATTAAAATTCTTAAAGGAAATATTCTCAATTTTACCTTTTGTATCGGGTCCTATATTGGTTGACACACAATCTTTGGTGAGGAATTGTATAAATTCTGGATCCATTAGGAAATTTATTTTAAATTGCCAAAAAAATATTGCAATGAAACTAAACTAATAAAAAAAAAAGAGGACTAAATGACTATTTTACACTGAAGCATTTAAAATTTAGGCGCAAAATTATAGAACAACCACTCTGGATTGATTTCGAAAATGAATAACAAAAAGGAAATGTCAAATACACAGATTATTATTGAGGAAACACCCTGTTGGCAGAACATCCAATAGGGCGATTCCAACAAAAATAATTTTTATGGTCCACAAAAGCTGTTCTGTAGTTATTAGCGTTTTTAAAGTCTGTTATAACAACATTGACAACACTGATCAAAAAATTAAAACAAATTGAAACAAAAGGCTTACATGCAACACAGCAATAACTATTTTCTAAACGAACAGCTTTTCAAAACAGCTTTTGTGGACCATAAAACTAATTTTTGTTTGAATCGCCTTATTACATGTTCTGTCAACAGGGTGTTTCCTCTACAAAATTCTCTGTATTTGACATTTCCTTTCTGTTATTCATTATCGGAAACAAGCCAGCGTTCTTTTATATTTTTGCGCTTAAATTTTAAAGACTGCAGAATAAAATAGTCTTTCAGTGCTCTTCTATATTAATTTAGTTTCATTTGTTATTTAAAATAAATTTCCTAATGGATCCAGAATTTATACAATTCCTAATCACAGATTGTCTGTCAACCAATACAAGACCAGATATAAAAGGTAAAATTAGAACATTTCCTTTAAGAAATTTGAGTGAATTGAAGGTTTCTCTTAGCAATTCTTTTGCAACATGCAGAAAATTAATATGGAAATAGAAATATAAATTCGTCAATATTTTATCAAAACTACTTATTGTGCCAAGGATTATAAGAGCTCCACAATCGGGCTTTAGGAGGCAAAATGGCTGCAACGCAAGTTAAAAATTGCACAACTTTATGCTTTCCGTTAAAGCAGAAGTACCGCATGAAACAGAGGACATAAGAAAACAGAAACTTCAACGCTACTGTCAAGTGAAAAAGTGAAAGTTTAAGGTAAGAATGATTCTATTTAACTTAGCTTGTAGTATGCATAAAAAAGCATTCCCGGTGTAATGAAGTAAGATGCTATAATCACATTGGACGCATCAAGTACTGCGCCACAACCTGTGTCAAAAATTAGAGTAGATGAAAATGATTGTTTAAGCAGAACTGCAAACAAACAGTCATGCGGTTGCCGCCCACTTAGAAACATGATACAATTGAACTTATAAAAAGCGAAAAAATAACATTTCAATTCACTTTCTATTTGTTTAACTTATACTTTGGCGCGGCCGCCTTTAAAATACTTGAAACAAATGCCCATTGGTTCAGACAGCAATTGCAAAATTGTGGCATAGCACTTGATGCCTGAAATGTGTTTTTATAGTGTGATGGTTTGAAAAAATAACGCGATCCGTATGGCTTCAAAATTTCCATCCGTATTTTCTCTCAGTCTCATACGATCACATTACACATTTGGGCAATTCACACAAGCCGTTGTATCGTTGTATTGAGTGTATTGTTGAACGATTATACAACAGTGTATGATTGTTGTTGATAATTTTCATGTAAAAATCCGATACACTTATACAAATTTTTTTCACATGATTTTTAAAAGTTGTATTGGTTTCGTGCTATCAAATTGTGTGAATGAAAAGAATGTGTATAAATGTGTATATGTTTTCATATGTTTTCCAAAAGTTGTGTTGGTTTCGTGCTATCAAATTGCTTGAATGCCAAAAAAATACATTTGGAATACGAAATACACAATACAGCATAGCATTGAGCGTTCACAAACAACCAAGTGTATTCAATACAACATACACGATACAAAGTCGTGTGAATTGCCCAATTGTTATCCGTTCTCTACTACACAAAAACTTAACATTTCGTACAACTTGTAGAACCATCTAGGTCACCCCTAGCTTTGTTAAATCCTTAATTTGTTTGGATTTATTGGGGGTTTTCAAATAAAACAATGTTGGCAATTTTAAAATATCATCCTGAAGGCACTTTTAAGTATTTAACGGTAAATGTTTTCATTATAACGTACAACATTTGTAAACACAGGACGAATGATACAATGGGGGTTAAATAAAATAAGAAAAGCTTTCCAATGAAAGCTGTTGTCGACATTTCCAATTTGTTTAACTTTTGAAATTTGTACAATGCGATGATAAATTAAATTAAATTAAAAAATGAAACATAAATACTCAGGGACCGTTATTATTCAATAAATTAAAGAATAAAATAGGACACTGTATTGTTTATATTAATGTTTTCCTTCTGAACTTTGACTTCAATTCAGAAGAAGAAAATTAATCTTCTTATCAGAGTAAACACAAAAATGTGTTTCCTCCTGTATAGGCGAAATGAATTTTAAAAATTTATTGCTTTAATAGAGAAAGTTATTATAATTTTGATTATACATATTTTCTTATGTGCATGCACATTGTCAACATTAATATGTATGTATGTATTTATGTATTTGTAGGTGTATAAGTGTTTATATTTTTGCCGGTACAATGGTATAAACACAGTGCCTTCATTTTATTTCATTAGGAAGCTTTCCTTTTCTCAATTTCCAAACAAAGAAAGAAAGAGAAAAAAAAAGAAAAAAAGCGAAATATCTGTGTCAAACTATCAAACTATTTCGGCGTTAGGGAACCACACCCTCTAGATGCCCTAAAAAACTATGCAACTTGCATACATACATACCTACCTACATGCATACGCATGCACAAGCATTAAAAATAGTTTTGTTGTCAAAATAAATTGCATGAATACATTTGTGAGCCCATGTATGTGTATGTGTGTGTCTTTATTTACTTTGTATTTGATAAGCTCCACAAGGAGCTTTTGAGTTTAGTTAAATATTTGTGTGTGAGTGTAGATGTGTACATATTCACCATAGCCGGGGATAACCATCTTCACCGTATAAATGTCGATTCTGACGAAGTTGTTATTTTACATTTCTCTCTTCTTGTTTTTGCTTTCTCCCTTCAGCCTGAATATGCCAACGTCGTTGTGTTGTTAGTTTTTGAACGTAAACGTAATTTTAAATGCATCTCAGGCTCACATACATAGACACCACGCACAAAAATTCCCGTTATACAAATACCCATCCATACATTCGTATTCGCAATTCGCATTCATGTAAAGAATTGTTATATAAAAAATGTAAGCGAGAGTATGTAAATGGATTTTGATGACGTACATTTCTCAAGTAAAATGTAAACATGAATGTATTTGAATTTAATAACAGTTTTTTTTTTTCTACATCCTCTCTCTCTCTCTCTTGCATCTTATTCTTCATGCACACACACACACACACATATGTATAAGCAATGCAATACAATGATAACGATGTTTAGGGATACAATTTTTATTTATTTAATCGTTGTGTGTATGAAAATGAACACTTTAATGAACTTTTACTATACTTTTCCTAATGCATTCGTATTGTTAAACAGGTGTGGCTGGTTGATGATTTCGTTTTTCCTCCATTTATTTTTGTTCAATTTTTTTTTCTGTTGTTGTTATCATTCGCCTGTGTGTCGCCTATGGCCTTGAAAGAGAAAAAACGAAAACTAGCGAAAGTGCATTGAGATGTTTTATTAGAAAGTTGATTACTTTCCTGTGCTCATTGTTAACGGTGATTTCATTTCAATGATCATGTCCTGCATTCAGATGTCACATAAAAAGTGTACACACTATGAAAGAGAAAAGGAAAGCCGTAATTTTCGCTCACATAGGCATACAATGTAAATTTGTTTTTTTCGTGAGTGTACAACTCGATTTTTCTCAAAATTAAAACACGATAATAAAAATATTTTAAAGAATTTTCCTATACCACTTGAGAAGAGTATTTTAAAAAACACATCCACGATACAATAACTTGTTCTTTTTACCTGAAAGCGATACTCAAATTGTCTTCAATTGTTAATCGCATTGAAGGAACAAAGATTTCTTTAAAATTGTCTCCGCAATGGTAGCATTTAGAAGATTTAGACAATATTTTGATGATTAACCTGCTGATTTTAAAAGCTGTTCTATGCAAAACAAGCTATTCGAATCGTAATCAAATTGCGTTAGAAAGTCTCTGATAATACTGCAGCCAGTTGACTGATTTGATTGCGTATTTTATTTCCATTCGAAATTCTCCGAAGCACGAGGCAAATAGGCCAATAGTTTAGGTCCGGTTAAAAACGATTCCAGGATGAAATACTTAGAACCCTTGGCGAAAGTCGCGGGTATCTTCCTTGACGTATTTAATTCAAATTGGATAGGGAATACAAAAGACAGGACTATCAAACAGTCAGGCCGACTCCTATGCATTAAATCGAGACTGAATTTGGAGACTCTGAATCCACTATGTAGACAAAATAAAGTTACGCTCTGTTGGATCCCAGGTCAAAAGGTAATTATCGGCAATAAGCAAGCATACGAGATTGCGTGCAGGGGAGTTTCAATGCCGTTGATAGGGCGAGAATTCATCTGTGAAGTGAGGGCGAAACTTTTGCTCTACGAAAGGTCAGATAAAAAGAAGCAAAAACCCCTCCCAAATCAAATCAAGCAGACGAGCTTGCAAGCAGGGGAGCTTCCAAGCCGTTGGTAGGGCAAGAATTCATCTGTGAAGTGAGGACGAAAGTTTATAAACTTTTGTTCTACGAAAGGGCAGATAAAGAGATGCAAAAACTTCTCCCAAATGAAATGGGTTTTTGAGGCAACCGAAATTTTTATTGGGAAATCACATTAAGAGGAGACCTAAGTCATGCATCAGACTACCAGAAAATAACCTGAGGTTGATAAGCGCTCTTTTGAAAAGGCACAGTAGAGTCAGAGTACACTTATTCAGAATGGAAGTTGTGTCGAGCCAAACATGTATATTCTATGACGATGAAAATGAATTCTCAGAACACTTTCTTGGAACTTATGAGGCATTAGTGCATCCCAGAAGGCAACATCTGTGCGCAAACCAGATTTTGGGCACTGAGCAGCAAATTGAGGAGATATTATGGGAATACCCTAAAAAGTATAAGGGGCAATACAAAAGATCTTAAGGAAGCAATATTACTGTACCTCTTCATCATAATAATGAGACGTCTTTGGGATGATCAATTGAAGAATAGAAACTTATTTTCCTGACTTTAGTTACCTTAAAAGTTTACACCGGTTTCATGCTCACACAGATGATTCTTCATGGGGAAAAGTATTCCGATTATTGTTCTTAATCTTTCTTTTTTGCCAGTCCCCTGTCTGAAGCTTACAGTTTTGTTCTGATCGATAATGTATCCTCCATTCTATGCTATTGTGACTTTCGAAAAGATTTCCGTAAATAATGTTTTAATATGTCATTTTGGGCTTATTTCGGTATTCGATTCCCTCTGGAGATACTTGTTCCATTCACTATCCGTTTCATCTTGTTGTACCTTAACTTTATAAAGATTATTTATAAAATATACTTTGAAACAATTTTTCATTGTGCTTTTCACATTCGAGGGTTAATTTGAAATCCTTTATACCCTGTTTATATGTGATGCTATTTTCTCTTTGAATTATGTATTTTTCTATTCGTTTGTTTTGCTGTTGTAGAATGAAATGAATTTCTCAAAAAAGAAAAGAAACAAGATTCGTTGGGTCTTCACAGTGCTCCTGCGCAAAAAATTGTTTTTCTGTTTTCCGTTATTTACTGTTCTTCTCTATATCTCTCTCTCTCTCTGTGTGTTTATAAACGTACATTTCTCAGCATCTTTGTTGTGTTGTGTCAAAAAATGGTTTGTTGTTATTAGTTAAAGATTTACACGTGAAGGGTAAGTTGTTGCTGTTGTTGTTCAAGACGCCAGAGAGAGAGACCATTTGGCAGTACTAACTTTTGAAGGGGAGGTAGGTGATGATGGGTGATGGGGTTTAGTTTAGTTGAATAAAGCTGTTGTTGTCGTTGCTGTTGTTGTTATTGTGTTAATGATTTTTGAAGCATCCACAAATGTTTCGTTAATAAATCATCTGTTAGAACGATTATGATTTTGTGACGTTAACACGAAAACAAACAAGTGAAATGAGAAAGTGTTGATGGAAGTAAAAAAAAAAAAAAAATAAATGTGAAATTCATTACATCGATATAAATTTATAAATATACCGTTAAGAAATGATTAAAAAATTATGTGTTTTTTTAAAGCATTTTAAACTAAAAGAAAACGAAAATCAAATATGTATTGTTGTAATATTATTTAAAGAAAAATTGAAAAACAAAAAAAAAAAAATCAAAATGAAAATAATTTTGTAATTACCGTTAAGGTTCGAAGTATAATAAAAATAACGATAAAGTCCTTTGAACAGCATACAACACAACTAACACTACCACAACGTTTTATTAACGTTAAGTATTAAAAGAGCACTTTATTCTTCCATACCTTTGCCTCTCTCTCTCTCTCTCTCTCTCTCTCTCACACACTCTCTTACTTTCAATATACATATTGCTGTGTACTTGTGTGTATGTGTAAGTGTACAAAGCTACAGCTGAGTACAAAATTTAAACAACTGGCAGCTTAAAGCAGTCACAGGCAGCATCAGAAACAAAATCAGCAGCATCAGCATCCAAGTTCGAATTTGAAAAGGACCAGAGTGGCAAACATTTAACGAATTTCATTGACGACGGTTGTGTGCAGTGTTGTAAGCAAATTTCAAATAAATATTTGGATAAATAAAAGCAAAAAAAAAAAAAAGAAAAATAAAAAATAGAAAAAATTACCAGAAACAACAATAAGAAATACATTATAAAAAAGGAAAAAGGAAAACTACATTTCCACATTTACATATATTGAGAAAAATTAAATATTTATAAAGCAAAACGAAAACGAAAAAAAAAAATTGAAAAAAATCTCCACAGAAAATGAAAATTTTTGTAAAATTTTAAATCAAATATGAGTGTGTGTGTTGGAAAACATGTATAAACATTAGAAATAAAAATTAAGATTTAAACGAAATTATCAACCAAAAGGTGAAAAATATGAAAAAAGAAAAAAAAATTGTTTTTTTTTTTTTTTGTGTGGAAAAAAGTGTCTATACTTTTAGGACAAATTGTTTTGTGTAACGCGCAGGGAATCTAGAGAAAAGGAAAATATAAATATTTAACTATCAAAGGATTATTTAGAATTGCCATTTGCTGTTAAATTTTTTTTCAATAAATTTTGTAAAAACATTACAATACGGTTTTTACAAAAAGAAAAAAATAAAAAAAAGAAAAATAATTAAAAATTAAGGCGTGGTAATTTATGCAATTCCTTACATTTTCCCTTTGCCTTTTTGCCGTTGGCTGGCTGGCTGGATGGCTGGTTGGTTGGTTGACGCTGGCCTCTTAAATAAAATAGAACTTTATTTCGTAAACTACAACACGAAAAATGTACGATAATAATACGACATGATGAGTAGAGGATGTAGAGAATGGATGCAGGCAGTTGTAGAGCAAAACGTTGAAAACTCCTTTAATATAACTTTTACTTACGTGCGTTTCTTTTTTCATACAACCACACATACTATACATACATACATATATAACTAAACATACATACAGGTTTGTTTTTGTTTGTCTGTCTGTGTATACTGTTTGAATGTAACGGTTCGCACAAAAAACAAAATCGAAATTAAAAGGTGGAGTATGAGTTTCGTTCAGTCACAAAAATTTTTATGTACGAAAAGGATTTCGTTAAAAAAGTATTTGACAGTTCTCATATACATATGTATATGCTATGTATGTTTATGGTTGTATGGATGCTGTGCAAATACTCGCTCTCTCTCTCTCTCTTACTCTCTGTCGTTCTCTGTTTGAAATATTTTCCTTTTTTCGGTATGAAAATAATCAACTGAACGAATAAACGAAACACCTACACAAATGTAAACTTCGAAACATGCGTTTCTCTATGTGTGTGTGTTTGAATGTGTGCGTAAATAAATATTCTTGTTGTTTTTCTTCTTTTAATTGGAAAATACTGACGCAAATATCAAATTCACCAGCCAGCAGCCAATTAAGAAACAGTTTGTGTTGTTGCTCTTAAAAACAACACTTCAAATCAAACGTCTAACGTAACGTTCAACGATTTATGAATGAACGAAACTTTCTCCATCTCATTTTCATTTTTTGTTCATAAAAATTTTATCAATTTTATAATAAAAATAGCCATCATGTTTCTTTTATTCTTGTTTAACCGATGCTTTCATATCGATTTATTTTATAAGAACACAATCAAACACAGCATCCAGCTGCTTTATTTGTTTTTATTTTCTATTATTTTTCTGTTGTTTTTTTGTTTTTTTTTTTGTTTAACAAAAACAACAACTTATTTTCGAAATTTCATTGCATTTCGCAAAAACGAATGAATGCCAGTTGTGCAGTTGAGAGTTGAGTTATAGAGTAGCAATGGCAAAAAGCAAAGTAAAGCATAGCGTAGAGTAAGTAGCAAGCAAGTATGGCAGCATCAGAAATCACGATGTCAGTGCATAGCATACTTTAAGGCGTTACACAAGAACATTTTTACCTAGATATTTTTAGGCGAAAGTGAAAAGTTTTTTGTGTGTGTACCACAATTATTAAAGACTTTTATCTTCTACGTTCCATAACAGCATCACAAAAAAAGTGACTCTTTATTAATAAAAAAAAAAAAAAAACCTTTTTTTTTTTCTTTCTTTTCTAATATCATAATATAAAGTATACAAAGAATTGACAACTAACTCAAAACGTTAATATTAAAAAGAAATTATAAATTAAGAAAAAAAACAAAAAGAAACAAAAATTTTAAATTCTACGTCATAAACAGCATAGTGGGTGTGCCGTGTCAAAGTTAATTTAAGAAATAAATTAAAAATCTTTTCATTTGGAAACAAAAACAAACGAAAACCAAAGAATTCATTAAAAATTAAAACAAAATTTAAAGAAAGAAAGAAAAAAACGAGTAAAGTTTTCATTTCTCGAATCAAGAAAATGTATGTTTTTGTGAAATTTAATCGAAAGTAAAACACACCAAAAAGGAAACCCACATCCATACAAATAAACATTCATACATACATACATAATAAACTAAGAAATACATTGACAAAATGAGAAAGAGAGAGTGAGTGAGTGAGTGCAAGAAAAAAAAAAAAACACGACAAAAAAGAGAGACAAATTCACTGCTCAAAGGCGATATTTAAGAGAGAAATTAACGAGGAAAGGAAGAGTGAAAGCAAAATAAAAAAAACAATTTGGATTCACAAATTCAAATTCGTAAATGAAGTTCGAATAATAAGTGTATAAACAACATTCAACGATTTTTAACACACGTTCATGAAAGTAAACAACAATAACGACAACCACAAAAATAAAGAAAAATAACGACGATATACACCACCATCATTATTGCCATTACAATCATTCATTTGTACATTCTACCAGCCAACTGATAATAGCAACCAATATTATTTGAAGTAGTCCTTGCTAACTCGCTATCTAATAAAATAAAAGGATATCTAGATACATATGTATATGTAATATATACACACATATACATACCACACTACTAACATTTGTCTCTCTGTCTCTCTCGCTCTACAACACATACTAATCGTGCAACCAAACTAAAACGGAAAATAAATATATCACTTCAAAAAAAAAAAAAAAACTCCACAAATAGTAGCCAACGATAGATAACCTTACCATTCAAAATATTAAATTATTAAATAAGAATATCAAAATTAAACATGTAATAAATCCTTTAAATCCTTCGAATCTGCATTACAAGAATAACTAAAGCATACACGTTTAAAAATCATCGACATTGCAACAGCTAACACAAAACCATACAACATAACGAAGTAAGGTTTCAGGTGAATTGCAATCACTTCAAATTCTTGCCATCAGTAACCGCAATAGCAACAGTAACAGCAACAATAAAAATTGAAATTTTATTGAAACTAGAGAGTTACGAATCCTCAGACATAAAATGGGAAATAAGGAAAGTGTTGATGCGGCTGCTAAGTTGAATGCTGACAACTGGGGACATGAGGTATGTAACACGACACAGAAAAAACAACTTCGAATCATCTAGTCAAACAAGCTAACATCATTAATAACACAGCCCTGCAAAATTTGGACTTTTTTTGTGCAAATAAGATGGCTCCAGGTGTTTCCGAAGGCATTTTGCACGCTGAATACGAATCTGGGTTCAAAAAACTTTCCATCACGTCAGGTTTTCGAGAAAAAGGGTGTTGAATCCCCTAAAAATAGCGTTTTTGGCCATTTTTGAAAAATTGACTGACGTGCTAGAACCATCGCTATCTTTGCTCTTTAAAATGAGCCCAAAGCCAAATTGATTGCATGCACCCTTAAAGTAGGGGGTGGGCTTATGTCAAGGGGTGCAAGAGAAAAAGAAACACATTACGGAGGTCCTTAAAAATTAATCAGATTTACTTGAAAATTGTTACTCAGGGGTTTTTGGGGTCGCTGATTACAGACCTTTATTCAGATTGTAAAAATTCAAAATGAATTTGAATTTGCAAAACCCATGCAGGGCTGTGTAATTTTTGCAAAAAAAAAAAAACAAAGCAATACCACGAAAAATAGAAAATAACAAATCAACAGTAACGTTCTAGAAGTTGCCAAATTCAGAAATAAATGAAGTAAAAATAATGCGAATGATAGTGTTGTCAATGACTAATAGTAGTGTTCAGATAGGGTTTTGTTTTTAACCCAAAAATCATTTGAATACCTTAAATAAATCTAGCATATATAGGGTTTTCCATTAAGCGCTTTATAACTTTAAAATTAAATTTAAAAAAGTGTCAAGCGACATATCATTGAAATTTTTTATACGTTTGACAGCTCTATTGAAGCCATTATGTGTGGAATATAAAATCATTCAAATATGCGCTACGACTTCTCTAATTTCAATTTTCCATAAATCGAAGAGAATTTGACCGATGGCATAGGTTATGTTGGCTTTGAGTTGCGCTGTGGTTTGTGACTTAAGAAACCCTACAAGAAAAAGTCTGACGGGATGGAATCCCTCGTGCAGAATATTCAATGTGGCATGAGCAGTGCGTCACCTAGAGCCGTTCCGTTGAAACCACATATCGTTGGTTGGTTTTCAGATCATCCAATTCAGACGAATATAGGATGGCAGTCACTGACCTATAGTGCTCGCCATTGACAATGATGGTCTGGCCATCGTTGCTCTCAAAGAAGTATGATGCGATAATGCCATCAACCGGAACTTTTTCGGGATGCATTGAACGCTCTTAGATCCCATGTGGATTGGTATACAATTTAAATTTCACAATTTTTGTTTGTTCGCGTAGCCACTCATTTAGAAATCGGCCTAATCGCTAAAAAAAAATTTAGAATTAAAATTAAGATCAGTTGCCAAATGTTCCAGAGACCATTCGTTGTCTATGATCGTCTAAGGTGATTTGACGTAACAGACTGAATAAATGACAGCTTATTTGGCAATCAACTGTCACAGTTCGGAAGTCCATGTTGAAAGACTCATAGAAACAGTAAATTATTGGAAATAAAGAGAAAGGAAAGTATGCATAATTTTTGAAAGCACCTGTTGGCTTCTAACGAAGTACAATGAAAAACATTCTACAAGACGCTCATCCTACTCGTGCTTCTTTATGGCGCAGAGGCATGGACCCTATTCAGAACTGATGCAGCAGCCTTGAGAGTATTCGAGAGAAAAGTCCTACGTAAGATCTTCGGTCCAGTGCGAGTTGGCGATGATTTCCGCATCCGATTCAACAGTGAGCTGTATGAGCTCCTAAACGACTTAGACGTTGTGCAGCGTATTCATATCCAGCGCCTGCGCTGGCTCGGCGATGTCGTTCGAATGGAGGAGGATGCTCCGGCGAGACGGGTATTTGATGCGGGGATCTGCGGGGTATTTGAGTCGGCGAAGAGGACGACCTTGTTTGCGTTGGAAGGACCAAATCGAGGAAGCCCTGTCATCGATTGGTGTGACTAACTGGCGTAGGCGCTCAAGAAGCAGAGGCGCCTGGAAGGATGTGTTGTGGCAGGCCGAAATCCGTTAATCGGGTTGTTAATGGCCAATTAAATAAAATAATAAAAAAAATAAAAGAGAAAGGAAAGTATGCATAATTTTTGAAAGCACCTGTTGGCTTCGAATGAAGTACAATGAAAAACATTCATTGTGAATAGCAATACTATTGTTTTGTTTATTGATTTTCAATTTAAACAATATCGATTAGGCGTTTAATGCTTAATATGGTTAATATTAGTCCATTAATAATTTATTTTAATGTCAAATGTTGTTATAAAAACAAAATCATTTTTAAATCGGCATGTGAAACCGTTTACTAATCACACTTTAAAAAAAAACATGAAAGAGCTTGTCTTTAATAATTTAAAGAAAAATCAACAATTTCTAATTTAAAGTAATAAAAACGGTTAACTTTGAACATTTTAATTGATTTCAAATAAAATTTACGTTTTCCAACCCTGTCATTATTTCACTTCACTTTGTTACAACAGAGACAAAAGAAAGAAAATGATCATTAGCATTTATATTGTTCTGCAAAAATCTTTTTCTATCTTTAAGAAACATTATCATGGCAATGCCTAGATATTCTCATTGTAATCTATTACTGTTACGGTTACTTTTGCTTTCTATCGGCCCGTTGCGATTTTCTCTCACTCTCTTTGAGTTCTTAATTTCATTATACTCAGGTATTATTCAGACTAAGGTTGTGAGGGCAGATAGACAAACAGACAAACAAGCTGTCTGCCTTGTCAAGAGTGTAAATGTGGGCGACAAAAATGGGGCAAAATAAAATTAAAAGAGTAAATAAACAATAAACAGTGGAATCTCTTATAAAGAAATTGGAGTTGTGGTTATCTTTTGAAAAGACTCCCGTCAGGAGCAGTCAAAAAGCGATTTGAAAATGAAATCCTTTTACTGTATGTAGGGACGTTGTGGGTACGTTAGTCAATAATTCAATTGGAAATGAAATCCGAAATTTGATTTCGTAAGACTACATTTAAAATGTATTTTTATGTAGAGTTGTCATAAAACTTTTCTTTCCATAATCAGGTTGATATACTGTGAGCGTCAAAAGAAAGTGTACAATTCAAAAAAATATACATTAATAAATTACCGTTAATTTTTTTTCAAATTATTTTATTGCCAGTTTTTAAAATTGAAACAAGAAGAAAAGAATTTTGGAAATTTTGGAAATATTGTAAAATTTTTTCGGGCACTCTCCTTAAGTGGAAAACTTGAGTTGAGATTGTTAGAATTTTATCCATAGTGTACACTTTCTTTTGACGCTCACTGTATGTACGGCTTCATGTAATAATTTCTGAAATTTCTTTAAAATTTTGGCGTCCGCTCAAAAGAGATGCCACTGTGGTATGCCACAGATTAGCATCGCATCGCTATATGATAGACGGGCATGATCGTCATGAACAGCATACAAAAACAAACGTATTAAAAGTGCTATAAAACAACACACATTCACACCCAGCCAATGCTGCCAACTGACTGCCATAGCGTCATAATGCCGCTGCTCATATTCATCAACGTCTTTATCGTCTTCAACGTCGTCATCATCATCATCGTTATGAAACTGAGGTTTTCTCTCACCACATTGCCCATACGACAGTGCATTTTGATTTGATTTTTTCAATTTCAGTTGATCGCAGCAAGTGTGCCCCTGTCTACTATCTCACCTTAGAGCGGCGTGTGCGTGAGCGTTAAGCGTTAACTTATATGTGCGGGTTTCTGTTTCTTATGTACGATTTATGTTTTTAGTTTTATATGTAAACTTTAACGAGAAAATCAAATTAAAATTTTTATTATAAAAATAAATTCGATTTTTGAATTCGTGATTTTCTTTTGGCGTAATTGAATACTACTGAAGAGTACTTTTTTATTATTTCTGTTTTTGTTTATACTCGTACATACGTTTTCTATGCTCTCCACAACGCAACACAACAAGTATTTGAAATAGTAATGTGGCCTTAAGATCTTAGCCATATAATCCAAAACAATAATAAAAAATAATTATAATGAATAAATTTTTTATTATTTTAGCCAACATGTGCTAAACGTATGTGTGTTTTTGTGTTTTCTCTTCTATTTTAACTAAATTCTACCGACGACTGAATCATTTCATGCCAATTTCATTAGTCTGATGAATAATTTAACGGGCGGAACAAGATCTAGTGAAACGAACGGCATTTAAATGTAACTTTTTGTTTGTTGTTATTGTTATTTGCAAATCAAATTGTTTTCAAATTTATGGAAAAGAAAAACAAATTAAACTCATATAAACTCATAATTTTCTTAAAAAAATTACCTAAAAACCACAAATAAATCAAATTGTAAGTGAAAAATGAAACAACAACAACAATGAAATAACGAGCAGATAAAAAACAAATTAAAAAAAAATAAATAAATAAACCAGTGAACAATTTTGCAAAGAAATCTTTTTAATTTAAAAAAAAAAAAATGTTGCCTTTTAAAAAAGTAACATTTTTATAGTGCTGCACTCACTTTATAAAATTTTGCCTTTTTTATGTCAAAAACAAAAACCTATAAAGTTTTCTCCTTGCTGTAACTGATATTTTAATAAATAAATAAAAATAGCTCAAGAAGAAGAAATTTGCCGCAAATATTGAAAACATTAATTGCTTCTGCTGCATAAATATAAAAGCGACATGCAAAAACAATAATATTTGCTTTTCGGCAGATGTTTGTTGTGTTTCCTCTTGATATGGGCTTTCGATCAACTTCTGTATTCCTCCTCACAATTTTTTACACGCGATTGAATGTTTCATTCCACTAACACTTCTTCATCTTCATCAGGTGTGGAAGACATTCTCAACAATCCATTAACAATTCCTGATGTACATAAAAGAGTGGCTGCGGTATTCCTTTAAAAATTTAATGAAATATAATGCCATAAACACATTCGATGAGCCAAGTGCTGCACAGCAACCTATCAAAAATAAAATACATGAGTGCGCGATCAAATAAGTGTCATTGCTGCTGCAGCGCACTGCTGCAGGCTATTTTCTATTTCTGTTCGCCGCAACAAAGTGTTAAGTATTGTTAATAAAGGGTGATTTTTTAGCTATTATCTTTTTGGCAACACTGGTTTAAACAGCTCACGCACGTTTCGTGTTTTGTTTCACTGTCAAACATCTTCAGTTTGGTCTATAATTTAACCATGAATCTTCTTACAAACGAACAACACTTGCAAATCATTGAATTTTATTATCAAAATGCGTGCTCTGTTAAGAAAGTTCATCGCGCGCTTCTTCCATTTTATGGTCAGTTTAATCGACCCACTGAAGCGGCTATTCGACGAAGCGGCTATTTGACTAAACTTTTTTTTGCCCAAAATGCAAGAGCTTGACTTGCATGACATGTGGTTTCAACAAGACGATGCCACATTCCACACAGCACGCGTAACAATGGACTTATTGAGAGGCGAGTTCGGTGAACATTTTATTTCACGTTCGGGACCGGTCAATTGGCCGCCTAGATCGTGTGATTTAACGCCTTTAGACTATTTTTTGAGGGGCCATGTTAAAGCCCATGTCTATACAGACAAGCCCGCTTCAATTGACGCATTGGAAGACAACATTGAAGCATTTATTCGTGAGATACCGGCCGAAGTGTTGGAAAGAGTATGCCAAAATTGTACTAAGCGGATGGACCATTTGAGGCGCAGTCGCGGTCAACATTTAAATGAAATAATCTTCAAACATTAAATTATATGGACCGTACTATCGATTCAAATAAAGATTTCATGCATTTTTCTGAATTTTATGTGTTTTTTTTTTTTTTTTGAAAAATTTTCCTGTAGCTCTTAAAAAATCACCCCTTACAACTAGTTGCATGAAATTAGGATTTTAACACACGATTCTTATAATATTCTTTTAAAAACGAGAAAAAGTATTTTAGTGCCACCATTAATAAAGAAGTATTCAACTGTTAACTTCTAGTTATTTTAATTATACTTTGAATCTGCCGCCTTTAAATCAATTAAAGCGCAATTGCAAAATTGCTGCGCAGCGCAACAATTGTTACGTTTTTACCTTTTAAAAACGTTAAAAATATGAGTTCGTAGATTGCAAATAAAATAAAAATAAGTCTGTGTTTATTTTTTAATCAATTCTTTATTATCGGCACAACTCTTGTGCCACTGTTCGAACTTCTTTCACTTATACAACGATAACTTTCACAATATGTGCTCCTTTTCGTTATATTTCTCTGCTTATAACCTTTTTTATAAGCAACAACACTTGTTAGTTATTCTTCTTTGCTCACAACCTTTTTTGTAAGCACCACACTAACAACTGTTTTCCCAAACGCAACTTGTCTGCACACAAGTCTGACCGAATTAAAGCTCGATAGATTTAACTCACACCGACGTGACGTCGTCTTACACGATTAAATTCAAACAGCTGTTTTTCAGTGCAACATTCTGCACCCTGTAATGTGTTCTTTTGTGATTCAAGTAGTGCAACATTTTTGCACTTACTGAGGGCGATATTTACAATAAAAGATATGAAGAAAAGTTGTGAAAAAATACAAAAGAGAACATATATTTTTTTCATTTAATTCACTTATTACTTATAAATAATAAAAAACAATTATTGAAACATTTAATGGATAAATAATAAATTAAAAAAAATCATTTTAATTGAAAACAATCAATTTGTTGAATGCCGTAAACATTACTCAATTATTAATTTATTGTTGTTAAATTTCTTATATCTTATGTCAGTTGAATTACTATTTCTACGTTTTAACGTCATTTCTGATGTCACTGATTTTTTTCCCCGTCTTTTCTTTACACAATCAATTTTGTTTTGTGGCTAAAATGTATCTGGTTAATAAATAGATGCTGTTGTTGTTGTTTTTCTTTTATTTTATTTGCCTTAGTCTTCAAAATTTGTTTATTTTTATAAGAGTTCACATGAATTTGCAAATGAAATGTTTGAAAACAATCGAAAAAGACAAAACGGGGAAAAAAATAAAATAAAACTTAAAACAAAAATTCAATTATCACTACTTAACAAACTTAATTAAGAAAATCTGAACAACAGCAATAACCACATCAAATTCATTTTGAAATTCAATTGAAACACAATGATATTGACTGGTTCAATTACAATTACTGAAACAATATCAATCAGTCAATGAATAATCAATAAAGATCTTTATCTAAAAGATTGAAAGAAAGTAATGACCATTTTCCTATGCTCGAAGTTAGCAAACTCAAATCGAACACAAATGAAACCAAAGTGCGCTGCTGTTCACAGCTGTTTGGGTTTGTTTTTGTTTAAAATATGAAAAACTTAAAAATATGTATATGGGCAATTTCGTGTCAAGTGACCCAATTTTTAAAATCGATGTCCAAGTTTTTCCACTCGCATCCCATTAAGTGACCACAAAGCTCTTAAAGGAAAAGAACTAAGCTTTCTTTGAGCAAAAAAAAAAAACATCCATTAAAAAAAAATATAGTGCATATGGTAAAATTTAAAAACTTTGGATTTTGAGTTAAAATATTTTTTTTATAGATATGCCTCTTGCTACTAAGATCTTAAAGGAAATGGTCTAAGTTTTCTTTTGAGGAAAAATAAAAAAAACTCTATTTCGAAAAAAAAAATGGGGGAAAATGAAAATGGTACATGTGCCAAATATTTTAAAATCTTATTCTTGAGTTAAAAAATAATTTTTTTGATAGATATCCCCCTCGCATCCCATTAAGCGATTATGAAGGCCTTAAAGGAAATTTTATAAGCTTTCTTTTAAGCAAAAAAAAAAGGCCCAATTTGAAAAAAAAATTAAAAGAAAAAATAATTTCAATTCAATTTTCAATTTCATTTATTCTCAATAACATTATTTACAGGTAGTTCTTAAATTATTGATAACAATGAGATTAGGATTATATCCTCTACAGCATAAAAATATTTGTAAATTATAAAAAAAAATTTTGGGCGACATAATGAGTTTGGAGGAAAAAAGTGCACAAAAACCTATTTGAATTTAATTTTATGTTTAGATAAAAACTTACTTGCTACTTAGTACTACTTAGGATGGAACTAACTCATTAATATAATGATATTCCGAATACGAACAACGTCGGTAAAAATTTTGTAATAGTCTGTCAAGTTTATCTTCTACCAGCTCAATTCTCGCTAGAACATGAAGCCGATGGGTCGAAAAGTACCAAGAAAGATTAAAAATTAATTTTAAAAGTTTATTTTGAGCAATCTGAAGTTTCTTTATGTGACATTTTGCTATTTTAGCCCAAACAGGGGCAGCATAAAACATCGTCGGATGGAAAATGGATTTTAAGATAAGTTTCTTGTTATTAACGTTTAGTTTTGAATTACGATTAATAAACGGATATAATATACGAGTTAGTAAATTCACTTTATTAATTATATAACCTATATGCTCCTTGAATTTAAGTTTTGATTCCAAGACTACACCCAAGTACTTAACTTTATCTTCCCACTGAATTAAATTATTATTGAAATAAATACCCTCCTGTGGGACAAAGCATTCCTTACGTTTTCTTGTGAAATATATTGCCCGTGTTTTGTCACTATTTAATAGTATTTTCCAGCTATTAAAATAATTAGATATTTCAATTAGGGCTCTTTGCAAATTGGATATAATTTCATCAGCTAATAAACCAGAACAAATGACTGCTGTGTCATCAGCAAATATAGACAATGTGCAATAGTCCAGACAGGGGAAATCCGCCGTGTATACATTATATAGTATGGGTGATAGACATGATCCCTGTGGGCATCCACTAATGACTTCAAAACGCCTAGATCTGTGTGAGCCCACTTGAACTTTAAAGGTTCGACCATTGAGGAAACTTTGAACTGGAGGAAAATTTGCCCAAATCATTTTATAAATTAGGCCCTCATGCCATACCGTATCGAATGCTGCTTTAACATCTAGTAATAACATTCCTGATGAAATCTGAGATTCGAATTTTGAATATACCAAATTTTTTATTCTAATTATAGGTTGTACAGTGTTATGCTCCTTTCTGAATCCGAATTGATAGGAAGGAATAATATTATTTAATTCAATAAAGTTAGTAAGTCTAACCTTAATCAGCTTTTCGAAAATTTTCCCAATGGCTGAAAGAAGACTTATAGGTCGATAAGAGGTAGGGCATTCAGCGGATTTATGTGGTTTCCTAATCGGTATAATTTTTGATTCCTTAAAATCTTTCGGAAAATAATAAAAAAAATAATTTTAAAAAAATATAAAAAAATTTTTGGAAAGATTGAAGAAATAGCTATCTAATATCCTTTGGAAAATTTTTGCTAGGACCAATAGGTGAAAAGTTACACACATTTTAAAAAAAAACCTGTATGACCAAAATGTCCAACTTTGACCCCCTCTAACTCCGGCAGTTCTTGACTGATAGAGCTGAAAATTTGTGTCTGGCCTACTATCCAATAGTACTGACCTTGCTGTAAAATTCAACTAAATCGAAAGACATCGATTTTAAAAATTGGGTCACTTGACATGAAATTGCCCATATTCTTGTACAATGAAATTATAATTAACATGCATTTGTGATTTGTGCCGAATATTCCCGATTTTAAAATCCACGCATTAAACTCTCCCGCTATTAGATTTGTTGTTGCTGTTAAAAAAATCTTTAACCAAGTCATCAAAAATTTTTTCATAACTTACTTGAAGTATATTTCGTGAACTGATGTATACATACATCAGCAATATTTATGAAAGTTTTGCATTGCAATATGGCCATACAGCTACCTTTCTCGTAATGTCCTTGACCCACGTTTTAACTCTTGAATTTTTACTTCTCACAGATTGTTTTCCTTAGAAGTTCTTGTGCAGCTTCACTATTGCTTAAACTTACTTACATATGTCAACTGGTTTGCATACTGTCTGAAATATTAAGAACCTTTGACTACATGTCTGGTCAATTCATATCTTCTGTACCATCTTTTTAAGATTCAATATCTTTCTTAGTTTTTGTTAAATTTTAAGCAACATTCGTTTGTATCTTCAATGTTTTTACATGCTCTTGCCATATGTACTTATCGTTAAATTAATGGAAATTTATAATATTTCATGCTAAAAACTAATCCCAAAAGACAACAGCCATCTTATCACAGAGTTTTTTTTGGGGATCTGTCTTTATGTGTTGAAACTGTCTGTGCATCTATCAATGCTTAACCCTTTTAAAAATTATAGTGTTAAGCTAAGAAGGCAATGTCATAGTCGAAACCGAAAAATAGTAATGACTTAGAATAAAATACCCTTCAGGGATATCAAAAACTTATTGATTGGGAGAAAAACGAGCACAACAAAAAGAGATGTAATTATCAGAAACTAGTCAGTCTGTTTCCGTCTAGCACAATCGATTGTAGTAGCGACATGGCAGTGTCGTTTTTAGGTTTTATTCGCAGCCACCTCAATGGGCATAGCTTACATTTGAGATCTGTATGAGACCCCGTTGAAAGTTTGATTTTACCTCTTTCATCAAATAGAATTGTATTGCACATTCTGTCGGATATAACTGATGTAAATAGCCTTAAAGAATTTGAATGATTCTATCGACACTTGAAAATTATGCTGCTTCACATAAAATTTTCTTGTCCTAAACATCAAGACGTTCAGATGTCTCAATATTTGCACCACCCATAGACAGACGATTTAATATTATTATCGCACTTGTATGTTAGTAAACATCTGCTGTTCTTTCGCACATTATAATAGCGACCTCGTTCGGAGATTGACAACAGCATTTTCGTTCCAGTCTCCAAACGGCTCGGTCTGTAATTAAAAGATTGAATAACAAATTTTACTGCCATCTGCAAAAGAGTAAATTGGACGCGATGTTAAAGAGAGGAGATCGTTTATGAAAATAAGAAAAGAAAGAGTTTGATATTGAACTGTGCATTGGGGTGTCCCTGAGTTTAACATAAACTTGTCTGATACAAACGAATTAGTATTGATTATTATATACATAGATGTTATCAGCGTTGCCACGACCAAAAAAATTTTATAACCAAAATTAAAATAAAAAATAACCAAATAAGGAAAAAAATAACCAACAAATTTTTTTTATATAAATGTATTTGTTTTTAACAAGTCGCCGTAGTCTAGTAGGTAGTGTGTTGGCTTATTAGACTGAAGGCCCGAGTTCGAATCCCAGGTCAGACATCAAAACGAAAATATGAAAAATATTTCTTCGGCGACTTCCTCTCAGCAGATTTCTGGCAAAAACTCTGAGAGTAAATAAAATTGCCATGAAAAGCTTCTCATAAATCTGTCGTTCGGAGTCGACTTTAAACTGTAGGTCCCACCACTCATGTATTAAATTAACGCACACAACACGAGTGGTGTGGGAAGCTAAGTCGTAATCCTGACTGAAGGGTTGTAATGACCAATTATGTATGTATTTGTTTTTAACAAATTTAAGGTTTAATACAAAAAAATTTTTTTTTTCTGTATAGTTAACCTCTCATGCCCGAATTAAAACGAGAGTGGCTAAAATTTTTTTGAGTAGACATATAAGATAGAGTTGACCTCAATATCAACTGACAAAAATTCCAATGTCCTAGGTGTCCTGGTTCAAGAGCTACAGGATGTTGTGTATAGGCAACATTGGGCAATGGTGTTATAAATTTAAATACAAGTGATTTTTTTTTTTTCAAATGTCGTTTATTTCAATTTATGTATGCAAGGATACAAAACAATTTTTTTGAGGATTGGAGCACAAGTGCACATTGCATCTGCTGCATTTACAGGCTTTCCAAAGTCTACATCTGCCCCTTGTTCCCCATTCCGCCTAATAATTATAACCATAAAATCGTAGGGATTTTGCAGGCTGTGCAACATGTGCTCTTTTATAGGGAATTGATTCAGAACCCGTAGAAGGAGCTGGTGATGGAGAAAAGTGATGGAGTTCCTGAATTCCTTGTCAAATTGTCAAAAGGAATGATGATGGACAACCTCTCTTTTTTGCGACAACTATAGTTTGACTTGTACAATTCAAGCATCATGTCCGCAAGATCAACACCTCCCATGTGCTTGTTGTAGCATTCTACTATACCTGGACGAGGTATAGTTATGATCTTCTTGTCTTTGCGGTACCATCTCTTGCATTCACTTGCATTCTTACTTGCATAGTTTGAAACTAGTTGTACCCTCTTATTACATCTTCTTCTTCTTCATTTTCCTCGTCAGCTGAATCATCCCAATCAAATTTTTCAATTTCATCCTGTGTCAGACCGTTTGGGCGCATCTTAGAATGTGAATACCAAAATAAGTTTTTATTTTTCGAAACTTACCATAATACGCATATACGCAACACTACATTTATGAAACTATTACAGACAAACCAAATAATATTTTCAAGCCGGGTTTTTTTAATACGTTGACTGCCGCGGCAGTTTTCAAAAAACTAGCCAAAAAACGACAATTTGATTTTTTCACGTTAGTGAGTACGAGATAACTCGTAGTTTGGCTCCCTAGAAGGGAACGCAATCTACGAGTTATCTCGTAGTCGGCAGTCAACGTGTTAAATTACTCACCTACCTTTCATTATTTAGTTGTCGAACTTGGTTTTAGGATGACTTAATGTGTTTTAACACTTTTTAAAATAAGGTTTATTTTGCAAAATGAATTTGTCAATTTCGCTCTAGGGAGAATAACTACTAAGTGAGCACGTGCACTGCTGACTACCAACCAATTAGCTGTAAGCTTAAACAACACATGAGGCTATATTTTTGCGAAAGAATCAGAATAAAATATTTAAAATAGCTGTCTTAGAGGCTCATAAACACAATGTTGCATATACGTAACATCGGGAATGAGAGGGTTAAACTACAAATAATAAATTAAGGTTTTTATTTATTTGTATTAAAATTTTTTTAATATTTCAATTGAACGTAATAAAAACGCTTAAAGAATTAAAACACTTTGGTAAAGATTGCAAAGCTTACAATGCAAATTTTCAAATAAAATTAAAGAAGTGATTGCTTTATTAACCATAATAAAAAAATAACCAAAATGAAGAAAAAATACACATTTACACATTACAAAAAAAAAAAAAAAAAACCAAATTTGGTTAAAAATTACCAAAACGGCAACGCTGGATGTTATACAAATTATTTGTATATATAAAATTCTCGTGTCGCGGTATTAGTGGTTAAACTCCTCCGAAATGGATCGACCGATTTTCATGAAATTTTGTGTGCATATCGGGTAGGTCTGAGAATCCGACAACATATATTTTTCATATCCCTAAATGTTTAAGAGGGCGTGGCAAATCGTTAAAATTCAATATTTAGGTTCTTAACTTTTCCTATTTCTACTGTAATAATTACGTTATTTTTGAAGAAACTGTTTGTAATTGTATTTAATTTTATTTGCACCTATTTTTGTCATTAGTCAGTAAGGAATTGTCCATTGACTTAATTAAATAAATAAATAAATAAATAAATATTGATCGTAGACGAAAAAAATTTGATGGGTAAGTTCGTAGAGTCGATATCGACAAACTCACCAAAAATGGGCGTGGCAAGTGATACCTATAACTCTTAAACTACTGAACCGATTTTAACCATACTTTTTTTGTTCGAAAGCTTATCAGGTTTAGATGGTTTAAAAAAAAATTCGATATAGCAAAAAGTAGGCGTGGCAAATCTTTAAAATTGAATATTTAGGTACATAGTGATCGTAGACGAATGCAATTTGGTGGATAAGTTCGTAGAGTCGATATCGACAACCCTACGTGGGCGTGGCAACCCTCCCCCTTTAAAATATACCTATAAGTCGGCTAATTCGATGGTTTATAACCACATATGTACATAGTATATAACATGTATGTCTGTTAGTTTTTGTTTTAGAGCGAGTACAACAACTACAGCTTCGTCAGCGCTACCCATGATTCGGACCTCTTATTGTTATTCTTTGTATGAATCACCTAAATAACGTACCGACTTCGATTAAATTTTGAACTAGATACATGATAGATCCACACACTTATAGTAAGTTAGTTATTTTTATATAACTGCTTTATGCAGCGTATTTACAATAAATATATAATGTGACCTGTTTTGGGCAATAAAAAAAAATCAATTTTGGGCGATATGAAGTTCGCCGGGTCAGCTAGTTTGTATATAAATATCAATACCATCTAAGCATAAAAAAAAAAACACATCAATATATGGATTATGGATAGACTAAACCTTTAGAACTCTAAAGGCACCCAAAAAGTTTCCATTGCAGCCTGATGTTGTATATATTTTTTGTAGATAAATTTCATTATGTGAACAGTATACATAATAAATGTTTATGTAGTATTTGTAAAAACATGTTTTTTTATTTCATTTTCAGCGTGGCAGTCGTTATCACGGCTATCGTCACAATCAACGTTCCCAGTCTTTAAATCGTGGGCAAACTCTTTCTCAGGCGGACGTGAGCGGAATGTGGTGACATCGGGGTGCATCAGGTAAAGGTTGCTATCGACTTTATCCAATCAAAATTGTGTACATATTTTTATTAATAAACATGTCTAACAAAACAATTTCTCACTTTTATTTTTGTTTTTTGTTTTTTTTTTTCGACAATCATACATATTTTAGCTCAATCCAGTGGCTGTACAAGCTGTGCCATGGGTAATAAATTGAGCTGCTCATGCGCACCTTTGATGCGCAAAGGGTATCGTTATGAAGATTCTCCATGGCAAAGTTCAAGACGTCGTGATGGACATTTATTAAGGTTGTTAAAAATATTTAATATAAGTTTAATTAAATTTTAAATTAAAACATATTGACAACAATTGCAATAATACTACATTTGGAAGCTCTTAATGAGCGTATAATGCACAATTGTTGTGTACAATTTCTAATTATTTAAAGCAATTAATGTTTCATTTACTTTTGAACTTAAGAAGAAGTAAATTTAATTCAAATATAAAGAAATTTCGTATGAAAACGAATAAAAATTCTCAAGCCTTTGGCAATTACAATCCCAAAATCTGTTGATGACCCCTTAAACATAATACAGGTTGACACAAAAAAGTCTTTAGTATTATTGCAATAATCGATCAATAATTTTTAAAATTAAAATAGAAAAATAATATCCAGATCTAGATATGTTTTCTAAAGGGTCCGCCAAATAACCTTTTTTTTTTTGAAAATGCTTTAAAAAAGAAAACTACTGAATATTTTCTCAAATTTCTTTTTTAATTTAAAAGTACAATCCTTCCGGTTAATAATGGAAAATAATTTCATTCAAATGGCTGCCTCGGCTGTCCATGCACATTTTAAGCACATTATCAATTGTGTGCAGCTGTATTTCACCAATGGCTTCACGAATATTGTCCTTTAAAGAGGCAATTGTCGCTGGCTTGTCGGCGTAACACTTATCTTTGACGGCACCGCACAAATAATAGTCCAACGGTGTCAAATCGCAGCTCCGAGGTGGCCCTCTGGACCAAAATCCGCACCAAACAGTGACTCGTTTTGGGTGCGTCGGCTTTTCAATGTATGCGTACGGGTTTTCTGTGCCCCAAATGCGAGCGATAATTTTGCTTGTTTACATACCCGCCAAGATCAAAATGAGCTTCATCTGAAAAGATGATTTTTTTTCTCCAAAATCGGCATCTTCTGTAAGTCGATCGCAGGCCCATTTAGCGAAGCGAAAGCGCATAATCATTTATTTTCCGTTATTAACCGGAAGGATTGTACTTTCAAATAAAAAAAGAAATTTGAGAAAATATTCAGTAGTTTTTTTTTTTAAAGCATTTTCAAAAAAAAAGTTATTTGGCGGACCCTTTATTTTATTGTTTCTGTGTTAAAATAGAAAGTTTTTTAAACTTTCCTTTCTCTTTCCTTTTTACGTTATTTTAAACTTATGTATTTCCGTTGTTTCTGTTAAAAAAAAAATTTCTATAATTTCCAAAAATTTTTATATTTTAACAAAAACAAAATTTGTTTTCTTTTGCATACAAAATTGAAATCGTTTAACGAACAAACAAAAACAAAAAAAAAAAAACTTTAAATGTTTTGCAACCCTGTTGTCCTTCACTCAATTGAAAAAAATCTACAAAAAAAAAACAACTACTACTACCTACTACTGCTGAAATAATTTTCTGCAAAAAACTTACAAACTCTTCTTCCTTTCAACTTCATCGGTTATTATGACGAATTTAATAACAACAACAAAAAAATAAAACAAAAAATTTGTGTTTGTTTTGTTATTTTGACTTATGACAACAACAATAACCATAATAAATCAACAACAACAACAACTGCAACTGCAACTAAAATTAATTATTTATTTACACACACTACTATCCCTGTCAACAACAACAACAACACCTAATATTACAACAAATAACTCCAACAACAACAATAAATAAATAAATAAAAATTGGCGTTTCCACAAAACAAAATAAAAAATGCATCATCAAAATTTAACCAACAACAACAATAATAACGTACTCAACAACAACCGACCTGAATCAACAACGTTAACTGCAACAACAACAACAACAACATGCAACAAATATTTTCAAAATCCTATCAAAATCCTGTGTTACGTTTTTCTCTATCAATCGATCAATTTGTTCTTCAAATTTTCTTCTTATTTTTTTCTTTTTTTTTTTTTTGTCTAATTTAATCCTTTATGTTTACATTATGTACATGTATATGTATGAATATGTGTTTAAATTTTAAATATCCTCTCTCTATATACATACATATGTACGTACGTACGTACAAAACGAAAAAAAAAATGTTTTGTGTTTTTTTCGTATCTAAAATGCATGTTTTGTTTGAAATAATCTGGTCCTAATACACCACAGTTCGTTCAGGTTATGGGCGGAAGTATTTCATGTTTCAGCCAGTGGTGCTGGAACAGTCAAGTGGCAACAAGTATCGGAAGATTTAGTTCCTGTCAATATATCATGCATACAAGATTCGCCCGAATGTGTTTTTCACATAACGGCCTACAATAGTCAAGTGGATAAAATTCTAGACGTACGACTTGTCCAACCAGGTTAGTTCAAAATATCTCACTTTAAAAAAAAACTTTATAAATATTGATTCTAATATTGTTTCTATTCTTCTATATAGGCACACGCATTGGTCAAGCATCGGAATGTTTTGTTTACTGGAAGGATCCCATGACCAATGATACATGGGGTCTCAATTTCACCTCACCCATTGATGCCAAACAGTTTCGTGAATGTTGTGTAAGTATTTCCCAAACGGTTAAGCAAAGCCAACCTGGAATATTTTTGTTGCTTTATCAAGTCTAATACGTGTAACAACAACAATAATGATAACAATAATACAACAATAATAATTAAAAATTTATATTTTTAACGTAACAAAGTTCTGTGCTGGTACACTATCATTATAGTTTACATAGTTTACGTTTACATTCAAGGTCATACAATCTCTCTCTATCTCTTCCACACCCACATACACATACCTATTTACAATATACTCTAATAAGTACATTGATATTTAAATATTTTATCTCTTTCCACGTTTGCTTTGCTTCTACCGTGTTGAACAAGGTTCAGAGTGCTAAACCCAAAATTAACGAATTGTTTAATTGCAATAAACAACGCAATTAATCAACATATTAAACAATAATGATTTGCCTTTTTGTAAAACTAAATACAATGAACGGCAAAAACATTTTTGAATACAAGAAATACATATATAAACACAATACACTTGCCAGCAAAACAAAAAACAACACAGAAACAATCTTAAGAACCATAAAAAAAAAATAAAACAAAATTTTGTAAATAATAACATCCTTTGAACGCGTCATAGTTTTTAGGTTTCTCATGCCACCCACCAAACATTTTTTCTATTCAGCCATTCTTCTCCTCAGTCATTTCAATCATACAAAAATACATCATAAGAATGAAATAAACAGAGACAGACAACAGACTTATAAAATATAACAAAAAAAAATCATTTTCTTCAAACATTTAAGCTAAGTTTAGTGGTGGACATAAGTTTAACACGTTAACTAATTACGCTATGTATCGTAATTTGTCTTTTTGTTTTGTTGTAAAATACAACAGAGCTTAAAAAATGTTTAAAGATCAATTTGGCACAAAGGGCATAGCTTACTTGAGTTCTAAGGTTCCGTTGTAACAGCATTGTAAGTAATACTATTCTGATTAGTGATGAACATTAAAAAAAAAACTTTGATATTTTTTTCAATGCAAATGAACATCGATATCATATCTATTTTTCACAAAATATATCATTGTTTTCGGTTGCGTAGACCGAGTAAACTGCTGTCGCCGACGATTTATTGTATTGTTCTCAACAGGGTAACTGTGCAATGTCTTCAGCAATCCTGTTGGCCTGTCAAACTTCAGGATACTGTTCGGCTTCAGTAAGGATAACTCCCTGCCTATTACTTGATAAACACTCTGTTGTTTTCCTCTAAGTATTAATGCCACACAAGTTGAAAGTATGTTTTGTATGGTGATTCATTCTTCTCATCTCCTCCTACTTCTGCATGGTAGTGCATAACTCAAATCACATCTTCTTGTAACTACTCATTAAAAAATTTAAATTATCTTAGACACGTTTTACTTGAGAGAAACGGCTCTCCTCATCATCTTTCCTTTCCTCGAGTATACCCTTTCAAACCCCTCCGAATTCACAGAATATTTTTAGCTTCATCGGCGGCATGATAGCTACCTCCTGGTAAGCTATTGCTTAAGCTTGAATTTCTACAAGATCTGTGATTAAACCTAATTAGCTCGTTCAGCTATCCATTCTGATTGCGGATAAACTTCATTGGAGTATTACCACATCCCGTCTTCTGTACTTTCTATGCAGGTTGAATAGATTGGAAGATACCATGACTTGCGATAATTTCAATTTTGGACCAAATACTCAAGCTACTGTGCTCTATTGTTAGACCTTGACGTCCGAACTATCTCTTTATTAAAAGAATATGTTGTAGGCTCCAAAATTATGTATATCATTCACTATATTTACAGAGTTTAGAGGAGGAACTTATCAGTCATTTGATCTCTCAGGTCACGTTGCTCCTTATGAATTTCACATTAGATTTGTGTCGCATTAACCTAACCAAAGTATCCATTGGTCTAGTTCCCTCTGCCATAGGCAACGGGACTTAAATCCAACAGCTATAGGACAGGTTCTTATTGGGATTGTTATGCCGCTACAAGTCCATTTCTGTACCTTATTCAACTCCACCTAAGCTATTTTCAATAATGTATTTACAAACTATTTAAGTTTTTAATTTTGATTTCGCCGTAGTCGTGTAGGTAGTGTGTTGGCTTATTAGACGTAAGGCCACGGTTCAAACCCCAGGTCAGACATCAAAACGAAAAGTTTCTCAAAAAAAAATCTGTCGTTCGGAGCCGACTTTAAACTGTAGGTCCCGACAATCATATATAAAATTAACACACACAACACCAGTGGTGTGAGAAGCTAGGTCGTAATCCTGACTGAAGGGTTGTAATGGCCAATTAATATCGATGTTGCCCTTTAAAAAAGCTTTGAATTTTTCGGATGTATCGTTAAGTTGTATCGATGCATATCGTCCATGTATGTATTTGTGTATTCTATTCGTCAATGCAACATACATATTAATTGTGTTATACTTTTGTCCACCACTGTACACTCTTTTATAATATTTATAAAGCTGCAAGCGATAAAAAAAATATATTTTGAAGACTGATGTAAAAACTGCAGTTAATCAATCTATTGGATGGAATCACAACACCATATTCAATTAATTAGAAGCCACTTTAGATATATGATAACTAGATTCTGTAATGAATATGAGACACAATATTTTATCGAATTATTTCATTTCATTATTAACTAAAGGAAAATATACAGTAGGACCTTGATTATCCGTGATTCGATTATCCGGCAACTTCAATTATCCGGGATGGAAAAAGAAAATTTTTTGTATCGACTTAATTTTATTTCGGATCGACTTGAATTTTTCTGCATCGTTTAACCGTGAATACCTCTATTACCCGTGATTATAAGAAAAAAATTTATTCTATTATTTTGGACAAACAAACAAAAAAGGGGAATTCCGTCTTTAGTACATTAAATCCTTATCTACTGTTCTCTGTTTTCTAAAAAATTAATTTTTTTTTATATTTTTGAAACATGTATGTATATAAAATCCTTGAATTATTTAGTTTTTATATAAATATGTACATGAGCAAATTCGTGTCAAGTGACCCAATTTTTAAAATCGATGTCTTCCGATTCCTCTTAAAGGAAAAGAACTAAGCTTTCTTTGAGCAAAAAAAAAAAAACATCCATTAAAAAAAATATAGTGCATATGGTAAAATTTAAAAACTTTGGTTTTGAGTTAAAATATTTTTTTTTTATAGATATGCCTCTTGCTACTAAGTGCCCACAAAGATCTTAAAGGAAATGGTCTAAGTTTTCTTTTGAGGAAAAATAAAAAAACTCAATTTCGAAAAAAAATGGGGGAAAATGAAAATGGTACATGTGCCAAATATTGAAAAATCTTATTCTTGAGTTAAAAAATAATTGTTTTTGATAGATATCCCACTCGCATCCCATTAAGCGATTATGAAGGCCTTAAAGGAAATTTTATAAGCTTTCTTTTAAGCAAAAAAAAAAGGCCCAAATTGAAAAAAAAATTAAAAAAAAAATTAATTTAAAAAAAAATTAAAAAAAATTTTTTAAAAATTAAAAAAATTATTTTTGAAAAGATTGAAGAAATAGCTATCTAATATCCTTTGGAAAATTTTTGCTAGGACCAATAGGTGAAAAGTAACACACATTTTAAAAAAACCCTGTATGGCCAAAATGTCCAACTTTGACCCCCTCTAACTCCGGCAGTTCTTGACTGATAGAGCTGAAAATTTGTGTTTGGCCTACTATCCAATAGTACTAACCTTGGTGCAAATTTCATCCAAATCGAAAGACATCGATTTTAAAAATTGGGTCACTTGACACGAAATTGCCCACATATGTATTCATTTATTAACTAATGAAAATATCTATTAAAAAACTAGCCAAAATTGATACTCAATTAACCGGGAAAATCGATTATCCGGAATGCTTCCGGTCACGACCATCACGGATAATCAAGGTCCTACTGTAGTACAAATGCTTCTTAGCACTGTCTATGACAGATGTGTAGATTTTATTAGAAACTTTTTAATGAAACATTACATTACATATGTATGTACATACATTTCATGAAAGTAACTGTAAATACACTTTATTGCTCTGCCATCTAACTATTGAATCATTTACTCACTTACTCGTACTGTGTCATTTATTCACTCAATCACTCACTCACCCGCACATACTATCCTCTCGCTCACTGGCTCGCTCTTCTCAAATTTTTATCTTCAATTTCGACGAGTTTACTTAATAAAAAATGCTGTCAATATAAATAAATAAAAAAAAAAAACAAATTTAAATCACTACCTTTTTTTAATCAGTATTATTTACATTTTCTTTCGTATTTTTTTTTTTTGTTAAAGTTTGTTTTATTTTTACTGTAATTTTTGTGTTTTTGTTTTGTTTTTATGTTTGTTTACTTAATATTTAAACAAAAAACCAAAAAAAAAAAAAAAAAAAAAAAGAGAAAAGAAAAATATTATAGTTTGTCTATGCATTAAAGTCAAACACTAAAATTATTATTATATTTGTATTTTGTACTCTTTTATTTCTTTTTTCTCCTTCTCTTTTTTGCATTGAATTATATTCATGAACTCGACCAAAAAAAAACAAAATCAAAACGAAAAAAAAAAACGAAAAAAATTAAATTAAAAAACGATTTAATTTTGCAAAATTCTAAATTCAATTCAATTTCTTTACATTCCGTTTTCGTTAATAATTCATTTGTCTATAAATATATTTTCGCAACATTTTCATTCACTTTTAAAAAAAAATTTATTTTATAATTTTTTTTTCTGGTAATTGTTTTTCTTGGTTTTATTGTTTGTTTTTTAATGTTTATTAAACTTCAAAAAAAAAATTAATAATTTTTCTTTAATTAAATGGCCATGTATGTACATCAACATTTCTGTCTATCTCTCTCTCTCTCTGTCTCTTTTATGTATATATTTATATATATATGTATGTATGTATATTTATATATGTATGTATATATGTATATATATATATATATGTAAAAACCATTTACTTATAACTGTATTTATAATTGTTATTATTCTCTTATAAAAATTTACAATGAATAATTAACTCTTATATATTTAAATAAAAATAACAACTTAAATTATATTAAATATATAAACAAAAATAATTAATAAATGAAAACGTTTTGCATTTTTTAAACGGCATTAACAACAATAACGAAAATAATCAAAAAAAAAAAAAAAAAAAAAAACAATTGCTTTCAAATTAAAAATGCCAAAGAAAAATGCAAAACGTTATAGAGCAATCGCACGTATCCAGTATTTTGATTCCGTTCACCTATTAAGTCCCGATTATTAAAACAATTCCCAAATATCCTACACTTGCAATCCTTTTCCCCCTTTTAAGGATAATCCCCCCCAAATACTTAACACCCTGCGGTTTCTTAGAGCAAATCAGTTAACTGATATTTATTTCTTTATTGTAACTTTCGTTGCCTCCCCCTTTTTCGCTATTAAACTGCACGAAAATAAATCAATTATTTAAAAAAAAAAAAAATTAAATAAAATTTTAAACCAACAAACAAAATTTGTAAAATAGTACAACAAATATAAAAGCACTTCAAACAGTCTTATAATACCTACAAAACAGCCAACAACAACAACTATTCAAATACTCTGAAAATACAATTACAAACCAAAAGAAAAAATATTGAAAAAAAAGAAAATTAATTTTAGGACTTCCATTATTAAGAAATTATTGAAAATAACTTTAGTTGTAGTAGCTTAGGAATATTAACAATTTAATAAACATATATATGAGCAGAACACCAACAACAACAACAACAACTACGAATACTAAAACAATAAACAATAAAATTTAAATCAAAGAAAAATTCATCATTTTTTTTACAAAATATTATCAAAAACAACAATAACAAATTCTAGTTAGTTAAATATATATACATATTTAACAATTAATTTATTAATTAATAAATAAATAATTAACAAATCAAAATTTATTAAATATTTAATGCAATCCTAATTATGGATATGACCACTACTACTACTGTTAGATTTAAAAGTGTGCATTCTTTTTGCCATTTCGCATTTAATAATGGTTTCCTTTCCATTTAAAACGACTTTATTACTTTAACTATTTACACACATACACATTGACTATTACTTACTACTTATGTAATAATAATGCTCAATAATAATGCTAAAATTAAAATTTAAATAAATATGCATTTAAACACCTCATTATACCGGATTATCCACAGATAAATCACTTAGTTTTATGCAAGTTTTGCTTTCCACTCTCTGGTCTATTGCTATTGTCATACCATTGAATTCTGAATTTTCGAAACGAAATTTTTCTTTTTAAATCCTTAAAATTTCTTTAGTTTTCTAGGTAGAAATGACTGTCTACCATTTGAATCAGTGTTGAAAAATTCAGTACTTTAGTACTTTTTTCAGTACTTTTCCATTTCAGAAATACCGCAGTAACCCCGCGACGCTTTTAGTACTTTTTTATTACATATTTTACTGCTTGCGCTTTTTTCAACTACTAATGCATTAGCAACGTAATGCGAAAGTCAGAATTAGTCTTTAGCGTTGGTTAGCTAAACGTCCTCGGAACATATGTTCGTTCGTTTTTAGAATACGATAAACAATGAGAACGCTGTCCGAACCGTAATGTGATTTCGGTAAGCATCATCATATGCTACAAACGAAAGTATATTCCATAACTTTCCGTCGACATTTGACTACACAGAACTTTTACGTTTTATTACGTTTACAATCAGCAGTTTTTGTTTCATATGTGAGGAACACGTATAAGTCGTTAGTTTTTCTATTCCGTACCGTACGTGTATTAAATATAAATAAATAAATAGTCTAGCAGGTAGTGTGCTGGCTTACTAGATGTGAGCCCGCGGTTCACACTCCATGTCAGACATCTCCAACATAACGAAAAAATATTCCTTCGACGACCTCATTCTGTCAAAAATTGCCAGAGTAAATAAAATTGCCATGAAAAAGTTCCGCAAAAATCTATAGTGCGGAGTAGACTTTTAACTGTCGGTCCCGCCACTCATGTATAAAATTAACGCACACAACATAAGTGGTGTGAGAATATAGGTCATAATCCTGATTGAAGGGTTGTATGTATGCAAAAAATTTTTTTTACAAAAGTACCATTTGATGCGAAAAAGTACTCTTTCAGTGATAGTTCAGTACCATTTCAAAATTTCAATTTTTCAACACTGATTTGAATAGACATATTCAGGTTTCTAACTTGAAATAATTCTCGATTTATTTAACGAAATTTCCAAAATTTACCAAACGTAATATACGCTAGGCATCAATAGGCTGCGTAATCAACTTAGGGCCATTATTACAACTTGCCGTTAACTAAAGGGAGGATTTTAATGGGCAGATAAATTGTTTTTCATTATTATAAGTGAACAATATAGTAGAAGTGAGCGTTAAGCTAAAGGGAGGATCATCCTACCGGTAACTTTTAAAGTTAAGTTTATGTTTGAACTTGCCATATTATATGAGCCCTTGATTTTGAAAGTGGTATAAGTCATATTTTCCTTGTTTCGAGATATTTAGAGTTTTGCATTTAAAAGGATTAAAAAATATTTTTATATTATGGAATATGATTTTTCGACACTAAAGTAGTGCCAACAAACAAGTATTTATTATGATTGTGAAATTTATAACCATTTTTAAAAAGAAATGTGGTTTTGAAAGGTTGCAATGACTTATATCGCTTTCAAAATTAACTGCATGACTTTATAAATGACTTACAACATCAAGGAAACATATTTATTTGTAATTAACATTTTATTCAAACTCATTTCATTGTAACCAAGTAAATTATTTATTAGTATTTAGGGAAATAAAGTGTTTGTGAAAAATTGTTGGGATATGGTAAATCCATCATATCTTTACGTTTTTCTTCTGTTATTGGTCTAATGGTTGTGTATAATGGAAGCAAATCAATATTTTTGTATATTCTAGGTCTTCCTCTTTTAGGTGAGAGGTCTAATACTTTGAATTTGGAATTGTCATCCAAAGAAGTTTTATAAAACATCTTATATGAAGCATTTTTTAGAAATCTGATCTATTTTATTTTTAGTCAAAACACAACTTCTCCATTGGTGTTTTTCGTTCTATTATTCGTTGATTCTTTTAGTTGTTTTGTAGAAATGAAATCTTTCTGAGCCGTTTGTACTACCAAAAATGGGTTTCTCTTTTTACATAATTCTATTAAATTATAATAATGCTCTGGAATGTATAAATAATTCGATTTTTTAATTTTAGTTTCTATCAAACCAAAATCACGATCATTTGGCAAAAAAGAATGGCCGGATACCATAAATTTATGATCAACTGTTTCAACATTATTATCAGATGACTGAACAATTTTTAACCATATTAAAGCTATGTTAATGTTACGATTTTGTCCTGAGCAGGCATCACTGTAAGCTATGACATGCTTTTGAGTGGTAATGTCCCGAATGTGCTTTAAGATGCAGGAAGCAACTTCCTGTGATCCTCTTGAGGCGATTCTTTCATTCCATGCATACATTTTAGCATTTTCATTGTGGAAATTATGAAAATTGTATACATACATGTTGCGCTTATAATAAGCTACCGAAACAGAAAGTTTTGGATAAGAAAGTGCTTTCTGTAGATCAAATGTGAATCCGTAATATTCTTTTGGGTTATCTTTTGCTTTTTGTGTGCCATCTGCTAAACTTTTTCTAGCCTGTTCGGCACTGTTAAGATGCAACTTCTCGTCTTAATTACTGGATGCTTCATTTTTTAGATTTAGCGAATCACACTGTTAGCACGTGTCTTTACGAGAAGTATGAGAATTTAAGTTGAACTCCGTATTGAATATTTTCCTGTAAGTCCACTCCTTCACACGTGATGTATTATTTTCATCACATTTTTTCACATACAGCTCATACATTTTTCGAATATCTTTCGACCTGAAGCGTAATGTGATCTGGTGTAATGGCTCTCACATGCTGGAAAACTCTGAATATGTTCTCGTACCACTTTAATTTTTTCTTCATCTGTTTTTCTAGATGAACCAGCCATTTTTCCACGACCATCCGTTCCAGGTGTTTTAGCATTTAAGACACGGCTTAATCTTCCGTTGGATATTTTGAAAGTATCAAAAAAAAAAAAAAAAAACGTTTTGCACAGAAACAGAAACTTCTGAATTCCGTACTTATATGTAGATAAAACTTAAAACTACATTTTCTCATATATCCTTCGTAATTTCTGGGTCGTCTTTGTTTTATTGATTGTTTTCGAAACAAACCATACAGAAACAAATTCTGTTTTTCGAAACTTGCTAATTTCCAAAAAGAATCAAAATTAGCTTTCCCTTCTTCATATCCTATTCCATTTATACATTTTTTGGAATAAAGGCAATCTTTATTTTCGAAAAGTAATTATTTTGCCAAACTTTGTGAACAGACTTGACTTATATCACTATCAAAAAAAACAGTAACTGTATTTTGTTTACCAACCAAAAATAAACACATTTTATCGAGCTAATTTTCATGGCATACTGCTAATCTCTTCAGGTTATGTTATTTATTAGGATTTGATATGAAATAGCTGATAAACTAGATTATTAAAATTTTTGACTTAAACCACGTTCAAAATTAAGGGCTCATATATTATTTTCAATATGGCAACTTCAAATATAAACAAAATGAGCATAAGCAACAAAAAAAAAAAAACGAAGACTGCCGTTGCCACTGCGTTTAAAAAGAACTTGTTTAATTGAGCAGTGTGATCGACATTGCTTCGGCACTGCCATATTTTTGGAAAAAGTTAACTTTATTTTATCTGTAAGTTTTTTATTTTTGTTTTTTTTTAAATTTTTATTTTTTATTCGGTTACAAAGCAATTCATTATATCATCCTAAAGGTACCTCTGCGCCGTATAGGCATTATAGAGGTGAGTTAGCAATAACATCCTAACAACAACGTTTAAAAGATGTAAGCAATTAATGAAAATAATTTAAATAATTAATTTAAAAGATAATAATAACAATAATAACAATTACATGCATTCGGATGCATAATATTAAAAATAAGAATAAATAATTTTATCGAAACTTGAAAATTTTCAAGGCAGTAAATCTTCCAAGTTACCTAGCAAAAATTTCTTTAAGTTTATCTTAAATAATGAAATGTTATTTTATTAATTGATTTTACGGACTCTGGTAAGTTGTTAAATTCCCGACTACCAATACATATATTCAATGCGTTGCTTAGTCATCTCAAGCCTACAGCGAGTTAATACTAAACTCGTACTATTCCTCGTAAATATCGTATATTGGTTACGCGCAAATTTTATAGTATACTGACCAATATTGTTCAAGGACTTAAACACAAAAATTAAAAGTTGATACTTGTATATTCCACATATGTATTGGCAAAATCGTTTTGGAAACATTTCTATATAGTGATATAGTTGAGTACCTTTTTAGGAAGGTTGTATACTATCTTTAGAGCTTTGTTCTGTATACGTTGTAGGGATTGATTTTAGTTCATTTGTATGTTTACAGCCATACAAAATGGTTAAATATCCAAATTGGCTTTGTACTCATACCAATGCATTGTAAATCGATAGTTTTGTATTTTCATCAAATTTATGTTTGAACTTATAGAGTATTCCAATCGTCGAACTTATTTTGGACCTAAGATATTGTATATGTATCAGAGAACTGCATGAGTTGATTCACTTTCATTGTCCACTCACATGTAAGTTGCTTTTGTTATGTTGTTTAACATCAATATGTTTTAATGATATTGCTTGCAGTGTTGATTCTCTAACAACTGAATGTAATATACTCACTTTTGTTTTTTGAGTACTGTTAGTATAAATAAATAAAAAATTCTTACTGTTGTTTGATTGTTTTGTATAGAAATCAAATAACTCACAACTCATATGAATTTTTGAGTTGACATTAAAAAACAATTTGAAAGTCTTTTTAGAAAATGAATTTAGAATTATTAAGAAATGTTGAAAATGGAGTTTGCCATGTAAAAAGAAAGAAATGAAAAATAAGTACGTTGCTAATTTAAGTATTATTTACTTCACGGCTTGTTTCCTGTGTCCACCAACCAATTCTTGCCTAGATGAAATTAATTTGAAAGAAAGTCTGTATCGTCTTCTTCAAGTCCAATTCATTATTCAACATTTGATGAACCACCACTGGATTTCCAACTATTTTTCTCTAATTTTATTCAAACAAACCTATCCGCTACGGAAAGTATATCCGGTGAAGTAAATCTTTACAGTCATTTAGAAATGAATATTGATATTGAAATGGTCGCAAAACCACACTCTGGAATATCCTCGTTTACACAAACTTGCCAAAAAATTTTGAGTATTCACGCAAGCAATGCAGCTTCCGAACGCGTATTTTCCGACGCAGGTAGCATAATCACCGAAAAGCGTACCCTCATTGTTCTACAAACTGTAAATAACTTACTTACATATGTATGTAACTTCTTCTTTTTTCCGAAATGTAAATAAGAAAATAAAAATTCAAATATATTTTGCATTAATTAATAATATTAATATTGCAGTAAATTATAAAATAAAACTCCTCGGCTCACTTTTTTTACATAAAACAATATTTGTTAAAAGAGTTTTTTAAAAAGTATTCAAAACACTCATACTGATTCGTTGCTTCTGTGAATCATATAAATAAACAGAAGTAGCAAGCAGTGACAAGCAATTGTTGACAACAGGCTCAATAATATGAATCATGTATTTGAATATTTAATTTTTTTTACTGTCAATTGCTAGCTCAGTATTCATTTTAGAAAATACAAAACTATGCCATTTGATTCACAATCATGCAGTTCTCTGATATGTATGTTCCAGTAAAGATTACTTTCCAAATATATTCCTAGATAATTTATTGAAGAAACTTCCTTAATTTCGGTACCATCTAAGCTAAAGGTATCCTTAGCTAAAGGTACCTTTAACTAAACCCAACTTAACGGCAAGTTGTAATAATGGCCCTAAGTTTAGTATTTTAGAGATAGGTTTTTAATTATTCTACATCTATTAGTCCCTTGAAATAATATAAAACGTTAATTAAATTAAGTTTCTGGTGATAACAACAAAATAAAAAGACAAAAAGGAAAGTCTGCGTACAATTTTAAAAGTAGATTTAAAACTCATTAATGTTGAGATATTTTATAATCTTTTTGATATTCTGGGATTATACTATTCTATTTCTGATTCTTCGACTCTTCTAGCAAAGATCCCCTAGATACTCAAACGAATTGAGGTCAGGTGGTTAAGCAAAGATTCGCAATTGTTTAGAGACATTCACCCTTATTCTGGTTGTCGTCGTCGACGTCGTCTTGCGTCGACAGTTTAAAATTGGTATTCTGTTTGTCGTTATTGACAGTTATAGATGACTGTCGACACACATTTGGTATTCTGTAAGTCAATACGCCGTCGATATTGTGTTGTGTCGACTCTGATTTTATCGACGTCATTTTTGGTAACGACGACGACGGCGACGATGACGACGACAACCAGAATAAGAGTGATTGTACAGAAGTCACTGTTTCACTGGCTTAGCCGCATGTTTATAATCATTTATGATTTTTATCTGAAACATAAATTGATTATGAACAACCAAATTTATGATGCTTTGTTGAAAATTTATTTTTAAAAGAAATTGCATACTCCAATGCACCCCCAAAACTATCACAGCATCACCTACATGCTTCAAAGTGATAGAGAAATGCTCTTTAAAGAGAGAGCAGTACCTTTTCCAAAGTATTTTTTTCCACACTATTTGTTTTCCTTTGGTGCCAAAAATAAAAGATTTGCTCTCATTCCACAAAATTACCTTTTCCCAGATCTCCTCGAGACTTGTTGATGTGCCTCTTGGCCAATGTTATTATCTTCTTGTCTTTCAAAGAGCAAAATATATGGATTTTTCAAAGTTGAAGTTTAAATAACTTCCCTCTTTTCTCGTTTTATGTAAGTTTGGAGGAATGACATTGAGGAAAATTCTTTTGCTTTCTCGTAATTACTTATCAAATATCTGAAATAGGTAGCAGACACATTGACATTCTAAGTAACTGCAGTGCTGTTGAACTGGCTAAGCCTGACACAACCATTGAACTTTCCCGTGAATTATTGACTTTGGGAATTCCTTTAAGAATTCCTGTAAGCTGGTCGATTCTGTCAACAATAGATGGGCGGCTTCGAACACGAGCAGAACAGCACAGAAAATCTGATCAAAGTTGAATGGAGTGCTCACAATAAGTCTGCTTAAACTCCATAGAAGCACGCTCAGTATTGTTGTCGGGGTTATTCCAGGGTATTACATTACAGGCACGTATGAGAGGTGCATACGCAAGAGGAGACTGTCCCTCATTTACTGGGTACAAGCCCGGCACTATGTTAAAGGAGAAAAAGGCACCTTTTCACTTATTATATGCAATCTGAGTCGCTTCATAAGAAGCCTCGAGTGGTTTTGGGACTGGGCGATAACGGAAAACTGTGGTATCACAATGGTCCCTATGTCTCTCAAGTGTGTCCATTTAACTTTCTTCGGTGGATAGCTAAAATTACCTACCTACCAGAGAATAGCAATGAATCGTTTTTTCGCTACTCATGAAATTTTGAGTATGAGTGAGTCAAGAGTATTGAAATTCAACTACTCTGATTCATTCGTACTCGCTACAACATTGATTTATAAGTATAGGTTGCAATGAGTTTGCGTACAACGTTGACATCAAACCGATAACATTCGAAATATGTTTGATTCATACGCCTACTCATTCAGATTCATAAATTTAGAAAAATACTTATAAATGATTCGAGTGATTCGAATCATTCATCAAAATTTACAGTCTTTGTTGTTGTTGCATTTACAAACAAAGAAGAAAGAAAAGACAAAGACAGCAAGCAAAGCACACACACAACCTTCTTGTGAGTATTGTGGTGTTCGTACTCGAATCATACTTATTTTGTGCTTCGTGTATACGTTGAATCATGGAGAGTCGAAATCAACAAAATCATACGTATTGTTAAGTATGAGTACGATGAGTACTTCAAACTTTGAATATGAGTAGTATGAGTATGATATTAAAATAAGTATGAATGCGTATAAGTATCTGAAATTATAAGCATGACTCGAATCTACTCATCGTTTTGAATACTCATTGCTGTTCTCTGCTACCTACCAACCTACCCACCTAATTACTTATCAATCTTTGTGTAGAAGAGTAAGATTTTCTATTCGTTTAGTCAACAATTGATAAACTTTTTACCATAAATTTATAACAATTTTACGCTTTACTGGATGTATATCTTTTCCTTTTCGTTTTATAATTAAAAAATGGTTTTAAAGCCTACCTTTAAAAGTTTAAAATTAAATAAGAACTTAAATTTAAAAGAAAATTATACAAAACACATATTTATGTAACTGTAACAACAGTTTCCAGAATATTATTACTTTTTTATGTACGCAGACTTTTTCTAAGCCAGAATAAAAATTTTCTATTTGATAACAATGAATTTTAATGTTATCGATAACTTTGAATGGGACTTGGTAGTACATAGTGTATTAGCAAAGAAAATAAAGTATAAAGAATGTGCATCTTAACATTTTTTGGAATATTTTTCAAAAATATTTCATGACGCGGGGGGAAAGATAGAAGGGAAGGAAAGAGAAACGAAGAGCGTAACAATGCGTTGCTCTCATCGTGCGTTTTTGTTGTTTGACCACTTTTTTATTAAATTTTCTGAAATCACTTATTCTGGTCAGTGTTGCCACGAAAAAAAATATTGCAACCAACATTTGTGAAAAAAATTACCAAATAAGAAAAAATTAACCAAAATTAAATTCACAGTTTTTTTATTTTATTTTTTCAAATATAAATTATAATTAATACAACATAGTAAGAAAAGAAACAAAAAATAACAAACTAAAATTTTAGTCTTACAAATTAATTCATTTCTACAAACAAAAGCTCTTTTTATAAGAAAAATAAATAACCAAATCCGGAAATTTTGGTTAAAAATATTTAAACGGCAACACTGGTTGTGATTAGTGAGCAAGAGAGAGAAAATAAGTTGAGAGAATTTATTTATTTACAGCCATAGAAAACTGTCAATAATATACGATACTTGATTTTCATTTCATCAACATACATATGTAAAGCTATCTATCTTAATAATTTTAGATAAATAAAGATAAAATAAAAAATCCATTTTTTTTTATTAAAAGAACATAAAGCTATCCATCTTTGGCTTAAAAATTATACCTAGTTTTTTTAGATAAACAAAAATAAAAAACCCATTTTTTATTAGAAGAAAAAATAAAAAAATTAAATACGGCCAGCTAATGACATAGAACATTTTTAACATAAAATATTTTTTGAGTGTTATTCTGAAATAAAATGATAACGCATCCGCTACACATGTGTTCTTGTCGCAGTCTGATCGACAACTAAATCAAATAACACAAGAATGCGTGTGAGTTCTCTCTGCACAATTGTGCGGGTCGTAATGTTAAACAAATTTTGGTGAGAGCGGGCCGTAATGTTACAACCCGCCATAAGAAATTTTACTTCTACATGATGCGCATTCTTTATATCCATATTCTTTGGTATTAGACAAACCAGTGAGTAAAATGTACATAGACTTTTAATACCCACTGTATGTATTTCAAACTTTGTTTAGTAAAAATTCGAAATTAAAAACTTGAATTAAATAATTGCAAACGAACATACAAGATACCGAAAAATACCCATAACCATGCTGCACCTTTATATTGAATGAAGTTATGTATACAATTTCAATTCAATTATTATCTCTATACCTACCTCCTATAAGTGTTGAAAACTTTACTAACCAATTCGGAAATTCCGAAAACATTTCTCCATTGCCCTCATAAAAAAAAAAAAAAACATTCAAACGCAAAAAAATGCATACTTTTAAGCGTACAAAACAAAAGTTAACAAACAAAAGAAAAATCACTTTGAAAATCCTTAAAAAATCAAGGATATTCAACTAACAAAATAATATTGTTTTAGTATAAAGAAGAAATAATTTAAGATTAGAAAACTAGAATAATTATTAACAATTACTATATATGCACACTTAAGCATAAGGAGAACAAAGTACCTAAACAAAAATGAAAACAAAACGAAAACCGATAAAATATGATACAAATAAACACAAAAAGATAAAAAAGAAGTATTTACAAATTTATCTTAATAATGTAGTGAATTAAAGCCAAGTAAAAATAGCTTTAACATCGTACGTGAGCAATTAATAATTCATTCTGTATAGTATTCCATCCAATAGCGACAATACAAGCATATAGTGTAGCCGTATACCATAGCCGTAACCGTAAGTCGTTTAACTTAAAAATTCTTATACTTTTTTTCTGCTTTGCCTCCTCCGCACTGATGAGATGTGTCTTCCGTTTGAATTTCAAATCTACAAAATCTTAACTTAACGTTACAATTAAAATTTTATTTCGTAAATTTCTCTTAAGAAATTACAATCAAAAAAAACAAAGAAAACTAAAGTGAAAAAGTAAAATAATGTAAGAATGTAGTAGAAAAGAAAGAAAAGAAAAGAGTTCAAGTCACAGTTAGAAGAGAACCGCACACACAGAACCTTGTGATTCCCATTCAACTAACCTAATGATAGTGCGACGTTTTACAGTCGCCTTCTTTCAAATTTTCACGAAAGGCCTCATCAAGTTATTCGCTGAAATTGGATCCGCCCGGCAAGGGAAAGGTCAAAGCCAAGAGAAAGCCATTAAGTACACCGGCCTCGCCCTCACGTGTCCGCAGTGAGCCGCAGTGCACTTGCATGACAGCCGAACAATATGCACGCCTGAGAAATGATCCCCGAGTACGAGGTGAGGATGAACAACCAATATTTGTGTAACTTGATTCTTTTTTTTTTTTTTTTTTTGTTGTATTCTGTATGTTTGTTTGTTTGTTCGTTCTTTGCCAAATAAAAAAAAAAAAAAAAAAAAAAATCTTAAAAATAAAATCAATTACTTACACCCACTACTTCAATTTCCTAAAAAATTTATTGCAAAAAAACAGAAAAAAAAATTATTTGAAAACCGAAACATAATATACTGTGAACAATACAATTCTAACTTGTTTCAAAGTAAAAACAACAAAAAAATATTCAAAATCAAAATCAAATGAAATGTATATACTCTTATACCCCCCCCCCCAACCACTCCACTGCATCCCGTCCTTGAGAATAGAATCCCACTTTGATTTGAGTTACAAGTTCAACTCATGTTTTAATTAGTTTTCGTTTTCGTACATGATTTCTTTTTTTTTATTTTTTAATTATTTTTTATTTTTTTTTTTATAAAATTTTTGTTCAGTTTTAGTTTTGATAACTCCACGTGTAAAGTATTTTGAGTTTCAATTGAATTTTGTTTGTGAATTTTTTTTTTTTGATTTTCTTTCCATTAACAAATGCCATCAACATCGCCATCATATTCATCATCATAACTTTTGCAGGTTCTTCCACTTTACCACGCAATGTGGGTTCCAGAGTGGCAGCCGATGCTGATGGTCAAACCCATCAAAAAGTCACTAATGCTGCAAGCAGTACATCCCTCTATGACAATGTTGCCAGTGGTGGTGGTGGTGGTGGTACACAGGGCATGGTCTCCGCTGGAGGTTAGTATATATATTTTACTCTTCTTTCTTTTCTTATAAACATTATTACACAAAATAAATATTCAATAACAACAACAACAACAATTTCTTTGAACAGATACTTTAGGACGTCAAATCAAAACTCAAGATGCTTCTGCTGCCACAAATGGTGGTGTTTGTGGCACAGCCGCCAGTGCAGTTGGTGTATCCACTGGTGATATTTGTTCTCAAAATCATGTTGGTTCTCAAGCCGGTCCAGAGGACGCATTAGCTGGCCAATCGGATGTCGATATGGCAAAGAGTGAAGGTACCCAGGCCGGTGGTCCTCTCCATCAGTCTGTGGGCACCTCAACAAAATCAACGGGTACACGTTCTAAAGAATATGCTGATGATATGGTAAGTAAAACAGCATGGCAATTAATTTTTATTTTTTCTGTATGTATGCATGTGTAAATTCTCAAAAAATAGTCTTAAAAGTCTACTAAAACTTCTGCTTGTATTTGTTAATTTATTTCAAAAAAGATTAACAAATAAAATACATTCGTATTGATATGGTTTTTAACCAAATTGGGTCTACGTTTACAAATTACTTCAGACAATTATATATAGCTTGTTTGAAAGATGACACTTTTTTTTTTTAATCGAACGCGGAGGGCTCGTCCCCATTACATAGGGACACGTACACACTGCAGTCTGGACTGTAGCGGGTAAGGGAAAAGTAATGGCAACGAGAACATAAATCAGCTACAGAACTTAATCACAAGCTGAGTAAAGCTACAACAAACCAGAACTAACTAAGACAATAACTAGAATACATTTTTATATAATAATTTACAAATTAAAGCCAGCATATAAGCTACGTTTTATATTACAAACACTACAATTAAAATCAATAAAATCATAATATAAGTTGAAATCATTACATTACATCTACGAAAAGGAAAATTACATCCATAGTTCGTTCTATAAAAGTCTAAAGAAAGAGGACAATAGTGCCGTGAAAATCTTGCTGCTTTAAGCTTGACTTTGTTAGAAGACTTTATTGAAATTACATAATTTTGTGAAAAGCTAAACAAGTTTAAAAATTATTGAAAAATCCGATTATTACCGTCATAACTCGGTTTTCTTTATAAACAAGGAAAGAATTTGTCGCAGGTTGCCAGAAAAAATTTTTAATTTTAGGTAGATCCTGATGTAAATAGGAAACCAGTAGCTAAATAGTTTGCACGTTTTTAATCTAATAATTTTGATTATAACGATGCACGTAGTCCTTGTCTACCATTCACTAAAAAATTCCTTGAAATGATGGAAAAAATAAAAAACTTGCTTATAAGCGAGAACATTGCTAGAAACCTTGGTATTCATCACAAAACAGTTATCAAACATGGGAGGGAATCTAAATAGCTAAAGAAGCGCGTAGATTGGATGTCAAATGAACTAAATGTGAGGAGTTTAAGGTACTGAATTTCAAATTGGCATTCACTGCTAAAATTTAACACAATCAAACCGTTTCTAAAACAAATGATTTCATGACAGCTTAGCTGTGAAGTTTTGATGCATCCACCATAAAGCCCGGATCTTGTAATTTCAATTATTCAGATGTTTCGATCTCTACAGAACGCACTTAATAGAATAAATTCAAATTCAGTAGAGACCTTGGTTAGTTCTTTGTTTAGAAAACCTAGAATGATGGCTTTCCGGGAGTGTGTAGGTCAGTGTCTAGTTAAAATTGCTATGACAAAATCTGGTATAATTGGAAGGAAATTGTTCATTATGAGCTTCAATAGATTTAATTCCATTAATTAATAACTAGATTAAAGCAAACATTCCAATTAAAGCAAACAGAGTTGATCAACGAAAAATGTATTGTGTTCCACTAGAGTCTGAGTAGACCAAACACATCTTTGCACAGAGTTTGGCTGGCTGTGAAGTTTTGATGTATCCACCCTAAAAAGATTTCAAACCAACGCTTTGACAAGGGAAATTTCACATTCAAAATAGACAGATTTAGTGAAAATTTTTTAATTTTCTATTGGGTTCTTTACATTGCTGGCATTGAGACAAACAGCCAAACGAATATTAACAAATCGCCAGCAATTGTAATTCGAAAAAAACAAAAGCAAAAGCAGAGACACACAAAAAAATTGCCCTTAAATTAAATAAAATGTGCAAACACGACATATTAATGCAACCGATTCACATTTACTTCTCCATTCATTTACACATGCATTCATACGTACATATGTACGTACATACAACATAGGGGGGGGTCTTATATTATTTTATTTTATTTTTGTTGTTGTTGTTGTAGTTACTGTCGCTATTTCTAATTTGCCATGAATTAAATGTTTCATTTCATTATGCATTATTTTTGTTGTTTTTCTTGTTGTTGTTGTTGTTTTTGTTGTTTCTTAATATTATTACTGTTTATGCTTAGACACGCGATCCACATGGCCACGACATGCATCAACATCAACACCAGCACCAACATCAGCACAATATAATTAACAACAACACCAGACGCAAAACGAAGAGTACCGAGGACATGAATGTCGATACCAGCACATTAAAGCGTATGCTTAAGCCTATGACTAGCACTGAAAGCCCAGTGACATCGCCTGAAATGGGCAGACGACGTTACAACTATTACAACGCCAACGCAGCCAACACATTTGGTCCGCAGCACATGCATCAACATGCCACTGGTATGGGTGGCATGCATCACATCATGAATAACAACAATACATTGGGTGGTGGTCGTACAGCCAATCAGTCGTCACGATTTTCGGGATCAAGGTAAGACGCACTAACCAAACATACGCCACTCACTAGTTTCGGTTGGTAAATCAAACCGTTAACAACAAATTGAAACGGATTGGAATTACAATTAAGCAATAACAATAACAATTACATTCTCTTACACTCTCTTCACGGACAGATCTTCCCATGAAATTGGTCGTGGTTATACGCCACGTAATCTCTATTTGGAGTTGGAACGAGAACGCGGTTGCATTGAAGGTTCCCCACCTTCCGACAACGTAATGTTTGATAATCAGTGCTATGCCACTACGCCCAGTTCCAGCAATGGCAATTCCGATCAGGATCAATCATCATATGCTCAGCGTCCACCTGGCGGTGTAGGAGGTGTGGGCGGCGGTGGCAGTCGTCATCAGCATCGTCATCAGGGACCCAATGTTACACCCACCCCCGGCAGTCCCACTTCACGTCTACTGCTCGAATATGAAATGCACTTGCGCAACACTCTGGCCAAAGGCATGGACGCTGAATCGTACAGTCTACACACATTTGAGGCCTTGCTCTCACAAAGTATGGAGAATTTAGGTAAGTGCTGTACGATATCGTACGATATCTCGATTAACCTAAGCGTTCTTGTCTTGTCTAACTGTTTGGTGGGTATATGCCCCCAAACGCTTGTGTTAGTAGTTTTGCTCATGCATATACAATTTATTCAGAGCGTTTTTTTCATTTTCTTTTTAATATCAAAACGTTAAATTGTGAATTTTTTTAGTAAAATTTTTTAGCATTTTATATCAATATTTTTGTATCACATCATCCGCTCCTCTCTCTCTCTTTTTCTGTGTTTGCGCCAGCATTAAAAGTAAGAAAGAAGACGAAAGTAGGAGAAGAACTTATAAAATGACATGCTAATGCAATACTAGAGATTGTAGAATTGATTGTATTTTGTAGTGACTTAATTGGATTGCAACTTATGTTGTATATGTATGTGGGTCGTGCGCCGTCTAAGTTAAATGACATTTGATTTCATTTGTAGTTCCATTCTAAATATTTTAAATGCAAATTTGTTAAACGTATTAAATTAGTTAATTTAGGATTTACAAAAATGTTACTTAACAAAAACAAAAACAACAAAAAACTTGTATTTAAAAAACACATTAAAAACGACACATTTTGTGAAAGCGTTGCAGAAAAGTAAACACCTGCGAAGTCATCCAACTAATTCAACGCTACAAAAATGCATCAGAAATCCATCTCTATCAAAAACGTGAATTTTTAAAGAATTGGTCAAGTCGATATGAGGGCATATTTGTTATTTACATAACAATATTGTTCATTCCCAAAATTACAATTCTGTGAACAAAGCTACAAAGAGAAAGTCTCTGTGAAAGAAACGTAAATTTAATTTTTTTTTTAATTAAATAGTAGAGTGTCTCAGTAAGAGTATAATTTTTCATTTGAAAATATAAACAAACTAGCTGAACCGGCCCGCGTTGCTGCGCCACCAACTAAAATAAATTTGAAGGAAAGACATTGCACGAATGTACAATTAATTTTGAATCATTTTATTGATTTTGTTTCCCGTTGTCCTTATGATTCAGATGAACGGGCTTGAGTAGTACGCATTCGATCAGTTTCGAATCTCACTTTTTGTTGTTCAAGTGGTTCAAGCGAACTGGTCTCAGCGGCATATATTAGAAGATTTTCCAGTCTCAATGCTCGTCTGATTCTGAGGCTCGTAATGCTCTTTCCTTCTGTGCTTGAGGTAACGCCATCCATTGGAAATTAATCGCACCAACCTCCGTCGACTCATACGCAACAACTTTGTTAAAGAATGCACAGTTTACGATTTAATTCATTTTGAGTAATTTTCAACGGTGTCACCTATCGGATATTGGTCATACCAAATTAGAAACCTTCTTCGGCTCATGCGCAACAACTTTACTAAAGATCATAACATGATCAAATGCACAGTTTACGATTTAATTCATTTTGAGTAATTTTCAACGGTGTCACCAGTCGGAAAATGGTCATATTCACTTAGAAACCTTCTTCGGCTCATGCGCAACAACTTTGCTAAAGATCATTACATGATCAAATGCATAGTTTACGGTATAATTCATTTTAAGTAATTTTCAGTGGCGCCACCTATCGGATATTGATCATACCAACTTAGAAGCCTTCTTCGGCTCATGCGCAATAACTTTGCTAAAGATCATAACATGATCAAATGCACAGTTTACGATTTAATTGATTTTAAGTAATTTTCAGTGGCGCCCCCTGCCGGAAATTAGTCATACCAACTTAGAAACCTTCCCCGGCTCATGCGCAACAACTTTGCTAAAGATCATTACATGATCAAATGCATAGTTTACGATTCTATAAGGTACATACAAACAAACAAATTGGATTTTGCCACGCCCCTCCGCCCACAGACCGGAAATAAAAAATCAGACTTCACAGTGTTACCCGCCTGAATATTCTGAAGATTCCCTGAAAATTTTATCAAAATCGGCCCAGCCGTTTTGGAGTCCATACGTTACATACATACACACATCCACTTTTATATATATAGATAGATATTGTAAAGAAGCCATATTCTGATTAGATATGAAATAAAATACCTGTCTAATGCCCGCTCGACTCTGAGACAGGACTTAATTCCTTTCACAATATGTATTATCCACGTCTTTTTCACAGAGATGTGGCTGTAACTCTCCGTTAGATATCGGAATTGTTTCTGGTTTATTCGCATAAAGTCGTTTAAGTCGCCATAGTCTAGTCGTTAGTATGTTGGCTTATTAGATGCAAGGCCGCGGTTCAAACCCCAGGTCAGACATCAAAATGAAAATATGAAAAAATATTTCTTCGACGACTTCCTCTCAGCAGATTTCTGGCAAAAAAAAAACTCTGAGAGTAAATAAACCACCTGCCATGAAAAAGTTTCTCAAAAAATCTGTTGTTCGGAATCGACTTTAAACTGTAGGTCCCACCACTTATGTATAAAATTAACACACACAACATAAATGGTGTGAGAAGCTAGGTCGTAATTCTGACTGAAGGATTGTAATAACCAATGATGTGTATGTGTTATTTGCATAAACCCGATATTTCATAAAATCCCAAATGAAAGAAACGCCCGACGTTAGAGTATATAATCTCGGTGATCAAATTGTCTAGAGAATAATTTTTTCTGTTAGCCGTTGCTGCAATGCCGCCGTCTTGCTGATGTCAGGTGATCATCTCCATATGCATGCCATCCATTTAAGACTACAAGAATTCCGTTACTATGTACCTGAAACAAAGCGCAATTTTGGACTCCACTTCAAAAAAGTAAGGCTAATCGTGCCGCCTAACTTAAATCTTAAGTCTACTCTGCTTAGCGCAAGCAGTTTATCCGAGATATCCTTGTTAGAGATTAGAAACCATTCGGCGTGATACTGGCGGGCACAATAATGTAAACAAGCAGCGAATTTTTTTTCTGTGGCTTTTTTGGGAAGTCCACTGAAGGGCTCAGATACCCGTATAACCCCTAGGACCAGGAATACTGCAGAGTATAAAGGTTTTTGTACAATGGGTCAATTTCGACCTCCGGGTACTGTACTTGTCTTAACTGACAAGTACACGTCCTCTAACCTAACCTATGAAGCTATTCAGTTAACCTAACGAGTCCAGATGGTTCTTAGAACTCCGATATCATTTTCGGCAAATTGTCAAGTAGACATTCAATGAAAAACGATTTTCAAATCTAAACCCATTAATTTTAGTTTCTGTTCCAAGATTTTTCAAGTTGGAACTGTTGGTATACAATACTCGAAAGCCCGGCTCGGAGTTCTTAGAGTCGGAATCTTATTTCATCATTAAGTACATACATTCTTACTGAGACACCCTATAAAAAAGGAATGAATCTGTAGATAGATACCCTTGCCAAGCTAAGCCAAATTTTGTAAGATTTTTGAAAGATATTTCGCCCAAATTCCAGAAACCTATTTTATTCACTCATAGGTATATTGATAAGGTAAATCCATCTTGAATGCGAATGCAGTGAGTTAAGAGCAAAATATAAAGATTTTGCAAGGGGACTACGAGTGTTGGAAGGTCTGATTAAACAAATAAATATTAATTAATTTATAAAACTTTTTAGTATACAGGGTGGCTGATATATAATGCAACAAAGTAAAGCGCTATATTTTTTTTAATTTTTTTTTAATTTTATTGTTCAAAAGCAAAAACGGTTGGAAATAACATCAAATTTTAGAATCAGTTTAGATTTGTTCGAATTGGCCACCTTTGGTTCGAATTATGGCCTTCAAACGGCCGACAAAGCCATCACAGGCTGCACGAAAGTGGCTCTGCGGTATTTTGGCCCATTCCCGGCGAAGCGCCGTCTTGAGATGATCGACACTTTGGTATTTTTTAGTGAGAACCTTACTCTCCAAAATGCCCCAGACGCAAAAGTCCAACGGATTAAGATCCGGAGATTTTGGTGGCCATTGTGCTGTAGAAATGAAGCGAGGAACCTCATTTTTAAGCCATTCTTGGTTGACGCGTGCTGAGTGCGGTGGTGCTGAGTCCTGTTGGAATGTGCATGGTCTGCGGACGAAATGTTTGTCTGCCCATGGCTTCAATACTGTCTTTAAGACATTTTCCCGATAATATTCGGCATTTATTTTGACCCCACGGTCGATGAATACGAGCGGGGAGCGACCATCGGCCGTTACGGCGGCCCACACCATTACCATTGGCGGCGCTTGAGTTCTGGTGGCCAATCGCAGGTGTAAATTTTCAGCTGACCTCTTTGGCAAGTAAACCCGATCATTTTGTTTGATCACAAACATCGGAGAAAACCAAATTCGGTAACTGGCCACTTTCGTGCAAGCGAAGTAACTCCTTGGCTCTTTCCAGTCTAACTTTTTTTTGTCCATCGGTGAGCTCTTGCACTTTTCGGAACTTCAATGGCTTTAGTCCAAGCTCATTTTTCAATATGTGTTGCATCCGTTCTCGCGATATGTTCAGCTCATGAGCAATTTTTCTACCACTGCTGTGTGGATTTCGATCAAATCTGGCCTTCACTTTTCGGATCATTTCTGGTGTTGTTACCGTTTTTTTTTTTCGTCCACTTTTTGGACGCGATGCAACACTGCCAGTATCAGTATCACGGTAACGAGCAATGGTACGAGAAACAAAAGATTTATTCACATTTAAATGCTGGAGGGCTCTAACGATGGCCATCTGTGGTTTTCCAGCCAAATATAAAGCAATCACACTATCACGCTTGAATTCCATCACGAATAACTTTTTTTCTGAATGCAATAGAACAAAATGCTTTTCTTTTGTAAGCTTGTAAATAATAAAATGAACTGTCACTGGAATAAATCTGTCAGCTGTCAGACGAGCGGTTTACAAATGATAACAACCTGAAGTTGGTTGCAATACATATCAGCCACCCTGTAGTAGAGAGAATAGTAAAACAAAAAAGGAGTATGCATTTCATAATTGTTTGCATTAATGAATGTCATCATTTAAAAGAATTTTTCTTGGATTTATAGAATTTTTAATTTCTTTTTTTTTTTTTTTTTGTGTAAAATGTTTATAAATTTATTTTTAAATATAAAAAAAAAAAGATTCTTTAATTCATCCTCTCTAACACATTCATTTAATGCATTCATTATATTTCCATGCACTACAACCACTACCACCAACTACCACCACCACTACCACGATCCTCAAAACCACAAAACCATCTTTAATAATAAAAACAACAATAATTTAAATAAATAACTAATAAAACTCAAAAAAACTAAAAATATATTAATAAAAAATAAAAAAAAAAAAAAATCATTAAACAAAAATTCATGGAAAAAAAAAAAACTAAATAAATAAACAAATAACACATAATGACACACATGTACATGTAGAACTGGCCGAGAGTTTGCCTGGATCAATGCAACGCAGCCCGTTTCCCATGCGCAGGCGTAAGTAGTCAAAACCCATTTAGAATCGTTGAAAATCGTTAAACAAATCGAGTCATTTCGTTTTGCTTCCGTTTACAATATTTTCCATAAATGTTTGGATTTTTTTTTTTTTGTTCGCAATTAATTTTCTTTTTTTTCTTTCTCATTTCGTTTGCTTAACGTGTATTATACAAAAAAAAAAAAAAGAGATAAAAAAGAATCTTTGTTTTCTTTCTTTTCTTATTTCTTTCTTGCTGCACTGACTACTGAATTGTTGGCACTCTTTTATACTTTTCAAAATTAAAAAACGATCTTTTTACAAAAATTCTTTTAAATTCAGCTACAAGTGCTAAATCATCTACTCTACCTTTGCCTCCACATCGTCCTCTATCTGCAGTGCGCGACAAGGAGCGGGATCGTGAACGTGACGGTTACTATAGCGATCGTAATGAGTTGGTACGTGAACGGGAACGTGAAAGAGAACGTGAACGTGGTTATTTGTCCGATCACAATACCAGGTAAATGAAGACGAAATAACTTATTTTCTCTGTTTTTGTTTTAAATTGTATTCTTCTTTTTTCTTTTTAAAGTTTTTCGAATTCACGTTGCGCATCGTGCATTGGCGAATCGGCCAGGGCCCAATGGTTTCGTCATTCGGATGGTTGGCGCTCTGGCAGTTCTACTATCGGTTCTGGTTCCGGTCAAGGACTCATGTCTCAACAGACAACAAGTTCTGGCAATAAACGATCACCTTGGGATTCTTTACCCTCCCTAAGACAAGACAGTAGCTTAAATGATTCCGGCTACAAATCGGCCAGAGCCGATTCCTTAGAACAACGGTAAAACTATTTGAAGTGTGCGTGAATAAATGTTTTCTGAATTTGTTTTTGTCTCTTCAATAGAGCTGAATTTATACGACAAGATAGTTTACGTTCCGATTATTTGAGCGATCGTGATTCCCGTTATGGAATTGTACAGCAGGCTTCCATTGAGAGCACCGATTCTCGCATGTGCTATTTAACATCATCTGAGGTAAGTACGCTGTTATTTGTTAACTTATTTTCATGAAATTCAGAATGTAACTGTGTTGCAAGCACAAATCATCAGAATCCTGCAATTATTATAAAAAAAAAAAATTGAGGAAATTATTATCAATTAATCTTGAATTTCATTGGAATTGTTTATTTAGAAAACAAAATATTCCATGGAGTTCAAGTAATCTTTTTATGAGTATTAAATAAGAGTTAAAAGTAAACTCAATGGTTTTAATTATAAAATAACTACCAATAATAATAATAATACATACCATCAAATAAGAACTAATTTAAGTTTATATTTTAAAGTTTTCAAGTTTTTTCTCTTATACCGGGTTATCCATTTCGTGGTTTCAAAAGTAAACGTAAATAAAACACATATAAAATATTTTTTTCATGATATTTCTTTTTTATTGTAAAGTTTGAATGTTGACATTATGTGTGAAATACTACATCATTTAAATGACCTCCACGCGAAGTGTTGCAAGCATTGATTCTTTTGAGGTAATTTTCGACCGCTTTTTGACACATATTGGGCGGTATCTCAGGCATAACTTGACGAATGTTGGTTTTTAAGTGATCAAGAGTTGAAGGTTTATCTGCATAAACACGGTCTTTCGCGTAGCCCCACAAAAAAAAATCTAATGGTGTCAAATCGCATGATTTTGGTGGCCAGTTGATATCGCCACGACGAGAAATTACGCAGCCAGGAAATGTCTCTTGCAATAAAGCCATATTCGCTCGTGTTGTGTGGCATGTGGCACCGTCTTGTTGAAACCACATATTCTCCAAGTCATATTCTCCAATAGCAGGCAAAAAAAAGTCGTTTATCATATGACCATAGCGCTCCGAATTGACGGTGACAGTCGTTCCATCGTCGTTTTCGAAGAAGTAAGGTCCAATCACACCTTCGGACCAAAGAGCGCACCAAACAGTGACTTTTTCTGGATGTAATGGCCTCTCTTCAATAACTTGAGGATTCTCAGAACCCCAAATACGACAATTTTGTTTATTAACATACCCACCGAGTGTGAAATGTGCTTCATCGCTGAAGAAAATTTTGTTCGATACATGGCTGTGGCAGAATCACCATTTTTGTAGTAGGTTTTGATAATTTTTATGCGTTGTGTGATAGTTAAGCGATCCATTTTCGTAAATGTCAGACTTTCAACTGAAAAGAAAAAAATTGTTTTCACAACTTAGTTTGACAGATGTCGAATTCCAGTCCCATACTTTTGAAACCACGAAATGGATAGCCCTTTACTTTGAAAACTAAAAGAGTTTTAAACGAAAAAGTTGCTACTAATTACGTTAATAAGCGAAATTAAATGTTACTTTTGGTTTTGACTGTAGGCAAAAACAAAGAAATAATTTTTCAAATTCACACTTTAAATCTAATATGGCTTCATAATGTTGTTGAGTTCTTAAGAAATTAGAAAAATTCCGTGAAAATAATACGTTTATCAATTTACTTTCGAAAGTCTTGATGGTACGCTTCTGTATAACTTTTAAATTGTCACTTAAACCCGAAAGTTCTTCCGAATGAAGGTTAAATATGGTATTCATTTAAGGCCGGCGAGAAATGCGGTCAGAGAAGATTTTATATAGCACAACTTCATGTGTTGAAGCTTCTGCCTGCTAAGTGTAGGACAATTGCAAAGAATGTGCTCTAAAGTCTCACCATCACATACACAAAATCGATAGACCCTGAATCTTTAGGACATCAATTTTATTCAAGTACTTGTAGTATCTCAAGCTACAATAGCCCATTAAAAGTCTTGAAGAAAGCATCTTATCCAAGATAAACTTGTTCGGCCTTACACTAGTCAACACAATAATGTAAGTAAGCAGCAAATTGCTTTTCCTATGGCTTTTTTTAAGTCCTCTGAATGGCTTAGATAGCACTTCCGTACTGGAATACAGCAAAATATAATGGTGTTAACGTATTGAAATGGAGTTACTCACTCATTTTTAGAAAATTGTTTGGTAGACATTCAATGGAATCGATTTTTAAGTACAAATCCATTTATTTTAGCCTCTACTCTATCTTTTTAAAGCCTGAGATTACGGCTAAGAGGTACTAGAGTTGATTCTTCAATCATTTATTCGTGGCTTTTAAGAACATTTACTCTTTGTGGCATCATGTCATCACTATAGAGAATCGTACGGCTTAAAAAGTCTCTGATGTCTTCACTTTATAAAGTGATTATTAGTTAACAACACAGCTCTGAAGAAATTTTTTGTTGTCATTGGTCAACTTCTCGTTTGTGTTTTAGATGGCACAATGCTTGAAATTCCATGGCATCGATGGCCAAGTGGTAGCGATAGTGGAATTATATCCGTTTCATGCTCCCTGCTGGTTTTTTTTTTTTTGTAAGATATTGATCCTGCATCAGCCTTTATCACCAAAAGATATACTGGAGTTTTAGATTCCTTACTTCCTGCTGATGCAGCGGTTTTTGAATGCAGTTAGCTTTCCATCCACAAGAACCATTTCAGGAGAACTCCAATTTGAATTGGAGCAGCTAGAGGGGTGTCTCTTTAAAGCAACCGGCGGTTAATCAAGATTTCTGGCTTCATTTTATCCTCACGAATAGAAGAGGTGAAGAGTTTCAGGATGCTTTAAAATAATTCTCAATGTTTTTCAACTGCATTACTTTTAGTCGCCTCCGCTTATGCTTATGTTGCTAAAAGTTCAGTATTGACCTGTCTTGTATTAGGTTCTGCAGTCTCTTCTGAAGACTTAATAAATATGAATCAAATAAAATGATTAACGATTAAACAATTAAATGATTTTTATTTGCATAATCTTGTTAATTTATTCACTATTTTTATTTAGTTCAACTCGAATTACATTTACATTTGAAAAGAATTCAAATAAGTCAATTGTAAATCCATATATAACCACTGAAGCCATAGAAACTGTTAGAAATTAAATTTTTAGTGGGCCAAAGATTAAAATGACTGGGTTCATTTCATGAGCCAAATAAATGTTTAAATCAAATCCGTTTATATTGAAAAAAATATATGCAACAGTAACATATACTTGGTATGTGTAGACAAACTATTCTAATCTGTTGTTATTGTTTGTCTACGAAAGTTAATTAATTTAATTTCAATTGTTTTAATAAAAAAATGAAAAATATTTACTTAACAGGTTTCTAAATATGTATAGGATCTTGTATTATGCGCTTCCTATTTTTAAATTTTAATAAAACAAAGTGTGTGTGAGATATCATCACAATTTCTTCGTTTCGTTCGAAAGACCTATTGATGCCATTATGTGTTACATTATAACATCGTTTAAACATCCGCATACGGCTTTTCTGGATGTCCAATTTCCCATAACGGTGACGCATTAATCAGCTTAAATTTAATCGATGACATGGGTGTGGTTTCTTTCGCACAAGAAAAAGTCTAATGAGGTCAAATCGCACGATCTCGGTGGCCAGTTCAAATCACTTGAGATGTCTCTGCCCTCAAATCGCTCATACAGAACATCAAATTTCATATGAAACTACATTTCATGCCTTTTAGGCGTAAAGCAATCGGTAATAATGCTCGCATTTGACAGTTACCAACAACGTTCTCACAAAAATATGAGCAGATGATGCTGCCAATCCAAAATTCTTATCTCACAGTCACTTTTTCGGGATACATTTGATGCTCTTAGATCTCGAGTTTAACTTCATAAGAGCCGAGCCCTCGAATGGTGGCTTGGTTGTCAGGATCCAAGTTGAATTAAGCACATCTTTCGATGGTATAGACTTCCGTTTAGAAGACGGAAACTTGCGAGTATCCAATGAGATCGATATACATACTTCATTTTGGGCCAAAAATCCTTTCTTCAAAATCCGTTCCTAGCCCGCCTGTATACCACAAAATATTCACTCTTTTAAAAGCTTCGAGATTATTCCTTTCATCTTTGTTTCTAAGACTCGTTCCAAGCACAGCTCAAAATCATTGAGTTTACTGGTTCTGTCGTACAGCCCTTGCGCTGACCGATTTCCCCCTCATTGGCTCGGAGGAACTTGGCCAGTACAGGGACTGCGTTCGCCTGTGATGCCACAACGGGCCGCTATGCGTGCTCAAGTGAGCTTTTGGTATAAAGCTACCACATTAACCTAACCTAACCTAAATGGTTCTGTCCAGCGGACACTTAAGAAGTGAGGAGCCATTAGTGAATCTATTTCTTAGGTCCCGCAATCCTTCAATAAATATTATGTTAAACCTATCTCCCATCAACCTTACCGTAGTGTACAAAGTTTTGGTCTTCACTAACACGTGCAGCATACTTAAATCCAATCTTTCTGCCATAAAATCGACAAATTCGTCTTGATAGCTGCAAATGCAATAACGGAATCAATATTTTAAATGATGCACAGGCCTAACCCAATAGTAAATAATTATTCTAAACGATATTTGATAAATAAAGTTCTCTACTGAAATTTCTCTCTGTGTATTCAAATTCTCAAAATAACCGTTATAATGTACATCCTGCTGCCATATGGCTTAAATTAAACACACATACATACATTTACAACGTAGTATATTATGACGATAATTTAATAGAATTACATATTATTGAAAGAAGAAAAAGAAGAAGAAGAAGAAGAGCGGAAGAAGAATAACACGAAAAAATTTTAATGAAAATTTAATCACTAAGAATGCAACCAAGCGGATGGAATTGAGAAGATTACATGCAATTCAGACGATGGCGTAGGAGACAACGACAAAAACAAAAGCAAATCAAAGCAGGAGTAGATGTAGAAATGGTAGCAAGATTTTAGCGAGATGTTTGTGTTGTTGCTGTTGTTGTTGTTGTTATTGTTATTTTTCATTTAGTGAACTACTTAAACAAACAAACAAATAAGCATGCAAACACACAAACACTTATTAAAGCATTTCTGCATATACACACACATACATACAAACACAATTGATAAGGTGCAATAAATTCCACTGTTACAGTGACATATAAAATAGAGAATGAAGGTATCCATTCCAGTGCAAACAAAACAAAAAAAAAACAACAAAAAATAAAGCAAATAACGACAACTCCTCGTGTTTAATGTTGCTGCTGCTGCTGCTGCTGCTGCTCCATATAACAAAAATGACAAATGAAAACTTTTCTCTCCTCGTTATAGTAACTTTAGCAGCTAAATAACTCTCCCACTCTCTCTTTCTCAGTCAAAAAGAGCCCAATTGTTGGGGATGAAAAAGCTTTATTTTTTGGCACACATTTCGAACAGTGAAATTGAAAAGTTTGAAAATAGTTTCCTTGCGGCTATTATACATTATTTTGCAAAACACAAACACAATCTTAAGCAAGGAATAATAAATTCCTGTCACTAGGTTTGCATTCCAATAGAACCAAGATAAATTGAAATTGTTAAATGTGAGATAAAGTTCGGAAAAAAAGCTTTTTATGCGCTACACTACAACTCTGTTTTATCTGCATACGTTTATGATGCAAAAGCTCGAAGCTCGTTATTATTTGTTACTTTTTTTTTTTGGATGTTTTTCTTTTGCGTTTTTTTTCTCTCTTTTTTTTTTGTTCAAATTGTGTTTCTTTTTTCGTTTTTGTTGTTTCGTGTTCGTTTTGGCTGATGGCGAACAATACTGTCACTGGGTATTAAAACCCTAGTGTTGTGCCAGCACTCATGCGGTCATTTCGTAATATTATCTCCTCGTTGGAAAGTAGTTTTTTCTTCACAATTTTTTTTTTTTTTTTGTTTACATCGGCAACAACAATAATATGAAGCTGAGAAGCTTATTTTGAAGAGACTGTGTGAAGAAAAAAATTAAAAAAAAAAAACACAGAAACAGAAAATGCAAAAACCTACTACGGAAAGCGCAGTTGTAATCGAGGCGGGAGTGGCATAAACAAAATATAAGAAAAGAAAAAAACAGAATAAAAAAAAAAAAAATAGGGAAATAATATTCTAATAAACCAAGGGAAACAGTAACAAAAAAAAAGTGAAAATGTGCAACCCATATAAAGTTTTTTTTTTTTATTTTTTGATAATAAAACCCATAAAGTGCAATTTCTAGTCAAAGGCTCGAAGCCGAGAACAAATTAATGAACAGAAAACGAAGAAAAAAGAAAAGAAAACAATAATAAGAGATGATGTTTAAATAAAACTGCAACTTGGCAGTCATTTGCAATATCAAAAAAAAAAACGAAAACGAAAAAGAAACACAATGACAAATGTGTCATACAACATAATAATAGAAAAAAAAAAAAAAAATAATTGAGAAAAAAAGGAAAGCAAGCATTTCAACTACCTCAGCTGAATAGAATTCCGCGAAACAACAAACAATACGAGGAAAAGTGGTTTTAAAAAAGAGAAAAAAAAGAAAAGAAAAAAAGTACTGCATTATTACTGCATTATTAAACAAAACCAAACCAAACCAAACCAAACCAAAACTTAGCAAATCAAACTGCAACGTTTGTAATCGGCAAATGCACAGCTTTAACTGAAGGCCTGTCATGTGTATGTGGAAAACAATAAATAAGTATTAAACATAAATTTCTTTATAAATTTAAAAGTCTAAAAAGAATTTCATTTAATTTTTTTTTTATTGAAAATCTTTACACTTTCATTTCCTTGAAAAAAAATTTGTTGTAAATGATGTGTAAAAAGCTTGTCAAATTGTCAATAGAAATTGTGTTGTGTGCTTGGTTTCTCTGAGTATGTGTGCAAGTGTGTGTGACAGTGGAAAATCAATTAATCTTTGATGTCTTAAAAATAACAACAACAACATCCAGCCATACATCAGTATACAACATCAGCAATGTTAAGATTTTTGCTCTTTTTCTTTTTAATATTTTTCCTAATTAGCAAATTAATTAAAAGAAAGCAAAGAAGAAAATCAGAAAAGAACAAAAGGACAAAAGAAAAAAAGAAGAACAAAATGTATACTCAACTATTTATATTAAACGAGCCTATGCTGTGTTGTAGTTAAGGCATGGCTCACTCATTTGTTCTGCATTTCCTAAATTTAACTCAGCAAATAATGTTTCACTTCAATCATGGCCTCCTCGAGTTTTATATGTTTTTCTGTATATGCACACATACTACATGAGAATGTGTGTGTGTGTGAATTTGGTCCAGTCTTTGTATTTATTTATTTTTTTTTTTTTTTTTTTTGAAGGTACACAAAACTCTGTATGCAGTAATGCTACACAGAGAATGCCACAGATAATTTACTACAACTTCTAATGAAAATGAAAAAAGATGCTGGTGTTGTGTGATTCTATTTGTTTTGCAATTTCTTATTGTCATCATCATATTCTTTCATCCTTATAGCATACAAATAAATATATGTGTATGTGTATATGCATGTGTGTGTGTGTGAATAAATAAATATTTATTTACTTAAAGTAATAGTGAAAAAACCAAAAACAAAAAAAAAAAAAAAACTCATACACCTAATGTCCTTGTTACTGCAATAGCAACAGCAACAGTAAAAAGAAACAAACAAAAACAACTACAACTGGAATAATAACAATAAAACAAGAAATAAGAAACAAGTAAAAATAACAATTATATTCGCACACACACACACACCCATGTTTAAAAAGGAAAACACATTTCGTTTTTTAATGAGCATGTATGCATACATATGTATGTATGTATGTGTTTAAAATGACAACTTAATGATGATTATGATGATAAGGAATGAGTAAATATACACGTATCTCTTGTCTTTCATTTCTCTTCCTTGAGACGACAATATGTTGTATGTGTGTGTGTGTGTGTGTTGTTTGTGTATGAGGCGTATGAGTATCATCGTTAATTTTTGTTTAATTTCACTATCCCTTCTACAAATACAAACAAAAAAGGAATCTACTGGCATATACTATATATTCGTTCTACTTGCATAAAATAACGGCATTAATTCATGCTTTCATATTGAATTTATCGATAAAAATCTACAATTTAAGCACATCAATAGCTAAAATTTATTTTATTATTTATAGCGTATACGCCATGCTGTACTTCAGATAAAAGTAGTAATTGAGAAAAAACAAACATTGTCAATATCAAATAGTGTGTATGTATGTATATGAGAATGCTTCAAGTCACTATCTTATACATATTAATAATGACACATAATCTATAATATTTCAAGGCCTAGTGTTGTAGTCTTCTATTCAAGTCATATTCACAAAATCAAAGGAAAATTGTTTAATTAAAGAATTTTAAATATTTTAATAATATTTAATATTTCAATGCCTAGTGTTGTTGTCATCTATTCAAGTCATATGCACAAAATCAAAGGAAAATTGTTTAATTAAAGAATTTTAAATACTTTACATGATTACTTTTAAACAATATTATGAAATTTTAAAAAGTTGCCTTTAAAATGAATGAAAGCTCTTTAAAAAAGATTATTTCCTAACAGTATTGACAAAAAAAAAACCAATAAATTACAGACCAAAAAGCCCTAATTCGTCGATAGACATGGATACACTTTAGTCACAAGCATAGCTGCCAGATTTGACGTCATTTATCGTCATTTTGACGATTTTGTGGTCCAAAAATATCATATTGACGATATGACGATTTATGCCTTTATTTTGACGATTAAGCTCTGTATTTGCTTCGCAGCTGTTGCTGTTGAAAATTTATGCTGGTAATAACAAGGAGTAAAGTATTATAATTTTCAGTTATTTTCGAATACCTGTGATGATATTTCTGTATTTTATGCCTTTTTAATCCTTTAAAAGCCAAAAAATTTCAATTCCTAAATAACATCGTAGTTGAGCATAAATTATCATTTGCCTTTGCAGATAATTTTACAAATTCGATTATATGTAGCTTCTAATATTACTATCGGAAGATGGAAGTGCCATTATGTTTTTTTCATACGACCAACACTCAGGGGATGGCATTGTGTTTAGAACTAGGAAAATATATTATAAGAAAGAGGAAAGTGTTGGACACTAGGTTTGAATATTTTTTTTTTTGTTTTTTTTATGAAACCAGCGCTCAGGGGATGGCCCCTACTCATGCAGTGGATTGTGCAGGTTTTTTAGGAAAGGTGGAAAGGGGGAAGATGCGAACGGCAAGGAAACGAGTTGCTGCTAGGTGACTATAAAATGGCCAGTGCTATACCTTCACCATTAGACAGTCTACAGGCAATCGTCCCCAAGAAGCCCGCAGTTTCTCACACCACTTATGTTGTGTGTCTTAATTTTATACATAAGTGGTGGGACCTACAGTTTAAAGTCGACTCCGAACGACAGATTTTTTGAGAAACTGAGAAGAAATCGCCGAAAAAATATTTTTTGTATTTTTTATTTTTTGATGTCTGGCCTGGGACTCGAACCCTGTCTTTTCCGTCTAATAAGCCAGCACACTACCTACTAGACCACGGCGACCCTTATTTTAACACAAACAAAATTAAAAGAACCATAAAAACAAAAAAACGAACCAGCGCAACATCAAACATTAAACATTTTATACCATAAGTAACAATAAAGATCTCTGCAGGAAGTGAGTTCCACATACGAATAGTCCGTCTGACATACGAACTTTGTCTGTAATGCAGTGTGCGAAACACTGGCCAATCGACCACATACGGATGTGCCGGCCAAGAAAGACGAGCGTTACGTAGGAATACATGATTTTCATAAACAAGTCCCCATATTTCGCTCGAGCAATATCCGTTGTAGTAGCGATAGAACATTGAAACACAAGCCACATTGCAACGATGCTCCAATGAATCAATGGAGTTGGACACACTATCGTGATTAACGAGCAGCTACGGCCTCTCCTGTAAATGATCGAAAAGCCTCAAAATAGACGTTAAGGGCCAACCCTTACCTGGGAGTTGTATTCCATTCTCGGTCGGTTATAAATGGTGTAAAGGGTAATGAAGAAGAAGGCAATGAAAAATGTGTCAGTTCTAGCAAACATCACACTGAATTTTCATGCCCATAACGTCAAGATCTACTGACTCCCTAATAATTTACACCACACATGGGTACAGATGATGCAATATTATTGCTGCTTAACATTGACTTTATATGTTTTTGTTTTTAAAAACCTTTCAATTTATTTATTTTATTTTTCTGACGATTTCAATGAACGTCTTTGACGATTTTGACGATTTTTTCTCAAATATTTGACGATTTGATGTTTCATTTATCTGGTAGCTATGGTCACAAGCGATGTTAACTCAAAGTAAACCTTAAATCGCTTAAACCATACATATAAAAATTATTTGAGATTTTGGATAAATGCGGTAAATTCACGATAAAGTGAACTTTTAATTTAGTGAACTATTGAAGAGCTACCTTGGAATTGCAACCATACGATTTATTTTATTTCCCTTCAACTTTATAGGGTAATCCTATAATTCCTTCTATAAGCTTATTACTCTGACAAATTTTATTGATATTGCTTGGCGTCAGCAATCAAAAATTCCCTGTTTAGCACACTGTTCATTCTTGGAATGCATTAAACGTCCACAGATTCCAAGAATGTGTTTTTTCTATAAGTTATTATCATCACCATAGAATATATGTAGATGTGGGGCTCACATCTACTCCAATTCTGTCAAAAAACGAGTTACGTACACTTTGATGTATGACTCAAACTCCTGTTATTGTAATTTTCCAACAAAATTTTCAATTTCCTCAAACCCATTTGGTTTGAAACGTGTCTTGCCTCTCTTTTTTAGTTACTCTTCATTGAGCATACCTTTCTAAACATTCGCTGTCACTCTACAGAAGGTTTCTTGTCTCATTATGACGTGGAAACTCTTCTCCTTACAAGGTCATCTGCTTGCTCATTGTCTAAAATTCCCATATAATCTGGGACCCAGCACATGCTAACCTACTTTCTTCATTTTAACCTCACAGGAGCCGAGTGCTCGAATGGCGGCCTGACAGTAAAATTGAGCAAACTCCTAATATAGTGATCTGACCATTTTATGTGAATACATGTTTAAGTGCCTCTGAATTTACTAAGTATTATATTGATTACTTATGCATATTCAAAGTTTTTTCAGGTCTTTAGTTGAAGGTCAGCTGGGATTTGTGATCCATTTACTCCTTATACTCATATAACCATAATTGCTGAAACGTAGTTCTCTATAAGCAAGCTTTATGGTGTAAATATACTTATAACTCAGAGGAATATCAACATTTTATTGATTCCTCTTTGAAATAAGATTGGTTTTGTGACCAAGATTTACCTTTTTATGGTCCAATTGAAAACTGTTCAGTTGAACGGTAGATAAAGGACAAGTTAACGACTCTGCAGTATATTTCCTCCAACTGAACGGATATATGTGACCAAAAGATGAGAGATATTTGAGCAAATGTTTTCAATACCTTTAAAATATTGCATAAATATTGCAAATTTTTCTTTACTTAAATTTCATTTCAAGACCATTTCATAGTGCTTTTGCGCAAACTAAAAACACACATATTCTTATTCTCTTTGGTTAGTCGTCACTCAGACAGCGACGAATGCACATGTGTAGCGGGTTTACGATTTTTTTGTAATATTTTTTGCTTAAAGCACTGAAAAAAATTTACTATGACTTACGAAACATATTTTATGATAAAAAAAATGCGTTTGGTGATGCTCAATGCATTTTATGTTATAAAATATTGAAGGAATGTAGAGAATATGCTTTTAGAAGGCACTATTGTTCTTATCATAGTAATATGTATGATTTTAATGATGGGGAAAAAAAAGGATTTATTTTGTAAAAATAAAAAAATTTATTTGGAAAAATTGAAAGAGTGGTTACTTGGAGAAGAAAACAATGAAAAAACCTCAGAAAATAAAATGTTAAAAATGGAGTTATCAATCTTAATAAGCTTGGATATTGTTAGGCATGGTAGACCATTTTCTGATGGGAGTTCATTAAAAAAAATTTAAATAAATGTTTTCAAAAGAAATTAATTTTAATCTTATTGAAAATCTTCCATCTTTAGAAGCCGCCATTGTAGAAAAATTAAAAAATTGTACTTTTTCTTCTGTTTGTTTTGATGAAAGTACAGATATTAACGATCTTTCTCAACTCGTTATTTTTATAAGATGCGTAGACAAGAATAACAAAGTTTTTGAAACAATGTTTTACGAAATTGCCACAATAGTATTAATATTGAAGATTTATTAAAATATAAATAAAAGAAATAACCCTGTATCTATTTTTTTTTTTTTGTTTTTCTAGTCTTTTCCCATAGTCACTGATTGAACAAAATTTTGTAAACACGTAAATGAAGTTCCACGAGAGAGAGATCTCACTTTTTTCACTTAAATTTTGAAAAATGTATCAACTATATAGCTTTAAAAGTGCTTTGGATTTTTTCCGTACATTTTATTTCAGTTTACACAACTTTTCTTTCAGTGCAGTTCTCTCTCGCTCACCAATACTACTACAGTTTTAGCTTTGGGCATCCCTGCTTTAGATGTATAATGCTATTTGCCTAATTTCATTAAAAATATGTGCAAAAGAATTAAAAAAATGGACAAAAATTTTTGCCTACAGTTGAGACAGAGAATCCATTAACTGGACAGAATTATTTAAATATCAATTTTACACTCTACAGGTCACATAAAATATGACTAAGGCCAGGACGCACGCGCACATCAACATACCCGTTGATTATTAATTTTTTGCCCTCTACGTTAACTATCGTTAAGATTTAATGGGAGGCCCCATAAAATTCCTTAATTCCACTGCCCAATGACAGACAATTTGATCTTTAAAGCTAAATATTCTGAACTACATGCAAGAAGGTTTTAAAATTTCAAACACCAATTTTGCTATCAAATTGTAATTATTTTTTCCTAAACATTGTGCAAAATGTGCCCATTTTAATGTATTTTCACACATACAGTTTTTAATTTCGTAATTTTATTTATTTTATTTTAAAGTAAAGAAAAATGCAATCAATAAAATATTCTAGCTCAAGGTCAATTTCATTTTTTTTCTTTAAAATATTTCGATATCCATCGGATATCATCTTCAGGATTCCCTATAAATAAAAATAATAACAATATAAACAGATAAAATCTTGTCATACAATTTCTTTTATAAGGAATAACATAAGAAATTGACTTTGAGCTAGAATATTTTATTGATTGGACAAGAAATTGACCTTGAGCTAGAATATTTTATTGATTGGATTATCAAAGGAACAGGTCAAAATAATATTTATAATTTGAATTGAGCAGAGAAAAATGTTCTGCAGTTTTTTTTTTAAATATATCCATATCCTTTGATCCTTTTTATTATGATTATAATAAGGTATATAATCAAACATACATATATTCCACTTGATATACAGTGAAACCCTTTTGTACAGCAGCATTATGATTATTGTCTTGCAGAGTACTGTTATCATACGATTTATTCGTAATCCTCTCCAACTTTATATAGTATCCCTACAAGAGATGAGCGATCCAGTGATTTTTGAAGAATGTTGTTCTCAGTGAACGTGATTTGTTAATCACTGTTCTTTAGAACAGTAATTGTGATCACAGTATTCCAATAATGACAATAACGTATTTTATTAAGTCGTAAGAAAGAGACAACTAGATACATACCAGAGAACTGCATGAGTTGATTCACTTTCACTGTCCACTCACATGTAAGTTGCTTTTGTTATGTTGTTTAACATCAATATGTTTTAATGATATTGCTTGCAGTGTTGATTCTCTAACAACTGAATGTAATATACTCACTTTTGTTTTTTGAGTACTGTTAGTATAAATAAATAAAAAATTCTTACTGTTGTTTGATTGTTTTGTATAGAAATCAAATAACTCACAACTCATATGAAATTTTGAGTTGACATTAAAAAACAATTTGAAAGTCTTTTTAGAAAATTCAATACAATGAATATTAAGAAATGTTGAAAATGGAGTTTGCCATGTAAAAAGAAAGAAATGAAAAATAAGTAGGTTGCTAATTTAAGTATTATTCACTTCACGGCTTGTTTCCTGTGTCCACCAACCAATTCTTGCCTAGATGAAATTAATTTGAAAGAAGTAAAAGCGTTTTGTATTTCCGAAGTTAGGAAGTCTGTATCGCCTTCTTCAAGTCCAATTCATTATTCAACATTTGATGAACCACCACTAGATTTCCAACTATTTTTCTCTAATTTTATTCAAACAAACCTATCCGCTACGGAAAGTATATCCGGTGAAGTAAATCGTTACAGTCATTTAGAAATGAATATTGATATTGAAATGGTCGCAAAACCACACTCCGGAATACCCTCGTTTACACAAACTTGCCAAAAAATTTTGAGTATTCCCGCAAGCAATGCAGCTTCCGAACCGAAAAGCGTAACCGCATTGGTCTACAAACTGTAAATAACTTACTGACATACGTAACTTCTTCTTTTTTCCGAAATGTAAATAAGAAAATAAAAATTCAAATATATTTTGCATTAATTAATAATATTAATATTGCAGTAAATTATAAAATAAAACTCCTCGGCTCACTTGAAAATTTTACATAAAACAATATTTGTTAAAAGAGTTTTTTTAAAAAGTATTCAAAACACTCATACTGATTCGTTGCTTCTGTGAATCATATAAATAAACAGAAGTAGCAAGCAGTGACAAGCAATTGTTGACAATAGGCTCGATAATATGAATCATGTATTAGAATATTTAATATTTTTACTGTCAATTGCTAGCTCAGTATTCATTTTAGAAAATACAAAACTATGCTATTTGATTTACAATCATGCAGTTCTCTGATACATACTACGAAAAGACTACTAAACAAAATCAAAGTGGTGTCATCAATCTTATTATTTTTAATGTAATTTTTTTTTTATATGAAGTTTGACAATTAAGTTTCACAGAAAGTTCATGTATAAAAGACAAAAGTAAATAATCAGCATCATCTACGAGTAATTCTGCCTCGCTCAAAATAAAATGAAATAAATTTGAGTATGTAACAATTTTGAAAGAACGACATTATTAGTAACTGTTATTTGGCAATTTCAATCACTGTAGTTACCAGTGAATTATCAATCACCGTGATTAAATCACAGTTTTGAAAATATCGCTCATCTCTAATCCCTACATTGGCTCCAAGCCTACTCCTCTGACAAATTTCAAGATGCTGTTCGGTGTCAACAGTGACCATAACCTGTCTAAAGCACAGATATACACTGTGGTCTAAAGTTTGACCTGTACCCAGACCTGTGCTGCCAGATAGATAAAGCATCAAATCGTCAAATATTAGAATAAAATTCATGGAAATCGTAAAAAAAATCGTCACAAAAAATTAATACATAAATTAAAAGTTAAAAAAGAAAATTGTAGTGAAACATTTAATCAAATCAGATACAATATTAAAATCGAAACAGTTACGACTGCTAAGTTTTAAATAATCTTTTTATATAATATTGCTTCTAAGGAATTTAGTATATGTAATTTAAATTAACTTGGCTTAATACACTCTCTACATTAGCTGAAGAATGTGATAATACTAATATTTTTAATAAATTTAGTCAAGCCTAGAAATTATAAGCTACCATTTCACATTTTTTTTTATTTTTTTTTTTCAAAAATCGACACATAACCGCAGAAATAATATTGCATCATCTAAATCTATGGGTGGCATAAATATTAAGAAGTCAGAAGCTCTTGAAGTTCTAAGCATGAAAATTCAAAGTGATGTCCGCTGGAAGGGACACATTTTTCAGTGCCTTAGCTTCTTAAGGCGGTCTGGACATCTATTGTGAAAAGGTTGTCGGTAAACACATACCTTAATTGTGTGTGTCTACAACGGATACAACGAAACGAAACTCCACTGGTTAGATTTTTCAAGGTTTTAAAAGAATTTGATTTGATTTGATGAGAAGAAGCAAAATAAAGTTTACAAAAAATAATTGTGATTGTTCGTTGTAGAAATAAGACTGGGCATGATCTTCTTACTATTTACACCACTTAATGCTCGTTAATGACGTTACGGTATCCAACTCTTTTGATTCATTGGAGCATCGTTGCAATGTGGGTTGTGTATACCCCTGTTCTATCGCTATTACAACCGATTTTGCTCGAGCGAAATAAGTGGACTTATTCCCGAAAATCATGTATTCCTACGCAACATTCGTCTTTCTCGGCGAGCACATCCGTATTGGCCAGTGGATCGCACAGTACCTTACGGACAAAATTCGTTCTTTAGTCGGACTATTCGTATGTGGAACTCCCTTCGTGCAGAGGTTGTAATTTTTTGACTTTTAAGCGATGAAAAAGGCATAAGATACAGAAAAATCATCGCAGGTGTTCGCAAATAACTTAAAAATATAATACTTCACTCCTCGTTATTACTAACCAAAATTTGCAATAGAGTAACAATTGCAAAGTAAATACAAATTTTAAAGTGGCTTTTATTGTACTAAAGTAAGGAATATGATGTAAATTTTTCATTTCCAAAAATCGTCAAAATAAGAGCATAAATCGTCATATCGTCAATATGATATTTTTGGTGGTCAAAATCGTCAAAATCTTCCAGCTATGCCTGTACCCCACTCTTTCTTCTTGGCATTAAAGCAATAAGTATATGTTTCGATGATTCATTCTTATAGTCACATGTTGGACTCGAGACAACCACCACTCTGAATAAATGTAATTTGAGTCTACAGTTCCCTGTCAAAACACTAGTTACCAACCTCAGGTTATTCCCGATTCATGACTCAGACCTGCTTTAATTGTGATTTCTCAACAAAAGTTTTGATTGTCTTAAACCCACTTGGTTTTAGTTTACTTTTCGTTGAATATACTTTTCCAAAAGGGATCTGGGACTATTTAGAGCACCATTACTTTTTGTTTATAAAAGTAAACAGTAGAACATTGACTTTACAATCTTTAAATATAACATTTGTTTTAAAATTTTAGAACAAATTTCAATTTGTTTAACAACAAAAAAAGAACACAAACATAGAGATCTATCTCCCCTTCATTATTAGTGCATAAAATTTGACAAATAAATCGTTGATTTTTTTCATTCAGCTCGTTAACAAATTACAAAAATAAATTGCAGGAAATGCAAATAAATCGTTAACAAAAAGCATGTTCATTAAATGTCAACGACGGTAAACTCGAACTGTTAACATAAGCATTGTTTGACTTTGAAAGCTTTAAGCTTTTGAAGAACATTATGAAAAGTATAAAAAATAACATTTTTTTTTTCGAGAGAAATGGTTCTGAAAAAGACTAAAATATGTCTTCGCTAATATAGCATGGATGTAAATCAAAACGGCTATAAAACTTTTGGCACATAAAACTGCTTTTGAAGCTTTTTACGGCTTTGTTAGAATTATGTTAGGTTTTACTGTTATTTCAAATAATTCAAATAGAAATTCGAACACAGCAGATTTGAATTGAAAACGGAATTCAATAAGCGGAATTTAAAAAATAATTTAATTAAGCATAATTGAAATGACATGATCTGGTTTATGGTATTCAAATTTTGTATATCCAAGTGGATGCCATTAACAATAAATCCCTTAATTAAGGTATAGTTTCGGATGTGTCAGTGGAATATATTTTATTCATGATAAAACATTTTATATTCGTACATGTGTGCTGTTACCTACACCTTGTTAGAGACAATGATAAGGCAAAATTCCTTACATATCCTTATACATACAGTATTGGCCAAAATTAAAGCACCCCCTCAGTATATTTAGGATTGAACCGTTGTCCGTTTGGCCTGCCTCTGGATGCCTTATGCCATCTGAATCCTTTAATTTAAACTTAGATTCGTCAGAAAACAGCACATTCATCCATTTTTGGACACTCCAGTTGAAATGGGTCTTGGCGAATTCAAGTCTGGCGATATCAAAGATTATTTGGGCCTCTACCGCCCTTCTGGGAATCGTTCTTTCGGTTATTTTTAAATCTAAGCGGTTTCGAACGTGACAAGAAGATGCTGTAGGATCATTTTGGATTGTCCTTTTAATTAAGGAGTCTTCATGTCGCAAGGTTTCACGTGACCTTCCTCCAGAATGAGTAGGAGATGTGCGACCAGTCTGTAAAAACTTTTAAATTAGCCTAGAAATAATTGATCTGTTGATTGAATATTTTGCACTCAATTGATGCCTTGATAAGCCAGCTCTCCAATCCAATCATTAACTTAAAAATCAACCCACAAAACTGCAAAACCAAAGAAGTTTTTTTTGAAGCCGCAAAAATAGCCTGGGAAGCAATATCTCCTGAAATAATTAATAATTTAATGTCCCCTATGCCTAAAAGATGTGCGTGTGTCATTCAGAATAAAGGATTCGCAACGAAATATTGATTTCAATAGTTTTTTGTGCACCTTAATTGGGGGGTGCTTTAGTTTTTTTGTCCGCTTATCACGACACGCATTTGTCACGAAGGGGTTTAATCGTTTAATCGTTCTTGGGAATCTCGTGGCTTTAGTTCTTGCACTAACTGCAGCTTGTATGGGAAAAGATGTAAATTTCCCTTTAATATTCTGCGTAAAGACCGCCGAGACATTTGCAGCTCAGCAGAGCGCCTTCGAGTTGATGTTTCAGGATTCTCCTCAACACTCTCCAGAACGCGTTGAATATTTGCTTCATTAATTACAGAATGTGGTCTTCCGCTTCGTGGAAGATCCCTTAGTGAGCCTTGTTCCTGAAAACGTGTCACTAATTGATTCGGATGGTGAATTCCCCACATTAAAATGACGACGATAGGCTCGTTGAATTTGAATTATTGATCGATGATGTTCAAAATAAAGTTCTATGATTTTGGTTCGCTGGATAACGTTGTAACCTTCCAAAATTAATCTCCCAGATTTATTTTACAAGTCCTAAAAAGAAAAAAAAAAAATTAAACTAGAAAAGTTATTAATTTTTCAAATCCCTTCGCGACTTTTGCCCCACCCTGTATTTGCGACTTAAAATGTTTTTTGAATTCTAACTTTTTTTTTCTTTTAAATTCTGAATTCTTTAAGTTTGTGTTTTTCAATAATAAGGATATAAATAAGTAAAAAAAAATAAAAATAAAATTTTAATAGCTTTGTTTTCTTAAAAAAAATTATCATTTAAAAAAAATGTTCTGAGGGGGTGCTTTAGTTTTGGCCAATACTGTACATATGTATATGGATGAATATGTACATACATATGTATGTATGCAAGTGCTTTGTTATGGTATGAGTTATAAATGGTGGCACTTTTCTTAATTTCTTAAGCTTATACAAGTATGAGTAAATAGCAGTAGCAGCAGCAAAAACAAATAAATCTTATGCTCTCTTTCTTTAAATGTATGTACACTAGAGCCCCAACTTGCGTCGATCCGATTTGCGTCGTTTCGATTTGCGTCGCTTTTTAAAAATTGACAAAACTCAGCTTGCGTTGTTGCAATTTCAACTTGCGTCGATTAAATTTAGCCGAATTTGAAGGAATGGAAGAGGATGACATTAATGAACTTTTACTGTCTCACGATGAGGAGCTTGATAATGAAAATTTATTATCCATTAATATTCAGCATGCTTTAGAAGATGATGTTATGATAATTGATAATACATTAGAGGAAAAAAAATAACAATCTCCAATATTTCGAAAGCTATGCATTTAATTTCCCATACATTGGATATATTTTCTGAAAACGATCCTGACGAAAATCGTAGCGAGGGCGTAGCAGCATCTGCTGACCAAGCCATTAGTTGTTACAAGGAAACATATGAGCAAAAAAATCTCTAAAAATTCAACAAACCTTTTTGTTAACAAACCTGTAAGACCACGTAATCAAATGGAGTGTTGTTGATTTGAATTTATTATCTGAAGAAAGCACCACATAAACTAAACAAAGCACAATTTCTTCTTTAAAATTTATTTTTTTTATAAATGAATTTTATTGATTTTTGTTAAGTTTTTTTTTGTTAATTCATATTTTTGCTATTTCTTTATAATAACTAGAGAAAACTTTACTGAACTTAACAAAATAATGAAAAATGTTTTCATAATTCTGTTTTATCCGAAATATTAAGTTTTTTTGCTTCATTTTGATGAATTTCAATGCATTTGTATAGAAAAATTTGATTCGATTTGCGTCGTTTCAATTTGCGTCGCAATTCTCCGGTCCCCATTAACGACGCAAGTCGGGGCTCTAGTGTATATGTATATGAATGTGTGATATTTTTTTTTTCATATTGTAACAATTTACCTGTGATACAAAAAGTCGCTTGCTAGTGTTGTTTTTCATACTTGCGGACAAATTTCAAGGTCGAGAAAAGTATCACAAGGTCTTTTTTCTTATAATTGTGTGGTTGAAATAAAATATAGAAGGAACAGCAACAAAAGCAACAACAACAACAACATAAAGAAGGAATGCAAAAATGCATAATACTTAAAATAAAGAAATAAATACAACAACAACAACAACAACAACAATGAAAACAAAAGCAATAAAAGCAACATTCAAGAGCTTATAACCTGCATGCATGTACATATTGGCATTATTTTGAATAAAACAAACAAGTCTTCTTATTGTCACAATAAACAAATCTGTCTGCCTGCCCGCCATAATCAGCCTGTTTGTCATTTAAGTTGCCATTGTTATCATACTTTCTCCTTTTCTTTTCCATTCCATTCCCTTCTCAGCTACTCACCTACTCATACTTACAGTCTAAAGCAAAAACAAACAAAAAAATGGGAAACAAAATAACGGCTAAAGGTTTCCGTTAGTTGTTCGTAATTGTAAATGTTTCTTGGAATAATTCCTTAAAAACATACATCTTCTCCTCTACATCTACCTCTCTCTCGCTCTCTCTCTCTCTCTCTCTGTTACCATTTGCCTAATTTTCTCTGTGCCTTTCTTAGTTGTAAATTTTACATTACTTGCATTCATTTAAAATTTGCCAAGATTTTTATTCATTTATTTATTATTTATTTTCTGTAGCTTAAGTGTGTGTGCGCCTCTGTATCCTTTATGTTTTTTTCTTTTTTTTTTTTGTAAATCTAAACATTCGTTTTATAACGGTAACACACGAAACGAAAACTGTTTGTTAAATCTCTGGAGAGATGTTAATTTAAAGTTAAAACGTTTCATTTCGTTTTCCCTTTTTTTTCTCTCTTACGTTTCCCTCCCAATAGTCACTACAATCTCTGTCTTGCTGTCGGTTTGTCTGTTTTCTACCTTTCTTCTTCTTTCTTCCTTTTGCTGTAAATGGCTGTGTGTGTGTGTATGTGTGGGTTATCTGAGTGTAATGTTAACAAATGTTTTGTGTATACGTTTGTCTGTTTATATATGATATCCTTGTTGTACACAAACGTCAAGGAAAACAACAATTTCGTTTAAGAGATCGCAGGTTGGCTGGTCTAAGTGGTTGGCTGGTTTAAGTAGACGACTATTGTTACACGTTAAAGTTTTCTTTTCACACTTGTGCTTAAACAAATAGCATTTGGTGAGTGCTGCTAAGATATTTTGAATAGAAAAATAATTCGAAAAATAATTTTTTGTTGCAAAAATAAATTCAGAAACTGTATAAGAAAATAAAAAATTTTAAATGAAAGTGTACAGTGTTCTGACAACATCTAATATTAGTAGGCGTCTCTGGGCGACTTAACAGTGGCATGAATAAAATATTCGTTAAGCAAGAATCCTCAAAAAAATTTGGAACTCTCAGGGGTAACGCCAATAATACTGCGATACAACTTCCCAAGAAAATTCTAGACATCCATTACTTCAGTCAGTATTACAATTCACCTTCTCACAACACCTACATATGTTGTGTGTGTATATTTTATCCATGAGTTGTACAGCCTACAGTTTGTAATCGATTCCAAACGATAATTTTTTTGAGAAACTTTTCAAATTTTACTCTTAGAGCTTTTGTCATAAGACTGCTGAGAGGAATTCGCAAAAAAAATATTTTTTATTTTCATATTTCATATGTCTTAGTTATGATTTGAAACACGGACACACATCTAAAGCTGTGTTTACCATTTCATAGCACAATTGTGCTATGCATTCTTGTGTTTTTTGCAGTGTTGAAAAATTAAAATTTTGAAATGGTACTGAACTATAACTGAAAGCGTACTTTTTCGCATCAAATGGTACTTTTGCAAAAAAAAATACATACATACATTACAACCCTTCAATCAGGATTATGATCTATCTTCTCACACCACTTATGTTGTGTGCGTTAATTTTATACATGAGTGGCGGGACCTACAGTTTAAAGTCGACTCCGAACGACAGACTTTTGAGAAACTTTTCATGACAATTTTTTTTAATCTCAGAGTTTTTTGACAGAATGAGGTCGCCGAAGGAATATTTTTTTAATTTTTCGTTATTTTGGAATTTTCGGAGATTGGGTATGAACCGCGGGCTCACATCTAGAAAGCCAGCACACTACCTACTAGACTGTTTATTTCTTCATATTTAATGCACGTACGCTACGGAACAGAAAAACTAACGGCTTATACGTGTTCCTCACATATAAAACAAAAACTGCTGATTCGGAACGTCACAAAACGTAAAAGTTCCGTGTAGTCAAACGTCGACGGAACGTTATGGAACATACTTTCGTTTGCAGCATATGAAGAGCAAGCAATGTTAATGCTTACCGAAATCATATGTAGGTTTGGCAGGCGTTCTCATTGCTTTTTGTATTCTAAAAACGAACGTACGTTCCGTGGACGTTTGGCCAACCGGAGCTAAAGACAAATTCTACCTTTAGCATTACGTTGCTAATGCATTAATAGTTGAAAGAACACACGACATAAAATATGTAATAATGAAAAAGTACTGCAAGCGTCGCGGGGGTACTGCGGTATTTTTGAAATGGAAAAGTACTGAAAAAAGTACTAAAGTACTGAATTTTTCAACACTGGTTTTTTGATTTAGTTGTCGCTCAGACTGCGACAAGAACACACGTGCGGCGGATTTTTACCATTTTTTTTCAGAATGGCACTCAAAAAATATTGTATGTTAAAAGATGCTTTTGATAATATTCAATGCCTTATATGTTATAAAACATTTAACCTTCCTATACCCGCGCATTGGTCTGTGAGACCGATTTTTTTATTATTGCGATTTTTTTTGTAAAAAAAATAGTGCCAGTAATTTGATATCACTGGTAGCTTCATTATTCGTAATAAGCTTCGTTTTTGCATCAAAAAATTTTTTTTTGAAATAGTACCAAGGATATAGGATTTTCCATTGTCGATCTCACAGACCAACGCGCGGGTATTGGTGTTTCACCTTTTGGCGCGAGTATAGGAAGGTTAAGGAATGTAGGGAACACGTTCTTAAAAGACATTTTGTATGTTACCATATTCATATTAATAATTTTAATGATAGGGAAAGGGAAGAGTTTTTTAATAGACAAAAAACAATTTATTTAGAAAAATTAAAAGGTTGGTTGGAAAGAGAGGAAATTTCCGAAGCAAAATTAGTTCCTAAATCAAAAAACTGAAATTTCAAGATTAATAAGTTTGGAAATTGTAAGAAAGGGCAGATCATTTAGTGATGGCGTTTTTATTAAAGAATTATTAAAAAAAATGTGGTAAAGGCTTAATTACAATACAAAATGTATACAGTCTCTTCCACTGTCTGACAAAACTGTAGCCCGTCGGACTCTTCAGTTAGGAACATCTATGGAATCTCTGATATTAAAAATCGGTTTCTGTCAAATAAAAGAACGCTGGAAGGTTCGAGAAATATAAAAAAAAATTTGAGTTCTATTCAACAAAACTCACTACACTATGTCATCCGCTGGGCGTATTTCAATTTTTTTTTTATTTTTTGTCGCATAGTAGAAATTTTTTTAAATGCTTTGGAATGCTTGCTTTTTCTCTATTAATAAAAAATGATTTTTTATTTTGTTTTTATTTTTATTTATCTAAAAACATGGTCTAATTTTTAAGCCAAAGATGGATACCTTTACGATCTTTTAATAAAAAATGAAAATCAAAATAACGTATATTACTAACACTTTTCTATGGCTGTAAATAAATCAATTCTCTCAATTTATTTTCTCTCTCTTACTCACTAATACGCAACCAAAAAATTTTTGGTAACCCCTGATCTAAAGCAGGGATGCCCAAAGCTAAAACTGTAGTAGTATTGGTGAGCGAGAGAGAACTGCACTGAAAGAAAAGTTGTGTAAACTGAAATAAAATATACGGAAAAAATCCAAAAAGCGGAATTTACAATAAAATTTGGAATAGAAATTTTTCTACAATGGCGGCTTCTAAAGATGCCCCCAATTGATCAGTGCGCCGAATAACACTACTGCGTGACAATGGAAGGTTTTCGATAAGCTTAAAATTAAGTTTGTGAAAACATTTATTTAAAATTTTTTTAATGAACTCCTCATCAGAAAATGGTCTACCATGACTAACAATATCCAAGCTTATTAAGCTTGATAACTCCATTTTTAACATTTTATTTTCTGAGGTTTTTTCATGGTTTTCTTCTTCAAGTAACCACTAATTCAATTTTTCCAAATAAATTTTTTTATTTTTACAAAATAAATCATTAAAATCATCCATATCACTATGATAAGAACAATAGTGCCTTCTCAAAGCAAATTCTCTACATTCCTTCAATATTTTATAACATAAAATGCATTGAGCATCACCAAACGCATTTTTTATCATAAAATGTTTCGTAAGTCATAGTAAATTTTTTTCAGTGCTTTAAGCAAAAAATATTACAAAAAATCTTACACCCGCCACGCATGTGCATTCGTCGCTGTCTGAGTGACGACTAACCAAAGAGAATAAGAATATGTGTGTTTTTAGTTTGCGCAAAAGCACTATGAGATGGGCATCTATGATCTAAAGTCAAAACACTACCTACTAAACGACTATGCTACTCGCACATACATACGTAATTAGTCATTACAACCCTTCAGTTAGGATTACGACCTAGCTTCTCACACCACTTATGTTGTGTGTGTGTTAATTTTATACATGAGGTCCTACAGTTCAAAGGCGACACCGGACAACAGATTTTTTGGCAAACTTTCCATGTTAATTTTTTATTTAACCTTAGAGTTTTTGCCTGAAATCTCTTGAGAAGAAGCCGCAGAAGAAATATTTTTACATATTTTCGTTTTGCTGTCTGATCTGGGGTTTGAACCTTGGCCGTTATGTCTAATAAGCCAAAACACTACCTACTAGACTATGGCGACTTCTACTCTCACATATTCTCTTTAAATCTTAAAAGTTTAAACTTCTCTAAATTAAAGAACGCTATACAATATGGTATACTGTGTTGAAAATGCTATTATTATGCGCTCAACTGTACACGGAGTATTATTGTATGGTATGTTCATGTACATACATATGAGAATATGATTTCATGTGAATAAATGATTTTATTTTTATACAATTTTTTATTTGCCTCTTGCCACCACTTAAAAAGGGAACACAAAAAAAAATTAAAGAAAAAAAATTGTTATAAGATATGAAAAATGACTTTTTATTTTCACTTTTTTCACTTTTCTTTTTTATCATCATCATGTTTTAAATATTCGAACGCATATTCGCACTCTCTGGCACACGTTTGCATACGAGGGTGGCTGAAAAAGCCTTTAAGTTCTTGAAGGAAATACACTTTGTCTGAAATTTGATTAAACCTTCCGGAAATTCAAATTTGTCAAGGTCATTAAAATAGTGACTCGGTCAATGTAGTCTAGTTAATGGATTTTTGTTGTCTTTGTTTGAAAATTTTCGATTTTTCCATTTTATTCTCTAATACCGCATTAGTCAACTACCAATTGCTTTTAAATTTCAACGAAATTAACTGAAAAGTAGGAAATTCAAATAGCCCTAGACCTGATCTACCCTCGTATACACATGCAAAGAGACATAAAGACAAATTTACATATATGTGTGTGTATGTGTGAATCAAAACGAACACAAAGAATAAATTGTGCTCGTTTATTGTGTGTTTTTTTTTCTTCCTTTCTTAATACAACTTAATAATGCACATACCCTTACACAAACACACACGTGCACACACTTATACTTTTACATTGAACATGGAAGTGGAGAAGAAGAGTGTCTATTTCTTTTTCCACTGTGTTGTTGTTGTTTTTTTTTATTATTATTATTCTTTGTCAATCTATGTTTATTGTATGAGTGCTTGTGTGTGTATGGGAAAATGATTTTTACCTTGTCGTTGTGTAGACACAAACATACAAATTTTACCTTTTTTTGTGTGTTTTTTGTTTGGATTTCTTCCACTTATTCCTTCCTCTCACATCAGTTTTTTTTTTTGTTGAATTTTTTTTTTCTATTTTTTAATTTTGTTATCAAAGTTTTTATGTTGTAACATCAAGTATTTGAATTTCAATTAACAATAAAAGTGAGTTTTTTTCTCTTTTTGTTAAGCGCTTGAAAGCCATTTTTTATGAGAAAAAAACACGATTTTTTTTTTGGGGTAAAATACACAATATTTGGCTACGTTCTAATGAGATCAGAAAATGTATCTTTGCTTTGAATGTTTTTCGCGTAAGTTATTTGCAAAGTGAAAACGTTTATTTCGTTATTGGTTTTGATTAATAAATCAATTTACATGCATACATACAGTATTGGCCAAAACTAAAGCACCCCCTCAGTACATTTTTTTTAAATGATAAATTTAAATTAAGAAAACAAAGCTATTAAAATTTTATTTTTATTTTTTTTTTATTTATTTATATCCTTATTATTGAAAAACACAAACTTAAAGAATTTAGAATTTAAAAAAAAAAAAGTTAGAATTCAAAAAACATTTTAAGTCGCAAATATAAGCGGACAAAAAAACTAAAGCACCCCCCAATTAAGGTGCACAAAAAATTATTGAAATCAATATTTCGTTGCGAATCCTTTATTCTGAATGACACACGCACATCTTTTAGGCATAGGGGACATTAAATTATTAATTATTTCAGGAGATATTGCTTCCCAGGCTATTTTTGCGGCTTCAAATAAATCTTCTTTGGTTTTGCAATTTTGTGGGTTGATTTTTAAGTTAATGATTGGATTGGAGAGCTGGCTTATCAAGGCATCAATTGAGTGCAAAATATTCAATCAACAGATCAATTATTTCTAGGCTAATTTAAAATTTTTTACAGACTGGTCGCACATCTCCTACTCATTCTGGAGGAAGGAAGGTCATGTGAAACCTTGCGACATGAAGACTCCTTAATTAAAAGGACAATCCAAAATGATCCTACAGCATCTTCTAGTCACGTACGAAACCGCTTAGATTTAAAAATAACCGAAAGAACGATTCCCAGAAGGGCGGTAGAGGCCGGATTATTCAGTCGACGACCAGCAAAAAACCTTTGATATCGCCAAACTTGAATTCGCCAAGACCCATCTCAACTGGAGTGTCTAAAAATGGATGAATATGCTGTTTTCTGACGAATTTAAGTTTAAATTAAAGGATTCAGATGGCATAAGGCATCCAGAGGCAGGCCAAACGGACAACGGTTCAATCCTAAATGTACTGAGGGGGTGCTTTAGTTTTGGCCAATACTGTACATATGTACTCGTATATATGTGTATACATACATATAGCAATTGCATTATTATAAATTCCTTACAATATAAACATATTTTGAATTGTGCTTTGAAAGCATTCCTTATTTTGTTTAATTTCTCAAATAAATTTTATTCAATTAAAATTTAAACGATACATTGTAGCTAATTATGATACATTTGCAAACATTGGAGACTGGAAGAATTGTTTTTAATTAGTAAAACAAATGTCGTAAATTTCTTTAATACTTTACACATTAATGTTTAAATGATTGCGAGAATTTGGCCACCACGGCCTAATTCAGAACATCAATTTTCATAACTTTTTCACAGCAAATGCTGCCGTTTTTCGCAAATAATTCTTGGGACATTGATTTCCAAGTGTGCATTTGTTCTTGGTTTTCCAATGGTTTGACAAGTAACTTTACACAGCATACACACATACATACATACATAATTGGTCACTAAAACCCTTTAGTCAGGATTACGACCTAGTTTCTCACACCAATTATGTTGTGTGTGTTAATTTTATACATTAGAGGCAGGACCTACAGTTTAAAGTCGATGGCAATTTTATTTACTCCCAGAGTTTTTGCCAGAAATCTGATATATTTTTTTATATTTTCGTTTTGATGTCTGACCTGGATTTTGAACCGTCGCCTTTGCATCTAATAAGCGAACACACTACCTACCAAACTACGGCGACTTTACACAACCCCACGGATAATAATCGAATTGAGTTTAATCACGAGATTTTGATGACCAATTAATTGGGAAATTACATGAAATTACATTTTTTCATTCGAAGTTTCTTTGAATAAAACAATTGCATGCAGTGCGTGCTGTGTAGAACCACATGTCAGCATGACTAATGCCAACTTAATGAGATAGGAAAAAAATATCTAATCATGTCCCTATACCACTCACTATTAACAGTAAATTCTAGTCATAACCGTTTTTAAGGATATATGGATCAATGATTATGTCAGACCATAAAGCGGACTAAATAGTAATTAATCTGTGGATGTAATGGTGTTTCGACAAGAGATTGTATATTATCGTCACTGTAAATGCAACAATTCAGCTTATTTGCGTACTGATTCAACGAAAAATGGATTTCATCGGACAACAAAATGGATATTCAATATCAACTTGTGCTTCAAACCAATCGCGACGAATTGGCGACGCTTACGATGATCGCTTGGCTGACAGCTTTTTAGTCAAGACTCTTTCATAAAATGTTGCATTAAACAGAAGGACACAACCTAAGATGCTTAGCCTGACGTCTAATTGAATCTTGTAAACTTTTAAGCCTTGCATAAAGTATACGAACAGAACCTCAATTGCTGAGAAAGTCAGTACATTTGATTTATTTGGAGCATCTCTTCAGTGCGCCCTATTCGGCATTTCAGGTGATGTACATTCTCAATAAGAGTTTACGTAGTTCGAAAACGATCCATTTTCACTCGAATTAACTGTCATAAATTTTTTGTACAAACATCAGTACGGATTTAAAAAAGGTTGTGGAACGGAGGATGCTGTAATAAATGTTATAAATTATGTATGTGATGGGATAGATAGGGGTTCATGTGGAGTTGCGGGCCTGTTTCTTGATTCTACCAAAGCTTTTGATCTGGTTGATCATGAAATTATGATACAGAAGTTGAAATATTATGGTGTTGTGGATCGAGAGTTGAAGTTATTTGAAAACTTTCTTAAAAATAGGAAACAATTCGTTCAGTTGGAGGATGTCAAGAGTGATACTTTGGATGTAGTTAGTGGAGTGCCGCAGGGTAGTTGCTTGGGGCCTTTACTGTTCTCTATTTACATAAATGATCTTTTTAAGTTGAATTTATCTGGGAAATTGTTTATGTTTGCGGATGACGTTTGTTTGTTTTATCCATTCAAATATGACCTTGTATTGAAAACTTATATGGAACGAGATGTTGCCCTAATTTTTGAATACGCTCGACTTAATAAGCTGATTCTAAATGCAAACAAAACAAAGATGATCAGATTTAGGCCGTGTTCATATATGCCGATCAATAACTTCAGTATTTCTGTTGATGGAAATGAAATTTTTGAGACCCATGAAGTGAAATATTTAGAAGTTACGTTGCAAAGCAATTTAGCATGGAATTCGCATATAAAGGATGTCAAAAGGAAAATTGCACCTGCTATTGGAATTTTATTCAAACTGAGAAACAAATTTAATTTAAAAACAAAACTCCTAATTTATCAAGCATTGATTCAAAGTCAACTAAACTATATGGTTACATTGTACGGTTATAAAAATACGACTGAATTAAAATCACTACAGGTTTTGCAAAATAAATCTTTAAAATTGGTTCATAACTTACCATTACTATATCCAACATTGACACTTTATGAAGATGTTTGTAAGTCGATAATGCCTATATGTGCCCAATATAAGTATAAACTATTAATGTTTATGTTCAAATCCATAAATGGGATTGGATATCACACTATCAACTTTGTTCAGAAGCAACGAATTTTCAATACTAGAAGTCAGACCAATTTATATACCCCAAGATGCAGATTGGAGATGACTAAGCAAAGGATTGAATATGCTGGAAGTCTTGAGTATAACAGCTTGCCTATAAGGATAAAAACGATTAACACTATTTCAACGTTTAAAAGAGAACTGAAAGAATTTTTATTTGGAAGGTTTGAAATGCTTTTGCGGAGATAAACTGATTTTTTTGTTTTTTTTTTCTCTTTGTTTTTATCATCTTTGTAATGAGTTTAGTTTTAGATTTTAGTATTTGCTACATTTCTATTATGTATTAATCTAGTTGCCAACTGTCTCAACAATGCCCACTGGGCGCTGGGACAAAAAATAATGAACTGTATTTTATATGAGTTGTAAATAAATAAATATTAAAAAAAAAAAAAAAAAAAATGGCGATTATATGCACTATAAAATGGACAAGGTACTCGATAGATTTGACGAACAGAATCATTATTTTGGAAAAAATTCAACAACTTGAAGGTGTTACTGTTGTAAAAGCCTAGACATAATGAATTGTCCAACCACCAAACTAAACGTAACGCATCTATCGGCTATTAAATCTGTTGTCAAATAAAGAAGTATTGCTAACTCAAAGTTATGAACCTCCTAAAAAATTCATGAGCCTCACCAGTACATACATATGTAAGTGAAATTCTAGAGAATAGTCAAGAGTCAATATAATTCAGTCTTTGATGAGAATCCAAGACATTGGTATTTCTTGGTTAAACTTTGGTTTTTTTAAAACTTTATTTCGCTTACTTGTCAATGACTTCTGTATGGCTTCTGCATCAGTTGAGGCTCATTTGGCTTACCCCTTTTCGATAGTCTAACTACATTCATTAAACCACAGAATGAATTAAACTTTCAAACTGATTTTCAATATGATATGAGGAAGATATTGCCAAGCCCAAGGAGTTATTAGTTAATTCTCTTACCCTCCTATCCTATTTAAGTGCTGTGAACTTAGAAAATTAGCCACATGAGCGAAAACCATGCGCTTTACATTTTGAAAGTATTTTCGAAATCAAGTGTCCTATTTTTACCAATTGAAAATACTTATTCGAAATATAATAGAACTGATTAGGTGTTAAATTAAATGAAACATCTTTACTTACTTACTTACTTAATTGGTCATTATAATCCTTAAGCCAGGATGACAACCTAGTTTCTCACATTCCCCATGTTGTGTGCATGTGTTGATTTTATCGATGAGTAGCAGGACGGCTGATTTGAGAAACTTTTCATGATAAGTTCATTTTACTCTCAGAATTTTTAGCAGAAAGACTAACAGAAATATTTTCTCATATTTCGTTTTGTTCCAGTTGCCTGAACAGGGTTCTGAACTATGAGCTCTCGTCTAATAAGTCAACTCACTACCTACAGTCGGGTGAATGTTCTTGAAGGCGAATGTTTGTGACTTCGCTTCTCTATAAATGTAAACATCGTTTTTTCATTATTGTTGTTTGTGGATTTTTTGTTTACTTGTTTACCATTTTTTTTATGCTGGTGTTAGTTGTTGTATTTTTGTTTACTTGTTTACCACTTTTTTATGCTGGTGTTTGTTGTTATATTAAGCAGTACGATAATTTGTAAACAGGTTTGTTTACTGCATTGTTTTGTTTCTGTAGCTTTTGTTTATTATTTTAATGTTAAGCGATGTAAAAGCCAAACACTAGTATCTTGATTTCTCATTTTCGTAACAATATATTTTATTAGGGATTACCCATTCGTTTTGAAATGCTTGGTAACTTTTATTGGGTTTTAAACACTCTTACTATCGACACTTTTGGTGTGTGTACTTACATACGAATATGGAATTGATATCCTTGAGAAATGCAATCTTACAACTGCTCTTCATGAGATAAAGTTTTAATTAAAGGTCTTCTTAGAACTTGACTAGATGATACAAGTTTTTCTTTAGCATTGGGGAAAAATTCAAGTGAGGACGAATGTGGACATTCTCTTTAAAGCTTTTTTTCTGTTGTTCCTTCATTTTGAAACCAAATAATAAAGAAGAAAGTGTTAACGTAAAGGAAACTAATTTCAACAGATATTTTCCAAGTATTTTTTTTTTGTTTTTTTTTTTTTTTTGTTTTTTGACATGGTATTCCTAAAGAAGTAACACATGTTAAAATCCTCTTCCATCTTGATCAATATACTCAACACATTGTCCATGTACTTGTAGAATTGTAGAAAAGAAAGAAATTAATAAATTCAAATCGTCTTGTTGTTATTTCCATTTCTGTTCTTGTTCTCTGAACTTTAATTTGAACATTGACTTTTTTTTTGTTTTTGGATAACCAATCAATGGATACTCTGGTTTTGTCCTCAGGTTATAAAACAAAGTGACCCCATTTTAATCCAATAAAAATTGAAAAAAAAAAAATTCCAAAAGAAATTAAATTAAAACACAAGAATAAGGATTTTTTTTTTTCTTTTTTTCATTTGTATCAAGGAAAACACAAATCATTGATGACAATATGCTGAAAAGCAACAGAAAAAAAAAAAAGAAAATCAATTAAAAAAATTTAATAAAGTTACCAAAAAGAATAAGAGAAGGATAAAGGAAAAAAAAAAATGCTAAAACTTCTTTGCAACTAAGGTGCTAAAAAGTTATTGAAAAAGTGAAATAAAATTGCAATTACCATCTGATTAAGGCTAACCCCCCCATATACCGATTGTATTGCATTGAATTAAAATCGATTAGAAATTTTGGCAATTATTTTTGAATGAATGTACAGAATTGTTCTGACCTCTAGGAACAATTCAAAGTCTTAACTGGCCTTAAGGACATTTATTTACAACTTCTTTGTATCGTCTACTATGTAATTAAGAAATCCTTTCCTTTACTTTTTTTATTTTGAAATAAAAAACAGTGTGTCCCTATTAAAGTTTATAGAGCCTAATGCTCTAATGTTGCTGTTGCTGTTGTTGTTGTCAACTCTGTATTGAATTTGAAGGTAATTATTGATTGTGTACTGCAATTTAACTGCAACATTTTAGAATGTTGTCGTAACAAACATACTACCATACAAATTGGATAGAAACAGAGCCAGAGAGACAGAGAGCGAGAGAGAGAGCAAATAGATTCAATACGGATTGTGCAATGCAATTAAAATTATTTCGCATCAACTCATTTCGATTATAATGAAAATGCTTTTCCATTGCAAATCATTAGCACGTACATAATTATTAAGACTAACACACAGAATGTTCTGCAAAATTTTATTGTCCTGCTGTCCTGCTGTCCAGTACTGTCGTGTGATGTCCAATGTTGTTGTTGTTATTATTGTTATCATTAAAATTCCAATAGAATTAGCCGTGTCAATGCTAATGGAGCAACACAATTACAATAAAAACAAAAGCAAAATAACAAAAAACGAAAACCATTTAATATTTAAATGAGCATTTAAAAATATGGAAACGGAATACGAATTTTGCAATCAATTGATATTCAAACAACGTGTTGTAACTATTATTGTATATACAGACGTGTTCGAAATAATAAGAACATCCAAAGCGAAACAAAAGATAGTTTTAAAAAATTTTTTGAGAAAAATTTGAAAATATGGCTTTCTGTTATTTTTATTGTAGGCATGTTTAGCTTTTTAAAAATATTCAAAGTTATGTTCTAACTCATTTAATTTTTTTGTACTGGCAATAATGTTGAACTATGTAAGTCGAAAATCCGCTGTTCGAAAAAATAATAACAAATTGGAAAATTGGTAATAATTTCAGTTTTAATGTTTATTAAATTTACAGATTAGTATTATTTGTTTGTAAGTAATTAATATGAAGTAGCCCCTCCACGATTAGCGATTACTTCGGCACATCTGGACCTCATAGAAGCTATCAAAGTCTGGCATCTGTGGAGTGGAATATTTTCCCAAGTATTCTTAGCCGCAAGCCAAAGTTCCTCAATATTTTTGGGCCTTGCATCTCTAACACCTTTCTTTACATCAATCCAAAGATGTTCAATTGGATTTAGGTCCGGCGATTGTGCCGGCCAATCCGTAACATGAATATTATTGTCCTGGAATCAACGCTTTGCTTTCTTTGAGGTATGCTTCGGGTCGTTGTCTTGCTGAAAGACCCATCGTAAAGGCATTTCCTCTTCAGCGTAAGGCAACATTACGGCTTCTAAAATATTTTGAACGTAATAGGTGGCATCCATCTTCCCAACGATTTGAACTAGAGGTCCAATGCCGTTCCACCCAAAACACTCCCATAGCATGAGCCTGAGACCGCCATGTTTTATAGTTTTGATAGTGTACTTTTCGTTAAATTATTGATTAGGACAAATAAACAAATAAATGTACTGTTTATCTTTGCCGTGGCTGAATTGGACTACTTTTGTTTCATCGGTCCATAAGATATTACGCCAAACAGTGTCAGGTTCATCGATATACTTTTTGGCAAATAGAAGTCTGTTCTTTAGATGTATTTTTTTCAACAATGCTACTTTTCTAGGGCTTCGTGCTTTCAAATTGACTTCAATCAAACGTTTTCTTATCGTCGATGTAGCAATTGGGAGGTCTAACTCGTTTCTTATCTGTAAAGACGTTATAGCATATCCTGCCTTTTGCTAGTTTTCCTGCGCCTACCGCGACTTTCAATCTTCGGTGACCAGTTCTTAGCATTTGTTATCATTCCGTTGGAAATTCCAAGCTGTTCTCTTATGAAAGCAAACGTTTTCCCTTCGCTGAGCAATTTTTTTATTATCTTACGCTGGTCGATAAAGCAATGCTTGCTTCTGCCCATTTTAGAAGAATTTTTCACCAAAATAAGTCAATATTCTGCACAAAAAATGATCAACGACTACTCAACGATTATATTTGCAACAAAACTTTGAACTTTTTCTCTCATATGAGAAATGTAAGTGGGACAAATATGATTTGTTCTTATTTTTTCCAACAGCGGATTTTCGACTTAGTTCAACATTATTGCCAGTACAAAAAAATTAAATGAGTTAGAACATAACTTTGAATATTTTTAAAAAGCTAAAGATGCCTACAATAAAAATAACAGAAAGCCATATTTTCAAATCTTTCTCAAACAATTTTTTAAGACTATCTTTTGTTTCGCTTTGGATGTTCTTATTATTTCGAACACGTCTGTATATATACATTCTCTTCTTTCCTTCTATCTCTCTCTCTCTCTCTCTCGCTCTCACTCTCTCTTCCACTTTGCTTAATGTAACCAGAACTTTTTAAAACTTCTTAGTGCAGTAAGAAATACAAAAAATTTTTCATTACATTTGTTTCAGATTTTCAGAAATTACGCTTCCAGAAATGTTGTCAATATTCTCAACCCTAAGATTGAATCGGCAGTCACCTCAACAATTTATAGTTTACTTATTGTTACGTTTTTACCCTTTTAAAACGTTAAAAATATGAGTTCGTAGATTGCAAATAAAATAAAAATAAATTTATGTTTAGTTTTAAATCAATCCTTTATTGTTCGCACAATTCCATGTGCCACCTTTAACAATTTAACTTAAACAACAACTATTTGCTTAAATTGTTATTTTTCTTTCACAATCTTCAGTGTATACAATAATAATTGTTCGTTAAATCTTTAATACGGAGATCTTCAAACCACAATTATTCTCTTCACATGCAACGTATCTTCACACAAGACTGACTGAAATCTTTCTGAACTCCACGTGTCTTTACACAAGACTGACTGAATTCTTACTGAATCGCCGTTGCCTGCTCTGTCTTGCCTTTTATATCGCAGGGTAAGCAGTCTGATGAATCCTTTTGAAGGAGAATGTCTTTGCCTTCGCGAAATCTCTATAAATGTAAACAAGTTGCTTGCAGTGTTGTTGTTGCCTGTTTACTATTTATACGCTTTTTTTTTGTTGTTGCTTGTTTACTTCCTTGTCAACTTATTTTTTTTTATACTGATGTGTTGTTGCTATATTTTTGTTTATTCATTGATCATGTAAACAAGTCCATTGTTTTGTTTTTGGAGTTTTTGTTTATTATTTTTATTAACACCATTTCCATTTTCGTAACAATATTTAAAACGTCATTATAACCCTTTAGTTAGGACTACAAATTTGTATCTCACACCACCTAGGTTGTGGATTCCGAACGACGGATTTGAGAAACTTTTCATGACAGTTTTATTTACTCACAGGCGTATTGCTTTTTGCTGAGCGGAAGTAACCGAAGGCAATATTTTTTTAATATTTCGTTTTGTTACAGATCTCTGAGGTTGAATCACCGGCTCTCGTCCAATAAGTCAACGCACTACCGACAATGGATTACGGTAACTTCAACTCTGTTGTAACACCGAATGTACGATATACGATACGAATTATTAGAACTACTGGTTTGCATTGTTAAACCTTTTCAAAAATTTTACGAAATAGACTTTAGCTAGACACATTCTGTCAACAACTGCTGAATGCCCAAGATATCTTTTTTATTTGTATCTTAAGCACCGGACAATGATGTTACAGTTTCTACAAAAGTCGTTAAGAGGCAAACCCAGTCTCCGGAGACCAAGAGTCTACTGCCATAAAGTTTCTAAAATGACAATTGATCAGATTAAATGCAAATTTTGTCCAACATACATCCATATCGGTCCAGATCTGACTATTCTCTATGCATGAATGAAGTTGGTTTGGGACCATTTGTTTGCTACTCTATAGAGGAATGTTTGAATTCAAATGAATTGTCCATTGCGCTAGCTTTTACAAGCTCTTCGCCTTTGTTGTTAACTTCAATTCTCGCGTCCAGAAACCCATAACAAGGTAATAAGATAGCCAGCGAATGTTTTGCTATATTCACGATAGGTAAACGGCATTCTTAGACACTATTAGTTGTAAAGTACATGTTCTAATGGCCGCTTTTCTGTCGGTAAATATGTGCACATTACCATATGATGCACTCTGATAGCGCATTTGCAGGGAAACATTCTTTATCCGCATTAAATAACCCAATGCCCTTCATTGTCAAGAAAAACGAATCTAAAACGGAAACATTTTGAAGATATTCTAGAGCGATCTTTGTGGGAGAAAAACCCACAGTGTATTAGGACCAGCGTTGCCGTTTTGGTTATTTTTAACCAAATTTGGTTATTTTTTTTTTTGTAATGTGTAAATGTGTATTTTTTCTTCATTTTGGTTATTTTTTTATTATGGTTAATAAAGCAATCACTTCTTTAATTTTATTTGAAAATTTGCATTATAAGCTTTGCAATCGTTAGCAAAGTGTTTTAATTCTTTAAGCGTTTTTATTACGTTCAATTGAAATATTAATACAAATAAATAAAAACCTTAATTTATTATTTGTAGTTTAACTCTCTCATTCCCGATGTTGCGTATATGCAACATTGTGTTTATGAGCCTCTAAGTACAGCTATTTTAAATATTTTATTCTGATTCTTTCGCAAAAATATAGCCTCAAAATATAACCTTATTTTAGAAAGTGTTAAAACACATTAATATAATTAAGTCATCCTAAAACCAAGTTCGACAACTAAATAATGTAAGGTAGGTGAGTAATTTAACACGTTGACTGCCGACTACGAGATAACTCGTAGATTGCGTTCCCTTCTAGGGAGCCAAACTACGAGTTATCTCGTACTCACTAATGTGAAAAAAAACAAGTTGTCATTTTTGGCTAGTTTTTTGAAAATTGCCGCGGCAGTCAACGTGTTAAAAAAACCCGGCTTGAAAATATTATTTAGTTTGTCTGTAATAATGTTTCGAAAAATAAAAACTTATTTTGGTATTCACATTCTAAGATGCGCCCAAACGGTCTGACACAGGATGAAATTGAAAAATTTGATTGGGATGATTCAGCTGACGAGGAAAATGAAGAAGAAGAAGATGTAATAAGAGGGTACAACTTGTTTCAAACTATGCAAGTAAGAATGCAAGAGACGGTACCGCAAAGACAAGAAGTTCATAACTATACCTCGTCCATTTATAGTAGAATGCTACAACAAGCACATGGGAGGTGTTGATCTTGCGGACATGATGCTTGAATTGTACAAGTCAAACTATAGTTGTCGCAAAAAAAAGAGGTTGTCAATCATCACTCCTTTTGACAATTTGACAATGAATTCAGGAACTTCATCACTTTCTCCATCGACCCCGTCATCACCAGCTTCTTCTACGGGTTCTGAATCAATTCCCTATAAAAGAGCACATGTTGCACAGCCTGCAAAATCCCTACGATTTGATGGTTATAATCATTAGGCGGAATGGGGAACAAGGGGCAGATGTAGACTTTGGAAAGCCTGTAAATGCAGCAGATCCAATGTGCACTTGTGCTTCAATCCTCAAAAAAATTGTTTTGTATCCTTGCATACATAAATTGAAATAAACGACATTTGAAAAAAAATCAACTTGTATTTAAATTTATAACACCATTGCCCAATGTTGCCTATACACAACATCCTGTATCTCTTGAACCAGGACACCTAGGACATTGAAATTTTTGTCAGTTGATATTGAGGTCAACTCTATCTTATATGTCTACTCAAAAAAATTTTAGCCACTCCCGTTTTAATTCGGGCATGAGAGGTTAACTATACAGAAAAAAATAAAATTTTTGTATTAAACCTTAAATTTGTTAAAAACAAATACATTTATATAAAAAAAATTTTTTTGGTTATTTTTTTTTCCATATTTGGTTATTTTTTATTTTAATTTTGGTTATAAATTTTTTTTGGTCGTGGCAACGCTGATTAGGACTGAATAAAGGTGACTTTTGTACACTAATGAAAGACCTTACGGAACACTTTAAATTAGATAAGCGCTGTAAATAATTATGAATGCTAGACACAAATTCGTGGCTACTAGACACAAGTCGGACTTAAAGGACTGTACTGAAAGAAGTTGAGAAAGTTAGTACAAGATACAAACTCCCTTTAGAAAGTGGGGTTGATATTCCGTAATGGTAAGGAAACAATAAACTTGATGGCTTGGGTGTATGCTAACAAACATGAGACTCCTACTTGAAAACCTAGACGGATTATAGGCTGTAATGTTAGTCTTCATCTCCAAGGTATCATGCTCTCATTTAAGAACCCCACGTCCAGGAGTAGAAGTTGATAAAATTTTAGAAGAAAGTGGCTTAAATGTGTTTATATTTTTCATAATCCTTGCGAATCATTAATTTGGGAATGAATTTTTATAAAAAAAATAGAAATTATCAATAAAATGCATTCAGGGGAAACGAATTTAACAATTTTGAATATTCAATGCTGTCTGACAAGCACAAATCCTTATTAATTTAATGAACTCCATTTGTTAGATTTCTATGCAAAGATTTTTCTATTTCTCGATGGAACAACAATAACATTTTTATTCCTTTTTTTTTTTTTTGTGTTAACATTACAATGGCAATGTTTTACACTCAAAAAAAAAAAAAAAAAATCTATTCAGCGATTTAAAATCAAAATGTCAACAATTGTTGGGCAATACTTTTCAAAGTTCAAATAATCGTTCGCCTTCAATTATTTACGATGGGAAATAAAGTCTTGATTTTTCATGTCACATTGAAAATGTCAAATAAGTTTGACAACTGGATCGTACATTCAATTAGAAAAGAGGGAAAAATAACCAAAAAAAAAAAAATAACAAACAATACAAAAAACGGCAAATAAAAAAATGGGACAAAAACCAATATTGGTGGTCTATTATTGCAAACTTTTCTTGCTTTCTTCTTCTCTTTTCGTTTCTTTTCTTTGCTTTTTTATTGTTGTTGTTGGTTTTTTTTTTCTATCATTTCAAATCTTTGCCAGTTTAGCCGTTTTTTTTTTCTTTCTTCTTGTGCCTTCAATTTGTTTAACCCACTTTCGTGGTGTATTCATATCAATTTCAAAGCAAACAAATTTGCTTTTCGCTTTTCGCTTTTTCTGTTTTTTTTTTTTTTTTTGTTTTTTGCCGTTTCTTTTCTATTTCATGGCTCGCTGGCAAGCATAGTAGGAAGACAAACAAACTAAAACTAACCAACTTCCTTGTCTCGTATACGTACATATGTAAGTATGTATGTATGTATGCATGTGTGTGTGTGTGTGTGTGAATGCATTGCATGAAATCAGTGGCAAGAGTTACATCAAAGTCATCACAATTGCTGACAAGTTGATGCATCGGCCTCATGGGTCCATAGTATAAAATTAAATGTCAAACTATCACCAGATTACTGTTTTACAGTTGCCTGCCTGCCATACATACATACTTACAAGTAATACTTAATTATCATTATCATCATGATTGTCTTTGGCCATGTCTTGTTACGTTGTAACAACATCATTATCTTGGTTTCCATCGTCGGCTTGTTTTGAATAGGATTTCTCATAAATTTATTACAAAATGTTTCGTTTCTTTCTTTCGGTTTTTTGTTTTTATTTTTTCTTGAGTCTTTAGTTGTTGTTGTTGTTGTTGTTTTCCTTTTTTGTTTTTCCGAAAATCATTTGTCGTTATTACAGTTGTTGCCTTCTTTGGCGTGGTTGTATACGTTCTCTTGTTGATTTGATCCACTGGCTGCTCTTGTTGCTCGACTGTTTTCATCTTTGAACTTTTGATAACTAAATTGATATTAAAAAACATGAATGTTTGTCATTCTATTAAGGATATAAACAACAACAACTGCAATAGCAATAGCAACAGCAACAATCATAAGAAATAAAAACCAAACAAAGAGGAAGTCAAGCTAAAGCATATACCCACCCCTGCCACTTCTATATAAAAAGTTTTTTGCAAAATTTTTTTAATATTAAAAAACAGTTGCCAGCACAAGTGACTAAAAAGAATAACAAATAATTGCAATAAAAGAGGAAAGAAAAAAGAAAACAACAAAAGCAACCACATAAAGTTTAAAGCTAAAAAGTTTCCCAAATTGTATGTCACGATCAGATGTTGTCGAAAAATAAAAGAAATTCTCCGTGAAATTATATTTTTTAATATTTAATAATAACACTATGCGACAAAATAAGAAAAATTAAATACACCCGGCTAATGACATAGTGTAGGTTGTGAGTTTTGTTGAGTAGATCACATAAATATTTTTTTTATATTTCTCGAACCCTCCAAACTTTTTTTATTTGACAAAAACTGTTTTTTTTTTTACCTTACGCACAAATTTCTGGATTACTCAAACATTTCTAACCCGATTTACAAAATTTAAATATTGTTGGAAAGGGAAGAGATGGACCCTTAAAACGGTATACATATATCAAGTATTTGACTTAATATGCTATGAGATTTGATCAGGTAAACTTGGAAAATTCAAATTTTTTTCATATTTTTCAAGTTTGTCCATTCATAGTAGCAAACTTTAATAAAAAAAATATAGGATAAATGATAATATTCTTAAAGTCTGTTCCCTTGTGAAGAGATTGAGTCATTATTTGATCAAATCGGACAAAAATTACCGTAGTTATTATTTAAAGAGTCTAGCAGTCGTGTTATATTTGTTATATATTTCATCTCATCAAATGAACTTTTAGTTCAAAAATTTTCAGAATTTTTTTATGGATCTTGATTGTTTATCACAAAATGTGTCAATTTCACGTTTGAGCGACCACCACAAGTTGCCCAATGTTTGCGCAAAGGGAAATAATAATATTTGCAAAAACCACAAACATTAGGCGAATTCTGATAGTCGTGCAAACGTGAAATTGACACATTTTCATATAATTTAATGTTTGAATATTATTTCATACAAATGTTGACCGCGACTGCGCCTCATATGGTCCATCCGCTTAATCCAATTTTGGCATACTCTTTCCACGAATAAATGCTTCAATGTTGCCTTCCAATGCGTCAATTGAAGCGGGCTTGTCTGTATGTATGCGGGCTTTAACATAGCCCCACAAAAAACCGTCTAAAGGCATTAAATCGCACGATCTAGGCGGCCAATTGACCGGTCCCGAACGTGAAATAAAATGTTCACCGAACTCGCCTCTCAATAAGTCCATTGTTACGCATGCTGTGTGGCATGTGGCACCCTCTTGTTGAAACCACATGTCATGCATGTCAAGCTCTTGCATTTTGGGCAAAAAAAAATTTGGATATCATCTCACGGTAGCGCTCACCATTCACAGTTACGTTACGATTTGCAGCATCTTTGAAGAAGTACGGTCCAATGATGCCAAATTCAAGGATTTGCAAGCGTTATTCGTTTGTAAGACGATTCATGGTTAAATTATAGACCAAACTGAAGATGTTTGACAGTGAAACAAAACACGAAACGTGCGTGAGCTGTTTAAACCAGTGTTGCCAAAAAGATAATAGCTAAAAAATCACCCGTTATATGCACATTACAAACACCGAATAAATGTATCACTTTTTGTTTTCCATGAAATCGTTCGTTTGCTGTCATGGCATTGTAAAACAGCAAGTATGTAAACTATGCATTGCAAAAGCAACGAATGCATGAATGTTAAGCAAACTCCAATGCTTTCATTCAATTCTCTGGTGTTCAACAGAGATCAGCAATGAATCGTTTTTTCACTACTCATAAGCACTCATGAAAATTTGAATATAAGTGAGTCAACAATATTGAAATTTACCACTCTGATTCTTTCATACTCACTACAACGTTGATTTATAAGTACAGGTTGCAATGAGTATGCGTACAACGTTGACATCAAACTCATACCATTCGAAATATGTTTGATTCATAAGCCTACGCATTTAGATTCATAACTTTAGAAAAATACTTACAATACTTATAATTGATGCGAGTGACCCAAAATTTACAGTCTTAGTTGTTGTTGCATTTACAAAAAAAAAAGAAAAAAGGCGCATAAACAAAAAAGACAAAGCAGCAAGCAGAGAAAACACACAACCTTCTAGTGTGTATTATTTTAGTGTTCGTAAGCGATTCATACTTATTTTGTGATTCTTCTATATGTTGAGTCAAGGAGATTCGAAATCAGTAACATCATACGTATTGTCAGGTATGATAAGTATGATGAGTATTTCAAACTTTGAATGTGAGTAGAGAGGTTCCATGATATTAACCGTTTGACTGCAACTTCTGGTGGCTCATACGTAAAATTGACACATTTTGTGATAAACAATCTAGACCCATCAAAAATTTTGAAAATTTTTGAACTAAAAGTTCATTTGATGAGATGACATATATAAAAAATATAACTCGACTGTTAGACTCTTTAAATAATAACTACAGTAATTTTTGTCCGATTTGATCAAACTAAGTGCAAATCTCTTCACAAGATAATGCACTTTCAGAATGTTATCACTTATTTTATATTTTTTAAGTAAAGTTTGCTACTATGAACGGACAAACTTGAAAAAATATGAAAAAAATTCACATTTTCCAAGTTTACCTCATCAAAAGTCATAGAATATTAAGTCAAATAATAGATATATGTATACCGTTTTAAGGGTCCATCTCTCCCCTTTCCAACAAGATTTAAATTTTGGAAATCGGGTCAGAAATGTTTGTGTAATCCAGAAATTTGTGCGTAAAGTCTAAAAAAACAGTTTTTATCAAATAAATAAAGTTTGGAGGGTTCGAGAAATATAAAAGAAATATTTTTGAGATCTACTCAACAAAACTCACAACCTAAACTATGTCATGAGCCGGGTGTATTTAATTTTTTTTATTTTGTCGCATAGTGTAATTAATTGTAGTTTTCGAGCAGTTTTCGAACGTTCTCACCAGAATCGCTTAGCAGTCAAACGGTTAAAATAGGTATGAATGCGTATATGTATTAGAAATTATGAGTATGATTCGATTTTGCTCATCTTTTTGAATATTCATTGCTGAACTTTGGTATGCAAGTGTTTCAGTTAGTGCCCCCCCCCCTGGTACGTATGCGTAACATTTAATTACTCATACGATCAGGTATGCACATTAATATATCAAATAACATCGTGAGCAATTTGTAATGAAGAATTGAATTTTTGCAATAAGAATTAAATCAATAATTACAAACAAATCAAATTCTATGATTAGTGTTTTACAATTTTGGCAGTTATTATTTGTTCTACATGTCATTGTTGTTGTTATAATTTATTAGCAATTGTTTGACAGCAAATAATGAAAAGCAACAAAAAAAAAAAAACATACTTTTATGCAAATACTACTACCACTATAAACATTTACAAAATTTTATAAATGTATGCATACTATACATAGTGTGCGTATGTATGCTTAAATATTCTAAATATTTTCTACACATGTATGCATGTATGCAAGTGTATGTATGTGTATGTGTATCTGCTGTTATGCATACATATTAGTGGTTGCAACAAATCAATTTACATATAAATACATACTATAATAGCTTTATAAAGCGGACAACAAGACATGCACACAAGGACACTTACATGTAAACGCATGAACGCATACATAACATACATATGTACATGCACTTACAAAAATATATACGAAGTGAAATATACATATGTATATACTATGTATACGCATATATTCTCTCTTCTATCTGTCTCACTCTCTTAAAAATTCTCTTGGCTTTACACAAAAACCAACAAAATAAAAATAAAACTCACACAACATTTTTGTTTTGCTCGTACATGCAATGCATTGCATGCGTGCGTATCACATGATATAAAATTCTTGCCTATCGCATGAATATTTCAGTATTGTTGAGCTGCGTTTCAAGGCATTATTGTATTTCCACCTTTTTTTTTTTTTTTTTTTTTTTTTTTTGTTGCTTTTTGTCGGCACTTTTGTTTTATACGCTGTGCTCTATGCAGCGCTGCAATTTACCTTAAATGGTAAACACCACAAATGCATTTAATTGCTTACCTCCTCTCTATATATAAACAAATTTTATTTTCAAACATACATACAGAAATACACATGCAAAGCACTTACTACCTTTTCACCAAATAGTGCAGTCAGACGCTTTTATTTTTTTTTTTCTTTTCTTTTTCTTCTTTTACTTCTTCTTTTTCGTGTGCATATGCAATTAGTGTGTGTGTGTGTGTGTGTGTGTGAGTTCTATATTTTATCATTTTACAAGGTATAAAAACTACTGACGTAATGCAGAAATTCTAAAACAAAAACAAAGTCCAGTTAACAATCCAAATATGCCTGCTGACCATTGTTGCCAATTTGACGTTTTTCCCGTCAAATCTGACGTTTTTTCAATGCCAATTACGGGAAAAAATGCGTTTTAGCGGTTAGCGTGAAATCTGGAGTTTTCTACAGCGCTTTAGCGTTTTTTTTTTTTAGCGTTTTTCCAACTTTTGGACTGAAGTTTATAACTACAAAGACTCTGCTGGGAATAACCCCTTCAAATAATTAGCAGAATTCGCATTGGACGTTTTGTCACTTCCGTGGTCTAATGCAGACGTTGAAAGAGTGTTTAGCCAACTCAACCTAGTTAAAACCAAACTACAAAACAGGCTAAAAACCAGTACAGTCAATGATGTGCTTCGAGTAAGGTAAATTTACTTTTAACGCAAACATTTAAATTTATATAAATTTTTTTATTAAAATATTTTAAAAAGTTTCAAAAAGCTAAATTCTAAATTAAAACAAAAAATACATATATTTCTAAATATTTCCAATGATTAAAGGAAAATGGAAAAATTAAATCAATTACATAATTACTTTAAAAAGTTGTAAAATGCAATTTATTGAATTTGAGGTTTCTTATTTTTATTCGATTAAATTTTTGAATATTGATTTTACACATTTTTGAAATGTAATTTTTTGTAAACGAATTCAATTTTAATTACAGATATGGTCTCAAACTTGATAACAAATGTTGTTTTGATTATGAATTTCCAAAATCTGTTATAAGAGAAGTAGGTACAATGACCACTTATAAACAAAATGCAGAAGACTGGCACTATATTTTTGAAAATACCTAATTTTGTTTGTAAAACATTAAACATAATTGAAAAAACAATTCAATAAAAAATATATGTAATTATTTACATTTTATTTTAATTATTTACATTTCATTTTATTTAACGTTAATTTAAAATTTTCAAACTATTTATTTGACGGGTTTCTGACGGTCTTGTAAAAATTTAATTTAGCGATTTCTGGCAATTTTTAAAGCCCAATTTGACGGGAAATTTTAAAAAAAATTTGGCAACACTGCTGCTGACACAACTTGTCCTTTCTTTGCTATTTGCTAATAGCTTTGTTGTTAGCTGCATCATGTTGCATTACATTTCTGTTTTTAGTTTTTTTTTTTTTTCATTTTGTTGTTGTGGTTTTTAATAAAAATCAAATTAACTCGTGTTGTTTGGTGTTACTGTTGTTGAACAATCATCAGAGACAACACAAAATAATGCAAAAACACAAGCAGGCAATAGCTGATGTTAAGTGTTTTATTTATTTTGTTTTTTTTTTTTAAATTTTTTTTTATATTTTTTTTTTTATTTTCTAATTTTTAAAAGTTAAAAACACATGTACACAACACTTGTTCTGTTTTGTAAAGTTGTATGCGCTTGTTTTTAAGTGTTCAGATGCGTGGAAGTAACTTTTTTGTCAATTTCACACACTTACATGGGTAAACAATGTGTGCTGCTTTAATCTACAATTACAACAAGAACTAACAACGAAAATACAACAAAATACACACACACTCACACACACACACACACACAAAAAAACCAACAACAGTTTATTTTTTTGTTTTCTTCTTTTTTTGTTTTTTGTTTTTTCTCTCAACTCGCTTGTACAAAGCTTTGACCCAGAAAATGTATGTACATACATAAATAAACTCAGTAGCACACAAACGCATACATACATATGTTTCAAACTAGCATCCATGAATACGATACGTATGTATGTATGTACGAACACAAATTCAAACTTATACATATACAAGTAAAAGCTTTTAGTTTAACATTTCTCCTATTATCCTGCATTGTTATATTGAAAGCGAGAGAGAGAGAGAGAGTGAGAGAGCAAGAGATGAACACAAGTAACGAAAATATTACACATTCTTTTATTTGTCTGATGATTACAAAAATATGCATGTTTATGCTCTGCATGGTTAAATGTTGTCTCACATATACATACACACATAAACACATACAGATAAACATATACATACGTTCATATGAATGTTCTCTTATTCAAACTGTTTGTCTTCATGTCTTTTCTGTTTATTTATATGCGTTTATTTGAATCTACATTTATATGTATGTATGTATGTATGTATAAATGGCTGTACGTTTGTGTATTAGTGTGTTGTTGTGTTAGTGGCACTCGTACAAGTGGTGAACAGTACAAATAAATAAATAAATAAGTAAATAAACCAAAAAAGATGACAGCTACAGTAGCAGCAACAACAACATCATCTGTTACGTTGACAATCACAATTTGACAACAGCGTTTAAATAATCTGTGTTGCAAACAGTCAATCAATATTTCATTTCAACTTACACATATGTATGTTAGACACACACACACACCCATACATAGACACACCATTTACAAATACTGAATGATAGTTTTGCTCAACAAATAAACAAATGCAATGCAATGCAAAACAAAAAAAATAAATAAAACAGAAAATGTCATTCCATTTATTTACATTAAAATTTTAAATAAATTTCGCAAATATTTAGCGATTCATGTATACTTTTCAAGTTCTTATACGCTTTTTCTCTCGTTTTTCCATATTTGCCTGTGTATGTATGTACATATGTATGTGTAAGTGTGAGCGAGTAAATGAGAATATTTGTTTTGCAAGTCTTGTTCTCTGTTTTGATGCAGAAAACAATTGTGCTTGTTTGTGGCTTTTAGTGTTTTGGGCAGACATAAATTTATTTAAAATGCTGACGTCACAGAAACATGGAAACAAACAAAAAAAGAACAAGAACAAGACAAGAACATAAAGTCCTTGCACTCATAACAAGACCCAATTTATTATGGAATCATGTGAATAAGAAAAGCCATTTTTTTGTTTTTTTTTATTTTTTTTTTTTGTAAATCAATTATCAAAATTGAGTTTTAAGAGATGAAACTGAAAACAAAACTGCGTAATCATATCGTCATACACATGCAAATATAAACAGACAATGCAATGGGTTTTTTTTTTTTTTTGGTTCCTCTGTCATCAAGTAAATGAGAAATTTGTTGTTATAAAATGCTCTTTTACAAATCTCTTAAATAGAAAATAATTTTTAACTCTTTCCCTTATATTTCTATAACAAATATTTTTATTTTTATTGTCAACTTTAATATGGTATTTATAGTACATACAGTAATTATAAGAAATTATTAATTATACATATTTGTATATTTAATTAAATTAACAATTTTTTAATAAGATGAATAAATGAAAAAATAAATCTGAAACCAACATTTAAGGGAATCCCTTTTTAGAGAGAAAGAAAGCAAGAGAGAAGCTTTTTTTTTTTTTTTTTTTTGCTAGCATTATTACACTTACAATATACGCACCATTATTATTTAACTGTCATACCGAATGAATAGTTGTAAACATTTTGTATTTTGTGCTCTTTAACATGCGCAAATTTAATAACAACAACAGCAATAACAAATTAAACATTGAATAACGAAAAGCTCCACCCGAAGCAAAACAAAAAAAAAAAAAAAAAAACAAACAAACAAATACAATCATAACGAACTCAACGAAGGAGGGAGAGTAAATTATAGAGCGAGAGAGTGATAAAATAAAGAGAAAATGAGAGCCTTAGACATTGTTTGCCTTATTTTTTAATGGGCGATGTACTGAATGAGCCTCAATGCAATACAAAACAAATCCTACAGAGTATGTACTGTGAGAAATACGAACAACAGTTTTGCTAAACCCGATAGATACTCTCTGTGTATGCTCGTACGAAAATTTACTCGATGTTTAAGGATACAGCTTTTGCCATGTGTGGTGAAAATCAGTCATAACGAGAACGTCAACGGGTGCTGTGTGCGTAGATAAAAAATTCGGGGAAGCTGTACCGCGAGTGAAAAAAAAAATGAAAAATAAATATAATAACCAAACATACACATACATATAAATATATATATAGATATATACCAACATATATGAATATTTATATATACATATATAGAAATATTATAATGTAGAATGAAAAAAAAAAAAACAACAAGAAAGAAAGAAAAATCAAATTATTAAGTTTTTTTTTTTTTGGCATAATTCTTGAAATTATTGAATTAATAAAAAAAAAATATATATATACAATGTATATAGTAATAAAAATATTCACATATAACTTGGCAGAAATATTACCAAGTTAAAAGAAAATCTAGTTAAAGAAGTGCAATCAAAAAATTCGTTAAGAAACAAAATCCGTTTAAAACAAAACAATCGAAAACAAAAATTTCATTATGAATATGAGTATAAAAAATCGAATCGAAATAGAATACGAATACGAATAAAATAATGTAAAAAGAAAAAAGAGTTAAATTAAATTAGTTTTAAATAGAAAATCAAAAAAAAAAAAAATTAATTAAAAGGAATGCTTTTTTGAATACAATCAAACAGAAACGGAATTAAACGTAAAAAAAAAGAAGTAAAACAAACAAAAAAGCACAAGAAAACGCCTGCTGGGAGACGAAATGGAGTGATGAAAAGCAAAAAAAAATAAAAAAATAACAAAATAACAAATACCAATACATAAAACAAAATAATCACCACGCAACACACACACTCACACATATGTATAGACTGACATTCAATCATGCACACACACACAACTACTAACTAAACTAACTACAACAAATCTCATACATATGTTTGTTATAATAAGCATCTCTCTCGCATAAACACAGGCACACACATACACAATCTTCCACCCACACACACAAAGATAGGGAAAAAAAGAAAAACAAAAAGAAAACAATGAAACAGAAAGGATTTCTCCTTTTTCTTTTGTTGCTTCTTCTTGTTCTTGCTGTTATGGAGCTGTAATTGGTTTTATTACACAAACATGTATAAATACAGCATAAATTTATACGAAAAAACACCAAAAAAAAAAAAAAAAACAATAAAGGGGATAACGGGAAAAGGAACATTAACAGAAACAGCCGACAATCGACAAGACGAAACAATTGACTAGAGACAAATACAAAAATTGATTCTGATGAATAAAACAATGCAACAACAGCGACAACAACAAAAAGCGTGGAAAAACATAAACGTAATGAAAGCGTATGAATACATGAATAAAACCAAATGAATTGAAATAAGTAACCCAATGAACAGTTTCTTTGCACACGAAAAATGTTAAGGAATAAACAAAACGGCGTATTAAACAGCAAAGTAGCAGTTTTGTTTGTTTGTTTGTTTGTTTTATTACTTCAGCTTGATTTGATTCAATCTATTTTATGATGCTTGTTTTCTGCTTTCAATAGCCTTTCTATGTTAGATTTTCTAACTTCAACTGTTTGGTTTCTTAATGAATACCCAAAGGACCGGGGGTTTTAAATTTCTTTGACTTGAGTTGCCCAAAAAAAAACAAAAAAACACAATTCAATTCAACAACTTTTTGCCACACATACTCTACCACATACTTATTAGCAATGCAAACACACATGCAAATACAACTACAACTACAGATGTAGTCAAATAACAATCTCTTCATGGTATTAAGCATGTTTTTTTTTCCTTTTGGTTTGGTTTGCATTGCTTTGCCAACCTAAATAGAGGTGTTCAGTTGTCTTTTCTTATTTTTTGTACATGCCGCTGTAATATCAATGTGTTGTTGATACTTTTTGATAGTGTTGTTGTGTTTGTTGTTAAAATTATAACACATTAATTAAATCTCTTGCTTTGTTACATTTCATATACATATGTATGTATATGTATATGTAAGCTTACGTTTGTTCTCCTTGTAATGACGGTTACAACGAGAAAGCAATGCCATCAACTCAACTTATTTACAAGGATTTTTAAAACGTCATACATTTACGCTTCACACATTAAGCAATAATAGGTTGTGTCTGTTTGTTATTTCAGCCATACATCAGGCTGTAAGTCTGTCTCTCGGCCTGTCTGTCTGTCTATTTGTTGTTTATCCTTTATTTGCTTGCCAAAAACTCTTGAAACTATTCACAGATCTCATTACTAAAGTTTTCTTTAGCTGTTGTGTGGCTTCAAAAATTCATTTATTTGTTTCAATTAAAACGAAACTAGTTGTGCCAAATTGAAGAGGTCAATGTCTATAAAATAATATCTCTTTTTCAACATCTTTACTTTTTTGGTTTTGTTGTTGTTGTTTTTGTTACCTTCTCTATGCCATCAGCATCATCAGCATCATCATTAGTTCCGTTTATAGCATCAGCATCAGCGTCATCGTTCAAAGGCGCTCTATTAAAAAATAATATTTAACAAAAGCGACACACCCATTTTTCGAAGGTCATTTTGTTTTAATACAAACTCAAAACAACAACAACAACAGCAACAAAAACAAAAAATTTGTAATAAAGCATCAGTTTAGCAACTTAATTAATTTATCAGAGAGATGAGATGAAATTATTATGACGAAAAAATAGAAAAAAACTCATACTCATACTCATACCTCCACACTCACTGTCATGGACAGTTACGGTGATAAGCATTGGGTATAGGAATGTAAAAAGTTAGTCGTATAATTTTGTTTCATTCTGCCTTTTAAAACATTGCCTTAAAAGAGATATTTAAAAATTAAATCTAAAATTTGTTTTCACATTTAGTAAGTCTAAGGCGATTAGTTTTTAAATGAACTTTTTTTTCAAGTTTGTTCAATAGAAATTACACTTTATGGTGGCATTTCAAATTAATTACAAGTCTTTAAAATTCTAATTATCAGCCATGTCACATAATGCAATTCCGATCGAAAGTGGTTTCAATTCCGAAAGTCGAGTCTTTCGAAAACGAAAAACGAAAAAATGTCTTCGTAATGAAACCACTTCAAATTTTCAAAGTGTTTGTGATATTTTTGATGATTTTTTAATGAAAAATATTAATAAAACTTATAGTGATTTCTTTTCTGGTAAAAAATGTTGCCTACATATTTTGTAGCACTTATTGAAGGTTGCACGAACCCTCATAATGTGTTGCATTTTAAACGATTACAAAAGAACAAAAATCATTGCCCTTTATGCAATTATTTTGTAGTTTAATACCAATTTAGCGTTTTTTTTTTTTTACTTAGTTAAGGATTTTGAAACTAATTATTGTATAGAAAATGAAAAAATATTTTCTTTTAATTATCCAAATAATTTCCAATAAAATAATTTTTTTATTTTCGGAAAGCTAACATTACATAAAATGTTTTAAATAAAAAAAAAAATAATAATATTTTTATCGAGGGCTCCGGGGTCATACAAGTTAAAACTTTTATTTTTATGTAAAATTCAACTTTAGGGCCAATGTTTTCAAATCGCTTTAGTTGGCACAATATGTTATTAATTATTTAGTAAATTTTTTCGATTTTCTATATAAAAACTAAAAATCAAATCAAAAATATAATTTTTGAAATTTTTTGGGAAATATTTTTATATCAAAAGATAATAACCAAATTCCATTTAAAAGTATTTATAAATAATCTTCTTATTACAATTTAAAAAAAAAATGTTAATTTTTAAGTTAACTCATCTCAAACCTTTTTTGTTGGAATAACAATACATATGCATATGTTACTTTGTAGTCCTCGACTAGTAAATTTCATATCGCTAAAATAAAATAAAATTTAAAGCTCATTCTGCTTTCATAAAAATAAAATTATCAACACCTATAGTCAGCTGTTGTTTGTTTATAAATTTGTTACTAGAACCTGGCACAATACTTATAAATAACATTTTCAGCAAAATTTTAAACTCGCGGCAAGAGTTTCGTTTTAATAATAATGGATACATGTCCTCCATATCTGACGATGAAGAGGATTCCAACAAATTTTCCAAAATAATATTTTTTGTTTCCATTTCACCACTTTTAAAACAAATAATTTTTGTTATTTTTTTTCAAAACAATAACAAGAACAGCTGTTTTAAAAGTGCTGCCCTTACAAACCTTTGATTAAATGGAGGGTCAAACATGCAGCATATTTTCTGGGTTTTATGGCAAAATTTTTAGCAAAGAACACGTTACTAATTTACAAAATTGCATTTTTTTCAGAAAAGAACAGCAAAAGGGCAAAAAGGCAGAATAAAGGCAACATTTATGCCAGAAAAGAAATCGCCATTAGTCAAACTGAAAGACAAAATGTTATATTTTATTATTACATAGGTTTTCTAAGTATTTAGTTAATATTTCTGCTTAAGAAATTTAATTTTGTAAACTAGGCTGAGAAAAATAAAACAAAGTGATGTATTTTTTCATCGAAGTATTGCATCCCTCAATGCATTTCGGCGTACTTTTTCAACAACGATTTATCATCTCCTGGCTTCATTAACAGCAACAATTGAAATTACCGGCATTTTTCATATAAAATATTTAATTGTGTTTGATTCTGCTTTTTATTCACTAATTATGTTTCTGCCAGACTTTATTTGAAAAGCAGTAATTTTATAATTTTTGGAAATGAACAAAATCGTTCTGAATCTGAAGAATCCAAAACAAAGTCGATCGGAATTGAATATTCGGAATCAAAAACATTCCGATCGGAATCTGTGACATGCCTGTATAATTATAATAAACATCTACAATTATACTTTTAGTATATGCCCTATGCATTCAACTATTTGGTTTTCATGAATTAATGGAAAATCATAACATCTTACAAATTATAGTCCAATTATAATAATCAAATCAAATTAAACCTTATTCTCTTAGTAAAGTAAATAGACTTGAATGTTTGATAGGAATCAAGCCCTTGATCCTTACATTGATAGACTAGCTCTTTTCCAACGAGCGTGCTAGAGCAATACTCAATGTAAAGTGCTTTTAATAAATCCCAGATTGTAAAATAATGAATGCAATTGCAAAAATATGGCCTCTGCCATTAAAAATCTTAAATTTTTATTACGAATACTCAATGGTTGATTGGTAGTCCATTTTGTTAGATACTTGGAAACCGACATCTTCCCAAATTTATGCCACGTTGGGATACATTTGCCACCAGGGGTTATTATACCTCATGAGACATATAGAGACAGGTTCCGTATAGCCATGAGTAGTCATCTTTTAATTTTGAAGGCAATTTTACGACTTGAATATTACCCTCAGGAGTGGAAGCTTTAGTTAAAATGATACTTATGACTGGCAAAGATCATACGAATTACGAGTCTCACTGAACTATTACCAATATTATTAAAACTGTTTGAAGAACTTACATAAATACATACATAATTGTACATTACAACCCTTCAGTCATGATTACAACCTAACTTCTCACGCCACCTATATTATGTGACTTAATTTTATATATGAGTGGCGTGACCTGCAGTTTGAAATCGATTCTAAACGACAGATTTTTGATAAACTTTTTCTAGGCAATTTTAATTTTTTTTTCACATAGTTTTTGCTAGAAATCTGCTGGGAGGAAGGCGCCGAAGAAATATTTTTGTTTCCATATTTCGTTTTGTTTTGGGGTTTAAACCGAGTCCTCATATCAAATAAGCCAACACACTACCTACTAGACTACGGCGACTTCGGAAAACTTATTTAACTTAATTGATCATGACAACCCTTTTATCATAATCATAACCTAGCTTCTCTCACCACCCACATTGTACGTCTCAATTATATTCATGAGTGATTGGACCTACATTTTAATGTCGACTCCTAGCGACAGATTTTTGAGAAACTTTTCCTGGCAATTTTATTTACTCTCAGAGTTTTTGCCCGAAGACTGCTGAGAGGAAGTTGTCGAAAAAATATTTTTTCATGATTCGCTTTGTCTGAGATGCCTAAGCTGCGGTTTGAACCATGCTTTCGTGCCTTATAAGCCAACAGTCACTTACTGGTAATTGTAACTTTTTAGTCAGGACTACAACCTAGCTTATCACCCCACCCATGTTGTGCATCTCAATTATATTCATGAGTGACGGGATCTATATTTTAATGTCGACTCCGAGCGACAGATTTTTGTAGAAATTTTTCATTGTAATTTTAGTTTGCTCTCAGAGTACTCCTGAAGACTGTGGAGGAGAAGTCAGCGAAATAAAACTATATTTTTTTTTCATATTTTGTTCTGTTCGAGATGTCTGAACCACGGGTTCGCTAATGATATAAATACATTACCTACTGGATTACAGTGACTACAAATATCTTAATTTGGAAAAATTTCTAGAAGATATTTATGTATAATCGTTCACAATATTTTAATTTAGACAAATTATTACTACATATTTGTTCTAAAGTGTATAGCATACATATTTGATATATTTATAGATATAAAGACTTAAGCAGGACATTTTTGTGCTTTTCCTGAATTGAATTATAGTGGATTTTCTTACTTTATAATAATTGCCTTAATAATGAAATGAATACAGCTATGTATTGTACATTTTTAGTTGCAATTGCCAATTTAAATATTAAACATCAAAGAAAAATTGTTTTATTCATTTACACAAATTTCTAAATTTTAATCATTCAATAATACTTTGTGCTTTAAGTTCACAAATATCCAAAAATAATGGAGAAAATAATTTCATTTTTCCACATTTACAAACAATTCTCTGAATTCATTCAATATCTATTTTGTTGATAGCAAATTGTATGTAAATTGTAATTGAATTGAAAGAAAATGGAATGCCAAAATGAATAAACGATTGATTTAAATTTTAATTAAATGATGATTTCAATGATTTTCTAATTCATTGAATGGCATTTTTGAAATGATTTTTACAAATATATGAAATAATTAATCTCATATATAACAAAATATTCTTTTACGATATTAACTATGTATGTAATAATTGATTGGCATACTTGGTAGCCAATTCTTATGCATTTTCAATATGCCATTAGACAATTTCAAACCATAAACCAAGGCACATCTAACAGCTAACCGTAAGTGTACAACAAGTACAACAATGCAAAAACAACAGGCATTTTGTTTTTGTTAAAGCGTACGCGTAATGTCAAAAAAATTAACCCTCAAACCTCTATAGGAAATTAATAAAAGCAATTAAAAAAACTAAATACATTTTATATATTGAAATTTCTTTTGATTTTTATGTCATGCTTAATTACGCAATAGTGGGGCACCTATAAATTAAAAAAAAATTATTCCATGCAGTCAATAACATTTCCACTTTATCTAAAAAACATGTTTTTATATGGCCATCGATAAAAATGGCAGATGCTAACGTTATTTGTTATTGGTCATAGTTTTGGCACTTAGTTGGAGAGACCGAAATCTTTTTTTGGGTAATTCATCAGCCTCGTCTAAATAAATATAAATATAGTAAATCTAGGTTGTAGTTTAAAAGATATATGGATTTAGTGTTAAAGGCTTAAATATTATTAATCATCTTGCAAAAATTTTAATAAAATTGGCTTTGAAATAGTAATCCTGAAGAATTTCTAGAGTGCGTATCGTTAAGGATACATCCGGTACATATGAGGGTTTATAAATGCGAAAATGATTATCGAAACAAAACAAACAAAAAAACAACAAAATTTTGACATTTAAAAACGCGTCAGCTGTTGACATAGGTTTACCTATTAGATTTACCTTGCCATAAACTTAACGTTGCACATTAATTTTCTATCTTTCTTGCCTTTTTATGGCATACAATACACCTGATTTGAAATCAAGTTTATGACGAATAATTTACATTTGTTTTCAAACATTATTTGTTTTGTTATTTCTTATTTTGCTTTTTTTTTTTTTTTTTTTTTGTGGCAGGTCAATGTCATACTCATTTAAAACGTCATTTTGTGTGGCAAGGACTTTTGTTACGAATTGATTTTTTTTAACGCTGCTACTTTTTCTCTTTCTCTCTCTCTCTCTATCTCTCAAGCTGTCATTGAATAATTTCTGTTATAATCACAACACAGTTGATATATTTCGTACGTTTTAATTTCTTTTGCAAATCAATAGTCAACAATTCAATTCAATTCAATTCGAATTGAAAGAAAATAAAAAATGATAATACGATGACGATAACGATAACGATAGGAATTGAGTTCTGTTCTGTTCTATTGTATTGTATTGTACTGAGATAAGATGAGATGGAGATGAGAAGAAATGAAACGAAACAAGTTTTGCAAAAAGTAGTGAAATTATAATTCAAAAAAAGTGTATAAACGAAATAAAATATTGATTTTTTTTCGTTATTCGTTAGTTTGTTTGTTTCTTCTCTTCTTTTTTTTTTTTTTTGTCAAAACACTCGTATGTACATTTTATTTTTATTTGCATTACAACACATACTTGACTCTTTTTCTGTTAATCTTCTTCGCAAGCCAAATAACAGGCACAGTAACACACACACACGTTCACTTACACTTGCATTAATGAAACTGTTTTTATTGTGTCTTTTCACATGTATTTGTATGCATACATAGGCATATGAGTGGTGTGTATGTGTGAGTGTTTGTGTTATTTTCTTACGTATGGCAAGAAATGTTACGAAAAAAAACATAAAACAAAACAAACGAAACGAAACAAATGAAAGACGTAAAACGACCGAGAACAACAACAAATACGCTGAAAATAGTTTAAAAAAAAAAAAGAATCTTGTTCTTGTTGCAATTGATGTCCTTGCGCCAAAAAAGCATTCGCTACATCTGCTCAATGTCCTTCACCGTTATGTTCATGTAAATGTAAAAAACAAAAAAAAAAAAAAACAAAATTGCAATTATACAAATCAACATACATACATATGTACATACACAATTGCACACACTCACTCAGTCACCCACCGACTCGTACACGCGTACAACACTCGTTCTACACCCACAATGCAACTGCATTTCTCTCTCTTCTCACGTATGTACATACATATGTGGCAGAAGAAGAAAATAAAAATAATTCAATCAGTAGTTAAATTTCTTTACACAATTATGACATACACATACACACTTATACACATAAATGAAACATAAAATACTTGAGTGTGTGTGTGTGTGTGTGTGTGTGTGTAGGAGTGGTGGGAGTGCGTAACTGGTATTTGTTTATTCATAAAATTCACGAAACCGTTTGCAAAGCCAACTTCGCGGCGTGTTTTTTTAAGATTGTTTTCTCGCTTTACTACGTCAGTTTTAGTTTTAGCAACATCAAAACCAACAACAACAATAACTACAGCAACAAATTAAATACAACATATCGATTGACTTGTGTATCGTAAAACGAAACAAACAAAAGAAAAACAAACACACACATAAAAACAAACAAACAAAAATCTTACGAAAATCAACGTGACTCTCTTTAACTTCCAAAAAACAAAAACAAAACAAAAATGTCTGCACCATGCAAACCGTCGTCGTCGTCTATGAGTGCGTACATCCAAAACGGTATAATGGCGTAGGCGTACGTACGTGTATGTGTTTGTGCAAAGCAAAAAAAAAAGGTTAAGAACTTTGTGTAAAAAAGTGAAGAAAGTGATGAAAGAGTGCTAAAACAAAATCAAAGAAAATTAAATCAACAAAAACAACAACAAAAAACAACAAAAAAGAATTTTAATATATGTGGTAATGGTGTAATGGTTGTTGCATCCAAACAAATCATTTACAAGCCCAAACGTATCCTCAGTCTATCAGCACCAATAAATCCAAAACCATATCCACCACTACCACCGTCACCATCACCATCACCACAACTACTACTACTACTACACGTATTGCCCACAGAAATTGTTCAAAAACTATCGTTTAGCGACGATCAGCAACATCTGTTGTTGCTTAGAAATTGCTTGTGTTTTAGTGTAAATCAACTCGGTTGCCATAGGTGCGACCAGCAGCATTCAAGCCAGTCGAATAGTCCAGGATCGGCGGCTGTAGACAGACGAAGCAGTCAATTGTGCACAACAACGCCGCAAAGAGATTCGTCTGGTGAACGACAGAGTTTAAGCCGCTCATTCTGGCAGCCTCACAAAATAGTGAAAGCGATAACAATAACTCTGTTAGCGGCAGTGGCTGCGATAAAAAGACCTTCTCGTTGCATTGCTGTTGCGTGATAGTCGACATAACGCCAGTTTCACAGGCCGGACGTTTGACATCGGCAACAACGGCTTCGGGAAGGGATGTGACCGCTGGTGGCGGTGCGGCAAGCAGTGGAGGAAGCGTTTTAGGCGATGGTGTGACACAACTGGCGAATAGTCTCTTTCGTTTTGGCAGTAAAAAGCGTCCCGTTTGCATTTGCAATGCACAGTGTCGCCTGCAGCCATTTGGTGAGGGTACATTGGGTCCGACAATTAAAACACATCATGGCTCCCTCGACCGCTTACTGCAACAACAGCAACAGGGCGAATTACAACAAAAACTGTATCCGGCCACGTCGTCGGCACACACAATTGGTGGTGTGGTCGGCGAAGGCGGTAAAGGTGCTCTCTTAATGTCTGCAAGCTCAGATAATGATGTAGTCAGCGAAGACAAGGAAACGAAAGCTGCTCCTCCCCAGCTTCCTCCACGTCCACCATCCCGCAGTAAACTGAATGTCCTGCAAGTGAAAGAAGAATTTGATAAGGGTGTGGAAGTAGAGAAATTTTATCATCAAATAAACGGCGATATTTTTGAAATAACTCGTCGAGTCAGAGCACGCAACGAAGACACCATCGAACAGAAGCTAATCAAATGTAAAGATCCAAAAAGATTGCCCCCACAAACGCCTCTAAAGAAAGATACTTCAGCCGCCTCTCATATTCATACGCACACGCATAAGCACCATCACCGACATGCACCGCCGCCTGAAGAACAAAAGCCACAACTGCCACCACGGCGTCAAAAAAGTGCCGAGGAAGTTCCAGTATCTAAAGACTGCAAACGATCTCCCGATGAACTCGAGTGGTTCGATCGCAAAGCCCAGCAAAGGCATTCGTCACGCTCTGCTGAAAGTGGTACTGTGCGCGATGAGACCATCGAGTGGCTGGAGCGCCAGCGCGTTCCCGCTCGTACCTCATCTGGTCCAAGCGAAATAACTGTAATGAAAGATGAAATACCAGAATGGTTGCTAGAACATCTGCCACGCAAACGTTCAGTAGTTGAACGACAACATACTCCTCAGCAGTCGGACTCTAGACCGAGCACCTCTTCTTATGCGAAAGCTTTAAAAGAGGAGTTGACCGAATTGTTAAAGAAACCGTTGTCTCGCCAAAGTTCTGGACCTGGTGAAATTTCTCTGCTCAAAACTGATCTCGTGGAATGGCTAACGAAATCAACGAAGGCTCTAACGGCTCGGGAGGAAACATCTACGGCCACAATGAAACCTAGAAGACCACATCATCGACGAAACGGCAGTGGAGACACACCACGATCACATTCACATGAGGATGACGTTAGCCAGCATCCAGCCCGGAAGCGACATTCTCTAGGATATAGTGATCGTAGCGAAGAGAGTATACCCGATTGGATTGCCTATCCACTAAATCGCTTACAGTCAATAGGAAAAACACCCGTCGATAGACGATCATCTCATCAAAGTTTCGTAGAACTACCACAAAAATCATCAGCACCCTCAACACAAGCGCAGTCACAGCTTCAGACCCAACCATCTGCTCAGCAAATATGCACCGATCGACGATATCAAGAACAACGAATTAGAGATCGACGCCTTCGACATTCTGCCAGTGAAGTAGTCACCGTCTCAACTCCAACACCTGCAACCGCAACAAATGTGGAACGTCTTTATGCGAAGCCTCACAAAGAGCGCTATCAGTATGTGCCCAAAGACGAGATAATGCCTCCCCAATTGCCACCCAAAACAAGTAAAACCTCAACCCAGCAAAGTTCACGAGAATCGAAAAGAGAACGCTCCCGAAGACATCAAACCCAAAGATCGGCAACAATTTCCGATATGTCGGCATCCCATAATGGTCTACTCAAAAGAAAATCATCATCTGCAGAACGGGCTCCCCGTTCACCATCACCCTGCACGGACCCATCCTGTCCCCTGCTGCCTATCTGCACTGACCCCAACTGTCGTTATCTCGAATGCCAGACGACGACCACCAGTCAACGAAAAATGCCATCGTCATCGTCAACGTTAAACTTACTGCGAAATCAGCAACTGACAAAAGCTCAAATGCACACAGTACCTCCGTCAGACGACGGTTCAGCTCCTCCACCGCCATCGTCAAAAGTGCCGCCCGCTCAAAATCAGCAGAAGCGCAAATTCGTTATCTGCCACGATTGCCGTTATTGTGCTCCGCTTAGTTGTCGGAATCGAAAATGCTTAAATGCTCCTAAGTGTAACTCACTGCCTCGCTGCGCTGCCGATTTCAATCGGTTACGCACAACCCTTGCACAGCCACCTGCCTTACTCTACGATATCGAGCCAGCCGCTCCAGTAATATCGTTGCTCGCACTAGAGAAACGTACCGACCAACGCAGCAATTCACAACCGAATACACTCCAACGTGGCGAATCGTGTGCCTTGCTCTGTACAGGCCCCGTTGTAGCGAAACGAAAACACCAAAATGGTACCGTTAACGGAACCAACGGCAAACTAACCAAGTCTGCTTCGGCGGCGTCGCTCGACGAACGGAGGCGTCGTCATAAAACTGTACATTTCGGAGAAAATCTCTTGCGTGAAGTGTGTCAAAATCGTAAACTAATCAAATACGAGCAAAAACCGTCCGGTTCACAGCCATCACAAACGAACGGCGAACTCCTTTACAATTTTGTCGAAGGAGTATTGAGTGCTTGGCACGACGACGAAGATGACGATCAGTTGCGTTCGGGTGCCGAATCCGAACCAGAACATGGTACCGTTGCCCTTAAGCCACTGCATCGCTATGATGTGGTGCGCTATCAAGTCATAAAGCGTGTAGTTAATGAAGCTGCCGAACTACATGGTACTTTACATTTGGGCAATTCACGTTTTCGTCACAGACACTGGCGTAGTACAGCCAAACAGTGCAATGAGATGTTCTTAAGGAAGGTAAGAAGACGACAACGACAACGCAAATCTTTGCGTGGGTGTACACACTAACAAACCATCTAATGGATGAGTTTCTTTATTAATTTGATCAAACGCTTACACAAATTTGTATTCATTCTAAAGAGTTTTTTATTTTGTTTTTGTTTTTTTTTTTTTTTTTTTTTTGGAGAAGTTTTGTCTTGTAAAACTTTGAATATTTCTTGTAATTTCATTTTTCTACTCGAGTCTCGAGTTTAATTACTTAAAAGGGATTCTTTTTTTTTTTTTTTTTTTTTTTGTACTTCAGGTTTCTGTTTTCCCTTTTGTGTATTATGCTACGAATAATTTTTGTTTTTTTTTTGCTTCTTTTCTTGGGATTTTTTGGATTTTTATTACTTCAGGTTATTTAAGCGTCAGTCAGTCGGTCTGTTGGTTAAGTTGTTCGTTCATTCATTCATACCTTTGTCAAGTTGCAATTTGCTGACTCAGAGCATTCAGAAGAGAAATACGATTTTATTATTTCATTAATGAATTGAATTAAAATTGAATGCGAAAAAGAAAAAAAAATCAGAAATAAACCCTTAATGTCAAAACTGGGGGTGGAGAAGAGGCGTAGAAAAGAAAGAAATAAACTTTCGGTCATTTATTAATCCGTATTGCTATTTAAATTCCCTTTTTTTTTGTTCACTTTGAACTCTTTCACAGAGACCGACTGATTTACTATGAATTCATGAGTGGTAAAATGGAATTGTCAAATTAAATTTAAAAGAGAGAGAGAGAGAGAGCACTCACTCCACACGAGTAGTTAGTAAGGGATTCCCAACAAAATCAAATAAAACCTCAGTTGAACGCCTTGTGCGAACGTAATACAATTTTCAACTTGGATTGTTGGAAAGGAATTAACGCACATAAGAGAGCCAAAAAAAAAAAAAAAAAAATCGAAATTTTTAATTATTCCTTCATTGGAATATAGAGTGGAACAAGAAAATGAAAGAACTTTTGAAATCATCATTCATTTATTGACTCTCCAATGAAGGAGAAATAAAAATGAAACATTTTTCTTGGAATTTCACATTCAGATTCAGATTGAAAGTAGAGAACATTCAAGTGTTTTAATAACACAGTGTAATCTCTCCTAAAGGATACCTCTCTTAAGCAGACGACTACCATATAAGGAGACTTTTTTCTGCAGCAAAATAATTATAATGGCGCATGGCGCCATTTCAAATTTAACTGAACAAATTTGCATACGTGATAGTAATAGCACAGCAACACATCAAAATTGTACTTACAAACTACAATGTATAGTTGTTGTGAAGAAGAAGAGAACATATGATTTATGCAATGCTCGGCCTATATGCGAGAGCAATAGTTACCAACACCATAACAGATAAAGGTGAATTTGATCGATTATTCGATGTGTGGCCTGGCACCTCAAGAGATTATTACAATATTTTGCTTTTAAGCGGACTATCTGAACACTTTTTACCACGACGTATGATCTTTTAGTCTAGTAGGTGGTGTGTTGGCTTATTAGACGTAAAGCTAGGGTTCGAGCCCCAGGCCAGACATCAAAACAAAATACAAAAAGTATTTCTTCGGCGATTTCCTCTCAGCAGATTTCTGGCAAAAACTCTAGGAGTAAAATAAAACTGCCATGAAAAGTTTCTTAAAAATATGTCGTTCGAAGTCGACTTAAAATTGTATGTAGGTCTCGCCACTCATGTGTAAAATTAACACACACAACATAAGTGGTGTGAGAAGCTAGGCCAATAGTCCTGACTGAAGGCTTGTAATGACGAATTATATATATATGGGCAATTTCGTGTCAAGTGACCCAATTTTTAAAATCGATGTCTTCCGATTTGGATGAAATTTGCACCAAGGTTAGTACTATTGGATAGTTGGCCAGACACAAATTTTCAGCTCTATCAGTCAAGAACTGTCGGAGTTAGAGGGGGTCAAAGTTGGACATTTTGGTCATACAGGGTTTCTTAAAATGTGTGTAACTTTTCACCTATTGGTCCTAGCAAAAATTTTCCAAAGGATATTAGATAGCTTATTATTTTTAATTATTTTTTATTATTATTATTTTTGACCAAATTTGGTTCGTTTTTTTATTAAAGCTTGGTTATAGAAAAATTTAAAGCTGTGGCAACATACATAATTCGTCATTACAACCCCTCAGTCAGGATTACGAGCTAGCTTCTCACACCACATAGGTTGTGTAGGTTAATTTTACACATGAGTGGCGAGACCTACATACAATTTTAAGTCGACTTCGAACGACATATTTTTAAGAAACTTTTCATGGCAGTTTTATTTTACTCCTAGAGTTTTTGCCAGAAATCTGCCGAGAGGAAGTTGCCGAAAAAATATTTTTTCATATTTCGTTTAAATGTCTGACCTGGAGTTTGAACTGTGGCCTCACGTCTAGATAATAAGCCAACACAACACCTACTAGACTACAGTGACTTTAAGTTTGGTTATAGAAAAATTTAAAGTTGTTGCAACAATGTTCGTAATGTTTATTATTCTGTAATACATGCTTATAAAATGGAAAAATCCGAATAGACAAAAATCCTATTGTCTTAACCGTAGATCGAGCTTTGTATCAAAAATGATACATTTCAATTTTTGAGACTATATAACTTTAATTCAGAAAAAGTTAGACACCTGATTTTTTTTGAATTCGTTAGTATTGTTATTGTCATTATTTTAAAACAAATAAAAAAAGAAAATTTTAAACAGGGGTGAAGAAAATCGAAAACTTTATAATTCTGTCTTTGTATCATTTTTGATATATACGACTTTCCTAGCGATTCTTTGGTTGTGTGTAAGTAATTTTTTCAGGTTTTCAAAGATTTTGTGAAGTTTTATCGTAAATAATACGTTATTTATGGTATTTAACAAGGAATTGAAAGATAAGTGTTGGAGGAAAGGGAAAAGGTTGAATTTTCTGTTCATGATATATCCTTGATATTGACGGTAGTAGTCGTAGTCTAGTATGTAGCGTGTTAGATGTCAGATCAAGGTTCAAACCTCTGGTCAGTTATGTCCCATTTACAACGAAAGGTTGTAATGACCGATTATATATGTAAATATGTAATATTCCTGCTGCTGGAGACTAAAGAAGAAGAAAACAGAAGCTCGTCTTATGAACTGACGAAAGTATTGGGAGCAACAAACGTTACAATCAGATGTTTTTAGCCAAATATAGTACTACTTTAGTAGTTTGGGAAGACAAAATACTCACAATTTTCACGCAGATTGCTAGCAGCTGTTTCTTGAAATGTTACTAAATGTACTTACTGCTCTTCTCATATTTATCTCACGTGATAGACAAACATTATAAAAAAGTATTTTGTCCCATGTTTTATTTCATTGATATTACGGAAGGATAATATTTCGGTCAACTACGAACGTATGCTATTATAACAGAATCATTCGGTTTGATAATGTGCTACTCGGAAATAATGATAAATTTATATCTATTACGCCTTTTCGAAAAATGAGCTGAAAGTCTTTCAGCTTTTAATAATCCCAATAATTTTGTCGCTCTAGATTAGTAACTAATTGAATTTTATGGTCGATATAAATTACGCGGTCCACCGAAACGGAATTGGCAGTTTTACATTCATGTACATGCTACGTGCGTAGCAACTACTTACAGCCGTATTTGTAGAAACCCGCATCCGGGAAAATAGAGAGAAACGTAAGACAAAGCCTTGTTATTGATATAATCGACGTTCTATTGCTACGGGAAACTTTTTTACCTCACATGACGTTGAAAACCAATTTTTCTAACGAAATATAACTATGGTTTGTACCATTAGGTTTCAGCCAGCCCTCAATTGAGACTGTTACTGATGCGAGTGACAATAAGCTGCCCCATCTAAACAATTGGAAACTTATAAATCGGCGCAAAGCACGGATGCTAGATCCCAAATTATTGCCATTTTGATAAAAATAAAACCAATCTGACATGAAGTGTTTGATATTTACGTAAAAAACCATACTGCAATGTACATCATGTCAAAAATTTTGGCGTAAATTTCATAAAAGTGATAATAAAATATAATAATATAAAATAGTTTTATTAAAATGAATTAAAATAAATCAAAATATTAAATTTTTACTACAAGTATGTATCAAAAGTGATACATAAGCTAGAATTATGAAGTTTTTTTAAGGCTCGATCTACGGTTAATAGCGAATATTGTGCAAATATTTAAAGATTCTTCAACGGCACGGCCACACAACAAATAAAACTCCTCGAACTTTCCCTTTTGTGATTGCGTTGGTAGAAATACACTCTCACACAAATAGGCCATGGTGAGTTTGACGAATATCAAAATACTTTTGGGTTTTTACTACTAGAAAATCAGATGTTCTCTGCTTCATCACAAAAACTATAAAATTCAGTTTGAAGGTATTGTTACGTTTTTACCTTTAAAAACCGTTTAAAATATGAGCTCGTAGATTGCAAATAAAATGAAAATAAATATGTATTTAGTTTTAATTAAAATTCTTTATTATTCGCACAATTCTGTGTGCCACTGTTCACAACTTGAAAGTAGAGAACATTCAAGTGTTTTAATAACACAGTGTAATCTCTCCTAAAGGATACCTCTCTTAAGCAGACGACTACCATATACGGAGACTTTTTTCAGCAGCAAAATAATTGTAAAAAACAACAATTGCTTTTCTTTGTTGTTCCTCTGTTTACACCCTTTGCAAAAACAATAACAATCATTAAACAATTGTTCGACAGATCTTTGTAACGAAGATCTTCAAACCACGATTACTCTCTTCAAATGCACTGCGTCTTCACACAAGACTGTCTCAACTTCACTAGCTCACTCGTCTGCTTTGCCTTGCCTTCTATATGGCAGGGTAAAAAATCTGATGAATGTTCTTGAAGGCGAATGTTCATGGCTTCGCTTTCTCGAAATCTCTATAAATCTAAACATTGTTGTTTTATTATTGTTGTTTGTGTATTTTGTTTATATTTATTCTTGTAGTGTTTGTTGTTGTATTTTTGTTTACTTATTTACCATTTTTTTATGCTGGTGTTTGTTGTTGTATTTTTGTTTATATGTAATTTTAATGTTAAATGATGTAAAAGCAAAACACCAGTACATATCTAGATTTTTTCATTTTCGTAACAATATGATTTTGATGTAAGTTTGATCAGTTAAATTTGATGTGTCGCCATGCAGCTTTATTATACACTTGAATATCAATGACTAAAGCAGGTATCAGGTTATTAATTACACTTTTCGTGTTTCTTTCATAAGAGGACACCTCTGGTAAGCGAACAAATTCATCTTCGGTCTATTACGTGTTCGTTTAAGAGAGAATACAGTGTAATTCAGTCTTTCTGTAAAACATTTCCGAAAATTAAACCAAAAAGAAACATTTTCGTAAATTATGAAATTTTTTTTTTGTAACATTTTGTTGTAGCACATTGAGATTTTATAAACAATTTGCAGAGTTATTAATACAAAAACAAAAATGCAATAAAGTAGCATTGTTGTACCACTTATGGACTTATGGACATTAGTAGTCCATAGCATGTTGAATAAAATTGCTGCAAAAAAAGAACACACACACACTCGAAAATAGATCATTCATGTGATTTGTAAAATAGTTCAAGTGTTTTTCTTTTGTAAACAAAAATTCTTATACTGGGTTACTAAATATTTACAAAAATTAAGAAGAAAAACGAAAAACAACAAAACAAAATATCAGAAAAGCAGGGCTGCTGTACAACAAAAAAAATATTACCACTTCAGCAGACCGACCAACCATCCAACCATCCATCCATCCATCCATCAATTGAGAAGTTTTCAGCTGCACTAGCATTTATTTTTTTGTTTTGTTTTGTTTCTTTTTCTCTTATTATTTTAACTTTTTGTGCTTTTGTGCTTCGTCTAAAATCCCTTTTTACCACTTTTGTTGGTTCAGCAGAGTGGGGGGGGGGGGAACAGTAGGAGCCAATATATGTATGTTGCTTGTCGGACACAGAGAGTTTTGTTTAGCTGTTGAAAGAATGAATGTTCGTTTCGTATTTATTTCCTATTGCCACTGCTACTGCTATTGGTAATGCTGCTGCTGCTGCTGCTACTGCTCCTGTAACATTATGTATCTGCTCGCATATATTTTGCTTTCATTTTCGTATTTGTAGTGGTTTATAGCGGCCATAGTAGTAGTGATGCAGCCAGATGTGTGTTATTGTGGGGGGGTTTAAACATGGAAATGCTTTTAATCTACTTTAAACAAATGTTCCAATGGCTGTGGCTGCCATAAGTACCTTAACGGTAACGGTAACGGTATGTACGGCTACATATCTAAAGTATATTGAAATACAAACTATAAACACCAACACATACTCAATATAACAGCAACAACAACATAAAAAAAAGAATAGAAAGAAATGAAGCATAACATAACTAAAGTTTAGTATGATTTTAAATATAACCAGACCAGACCAGTAGCTCCATTCTATTTTTCTTGCACGTCGTACCCTAAAACTATGGTGGGGAATTTTAACATTCAACATCGTTAGCACCTGTAATAACGATAAAAATCATTTGATTTAAAGGAAATGACATTAATGTGGGTTCTTCGACTAACAAAAAAACACAAATTGTTTTTAGTTTTAATTCATTTATTTAAGTACTTATATTTAATGGTTTAGTTGTCGCTGGATGACATAAGTGACTGGCTCGAGTTCTCAAATTCAACTGACTGCATAGACGAAAGATCCATATATATTTATACCAGGGTTTACCAAAAATTTTTTGGTTATGTATTAGTGAGTAAGAGAGAGAAAATAAATTGAGAGAATTGATTTATTTACAGCCATAGGAAAGTGTTTGTAATATACGTTATTTTGATTTTCATTTTATCAACTTACATATGTAAAGCTATCTATCTTTGGCTTAATAATTTTAGATAAATAAAAATAATATAAAAAAATCCATTTTTTATTAAAAGATCGTAAAGGTATCCATTTTTGGCTTAAAAATTAGACCATGTTTTTAGATAAATAAAAATAAAAAAAAAACATTTTTTATTAATAGAGAAAAAGCAAGCATTCCATAGCGTTTAAAAAAAAATTATACTATGCGACAAAATAAAAATTGAAATACGCCCATACGCTCAAAAGCATCTTTTAACATACAATATTTTTTGAGTGTCATTCTGACAAAAATGGTAAAGCATCCGCCGCACATGTGTTCTTGTCGCAGTCTGATCGACAACTAAATCATAAAGCACAAGAATGCGTGTGAGTTCTCTCAGCACAATTGTGCTATGAAATGGTAAACGATGATATAAAGCAGGGTTTACCAAAAATTTTTTGGTTATGTATTAGTGAGTAAGAGAGAGAAAATAAATTGAGAGAATTGATTTATTTACAGCCATAGAAAAGTGTTTGTAATATACGTTATTTTGATTTTCATTTTATCAACTTACATATGTAAAGCTATCTATCTTTGGCTTAATAATTTTAGATAAATAAAAATAAAATAAAAAAAATCCATTTTTTATTAAAAGATCGTATAGGTATCCATCTTTGGCTTAAAAATTAGACCATGTTTTTAGATAAATAAAAGTAAAAAAAAATAATAAACCATTTTTTATTAATGGAGAAAAAGCAAGCATTCCAAAGAATTTAAAAAAAATTATACTATGCGACAAAATATATAAGGCATTGAATATTATCAAAAGCATCTTTTAACATACAATATTTTTTGAGTGTCATTCTGAAAAAAATGGTAAAGCATCCGCCGCACATGTGTTCTTGTCGCAGTCTGATCGACAACTAAATCATAAAGCACAAGAATGCGTGTGAGTTCTCTCGGCACAATTGTGCTATGAAATGGTAAACGATGATTTATACTCTTTGAGCTAATCGTCATTCGTATTTTATGGAAATTTCCACTCATTAAGCTACTCGTCAGTCGTATGTTATGGAAATTTCCACAAGCTGATGGTGTAGTGTGCGTTAGAGCAGGACCGCTGTATCGATGTACCGACGAGTAAAAGACCTTGTACGACGGACATTATACACTGTTTCTGCTCTATACAATGGTCTGGTTTGACTCACATCTAGGGTTGCCAGATTCCGATTCGCAAAAAGCTGGACATTGGGTTTTAAAAAGCTGGACAAAACAAAAAAAGCTAGACATAAAAAAACACAATTTTTGTCTCTTTTGGGACTACAAAATTCGAAATAGTTTGAGACAACTTCTGCGACATCTCCATCATTTTATTATGTTTTTATGTGTTTATCAAGCGAGCGGCTGCCTTCATATTTGATTATAATGTCTGTTTGGCATAATTTACACTCTGCCGTGTATCTTTTTTTCTTATCCAATTAGCATATTTTGCAAACTCTTTCCATCTATCACAGAAAGTTGTGAGTGTTCTTTTTGATGGACCAGCTTCTTCATCAATATCCATTTCATTTTGCAAATTATTTTTATTATTTTCATGTAAAAAAAAATAAAAGCTGTACGTAAAGAAATTGACTATCGCTCGCAATAATATTTATTATGTCATCAACTGTTCAAGTGTTGAGACATGTTGTCAGTGATGATAGAAGAGGGAAATCATAACTTAGTTGTATAATAAATGTACAATCAGTGTTGGCTAACATGATTTGACAAAGATAACATGAAAATTTGATTGCCCAAGTTATTGCAGTGTACTAAAAAATTTTCTATTTAGCTGGACAAATTAAATTTTAGCTTGAAACTGGACAAGCATCAAAAAAGCTGGACAACCCAGCCAAGTCCAGCCAGGCTGGCAACCCTACTCACATCTCACATTAATTTTGTTAGGATTCAAGTAGATTTACTTACAAAACTTAATTGATTCGTACAACCTCTTAGTTAGGTTTACAACCTATCTTCACACAGCATTCATGATGTGTGTGTTCATTTTATCTAGGGATGGCAAGACCTACAGTTTAAATTCTCGTTTGAATCACAAATTTTTGAAAGAATTTTCATGCCATTTTATTTTACTCCCGGAGTTTATGCCAGTAGAAGTCAAAATATTTTTTTTTTCACATTTCGTTTCATTTAACATACCTGAGCTGGATTTGAACCACGGCCTCACTTTTAATAATCCCACATATGTACTACCTACCAGAGATCAGCAATGAATCGTTTTTTCGCTAATCATAAGCACTCATGAAATTCTGATTGTTGGCTGGTTGCAGTTGTGCAACAAATGTGTGTATGTAAATGCATTTATTTAAAAAAAATATTAAAAAACGGTGAATTCGATAAAACTCTTTGCATTTCAATTGTTAACTGAAAATCAAAAAAAAAAAAAAAAAAAAAAAAACAAATTTATTTGGCAACAATAAAGTTAAAAAGTCTATGGAGACACCGTCACAAAGAATTGCAAACAACATATAAAAAAACAAAAGTCCAAACGGTTGAAATTCATAAAATCTCTTTCAATAAAGAAGAAATTTTTTCCAGAAAAATTTGTTTTTTAATGTTTGGCCCAAAAAAAAAAAATATTAAACTGGACGTATGAGTAATATTGCAAAAATATAACGCATACCCAATAGGATACAATTTAAGGGGAAATAAATTTTGTACTGTGTTGAACCAAGGCTAAGTAATAATGACGATATTTTTTATTATTATTATTATATTTTCTTTATTTTATAAATCAGTTTTATAAAGTATCTTAAAATAACATATAAAGAGATATGGCAATTGTTACCTTACATCTATAACTTATTTGTTTTACTTAATTTAAGACGAAATTATTAAAATAATGTAAGACGCATGGGAAAGGAAAATATTTAGTAAAAAACCTTCATAAGAATATATAAAGTGGTATAAAGTAATATTTATACTTTAAAGAAAAAAGACGCAAACATTAAATTTCGGACCTATGTATATAGGCTCGAGATGTAATTATTACTAGAATTATTACAACGAGCTTGAAATTTGTCTGTTATGAAATGAATACGATTTAAGATATATTCTACATTGCATAAATTATGCAATCTTCTGGTAGAATAATGCCAAGGTAATCTCATCACCATTTTCAGTAATTTGTTCTGACATATTTGAATCCTATTTATATGTGTTTTAGCACAGAATCCCCAGACGGGGCAAGCATATAAGGCAATTGCCTGAAATACTGTTTTAACGATAGTGATTTTGTTGCATGTATTTAGTTCTGATCTTCTGTTGATTAATGGATATAACATTTTAATAGCCAAGCTAAACTTGGTAATTATGTGAACAATGTGCTCATTAAAAGTTAAGGTTCGATCCAGAAATACTCCCAAATATCTAACATTATTAGACCATGGAATATCTGTACCATTCATAATAAGGTTTGAATTAGAAAGATTACGAGGACTTCTTTTTCTAGTGAAAAAGATAGCCTGTGATTTTTCAGCATTTATTTTAATTTTCCATTTAACGAAATAGTCAAACAGTATATTAAGAGCAATCTGCATGTTATCCATTATATCATGTGGCAAAACACCAGAACAATATATTGCGGTCTCATCCGCATAAAAGGCATAATTACAAACATTAATTTTTGGAATATCAGCACAGTAAAGAATATATAACAGTGGCCCTAACACAGAACCCTGTGGTACCCCTGCATCAATATTAAAGGCTTCTGAAGAGACAGAGTTAACATAAATAACGAATCGCCTATTTGTAAAAAACTTTTTACAACATTAATAAGATATCCTGGAAACCCAAATGTTATTAGTTTATAAAGAAGACCTTCATGCCACACTGTGTCAAAAGCTTTTTCGACATCTAATAAAACCATAGCTATTGACTTTCGGTTTCTAAATTCCTGTTTTACAAAAGATGTAATGCGTTTGATTTGCTGGGCTGTGTTGTGATGACGATATTTTTTTCTCCAATAATAATTATGAAGCTTCCGAGAAGCCATTTTTTTTTATTGAAATGCCATTGCATTGCCATCTTATTTAGGAAATGTTACGTCCTTTTTCGAATTTGATGAGATTTTGTAGTTGTAGTTACCACCCACCGTTTCATGTATGCTATATGTACAGGGTGGGCCAAAAGTCACGAAGGGGTTTAATCGTTTAATCGTTCTTGGGAATCTCGTGGCTTTAGTTCTTGCACTAACTGCAGCTTGTATGGGAAAAGATGTAAATTTCCCTTTAATATTCTGCGTAAAGACCGCCGAGACATTTGCAGCTCAGCAAAGCGCCTTCGAGTTGATGTTTCAGGATTCTCCTCAACACTCTCCAGAACGCGTTGAATATTTGCTTCATTAATTACAGAATGTGGTCTTCCGCTTCGTGGAAGATCCCTTAGTGAGCCTTGTTCCTGAAAACGTGTCACTAATTGATTCGGATGGTGAATTCCGCACATTAAAATGACGACGATAGGCTCGTTGAATTTGAATTATTGATCGATGATGTTCAAAATAAAGTTCTATGATTTTGGTTCGCTGGATAACGTTGTAACCTTCCAAAATTAATCTCCCAGATTTATTTTACAAGTCCTAAAAAGAAAAATAAAAAAAAAATTAAACTAGAAAAGTTATTAATTTTTCAAATCCCTTCGCGACTTTTGCCCCACCCTGTACATACATATATACCAGAGATCAGCAATGAATCGTTTTTTCGCTACTCATAAGCACTCATGAAATTTTGAATATAAGTGAGTTAACAATATTAAAATTTAACTATGTACTCTCATTCATTCGTATTCACTACAATGTTGATTTATAAGTACAGGTTGCAATGAGCATTGCGTACAACGTTGACATTAAACTCATACCATTCGAAATATGTAATGATTCGAGTGACTCGATTCATTCAACAAAATTTACAGTCTTAATTCATTTACAAACCAAAAAGACAGAGCAGCAACCAGAGCAAACACACAACATTCTAGTAAGTATTTTAGTATTCGTACGTGAATCATACTTATTTTGTGATTCTTGTATATGTTGAGTTATGAATAGTCGAAGTGAACAACATCATACGTGTTGTTAAGTATGAATATGATGAGTACTTCAAACTTTGAATTATGAGTAGAGGTTCCATGATATTAAAATAACTATGAATGCGTATAAGTATCAGAAATTATGAGTATGATTCGATTTTACTCATCTTTTTGAATACTCATTGCTGATCTCTGATTCTTCTCACATCATTCATGTTGTGTGTGGTCATTTTATCCGTAAGCGGTGGGACCTACAGTTTAAATTTGACTTTGAACCATAGATTTTTGAGAAACTTCATGGCAATTTGTTTGCCAGTGGACGTCGAAATATTTTTTTCATATTTCGTTCCGGTCGAGATGCCTGAGCTGGGATTTGTTTGACCCCAACTTCACGTTTAATAATCCAACGTGCTATCTCTTAGACTGGGGCAATTTCAAGCAGATTTTTTAATTCTAAAAGAAATTTTTAAAATATTTTTAACTTTTATTATAACACCCTACCAACCGATAATTTTACCTAGCGTTCCTCATTATTTTCCTTTCTGTTCCATTGCAACATTGGTTGCCTTGCATTGCTTATTTCTTTGCAATGCTTTCGAATTCCAAAAGTTTCTTTTTTTATAATGAGATTAGGTTGAACTCTGTTGGATTTCCTATTTCCATTTATTTTTTTCTTTTTTTTTTTTTGGGGGTCGCCTAGATGGATGCCTGGTTGCACACAAGTCCATGCCAAATAAAGCCATGCAAATAAAAAATGAAAATAAACAAAAAACGTAAACTTAAACTTAAACTAAACAACTAAACAATAATGACAGCAATAAGACAGAGAACGAAAGAATAAACAAATCTAAAACAGAGAGAGCGAGAATGTGTTGATTTTATTACAGTCCCTGACTGTTGCAATTTATTTTCCTTGATTTCATGTTTCTCTTGTCTTTGCCTGCAAACACCAACACAGTTACATTCGTTTAAACAAAACGAACGTAAAAGAACTGAAGAAGATTGCAGTCTATGTATTTAATTTAATGCACCCCCCTAATACATAAGCAGACATTGACTAATGATAATGATTTTCTTCTTCATTTTCTTCTTTTTCTCCTTTTTTTTTTTTTTTTTTTTTTTCTTCGTTCAAATTTGTTTAGATTTCCGACGATGACCGCATGAGCTTAACTACAGCCGTATCGGATGAAGATGATGGCGAAAGTGTCATGGCGTCACCATATAAAGCAAAAGCAACTGGTACAGCTGCATCATCATTCAATTGTACTGGAGCCGTACGTAAAGCTGGGTAAGTGTAGTAAATGAAATCATAAGAAATTTTTAAACAACCAAACATAATGGTATTCTGCTGTTATAAGCAAGAAAAATATGCAAAGCTTTGTAGCATATGTATATAGTTGTGTGAAATATAGTAGTAGCGCTGTATTAAAGATATTTTAGTTAAGTAAAAAAATTAATTTTTATTCAAGTTGAAAAAAGTTTGGTACTACATTTTATTACAGACAGATATTAATTTTCCAAAGAAAACGATGCTAAATTGTTAAAAACTCAAAATATTTGCCGTGCAAAAAAATAGTAGTAGCATTAGAAAACGTATCTGCACAAAAAATGTTGCCACAAGTGATTACTTTTTATCTTATTTTGTTAGATATACCTTAATATTTAGCTGAAAAGCCCTTATTATTACTCTAGGATCGTTAGGGAATGTCGTCGCTGTCTCGACCTTCTTTCGGGGCGCTTCACCATTGTCTCTTTGGTGTGGGTCCCCGGGCACAGTGAAATTCCGGGTAACTGCAGAGCCGACGAGCTCGCCAGAGCTGGTGCGCTCCTTCCAGAATCCTCTTCTGTTGAATTGGGTATACCACTTGCCTCGGTCAAATCGACCATTGCGCGGAAATTCTTTCGAGACGCCAACCTATCCTGGGTCAACGAGGAGTCCTGCTCCACCGCTAGGCTCACCTGGCCCTTGATGGATAAAAGGCGTACCAACCAATTACTTGGTCTTGGTCGTGACGTCATCTCGACTACGGTGGCCGTGCTTACGGGTCATTGCGTCATGGGCAGACACGCGGAAAGAATGAGGCTCCCTTTTAACGATTTCTGTCGTGGATGCAGGTCCTCTGAGGAGGAGGAGACTGTTATTCACTTTTTTTGTCAGTGCCCGTCTCTTGCTAGGTGTAGATATAGGTTATTTGGCTCCCCATTCCTTGTTAGCTTAACGGAGCTATCATCCATTGATATCAAGGATATAGCTTCGTTCATCAAACTTTCTGGCTGGTTTTCCAGTGCGGGGTAGTCGTGCTTCCGTTGTGCAGCCCTTGCGCTGACCAAATTCTTCCTTTTCCCTGATTGTGGAGGAACTTGGTCAGTACAGGGACTGCGTTCACCCGTGGTATCACAACGGGCCGCTATGCGTGCTCAAGTGAGCTTTGTGACATCAGAGCTACCACTCCGACCTAACCTAACTTTATTGGCTATTACAGCTGCTCAACGCCGAGGCATTGAGTCAACTAAAGATCTGCACCTCTCGATAGGAATACTTTCCCAAGCTGACCTTTCCCAGCTTGTCTTTAAAAACACCTTTTTTTACATCGCCCCCAAAGATGTTCAATGGGATTTTGGTCTGGGGACTGAGCCGGCCATTCTAATACCTCAATTTTATTTTTAGAAAATCAATTTTTTGCCATTTTACTTGTATGTTTGTGATCGTTGTCCTGTTGAAACACCCATTTAAGCGGCATATTATATTCTGCATAAGATAGCATAACAGTTTTTAAAATTTCCACATTATTTGAGGAGTCCATGTTGCCTTTAATCCAAAATATGGGTTCTGTACCATTATAAGAAAAACAACCCCAAACGTTAATTTTTGCACCACCATGCTTTACGGTCCCCATGACAAATTTAGGATCGTATTCCTTGTTCTTTGGTCTTCTTACACATCTGCTGGTGCCAGGATTAACAAAAAGAACAACTTTGGATTCATCTGTCCACAGAATATTGCGTCATTTCGACAGAGGCCCATCAACGTGAAGTCTAGCAAATTTAAGTCGGTTGCGGACATGTTTTGAATTCAGCAATGGTACTATCCTTGGACTTCTACCACATAAATTGTCTTTAATTAGATGCCGGCGAATAGTTCAGGTATGAACATCAAGCTCCAAGTCCTGTTTTATCTTTGCTGACGTAACAAATGGGTCTGATGATACCAAGCGTTTTATTCTTCTTGAGTCGTTGGGAGATATTTTTGCTTTGCGTCCGCGAGTTTCTGGCTTTTGTTCAAATTTTTTGCAATTTGCAATAACCGTGCGAGAACATCCTAAAATATTTTGAATACATCTGTAAGATTTACCTTCTGAGAGACGTTCTTTTATTAATTTTCTGGTGGCTGGCGAGCAGTGTTTTCCACGATCTTTAGTTGACTCAATGTCTCGGCGTTGAGCAGCTGTAATAGCCAATAAGGGCTTTTTAGCTAAATATTAAGGTATATCTAACAAAATAAGATAAAAAAGTAAGCACTTGTGGCAACATTTTTTGTGCAGACACGTTTTCTAATGCTACTGCTATTTTTTTTTTCACGGCAAATATTTTGAGTTTTTAACAATTTAGCATAGTTTTCTTTGGAAAATTAATATTTGTCTTGAAGTTTTTTTATTTTTCAAAAGTTTACACTGGTGGTAATAAAATGTAGTACCAAACTTTTTTCAACTTGAATAAAAATGAATTTTTTTACTTAACTAAAATATCTTCAATACAGCGCTGCTATTATATTTCACACAGCTGTAAAGCAGTTGTTTGTGTAAAGAAAACAAAAAACAATTAGGAAATGTTGTGCCATTTTATTACAATTTCTGTCACTCCCAAAAGTACGAAGGAAAAGAAGAAAAAAAACTTTGAAGATTTATCTCCTAATTTTGTAAGACAAGAGACTTCAGGCGAATGTCAATTTGTATGGAAAACACAAATAGACATTCGTTTGAAATCAAAACATAGGCTTGTTAAGCTCATATAATAGTGTTTCAATTAATTGGCCATTACAACCTTCTAGTCAGGATTCCAACCTAACTTCTTTCACCACCCGTCTTGTGTATATTAATTTTATTTATAAGCGGTGGGCCCTACAGTTAAATATCGACTCCGAGCGGCATGTTTTTGACAAACTTTTCATGGCAATTTTATTTAACTCTCAGAGTTTTCTTTCTGTGCCTGAAGACTGCTGGAAGGAAGTCACCGAAAAAAATTATTTCTCTTTGTTAGAGATATTTGAGCTTAGACTTGAACCACAGGCACTAGAGTCAAATAAGCTAAGATACTACCTACTAAACTAAGGCAGCTTCAATTTAACCATACAAGACTTAAACGAAAGTTTTTTTTTTTTTAATTTGTAAAGTTTGCAATATTTTTAGTGTTTTTCGTTACAAATGCTTTCCAAATTTGTTTTATTTTCTATCTCTTTTTTTATTTGTTGAGTTGAAAATAATATTTTTCCATTTTAATTTCACATTTAATCCGTATCAATTGGCAATAAACACACACACACACCCACACCCAAACACTCGTGTTGTAAAGCCGGACATTATGGAGTGTAAAGTATTTTTCTGTTGATTTTGCATTTTCACAAATCAAAAATGTTTTCAAATGTTCGTCTATTTTTAGCTATGAATATCTGTGTTATTTTATATGTTTGCTTCATTGAGTAATAAAACATGACGTTTTTTTTTTTTCTTATTACAGTTTTCTATCGGTGAAAAAATGGTTATTACGCAAAAAACATCAAATCGAATTGGCCCGCAAGCGTGGCTGGAAAGGCTATTGGGTCTGTTTGAAGGGCACTACGTTGCTCTTCTATCCGTGTGATTCGCGAGAAGGTCGCAGTGTTGAGGCGGCACCAAAACATTTAATTATCGTTGATGGTGCCATTATGCAACCAATACCCGAACATCCGAAACGTGATTATATCTTCTGCTTAAGTACCGCATTCGGTGATGCGTATCTATTTCAGGCGCCATGCCAGGTAAGTTTTTTTTTTCACAACAATGCAATGAATGCAATGAATTACTCACAACAATGAATATACTCACAAATAAAGAAAGGAATTAAAATCTCTCAAAAAAAAAAAGTTAAAATGCAATGCCATCCATCCAAAAAAATTTTCAATATGAACACATGCCTGTTCACACACATTACACATTGATGCTGATGCAGATGCTGAAGCTAAATCTTCAGCAGATAATGATTGCAGTTGCATTTATAAAATATTTCAATAAATTTCAATTTCAATTTCATTCTTTTTTTTTTCTACGTGTAACTGCTTGGGTACAAGAAGTATTTATTTGGGTATTATGGGTCGGGTCTGTGTATTAAACTAAAAAAAATTCTTTACGATTACATTGATATGAATAACGATAAAATACTTTTGTATTCTCACTTCAGTTTTTTTCGTCATTGCTTCTGTTTTTTTTTTTTTTTTTCTAGTTCCTAGTGGCATTATTGCATGGCTTTGAAGCCACAACAGGTGAAAAAGTAATAAAGCATTCAGTGTGTGTAATAAAACCTGACATTCAATATCTTAAGCATTACGGTATTGAGCTTAAGGCGAAAATATTTTTTATTTGTTATTGTCGTTGTTGTTGCTGTAAAAATGTCATCGTTAATGTATTATATGCACTTGCAGTTGTTGATTCTGCTGATACAGACATACATAATGCCAAACACAATAAATGCAACTGCAAATATGTCATCAACGTCGAGATCAAAATCAGCATCAACATCAGCATCGTTATGCGTATCATCAACATATTTTACTACTTCAATAACGTAACAAAACAACAACAACAACAAAAATAATAACAATACACACGTACATACATATGAGCAATTTCGTGTCAAGTGACCCAATTTTTAAAATCGATGTCTTCCGATTTGGATGAAATTTGCACCAAGGTTAGTGCTATTGGATAGTTGGCCAGACACAAATTTTCAGCTCTATCAGTCCAGAACTGCCGCAGTTAGAGGGGGTAAAAGTTGGACATTTTGGTCATACAGGGTTTTTTTTAAATGTGTGTAACTTTTCACCTATTGGTCCTAGCAAAAAATATTAGATAGCTATTTCTTCAATCTTTCCAAAAATAATTTTTTTAATTTTAAAAAAATTTTTTTTTTTTATTTTTTTTTAAAAATTAATTTTTTCTTTAATTCTTTTTTGCTTAAAAGAAAGCTTATAAAATTTCCTTTAAGGCCTTCATAATCGCTGAATGGGATGCGAGTGGGATATCTATCAAAAAAATTATTTTTTAACTCAAGAATAAGATTTTTCAATATTTGGCACATGTACCATTTTCATTTTCCCCCATTTTTTTCGAAATGGAGTTTTTTTTTTATTTTACCTCAAAAGAAAACTTAGACCATTTCCTTTAAGGTCTTTGTGGGCACTTAGTAGCAAGAGGCATATCTATAAAAAAAATATATTTTAACTCAAAACCAAAGTTTTTAAATTTTACCATATGCATTATATTTTTTTTTAATGGATGTTTTTTTTTTTGCTCAAAGACTGCTAACTCCGGCAGTTCTGGACTGATAGAGCTGAAAATTTGTGTCTGGCCAACTATCCAATAGTACTAACCTTGGTGCAAATTTCATCCAAATCGGAAGACATCGATTTTAAAAATTGGGTCACTTGACACGAAATTGCCCATATATGAAAACGAAATCAAAATGAGGACACAGCATAAATGCCATAAATGCCATTACTTTTCAATTGCAATTCATAGATTATTGAACATAAAGACGTAAATATACAACGTCTATTTACGTTCCTTCCTATATTCAATATAATGTGCATATAGCATATATATATATGTGTATGTATGTATATATACTATATAATACACTGTCTCAACTAATTGTCTACACACTAAGCATGCAATAGTTCGAAAACTACTTCCCAGCCAGCATTTTTGAAAATTTTTAATCAAATTCGAGTCTTTTTTGATTCTTCTGCGCAATTAAAAAGCTAGAATATACGCTCATTTTCTGATCATAAAAGACTCTGTTGTCGGGAGAAAAAAGTGACTACGAGCGACTATTCTTAAAAAGTCATTTATGAGTCATTTTCTATATTAGTTTAGAGTAATTTTCGACACTTTTTCTAGTAGTTTCATGATCATTTTCGAATCGCTTTCTGATCATTTATTAGTCTTATTTACCTTCGTTTATGATTCTTTTTCGAGTCGTCTTTCAATCATCGTTTAATCGCATATGAGTCTTTTATGAGTAATTTATTAGTATGTTTAGGGGTCCTTTTATTGTCATTTATCAGTACGTGACCATCCGTCCACTATTATAGCGGACAGTCCGCTATTTTAACCTGCTGTCCGCTATTTTTTTTTGCGTCCGCTATTTGTCCACTATTTTACCACACGTAACTCCTAAAAAGTATTTGTTTTCCAAAATGTCCGCTTTTGTCCACTTTTTTCACTAATTCGGTAAAACGATAGAGTACTTTCTTAAACGAGAAACATGCCCAACAATATTGTTTAATTCTTTTAATGACCCTTTTGCTATGTCTTGATTATTACTTAAGTCAAGCTAGTGTCTTCCATAAATATACTCGTATACTGCGTTTAGGAAGTCAACATATTTCAATGTCTGAAGCGAATATAATATTAAAAGTATTTAAATCAAAGTTAATAGAATGTCACAATGAAGTATTTTTACGACTTAACGTACAACGTATTGGGATAGCTGAACTAATTTAAAAAAAAAAAAAATCGATTTTTGGCCGAAAAATATATGAAAATTCTCTAAAAGTTCAGTGGCCATTTTCGAACATATAAGAAATAGTACACTATACAGACTATACGCAATTTTTAGTCCAGCGGGTGCTCTTTCCAACCGTGGTAGTGGGATAGCTGAACTAATTTTGTGAGTCGAGATTTTCAAATATAAAAAAAAACGAATTTTGGTCGAAAAATATATGAAAATTTTCTAGATGTTCAGTGGCCATTTTCGAACATATAAGAAATAGTACACCATACAGTCTATGGTAGTCCAAAGTAACGCCAGCGTCTAATGCCCCAACAGAAAGAGTTTTTTCTATATCTAACAATATTTGGTCTTCCGAAAAATCCCTAATGGCACTACAAACTTTAGTATCTCTTTTGACCATAAAATGTAATTTTGAAATGCACTGTTCGAAATTGAAAACATTTTTATATCTAACAGGCCCAATACTTTAAAAAAATACATTCTGTAGAGAAATATCAGAAGTAAATTTATACACATAAGTATTTCCATATGTATGTATAGTACATATATATATTTTTGATTGCGTATATTATTTGTACCTATTTAAGTCTGTATTTGAAAAGTTTTTATATAAAATGTTAATTATAATAAATTAATTTTTTTGTTCATCAATTTTATATATTTGTCCGCTTTTTTCTCATGGAAATAATGGTCACCGTATTTATCAGTCATGTTTGTATTAATTTGGACACTTTTTTCGTCATTCAAGTGTTTTTAGTCGGTTTTCTGAGTCCTACGTTGTTTACGCTGCCGCGATTTCAAAAATCACGTTCGCATGAACATTACGTAACAAATAAAGAGTATATGTTTAGAATCGTGATGTATGTATGTACATCAGACATCAAAGTTTATTTAAAACAAATATTTTTATAGAAAAATTTTCTATTTAAAACAAAATTGTTCTTTATATCATAGCCATCTTTACATAAATGAAAATTTATACAGAGAGGGTGTAAAAAAAGAAAAGCAGTTTTTAATCATCTATCTGCGCAAAATATGATCATAAAATACGTAATTACAATCACTTTTCAAACATATGCATGATCTGTTTTTGATTAAGCGTTTTTCAATCTTCAGTATAATTAGAATATAATAATAAATAACGGAAATAATAGTCAGTTTTTAAACGTCTGGATGATTAATTTCCGATTGTTATACAATTTTTTATTGTATTTTAAATCGAACTCATTTTACTCATTGACACGAATCATTTTTGAGTCCTTTTTTAATCGTGTAACTGACTAATAAGTTTTAGATCACCAAAAGTACTCTAAAAAAAACTCAGCAAGGTGATTTTTTTAAAAACAATCTTCCAAATGCTAGCTGGGTTACCTCATATGAATGAAATAAACTTGGTTCGAAAGTTTAATTTGTGTTTATAATAATTGGAAACAAACAATTCTTTTGAAATGTTTCATTTATATTTTTATTTAAAAAAAAAAAAAAAAAACTCAAAGAACAATTCAAAATACTGTTACGTTTTTACCTTTTGAAAACGTTTAAAATATGAGCTCGTAGATTGCAAATAAAATAAAAATAAATTTGTATTTAGTTTTAATTAAAATTCTTTATTATTCGCATAATTCTGTGTGCCACTGCTCACAACTTGATCTAAACAACAACAATTGCTTTTTTTTGTTATTCCTCTGTTTACATCCTTTGCATAAACAATAACAATTACTACGCAATTATACGACAGATCTTTGTAACGGATTACTCACAATTATAGCACGTTCACATATAAGAAGGTTAGCAAGGTTATCGTGGTTATCGAGGTTATCTTCGTAACCAAGCCACAAATGTATGAGGTTAGCCATACAATTTGTATATGAAAGATAACCAAGTTCAGCTGTAGGTTACCTCATAACCTAGTAAAATACGCAGTGTTTCATTGAAAAGTACTCAATAAAATACTCAAAAATACAACGCTTATATCTATTGTGAATATATTTACTAAAATTTGACAGCAATAGGAAAAAAAAACATTTAAAAACAAAACATAAAACATGGAGAATACACAATAACAATAATAAAAAAATTCAAACAGCTGTCAATTTCTGTCATTCTACCATATGTTTTAGGTTACATTTATCATATGTGAACGCCACAAGGTTATCTCCAAGGTTAATTTTAGATAACCATAACCTTCTTATATGTGAACGTGCTATTACTCTCTTCAAACGCACCGCGTCTTCACACAAGACAGACTGAACTTCACTAACTCACTCGCCTGCTTTGCCTTGCCTTTTATATGGCAGAGTAAACAGTCTGATGAATGTTATTGAAGCCGAATGTTCCTGTCTTCGCCTTTTCGAAATCTCTATAAATATAAACATCGTTGTTTCATTATTATTATTTGCATATTTTGTTTACATTGATGCTTGTAGTGTTTGTTGTTGTATTTTTGTTTACTTGTTTACCATTTTTTTTTTAAGCTGGTGTTTGTTATTGTATTTTTGTTTATAATTTCAATGTTAAGCGATGTAAAAGCAAAACACCACTATCTATATTTTTCATTTTCGTAAAAATACGAACTCAAAAAATTATTCACACGACAGTGGACACTTGATTGATTTGTTCGAAATTTATTTTTAATAACAGCTCTGATGTTCTTTGCAGGCAAAACTTTTTATAAAAAAGTCGTCATAGAAAAGACTAGATTTTGTGTAATTTTTGAACCAAGATTCGAGACTTCTTCAACTAAGATATCCTTGGGCAAATGCTCATTATTTATTTTAACTAATCTTTAATCTTCCTAGCAGCAGACAGAACATATTGTTTTAAGTAGCATTGTGTTGTGATTGTAATCGTTTATGGCTCTAGCATGAATTATGTTGGCTTTATGGACGGCTGTGGTTGGTGGCTTTTCCCAATACGCTTGCGACTTAAAAAATATCCGCCACAGCTTCTTTGGATGGAGCACATACGAAATGTACAACTTTCCATGGCTCTGGCTTATAAATCACGTTGAATTTGATCGTTGGCCTGGGTTATGTTTACTTTGAGGACTGCTGTTTTATGTGGTTTGCCTGCATACAGATGTGATATAGGAAAACTCCAAAGAAAAAGCCTAACGGGGTCAAACCATACGATTTCGATTGCTGGTTCACACCAGCTGCACGTGAGATGAAGACGTTCACAAATTGCAAGTGTAGAATATACAATGTGGCAGGAGCATGTCTTTTATATGCAGTTCATCTAATTCAGGCCAAAAGAAGTCAGTAATTATCGTTAGTAATATGCTCGTGTCTAGTAGGTAGTGTGTTGGCTTATTAGACGTAAGGCCTCGGTTCGAACACCAGGTCTGACATCAAAACGAAATATGAAAAAATATGTCTTTGGTGACTTCCTTTCAGCAGATTTGTGGCAAAATCTCTGAGAGTTAATAAAATTGCCATGAAAAAGTTTCTCAAAAATCTGTCGTTCGGAGTCGACTTTAAACTATGTATAGGTCCCGCCACTCATGTATAAAATTAACACACACACCATGAGTGATGTGAGAAGCTAGGCCGTAATCCTGACTAAAGGGTTATAATGACCAATTATTATGTATGTATGTATGTAATATCCTCGTGGTTAACAGTGATGACCTCGCCCATGTCGTTCTCATAGGATATCACTGCCAAAACAAATTCACACTAAATAACTACTTTTTCGGGATGCATTGGAAGCTCTTGTATCTTGAGAATCGTTCTAAATTCATGCAGAAATAAGCCTCATCGCTGAATATAATTTTGCGATGAAAATCAGGATCAATTTCCAGCTGCTCTAGAGACCATTCAATGAACACACGTCGTTGTGTATGGTAAATTGGCAAACAGACTGAATAAAAAACCACAACATATTTGATAGATGTATCTTCAATAAAATGGCAGTTTGGAAGACCTTTTTTAAAGACCCTATACATAGGTAAACGAGCAAATTGTTTAATTCTTTTAAATCAAAAAAAAAAAAACTCAAATCCAAAGTTTTAACATAAAAACTCATATCAAATTTTCTATGCACATGCATATGTATGTATGTAAAGCTATGCTAATAGTGACAATTCTATCATCAAGATTGGGGTTTTTACAAGCAATTCATGTGGATTTAATTTATTATATTATAAGCCTTGAAATTAAACCGTAATGGCCTCAAGTAAAATTTTGTTCAAGTTTTTGAAAAGAAAAGAAGTCTTTTATTCAACGATTCATGCTTTGCGGCAAGAAAGCGTGAGAAAAGGCAACCCAATCCATATATATTGTCCACTGTTGTTGTAGTACAAGTTCCTAAAGTATAGAAGAAAAAAGTGACCAATTGCAATGGAATAGCATACATACTGTACATAGACCTACATAAACAAGTGTCCTTGTGATTTGTTTGTTTATGCTGTTGCTGCTAATGATGATGATGGTGCAGCTGCTACTGCTGCTGCTTTTATTGTATAAAATACAATGCAATACAAATTATATCTCAATGGACTGAGCACTCCTCCCAACTTATATTTGTTTATACGATTCTCATGGTTGTTGTTGCATTTCTTTCGTTTTTTTTTTTTCTTTTTTGTTTTGTTACGTTTACACATAGAACACACATGAAATATGTATTAAATGTTAGTGTATAGCTGACTGACTGTATGTATTGTATGTGTGTTATGGGTATGGATATCGTATGTTATAAATTGTCGTTCTGCTTTAAACCTAAGCCGGGCAAACAAACAAAATGGTTGGCCAAACAAAACAAAAAGAAAAAAAACAAAAAAGCAATGAAAATAACAAAAAAGAAGACACTGTTACCGATACAGACATGGATATGGACTTGTTGTACGGGGACATGGACAAAAGAGTGCATTCAGCCATTCATTCTTTTAAAACAAATTCAATTCAACCAGAGCAAGCATTCATGTTAATAAAGGACACTCCTTACTCGTTACACGCATACACTCATACATACTACATACGACATTATGCAAGTTCATTGCTCGCGGTCATTAGATGCTCTTGTTTTTTTTTCCCCATACACACACAGCAATAGATATAAAATAGAGAGCGATAAAAAAATGTCTCTTTTGTTGTTGTTGTTGTTTTTTCTGTTCATTTTTAATGATTTCATTTTATAAGGCTCCCGTTATAACCCAGTTTCCATTGAAACTGCCACTTGTAATCGATGCTTAACGAAAAAAATATATAAACTTAACGGTTTTCATTGGAATTTATTTAAAGTACTTAAGCCATGTACGAGTACCGTTAATTTAACATTTTCCCGTAAATATTTAATAACGGAATGAAATTGTTTTTTTTTTTAATTTTTTTTAAGCGAATATTCATTCGATTATGAGTTCTGCTGTTTAGAATGTAAAAAACTTCATTTCAAAAATATTTTATTATACACACATACACATATATGTACATTCTTACCCAGCCAACATTTACATACAAAAATAAACGTTTTGTAAGCGTTCAAATGTAAGCAAAACACTGATAAAACTCTGCTGTGACCTTTACAAAAGACATCAAAGCAAGGGATTTATAATCGAAAAGCACCCAACTTTATAAGCGTTAAAAAGACGATTGCAAAACATGTTTTTTAAGTAACGTAATTAGACGTTTTTTAAATACTTAAAAAACACGTATTTTTAATGAAATTAGTAAGCGTTTTAAACATTTACTTTGTTTTGGATATGTTTTTTTATTGATACATTTAAAAAATCATTTTTAATAATAAATTTTTTTCTTAATAGAAAAATATTAAATTAAAATATAAAAATAGGAACTTCATTGTTGTTCCATTTAAAAAATCATTAATACTTAGTATTTTAGTTTACTTTTTTTGTTGTTTTAATTTTAACGAGTTTTTTGGTACTGGAAATATGACTTAGATACAAACACAAAGTCCTCTTCCTTGCCTCCATTTTCAGCGAAAGTTTCTGGAATAGAATTTAAATATGAATATAAAAATGTAACTAGAAACCTATTAAACGTATTTCACTGACGACGACGACGAATAGCAGTGGCGACAGTGAAGGATCTAATCCACTTCTTATCTGCAGTTCCTCGCCATGAAAAGCTCTTAGCAACGTCAAACAGTCTCTCAAGCCATAATATGCATATTTCCCACCTGCTAACGAGACAGTTGGAGCATCAGTCGGCGTACGTTTTAGCGTTCTGATATCTTTTGGTAGGCCTTCAATATTGTCGCTTAATAAGTCCAATAATTTATTAGCATGCACATTGGACACATTGCTCTACAAACCATGCAGCTAAACGTTTATTGAAATCAATAACGGCGCCATCCGACGAGTTCTCACTTGCATCAGAAATATAATTCTCGTGTTCAGAAATATAATCTTCGTTTGGCAACAAGGAATCTAAATAATTTTGTGCTTCAGGCACAACCTCCTCTTCCACAAATTCACTCTGGGTACTTACAGAACTTGCAGCCGCAAAGTTCCATAGATGCTCAAAAATTTCGGTGCTGCTGCGCAAAACACTTTTCTTCTTTTTTGCTGCAGACATTAAATAAATAGATAATTACCTAGATAATTAAAAGAATCAAACGCACTTAATTTAACAACTTTAACAACAATTTAACACAATTTATTAACACAACTTATTAGCACAATTTTTGACGGCGAGAATGACACATTTTGCTTAAATTTATGAAACACTTGCATTTGCAAGCAAATTGTCAACGACATTCGCAAAACACTTGCATTTGCAAGCAAATTGTCAACGACGTTCGTAAAACTCTTATTTATGCAAGCTTGCTGCAACATTAATTTATAAAACGCTTGCCAATATGTTTGATGGGTACATACATATACAGTGGTAGCCATATAATTAATTAATTAGAAACGACTTAGTAACAATAACTCTAGGCTTCCTGGCTGGCGTTTCAAACAATTGTTAAAAGAGATCTTAAGGACAAAAACCCTCAAAATAACAATGAATTGGGCTATCCGACAAAATATTAAAGAATATGCCCATTAAATTTGAATATATGTATTAAGATATTTTTAAGCTGTTTGTAAGAATATTTTTTGTTTCTAATTATATGACCAACCTGAAATTGGTATTTTTTGTTTTTAGCTAATTTTTTTAAAAGTGATATTGATGGTGGGAATTTTTTTTTTTTTATTTTAAACTTAAAGCTAATTCATTGTATTGTATTTTTGGCTATTAGTTTTAAAATGAGTATCAAAGTTTTAAAAATAAATTAACAAACATACATGTTACTAAGTCGTTTCTAATTATATGGCCACCACTGTACATACAGTGGACAGCAAAAGTCTTAGTACCGCAATATATTTTAGCAATTTCATGAATTTTAGCCAAAAGCTTGTATAAAAAATTAAGGTTTTTATATTTATTTTATTAATTTATTTCTGTTTTATTGTAAAACAAACAATTTTTTTATGTTTTTCATAAAATAAGAGAAGTTTCAGATGACTCCATAGGTACCTCCAAGGAGGACCCTGAGTAAATTTAAAATTCAAAGACCTAATATATGAAAATGTTATTCCTTGTATTTAGTAGAATATCCCTTAAGGTCAAGCACTTCATTTAACCCATTTGAAATTGAATGTACACATTTTGTTTAGTGTTTTCTGGTGGCACCATGAGCCTGACTTTTATTTGAGGTTTAGCGATTACGTAACCGTTCTTTCAAATGATCTCCTAAATACTCTCTTGAAGTCATATCGGGACTTTGTGCAAGAGTATTAAGCCTGTGGGGAGTTTTTTTTTTTTTTTTGTTAAAATATGTTGGATTACTAATGGTGTTTTCTTTTCTACCAAAAAATGTGCATTTTATTAAAGCAAAATGCAATTTTGCGTTTGTTTCTTAAAAATGTTTCGCCCTCTAAAAGGGTGGTATGTTTTATTCTAAATAATTCGCACTTGCCAATGGTGGAGGGCATTGCATTTTATGCCCTGTATAAATTGAGAATTATAGGGCCCTGTTAAAGGGTGGTATGTTTTATTCTAAATAATTCGCACTTGCCAATGGTGGAGGGCATTGCATTTTATGCCCTGTATAAATTGAGGAATTATAGGGCTACCAGATGAAATTTAAAAAAAGTCGCCTGGTATTGTTATCCAATTTGAAGTTAATTTTTTCATTGTGTTGTGGAGTAATCTTAAGGAAATATTACATTATTAAAGCTACATGGTCAGCAATATAAAAAATTTCATTCAATGTTAGAACAGTGTTAAAATATTTTTTTTTTGTTATAAAAAAAGCGTGCAAAAAATGAAGTCGAAAAATTAGCGATCTGGCAACACCTTTGAACAAATTGGCATTTCCTTAATAAGTGGTAAACACAGGACATACCCTTTTTTAATATTTGTATTATGTTATTCTCAAATAAAAAATTACATTACAATAGGGTTGGTCAAAAATTTTTTAATGTACCTTGTAAGAGGGTGACATTTTCTTTGTAGAAAAGAAAACACCATAAGTCTTTTGCTTTCCACTGTATATGCAGTGCTATGTATAAATGTTAGTTTTACTGTAAGTAAACAAATTCTATTGATGATTTTCCGTCATGTATTTCATAGCGAAGACAGATTTTTTTTATTCGTTTTTTTTTTTTTTCTTTCTTATTTTCTAATGTTCATTCAATTCAACATGTCCTTATCATATAATCTAAACGCCTTAAGTTGATGTGCACACATCCTTTAACTGTACACACACACACACACACACACAGTATAAATGTGTGTTGAAGAGTGTGTGTATGTGTGTATATTTATGGTATTAACGTTTGATATCCTTTTTATAAAAATGCATAGAGACAAATAAAAGAAATGAAAAAAAGAACATTTCGAAAAAAGATTTCATTTTTTTTTACGGGGAAATGTATGTAAAATATACAGAAATATTGAGTTACACTGTGCAAAACACAAACAAGCATCCATCCAACCATTCATCATCTATTCATGCTTTCAATAGTCACTAAGTCAGTCATTCAGTCAACCAGCTGTATGCACTGTTTCATTCATCCTTACAGTCAGTCCGTCGGCCCTTGAAATGAACAATTACTTCCCATGACAGTGTAAGTGTACACATGTATGTACATACAATGTATGTGTGTGGGTGTGTTGTAAATATAAAAATTGCCTTCGGTTATAGAAAAGATGAAATTGTTTGGATGGATGAATGCATGAATGGATAAATGAATGTTTGCGTTGATGCACACGGTTGATTGAAGGTTTCAACCAAGTGCGGTGCGGTGCGGTGCGGATTCAGTCAGTGGAAGTTGATAAAATTAGATTATCTTCTCATATTGAACTTGTTTTTAATTTTTTTTTTTCAGGTGGAATTGGAAAATTGGGTTAATAGCATACACAGTGCTTGTGCAGCAGCATTTGCAAGACATCGTGGCAAGACCGGAACACTACATTTACTGCAGGAAGAAATCTTTCGTATTGAAAAGGCCATCGAATCGGTAAGTAAATAATAAAACAAATAAAAAAAAATAAAAATAAATCTTTGTAAAGTAAGGCAAAAACACAACGTAATACATATATTTTGCTGCTTGTATGTAACACTACACGTACGTGCGTGAAACGTTATTTTTCTTTCACTTTTTGTGTACACATATGATGTGCGTTTTTTTTTTTTTTTTTTTTTTTTTTCCGGAGGTGAAAAAATCATCGAAAGACACTGTTGCCCTGCAACAGTAGTGTTAGACTTTAACCCACTAAAAAATCACCCCTACGATTCGAACCTATTTGTCCTATGGTACTACCGTTAAGTATTTCATCACAGAACGAGTTCTAGCCTATTGACTGCTACTATTAATTCGTATCCCTCTCAATCCTACGAATTCTCTCTATCCTTCTCAATTCCTGCATCACATTTGCAGACAGCATCTTGACACAATGCCAAACTTCAACAGACCGCAGCATATGCGAAACTATATTGTCTGGTGTCACTCTCTCATCTATCATCGTCTCTAACAACTCGCGCTCCAATTCAAATCTATTGCAATAAAAGAAAATATGCTCAGCATTCTCATTTCCATTATTGCAGAAGGAACAAGTCACCTCATTGTCATGGCCATATTTACAGAGATATTCCCTGAAGCAGCCATGCCCTGTCAATAACTGTGTCATGTAAAAATCAATATGACCGTGTCTTCTTTCAATCCAACTTTGTACATTTCCGATAAGTCTATGTGTCCATCGGCCTTTGGTTGCAGTATCCCATCTAATCTGCCATTCTTCCAAACTCCTTTGCCTTTCCTCTCTTCGTTCCTCAGTTGTCAAATTTCTACCAACAATCCTAGCTTTATCATATATACGTTTCAGTTCCATAGCCATAATATCAGGTGGAGTTATACCTGATATGACACCAATAGCCTCATATGAAACTGTGCGGAAACCACTAGCCACCCTAAGGGTGCTTAAGCGAAATAGTGATCTTGCAGCCCTAGCATAGGTTGCAATACCCAACGCCGGTCCCCACACAGGTGCTGCATACATCATTATAGACTGAGTAACCTTCGCCAATAACAGTCTTCTACTCTGATTTGGCCCTCCTATATATATATATATATGATGTGCGTGTGTGTGTGTGTGTGTGTGAATTTTCTGTGTTCCTTATACGCTTTTGAATTTCCTGATACACATTCAACTTTTCTTTAATCATTTACAAAGCAAAACACAAGGCGAAACTGCAAAAATGCAACACATTTTACAGCTTTTTTTTTTTTTTTTTTTTTTGCACATTCATTCTCTTTTAAAGAACAAAATAAAAATCCCCAGGTAATTGAAATACTTTTAATAAAATCTTTTTCACATTTTCTTCTCTCTCTCTCCCTCTCTCTCTCGGTTACTTGTTCTTCCTTCTTATACACACAACACTTTATCTTTTCGTAAAAGTAAAAGAAATAAAAAAGAAATTTCAACAGAAAAAAAAAAGGGCAGAAAAAAGCTGAGTGCAAAAATTCGCAATAAGTTGCCAGAAGTAGTAGTAGTAGCACAACAACACATTTTCAAATAAATTCACATTTTGTTTATAAGTTTTTATTGCGGTGCCATGAAAATTAAAAAAATATAAAGAAATTAACGTTTTTGTTGTTGTTGTTGTTGTTGTTGTTTTGTCTATTTTTATTTTTAATTTTCCTACAAAAATTTTTCGCACAGTCTACAGTGTAAAATACAATATAATCGCCGTTTGTTGCTCGTCTAAGGACACACACAGAACACAGAATACAAAACACACACACACTACGGCATGCACATCGTTAAAATAAATATACGAGTTTAACATGTAATATGTACACAATTATGGTGTAAACGAAAAAAAACGATGAAAATAAATAACAACAACGCAACAACACAACTAGCAATAGTAGTTGTAGTAGTAGTAGTGGTGGTAGCATAAAAGAAATAAAAAGTTTTTGCATCAGAGCCATAAATAATGTGTGAACAGCAAACAATACTCCACACATTTCTTGTGTCCCGCAATCTGTTAGAAGATGAAAGAAATGACCAGATAAACAACAACCAACCAAGTGAACCAGCCAACCAACCCACCAACAACTAACCAGTGGTGTCGGTAATACCTTTTAGCCTAAGGAGTTAATGACGATACAAATATTAGCTCTCTCTCTCTCTCTCTCGCTCCGTATCTCACTGTGCATGTACATACTTCATATACCCTAATTGCTCGTATAAATATAGAAGGAAAGAAAAAAATAAAAACAGAAGAAAACTAAACTGAAACCAACAAGTTATGGGAGCGACGAAAAGTTGAGCTTCAGGCAGCAGGTTGTATGCACTCGCTCTTATCCGTTTAAATAATTTTCTACGGAAAAATTTTTTCAATTACTTTTCTTTTTTTTTTCCTTTTTTTTTTTTTTGTTTTTTTGACAACTTCTGTAGAATTTACTGCTACAGTGCTAAGGTTATACGGATCAATACATTATAGAGGATTTCTTTTAATAATTTTTGTAATCCTAAAGGATAAAACACCATGAATAAATTAGACTGTCATGGTTACTTATATTTGGGAACATTATTTATTTATTTAAGTCAATAGACAAATTCCTTACTGACTAATAACAAAAATATGTAGGTACGAATAAAATTAAATACAATTACAAACAGTTTCTTCATACAATACAAGTAATTGTTACAATAAAAATATGAAAATTTATGAATTAAGAAAAACAATAATACACCCAAACCTGTTTTTACACGGTTTTTTTTTTACGCGAATTTGAAATAACACGGTTTTTTTACAAATTTACCATTTTTTTTGTTCGTTCCTTTTTATACGGATAAAATCGTTTAATTGAAAGAGCTGTGAAATTTCAATCAGACCTACAAACATGTATGGCTAGATACAGAGAGCTCTATAAAGAGCTTTACAAAGTTGGATCACAACGCACTATAACAGAATTTGCTGTTAAAAGAAATAAACAAGCGCCAGAAGCAACTTCTGAAGATGTTGAAGTAATAAGTATTTCTACTGACGAGACTGATATTGAGCCACCCCAGCAAAAGAAAATGCGCTTGCTATCAGAAACTGACTCCGAATAAAATAAAAAAAAATTTTTATTGAAAATAATTCCGTTCCTAATTGTCTTAAGAGTTTTATAACTAATTTTATTTTTATAAATGGTAGAGAATTTTTAAGTTTTTTCTTTATTTTTTTATAATCATAAAATGAAATAAAATAAAAACTCTTATTCAATTTTATAGGCATATGTAGGCTGCCGCATCAATCCTATGTATATCTTTTCAGTTTGTTTATACACTTACATACCATACATAATATTTGTCTTTTTTTACGCGTTTTTTTACACGGTATCCACTGGAACGTATCTATCGTGTAAAAAAAGGTTTGGGTGTATTCCGTTTTATAACGCAAGAATTTAAAGAAATATCAACAAAGTCTGACAAATAATTAAATTGACGGCAAATTCTAGTTAAAGGATCAGCAACAGCATAATTAGTTCTGCAGAATTAAATATAAATAAGATTATAACAGCGAAAGTTACGACAAGGAATATTGAATTTAACAGATCTTAACAGAAATTCACAGCAAATATTACCATTGATCAGGTTAACCACAAAGGATATATTTAGCATTGTTCGACGACTCTTAAGGGTAGGCAGTTTTATTAATGACAGTCTGCTAGTATATTAAGGCAAATCCAAATAATTCCATCTCAGGCCACGCAAACCGAAGAGTAGAAATTGTTTTTGCACAGATTCTATGTGTTCGCTGTAAACATTACAGTGAGGATCCCATACAATGGATCCATAGTCCAAAATTGGTCTGACAAGCGATACATATAGCTGTTTCGTAATATATGTATGTATATTGTGTCGAAGACACTGTAGTCTAGTAGTGCAAATCGCAGCTCAGATATCTTGAAAAAACGATGAATGAAAAGAATATTTATTTCGACGAGTTCCTTTCACCACTGTTCTGACAAAAACTATAATAAATTTCTGAAATCTAATCTTTAAGGGCGAGTTTTTGAATACAAGTTTAAACTCGAGATTAAGTTAATCTCCAGTTAAAGTTAATCTCTCGTTAACTCAATTTTCAGTTTTTGAATGGTAGTTTAATCTTCGTAGGGCTACCATACTTATAAGCAAAAATTCTTAGTGTTTCAACAACAAACAAAAGCTGAATACTATGATATTTATTTAAAAAAATTATTTTATTAAAATAATAAATAAATTAAGGCTGTCTATTGTCAATTTGTGTTTTATATACACTAGAGCCCCGACTTGCGTCGTTAATGGGGACCGGAGAATTGCGGCGCAAATCGAAACGACGCAAATCGAATCAAATTTTTCTATACAAAAGCATTGAAATTCATCAAAATGAAGAAAAAAAACTTAATATTTCGGATAAAACAGAATTATGAAAACATTTTTCATTATTTTATTAAGTTCAGTAAAGTTTTCTCTAATTATTATAAAGAAATAGCAAAAATATAAATTAACAAAAAAACTTAACAGAAATCAATAAAATTAATTTATAAAAAAAAACAATTTTAAAGAAGATATTGTGCTTTGTTTAGTTTATGTGGTGCTTTCTTCAGATAATAAATTCAAATCAACAACACTCCATTTGATTACGTGGTCTTACAGGTTTGTTAACAAAAAGTTTTGTTGAATTTTTAGAGATTTTTTTGCTGATATGTTTCCTTGTAACAACTAATGGCTTGGTCAGCAGATGCTGCTACGCCCTCGCTACGATTTTCGTCAGGATCGTTTTCAGAAAATATATCCAATGCATGGGAAATTAATTGCATAGCTTTCGAAATATTGGAGATTGTTATTTTTTTTTTTTTCCTCTAATGTATTATCAATTATCATAACATCATCTTCTAAAGCATGCTGAATATTAATGGATAATAAATTTTCATTATCAAGCTCCTCATCGTGAGACAGTAAAAGTTCATTAATGTCATCCTCTTCCATTCCTTCAAATTCGGCTAAATTTAATCGACGCAAGTTGAAATTGCAACAACGCAAGCTGAGTTTTGTCAATTTTTAAAAAGCGACGCAAATCGAAACGACGCATATCGGATCGACGCAAGTCGGGGCTCTAGTGTAATTCGTAGCCACTTAAATATTTGTCTTATTCGGCTTTCTCCCACTTAAAAGCTTTTTTTTAAATAAAATTTGTCAAATAATTTTGATAGTTAATCTTAAGTTTAAACCACCAACGTTGGTGGTTTAAACTTAAGATTAACTGTTTAACCATAGGGTTAAACTTAAGATTAAGTAAATTCAAAAACTGAAAACGAAGGTTAACTGGAGATTAACTTAATCTCGAGTTTAAACTTGTATTCAAAAACTCGCCCTAACACACACAAAATGTGTAATGTGAGAACCAGAGATCAGCAATGAGCAGTGGTGTTGTCGAACCGGAACGCTCCGGAACGTCGTTCCGGTACTTTCTTTTTGGACAGGAACGCGTTCCGGAACTAAAGATGATTTCTGATAACGAGAATTGGCTGACGTTTTGAAAAAAAAAAATTAAAAAAAATTGCTGATTTTTTCTTGTAATTTTTGATGAATTTTTATATGTATTTTTATAAACAAGGGTTTGAACCGAACCCAAACCGGAACAAAAACCGGAACGAACCGGCTTGTTTTTCCGAACCGTGAACCGGAGTCCGAAACGTTTTTTTCTGCTGAACCGGAACTCGACCCGAACTGAAACAAATACGTGAACATATATATATATACATATGTATACACAAAATGGGTTTCGTAATGATTTTCGTTTCCTTTCCTTTTTATGCTATATACAGGGCCGATCCTGGCGACGGGCGAAAATTGGGGGAAATCTACCTCCCCCCCCCCCCCGTCGTCAAATTTGGGACATGAGACCGCACAGTGCGGCCGCCTACCCAGGATCGACCAGGTCTATATAATTAAATATACGCGTTCCGGTAAAAAAAAATTAGCACAACACCACTGCCAATGAGTATTCAAAAAGATGAGCAGTAGTGAATGTCGGATTTGAATTTTGTTCACTAAAAACCAATTATAATTTATAAACTGGTTTCTGGATTAACAATCTTGTCGACGTGCTAATCGAAAAAATTCTTTCAATGCTGAGCTGCCCTCGTCATGTAAAATAATTAATTTAATTTAATAATGGGAATCATTTGATTGTTTTAAATTTCTCAAGCCGTTAAAATGACTACCTTTTGGTAATATATGGCGTATATACACTCAAACCTCGTTTTATGCGATTAATTCGTTTCGCAAAAAATCGCATAATTCGAATTCGCATAAAACGATACACTAGCTTCATACAAAATCCACTAATAGGGATTTAAATAAAAAAAGCGCATAAATTCAAATTTAACCCTTAAAATTCAAACAAAATCGCATAAAAAAAATCAACAAAAAATGAATCCCTTGCTGAGACTATACAAAATAAGGAAAAAGATAGGAAATAAACAAAATTCCAAATAATGAAGAAAATACATAATTTTTCAATAAAATAAAAATATAATATTACTCCACGTCCATAGCATTTGAATAATACTTCATACATCAGAACCGGAAATGCCGAAAAAAATTTAAAGATAGTAGTAACTTTGTTACGAACAACACATTTTTTTGGATTTCAACATTCAATATTACCTTTAAATCGTTTTTGCAAAGAAAAAATTGAAAGATTTTTGAAGCCGCATAAATTTGAATTCGCATAAAATAAATTCGCATAAAACGAGGTTTGAGTGTACATATACCACACATGAAGCGGTGGGAGGTACATAAGTATATGCAACTAAAAAAACTCATCAAATTCGAAAAAGGATGTACCATTTCCTAAATAAGTTGGCAATTCAATAAAAGTGCGGGAATCTCGGAAACTTCATAATTATTACAGTCGAACTTCTATAATTTTAACTTCTATTACTTGAATTTTCTATAAGTTGAAGCACCACAGCAACAGCACCTTGGAAAGAAATTCTATAAGGTTTTGCTTCTTTAACTTGAAGTTTCTATAAGTTGAAGTTTTTTTTTCTGGATAATGGTGATTCAATTTATAGAAGTTTGACTGTACACTAGAGCCCCGACTTGCGTCGATCCGATATGCGTCGTTTCGATTTGCGTCGCTTTTTAAAAATTGACAAAACTCAGCTTGCGTTACAATTTCAACTTGCGTCGATTAAATTTAGCCGAATTTTTACTGTGTCACGATGAGGAGCTTGATAATAAAAATTTATTATCCATTAATACTCAGCATGCTTTAGAAGATGATGTTATGATAATTGATAATACATTAGAGGAAAAAAAAATTAACAATCTCCAATATTTCGAAAGCTATGCAATTAATTTCCCATGCATTGGATATATTTTCTGAAAACGATCCTGACGAAAATCGTAGCGAGGGCGTAGCAGCATCTGCTGACCAAGCCATTAGTTGTTACAAGGAAACTTATCAGCAAAAAAATCTCTAAAAATTCAACAAACCTTTTTGTTAACAAACCTGTAAGACCACGTAATCAAATGGAGTGTTGTTGATTTGAATTTATTATCTGAAGAAAGCACCACAAAAACTAAACAAAGCACAATTTCTTCTTTAAAATTTATTTTTTTTATAAATGAATTTTATTGATTTTTGTTAAGTTTTTTTGTTAATTTATATTTTTTGCTATTTCTTTATAATAATTAGAGAAAACTTTACTGAACTTAATAAAATAATGAAAAATGTTTTCATAATTCTGTTTTATCCGAAATATTAAGTTTTTTTGCTTCATTTTGATGAATTTCAATGCATTTGTATAGAAAAATTTGATTCGATTTGCGTCGTTTCGATTTGCGTCGCAATTCTCCGGTCCCCATTAACGACGCAAGTCGGGGCTCTAGTGTATTTGAGAAAAAATATCGTCATCCTTAGCCTTAGTTCAATACATTACAAATTTATTTCCCATATATTGTATCCTATTGCGTATGCATTATATTTTTTCAATATTACTCATACGTCCAGTTCAGAGATTAGCAATAGCTATGTATTCAAAAAGATGAGTAGAATCGCATCATACTCATAATTTCTGATACTTATACGCATTCATACTTATTTCATTATCATGGAACCTCTACTCATATTCAAAATTTGAAATACTCATCATATTCGTACTTAACAACACATATGATGTTGTTGATTTCGACTCTGCATAACTCAACATATACACGAAGCACAAAATAAGTTTTAATCGCATACGAAGACTAAAATACTCACTAGATGGTTGTGTGTTTGCTTTGCTTGCTGCTCTGCCTTTTTTGTAAATGCAACAACAACTAATAATAATTAATATCTCCAAAATATGCTTGTGCGAGCGCTCAAAAACACAATTTTATTATTTATCCGCACTAGACAGCTTTTTCCCGTGGGAATTTCAATGTCTTCATTCTTTTTCAATTGAATTTAAATCATTTCTTCAGCTTCGTCATAATCCTCCTACCTGAAAAGGAACCAATGTCATTCGCAGCGATAAAAATGTATAAACGATATTAAGTGTAAGATTAGTAAAAATATAATGACTGAATTGTACGGATATATACTCCAATGGTATGTGGTTTTAACAGGAGGACGTGCCACACAACTCATGCCACATTCGTTATTGTGGACAATCGAGTTAAAGAAAATTATGATCTCACGTATAGGTTATACGAACTGCCCACCGAGATCAGGCGATTCGAACCTTTTAAACTTTTTCTTGTGGAATTTTCGCAGGTGCATGCAAATAAGTCACAAATTACTGAGGTCTTTAGAGTAAACATAACCCATAACAACGCTCAAATGCAGCCTGATTTATGCACAGAGTCATGGCAAATTGGACATTCCGTAAGCAGCCCACCTAGAGAAACCGGAGAGGACATTTGAATGATTTTATATTCCACACATAATGCCAACAATTGGTCTTTAAAATGAATAAAAAATTTCGATAATGTCTCATACACTGTTTTATGTTTAACTTTAAAGATAGGAAGCGCCTATTGGAATACTCCATAGTTTTCTTTTGTTCTTATGACCCAGCAAGCAAATGGAAAAATGTTAATTGCAAATGTATTGTAAAGGGTGAATTTTTAGCTATTATCTTTTTGGCAACACTGGTTTAAACAGCTCACGCACGTTTCGTGTTTTGTTTCACTGTCAAACATCTTCAGTTTGGTCTATAATTTAACCATGAATCCTTTTACAAACGAACAAAGCTTGCAAATCATTGAATTTGGCATCATTGGACCGTACTTCTTCAAAGATGCTGCGAATCGTAACGTAACTGTGAATGGTGAGCGCTACCGTGAGATGATATCCAACTTTTTTTTGCCCAAAATGCAAGAGCTTGACTTGCATGACATGTGGTTTCAACAAGACGGTGCCAAATGCCACACAGCACGCGTAACAATGGACTTATTGAGAGGCGAGTTCGGTGAACATTTTATTTCATGTTGAAGACCGGTCGGTTGGCCGCCTAGATCGTGCGATTTAATGCCTTTAGACTATTTTTTGTGGGGCTATGTTAAAGCTCATGTCTATACAGACAAGCCCGCTTCAATTGACGCATTGGAAGACAACATTGAAGCATTTATTCGTGAGATACCGGCCGAAATGTTGGAAAGATTATGCCAAAATTGTACTAAGCGGATGGGCCATTTGAGGCGCAGTCGCGGTCAACATTTGCATGAAATAATCTTCAAACATTAAATTATATGGACCGTACTATCAATTCAAATGAAGATTTCTTGCATTTTTCTGAATTTTATGTGTTTTTTTTTTTTTTTTTTTGAAAAATTTTCCTATAGCTCTTAAAAAATCACCCCTTATAAGTAACATTCTAACACACTTTACGTGTATAGGTTTAGTAAATATATACATGTACTCTTAAATAATTTCCCCATAATAGATACACGTTCAATTAGAAATTCAACTAATCATTACATGTTTTGTCAACAAAAAGGCATTTAATTATGGCCAATAGGAAAAACTAAATATTTATTTTGAAATTTTCATGATTAAAATAAAGAACCCAAGAAAGAAAAAACGAATTTTAATTAGTTTCAATTATAAAATACTTGTATAAATTTATTAACTTAATTCTGTACAATTTTAAAGTCAGCAATAAAACAAACAAAAATTTTTTTCTTTCGTTTTTTTCTTTCGTTTTTTGTTTGTTTGTTTTATCATTACTTTTCTTTTACTGTAAATATGTGAATAGAAAATAATTTAAAAAAGTGGAATAAAAATAGAAAAAAAAAAAAGAGAAAAACAAAAAATAATAATGATAATAAGTTAAGGGCACAAAACAAATTTAACTTCGTATACGAGATAACAAAACTGCATTCTTTTTTGTTTTTCTCTCATTAGACTTGTCTGTATTTGAAGCCAACAGAAGAATAAATGAATGCCAAAAAGAAATGAAAAAAATGAGGGACAGAAAGAGTGAGAGAGAGAGAGAGAAAAAAACTGTAAATTTAACAAAGTTATCCACTATGAGGACTTTAGTTCAGTTTTATGTTGTTTCCGGAATGGATTTCCCGCCAAAACAGTGCATTATAGGAAGTAATTAAGACTGCTCTCAGCTAAAGAGACAATAAAGACAAAAAAAAAACTGCAAAAAAAGCTAAAAAAAAAAACTCAGAAAAATAAAATGAAATGTGAAAACAAATACACAGTAGAACACACAGTATGCACCCAACATAAATAGAGAAACTTACTAAAGAGCGAACGAACGGACGGACACTAAAGCATATGGCTGCAGTTGTTTTTTTTTTTTTTTTTTGTTAAATTTTTTTTGTAAAAAGCAAATACACTAGAGCCCCGACTTGCGTCGTTAATGGGGACCGGAGAATTGCGACGCAAATCGAAACGACGCAAATCGAATCAAATTTTTCTATACAAATGCATTGAAATTCATCAAAATGAAGCAAAAAAACTTAATATTTCTGATAAAACAGAATTATGAAAACATTTTTCATTATTTTATTAAGTTCAGTAAAGTTTTCTGTAATTATTATAAAGAAATAGCAAAAATATAAATTAACAAAAAAACTTAACAAAAATCAATAAAATTAAATTATAAAAAAATAAATTTTAAAGAAGAAATTGTGCTTTGTTTGGTTTATGTGGTGCTTTCTTCAGATAATAAATTCAAATCAACAACACTCCATTTGATTACGTGGTCTTACAGGTTTGTTAACAAAAAGTTTTGTTGAATTTTTAGAGATTTTTTTGCTCATATGTTTCCTTGTAACAACTAATGGCTTGGTCAGCAGATGCTGCTACGCCCTCGCTACGATTTTCGTCAGGATCGTTTTCAGAAAATATATCCAATGCATGGGAAATTAAATGCATAGCTTTCGAAATATTGGAGATTGTTATTTTTTTTTTTCCTCTAATGTATTATCAATTATCATAACATCATCTTCTAAAGCATGCTGAATATTAATGGATAATAAATTTTCATTATCAAGCTCCTCATCGTGAGACAGTAAAAGTTCATTAATGTCATCCTCTTCCATTCCTTCAAATTCGGCTAAATTTAATCGACGCAAGTTGAAATTGCAACAACGCAAGCTGAGTTTTGTCAATTTTTAAAAAGCGACGCAAATCGAAACGACGCAAATCGGATCGACGCAAGTGGGGGCTCTAGTGTAACTTTTAAAACAGTAGGGGTTATGGTGAAAATAAAAAAGGATCCACTGTTCCCAACCAACTAAAAATTGCAATGTAAAACCACATAAACATTTAAAACATTCACAAAGATAAACACATATCCATATACACACGTACACACATACCTAAATATTATTGTATGAGTTTAGGTATACGTGAGAGTTCATTTGTTTTTTTAAATAGTCTCGTGTTTTTTTTTTCGTTCGTTATCGAGTTATATTTTAATAATTCCTCTCTATCCTCCACTTCCACTATTTCTATTTCGCTGGCTGTTGTCGTGTAACTAACTCACAGGCACACACACATTTACAGTATTCATATTAATTTTTTTGTATTTCTATAAACCCAATCTCCTCTCATCTTCATTTCGTTTGTCTTATCTTTGTCTGCGAGACTTCATATTGTAGTTGTTTGTGCAATGACTGTCGTTGCAGACAATTCAAAAGAGAACAACACACACACACACATAAAAAAAAGAAACCCGTTATGAAATTAAATTAAATGTAAAGCAAAAGTTTTGTTATCGGACTGGGAAATTTACTGTATAATTTTGTTTGGTTTTTCAATTTAATGAAGCGTATACGAGGATAGCATGCATTCACACATGACATAACAAGAATTATTCATTTTTATGTTATATTTTTAAAAACATACATACATGCTTATGCATTATTTTTATGACACAGTCAAAGAACAGCATAAGAACGCCAGGATTTTTCTCTATACATACTCATATAGCCTGATTACCTTTCGAACGTTCTATTGACGACTAAATCTTAACTAAAGTATGTATTCAGTGATGTTCACTTTAGTAATTTTTTAAAAAAGTAAAATACATTAAAATAATAACAGAAAAAGTAAAATATATAAAGTAAAACTATAATCATGATGTGCTTTTATAATTTTCTTATGTACTAATGGGCATTTCCAGAGAAAAGTCCACCATGACTGAAAAACTAAAAGTCAAGAAAAATGTTTTTTAGACCCATATTGTTAGATAAAAATACTTAAATTTTGATAAATTATAGCTATCATAGATTGTCTTTGTACTCATTGTTGTTAATCGTTAATCATATTTTTTTATTTAATTTCTAGTAACATTTTCTCTTAAGTATTAATTTATGCAAAATCTATTATTTATGTGTGCTCTCATCAGAAAATATTTGTTACTACAATAGCTTGTTTAAAAACGAAGAATGATATTTTAAATAAAGATCAGTTAACGGCATATTTTTGATTTCCTTTTTTCTCAATATTTTACTGTAACGTTCGTCACGAAAAACAGGATTTATTTCTATTCCTCTTGCGTTGGTGGCTCAAAGTGTTTAAAATTTTTAATTTTAATCTAGTTTACTGTGCAAAATTTAATTTTGAAGGAAAATCAATTTATATTGAATTGCATTATTTTTTATAAAATTTTAAAGTTTGTCACGTCACGTCACGAAAAAAATATTATCGTAAGTTCTACCTAATACAATAGGATATATTGCGGTTTAAAATACATATATTACATGTTACATAGATGGAGTCATCAGCAGCTAGTATGGCGGAAAGAGAGCGTCGTTATAGGAAAAGAGTGAAACAAAATCCACTTAAATCCAAAATAAAGCGCAGAAAGGATAAAGATTGGTTGCAAAAAATTATTTCGCAACGTCTCATGGAAAAGGAGCAGTCGATGTAGTTGGAGCCGTAGTAAAAAGAAAAGTTTTGAGTATTACAAAAACAAAAAATCTGTTGTTGGAAAATGCTTTATCATTTTTTGAACGTGCTAGGGATCATGTTAATGGCGTTCAATTACTTTACATATCCTCAGAGCAAATAGAAAATTTATCTGTACCCTTAATTGAAAGATGGAATGCGGAGTGTTCTAATATAATTGGAATACAAAAAATTCATTTATTTTCGTGTGATGAAAAGTTACAAATAAAGAAAGCTATAACAGCTTTTTCCTCTCGAATTAATATTTAATTTATTATTTATGTATTTAGTTTTTTTACAATGTATACACACTGAATTATTTTAATATTAAAAAAATATTTCATTTATTAATTTATTTATTTTTTTCAATTTTGAAAGTTGGAAAGTAATCTAGATAAACTTCAAATTCCAATAAAAAAAAACAATTATCCAAAAGTTCCGCCTAAATTCGCATAATTTTACGTTTTAGTAAAAAAAGAAAAAAGGAAGTTCTATTTTTGTAATATCACGTCACACACTTTAATTGCTTATATCTTAGCGCCATTGAGTTTGATTTTTCCCTAAGTTTAAATTGATTGATTTTTTACTAAGTTTAAAGCCAGTTAAGGCTCTATTTAAAAATATAAAAAAAAATTTAAAATATGCATTTTTTTCTTGTTTTTTATCTCATTAAAACGTACGACTGTCACGTTCGTCACTATGGAAATGCCCTAATGTATTTTGTTTTGTTTTTAGTCCCCTTACTGGCAAAAGCTTACAAGTTTCCACTAAAAAACTTAATACTTTAAATTCGTGTTTTTTTTTTTTTTTTGTCTTGGGCCGGAGGTGGGTATCTTCGAAAGACACTTTTGTTCCAACTAAAGCATGCACGATTCACCATCACTGGTGCCTACGTACTAAACCCACCCCCTACATTCTTTAACCACTCTTCCTCCGCCGGACTGCCGTAAGGTATTACTTCGCGGAGGGCTGGTTAGCTCTAAAGCTTTATCACGTTAAATCAAATTTCGCCTTCGTTCCTCCAACCTTCGGAGTTTCAGCATAATTTCAGAGCCATTTTCTAGCTGTATTGCCTCCATAGAATCCTCGAATTCAACACCTCTTCCATAAGCCGGTTTGGTTCTAAACTCGTTTCCCGGGGCCACCTAAATCTGGAGCATCATGTTAGAATATGCTCCGCATCTTCCTCCTCATCTACACAGTTTGGGCATATACAGGAAGTATCATTCCCAAATCTCTGCAGGTACTTCCTGAAGCATCCATGACCAGTTAGGAACTGGTTCACGTAGTAGTTCAGCTCGTAATGTTTGTTCTCCATCCAAGGGGTTATATCAGGGACAGGGTGAAATGTCCATCTTCCCTTTAAACTTTTCTCCCATCTTGACTGCCATTTGTAGATGGAAGTCCTTCGTTCCTCCGCTTTTCTAGCTGCTGTTTGTCCTGGATACTCGAGATGGCGATAGTATATCCGCCTCATCTCTTCCGCCAATATGTCTATCTCGGTATTGTCTTTGCCAATACCAGTACCGCTTCATCAGACACTGTCCTGAAGCCACTTATCTGTCTAATCGCGCTTAGACGATACTCCGAGGACAGTTTCCTCCTTGTCGTCCCCACAGAGAGTGCTTCCGACCATATTGGACAAGCACATAACATTATCGACGTTACAACACTCGATATTATTCTCCTCTTAAATGGATTTGGTGCTCCAATATTTGGCATAAATTCGTGTTTAAATTTCTTGAATTGGCATGCATTGGATTTATCATTAAACGTGACTTTTTTTAAATTGAAATAATACAAAATATGTGTAAGATATTATCGAAATTTTTTTATTCATTTTAAAGCATCGTTTACCATTTCATAGCACAATTGTGCTGAGAGAACTCACACGCATTCTTGTGTTTTTTGATTTAGTTGTCGATCAGACTGCGACAAGAACACATGTGCGGCGGATGCTTTACCATTTTTTTCAGAATGACACTCAAAAAATATTGTATGTTAAAAGATGCTTTTGATAATATTCAATGCCTTATATATTTTGTCGCATAGTATAATTTTTTTTAAATGCTTTAGAATGCTTGCTTTTTCTCTATTAATAAAAAATGGTTTATTATTTTTTTATTTTTATTTATCTAAAAACATTGTCTAATTTTTAAGCCAAAGTTGGATACCTTTACGATCTTTTAATAAAAAATGGATTTTTTTATTTTATTTTTATTTATCTAAAATTATTAAGCCAAAGATAGATAGCTTTACATATGTAAGTTGATAAAATGAAAATCAAAATAACGTATATTACAAACACTTTTCTATGGCTGTAAATAAATCAATTCTCTCAATTTATTTTCTCTCTCTTACTCACTAATACATAACCAAAAAATTTTTGGTAAACCCTGTTTTAAAGACAAATTGTTGCCATTATGTGCGGAACATAATATCATTCAAATGTCCGCCAGAACTTCTCTGGCTGGAACTCATATGTACGTAATGTACAATTTTCCATGTCTCTCATGCTTATTCAAGCATAAATCTGAATGAATTTGATCGATGGCTTATGGGTTATGTTTACTTTAAGGACTAATGTTGTTTATGGCTTATTTGCATACACCTGTTTCATAAGAAAACTCCTTAAGAAAAAGTCTAACGAGGTCAAATCTCACGATTTCGGTGATCAGTTCATATCACCTCCACGTTAGATGACTATGCCCTCAAATTGCTCGTAAAGAATCTTCAATAAACTTTGTATGAATTGGCAATTAGGAGTTTGAAATGACATACCTGGCGAAAGGGGAAGAAATAAAAAAGCGGAAACTCTTTTAAATCGAAAAGGGTCTTGCGATAATCTAAAAAGTTGCTCAGCTTACATATTGGAAAGATTTTTAAGCTTGTACCACACTATACCGGAATAGTTTGAAGAGAATAACCAGCCTCCTAATTGGGCATTGTTAGTTCAAAAATCATTTGTACAAAGTACTCATCTCTTCAAGCTCTAGTTGTAGATTCTGTGATGGGGAGAATAAGTCATCAGAACACATTTTTGAAACCTCGAGGACGTTATTGCATTTCAGAAGGAAACATCTGGAAGCTTATTAGCAAAGAAAATAAAGTATATAGAATGTGCATTTTAACATATTTTGGAATATTTTTCAAAAATATTTCTTGACGCGGGGGGAAAGATAGAAGGGAAGGAAACAGAAACCAAGAGCGTAACAATGCGTTGTTCTCATCGTGCATTTTTGTTGTTTGATAACTTTTTCATTAATTTTTCTGAAATCACTAATTCTGGTCAGTGTTGCCACGAAAAAAAATATTGTAACCAACATTTGTAAAAAAATCACAAAATAAGAAAAAATATAACCAAAATTAAATTCACAGTTTTTTTATTTTATTTTTTCAAATATAAATTATAATTAATACAACATAGTAAGAAAAGAAACAAAAAATAACAAAATAAAATTTTAGTCTTACTAATTAATTCATTTCTACAAACAAAACAAAAGCTCTTTTTATAAGAAAAATAAAAAACCAAATCCGGAAATTTTGGTTAAAAAAAGGTAAACGGCAACACTGGTTGTGATTAGTGAGTAAGAGAGAGAACATAAGTTGAGAGAATTTATTTATTTACAGCCATAGAAAAGTGTCAATAATATACGATATTTTGATTTTCATTTCATCAACGTACATATGTAAAGCTATCCATCTTTGGCTTAAAAATTATACCCTAGTTTTTTTACATAAACAAAAATAAAAAAAGATAAAATAAACCCATTTTTTATTAGAAGAAAAAAGTGAGCGTTCCAAATCATTTAAAAAATTGTACTATGCGACAAAATAAAAAAAAAAATTAAATACGGCCAGCTAATGACATAGAACATTTTTAACATAAAATATTTTTTGGGTGTTATTCTGAAATAAAATGATAACGCATCCGCCACACATGTGTTCTTGTCGCAGTCTGATCGACAACTAAATCAAAGAACACAAGAATGCGTGTGAGTTCTCTCTGCACAATTGTGCTTTTTAAAAAATATTATGCTAACAGCAAGTCGTAATGTAGATTTTGGTAAGAGCGGGTCGCAATGATACAACCCGCCATAAGAAATTTTACTTCTACATAATGCGCATTCTTTATATCCATATTCTTTGTTATTAGGTACTTAGTCAGGATACAGACAGATATTTGACAGTTCCCTGAGGTTTATCAGGGCATCAGCTATTGAAACCACTTATCGTTGTTGTCAAGATTATCCAATTCAGGCAAAAAGAAGTTGGTAACAACAGCCTTTGACAGTGATAGATAACATACATACATAATTGGCCATTACAACCCTTCAGTTAGGATTACGACCTAGTTTCTCACACCACTCATGTTGTGTGTGTTAATTTTATACGCGAGTGGCGGGATCTATAGTTTAAAGTCGATTCCGAACGACATATTTTTGAGAAACTTTTTTATGGCAATTTTATTTGACTCTTAGAGTTTTTGCCAGAAATCTGCTGAGAAGAAATCGCCGAAGATATATTTGTTTATATTTCATTTTGATGTCTGACCTGGTTTTGAACCTTTGCCTTACGTCAAATAAACCAACACACTACCTGGTCAACTCCACATCAAAGAGTAACATTTCCGGGATGCAGTGCACGACTTCGGATCTCATGTGGATTTGTATTGTTCCAAATTTAATAATTTTGTTTGTTTTTCGCCCGATATATTAACCAAACAGAACATCCGTTCTAAGAAAACAATTTTATTATATATACGTGTATTGTATTTATACCAACGATTACCATTTCATAGCACAATTGTGCGGAGAGAACTCACACGCATTCTTGTGTTTTTTGATTTAGTTGTCGATCAGACTGCGACAAGAACACATGTGCGGCGGATGCTTTACCATTTTTTTCAGAATGACACTCAAAAAATATTGTATGTTCAAAGATGCTTTTGATAATATTCAATGCCTTATATATTTTGTCGCATAGTATAATTTTTTTTAAATGCTTGCTTTTTCTCTATTAATAAAAAATGGTTTATTATTTTTTTATTTTTATTTATCTAAAAACATGGTCTAATTTTTAAGCCAAAGATGGATATCTTTACGATCTTTTAATAAAAAATGGATTTTTTTATTTTATTTTTATTTATCTAAAATTATTAAGCCAAAGATAGATAGCTTTACATATGTAAGTTGATAAAATGAAAATCAAAATAACGTATATTACAAACACTTTTCTATGGCTGTAAATAAATCAATTCTTTCAATTTATTTTCTCTCTCTTACTCACTAATACATAACCAAAAATTTTTTGGTAAACCCTGCATTAGAGACATTTTTGTCTGCAAGCAAACAAATTTGTTTTCACGAGATCTTGTTTGCACCCCTAAAATATTTTATGGTCACACTAGAGCGAAGAAAAAAATGATGTTTTACTTCAAATATTTACTCAGTCTGACCGTAGCTTTAGTAAAGAAACAAATGAAATGAATTTTAATTTAATTTGTAATTATGTTTGCTGGGTTGGATTGTTTATTTCTATTAGAATAGCGACAACATTCAATTGAATAATTCGCTTCATTAGTTTTAATTTTGCTTGTAAAACGAAATTTTGAATTTGAAAGCAAAATAATAAACAGCAGCCAGTACATTTTCATATTTTCTTCGTTTTATTTTATTGATATTGTATTCACATTAACTTGAAACCAAAAACAATAATGTTTCTCAAGTTGTAATATGCATTGAATGATATTCAGCTCCATCATGTTGTACTCGCAGCACAAAAAGAAATTATTGAGATCATTTTGAAGATACTGAAGATGCTCGATGAAATTATTAAAGGAGAGAAAAACTTTTACATCGTCAGCATACATCAAGATATTGGCAAAATTAATTATGTTGGGAAGATCGTTTATAAACAGCGAAAAAAGAAGTGGACCAAGATGGCTGCCCTGAGGAACACCAGAACACCAGATAGCACATAAATATACTTAGATAAGCTATTGTTCACGCATACGGTCTGCTTTCTACCAGTCAAATACGACTCTATGATTTACACCCATTAAATCCAATTTAGTTAATAGTAGTTTGTGATTCACTTTATCGAACGCTTTGCTACAATCCGTAAAAATTACATCAGTTTGCTTCTGTTGAGAAAAGGCCGCATTTACCATGGGTGTTAACTGAAGCACATTAGTCGTTGTTGAGCAGCCCTTTCGGAAACCATGTTGATGAGGTGATAATAACAATGAAGTATGATGGACCAAAAAATCGGCAATCAGTTTCTCGAACATTTTTGAAATAGCACTCAGTTTAGCAATGCCCCTATAATTTGTAACATCAGACTTATTGCCAGATTTAAAAAGCGGTATAATATACGAGTCCTTCCAAAACACAGGAAAATATCCATAATTAATCGAGGTATTAAACAATATGACTAATGGTGTGATGAATGATTCTGCACATCGATTTAAAATACAACTTGGAACCCCATCAGGACCAGAACGAAAAGACATCTTTAAACTTTTCAGGTTTACCAAAATATCGCAGTCACTAAAAGTTGGAATAGATATTACTTGGCCCGATTTCAGCGGGAAAGGGTAATTATTTGTATCCTTGTAAGCAAAGTTAGAATAAGTACCGGCGAAGAAATCAGCAAACATATCACATATGACATCAACACTTCCGGATTCTTTATCAGCAAATTTCATAAAGGATGGATAACCCGTAGATTTTCTCTTGGAATTTACAAACGTATAGAAAGATCTAGGATTCTTAATAAAATTATTTTTCATTTTATCCATATATATTTTATATAATAAGTGATTTAGAATGTTATATGCAGACCGACAAATAGAATATCTTCCATAATCAATAATGGAGCCAGAACTTTTGTATTTCTTGTAATACTTGTTCTTTTGATTTTTCAGTCGCGACAGTTGTTTCGAATTCCATGGTGGACCAACCAGAGTATATGAAGGTTTTAAGGGAACACAATACCAATATTATTCGTATGCGAATGCTTATTATAGAGTGATCGACAATAGAATCAAAATTTTTCCGAAACTTTATTTATAAAAGGATTTTCGGAGAGGGTTTTTCGAACTTTGACGGTTGATATTGGCCATCTCGATGTAGTTACATCTGTCTGTGTATAAATCAGGGTTTACCAAAAATTTTTTGGTTATGTATTAGTGAGTAAGAGAGAGAAAATAAATTGAGAGAATTGATTTATTTACAGCCATAGAAAAGTGTTTGTAATATACGTTATTTTGATTTTCATTTTATCAACTTACATATGTAAAGCTATCTATCTTTGGCTTAATAATTTTAGATAAATAAAAATAAAATAAAAAAATCCATTTTTTATTAAAAGATCGTAAAGATATCCATCTTTGGCTTAAAAATTAGACCATGTTTTTAGATAAATAAAAATAAAAAAAATAATAAACCATTTTTTATTAATAGAGAAAAAGCAAGCATTCCAAAGCATTTAAAAAAAATTATACTATGCGACAAAATATATAAGGCATTGAATATTATCAAAAGCATCTTTGAACATACAATATTTTTTGAGTGTCATTCTGAAAAAAATGGTAAAGCATCCGCCGCACATGTGTTCTTGTCGCAGTCTGATCGACAACTAAATCAAAAAACACAAGAATGCGTGTGAGTTCTCTCCGCACAATTGTGCTATGAAATGGTAATCGTTGCTCTAATGTGACCATAGTGTGACCACCCGTGTTAAATATTTTCTCCTTTTTTCGAGCAAATGAATATTTGATCTTGCAAAAATTTTGTAAGAGCAAACAGTGGCAAATAACAGCTGTTGCAAGCAGTGTTGTCCACTTTTAATAATAAGTTATGAATTTTTTTTATAAAATCACCAGAACGGAAAACTTTTCTTAATAATAAACTTTATATAAGTATATATGAAACGTAGAAATTAAAAAATAATAGTGTAAAGACCTTTCGACAGGTTTATTAAAAGTTTAGATCCATTAGTTCATTATGAGCCAGAAACAATAAATATTATTTTTTATCAAATTTTTTAAATGTAAGTTTCTACCAAATGAAAGATCATACTTGTAATTTGCTACAGAAAGTTATATGGAACAAAAAATTGATTAACCTACTAATTTCCAAGAAAATTGCAATATTGAAAAAATCAGGTAAAGACGAATGGGTTAAAAGTTTTAATACGCCAATAGAAAGCTCTTTGAAAGAACTTTTCTTTGATATCCAGCTTAGGGATGATTATATTTCAAAGTTTTATTAAAGCAGCAATTTAATATCTGGACCTTAGAGACTAATATCTCCAAAACCAGTCTTTGACGGCACAAAATTTTTATGTATACATATATACAATATGGTATTAAGTTTTATATTTTATCGTTTAAACGCAATTCAGTTGTCAACACTGATCTAGAAAAGAAAACAATTAAACAGCTGTCTGTTTTCCTTTCTGATTTTGGCTTCTTCTTCTAAAATTAACAAAGAAGCTGCTCCGCAACTTAACACGAATAATATTTCCTCATGTTCCATTTCGAATTTTTATTTATTTTTATTTATTTATTTATTTATTTATTTATGTTATATTTTTTCAGTTTACTCCTGTACAAGGCACATCTAATAGGTAACCGCAAGTGTACAACAAGTACGACAATGCAAAAACAACAGGCATTTTGTTTTTGTTAAAGAGTACGCGGAATGTCAAAAAAATTAACCCTCAAACCTCCATAGGAAATTAATAAAAGCAATTAAAAAAACTAAATAAATTTTTATGATTTAATTTCTTTTGATTTTTATGTCATGCTTAATTACGCAATAGTGGGGCACCTATAAATTAAAAAAAATATGCCATGCAGTCGATAACATTTCCACTTTATGTAAAGAACATGTTTTTATATGTTATTTGTTATTGGTCATAGTTTATGCACCTAGTTGGAGATACCGAAATCTTGTTTGGGTAATTCATCACTCTCGTCTAAATAAATATAGTAAATCTAGGTTGTAGTTTAAAAGATATGTGTATTTAGCGTTAAAGACTTAAATATTATCTCATCATTATCATCTTGCAAAAATTTTAATAAAATTGGCTTTGAAATAGTAATCCTGAAGAATTTCTAGAGTGCGTATCGTTAAGGATACATCCGGTACATATGAGGGTTTATAAATACGAAAATGATTATCGAAACAAAACACACAAAAAAAACAACAAAATTTTGACATTCAAATACTCGTCAGCTGTTGAGATAAGACTACCTATTGGATATATTGTTTTTTTTTTTAATCATATGTTCTTTTCGTTTGTTTCTCTTTTTCTGATGAAACAAAATTTTGTTTATGGGAAAACAAAAATATTTACTTCGGTCTGACCGCAGGGAAAACATGTTTGCTCCAAACTGTATTTGATGCTGTTTCATTGTTATTTGGGAAAATAAATTTTGTTAAATATTTACCGTCAATGTGACCAGCAAACAAACTACAGAAAAATTTAATGCAAATATTATAAAATTTAGTAATATTTAGCAAATATTATAAAATGAGTAAACATATTTGAAGCAAATATTTTGTCAGGGTGACCGCAGCTTAAGGCATTATCGTATTGCATTTAAAATGTTTTAAAATAATTTGTGGCATCACTGAAGAATTCAAACAAATGCCTTAAGGCTCTAAAATCTCCTGTATTTTTATGGTAAATATTTGCTGGGATGTTCATGCCTTATGCATTACAGATCTTAGATAACTGCAGCAAGTAGGTGTTAGTGTGTGTGTGTGAGTGTGTGTAGTATGCTTACGGCCATATTTATATAAAATATTCATTTGCATCACTGCAACACTTGCCACACGTTTTACGCAGCTAGTGTTGGGGAGATTTTAAATTGCATAATTAATATGCTTTAATGAGAAATGTTAACACACGGTGTTGAAAGAGAGGCATGTGTGTGTGTGTGTGTGCATAATACAGTTGTTGATATTTCTGTCTAATGCATATGATTCTCTTGTTGTGTTTGTTGTTGTCCTTGTTGTTGTTTTTGGAAATGAATTAGTCGAATTGCAATGTAAGTGTTACCATGCTCCGGTTTTTACGCTCTAATTATTTTTTAGCTTTTCTATTTGAATTTTTTTCTTTTTTTTTTTTTTTTTTTTGTTGCCTTCTCGACAGTTCAAATAAGAAGAAGAAGAAAAAAAAAACAGTAAAAAGAGCAGCAGCAACAACAAAACAAACCTACCTGCATACAAATGTAAATGTTTTCGAGAAACTCACTCACCCACATATACACACACAGTTATACATTGAAACAATCGGATTTTCTTTATTTAGTTTTAACATACATACAGGCTGACTGATATGCTGGAACATGGGGAAGACTCTTGCATGCATATACGCACACACACACATTGTATGTATGTACGGTACATTGAAGAAAAAAGGATTTCGTATTAAAACACAAACAAACAGAACAGAAAAAGTAGTAGTAGAAGCAGTAGCATTAACAGCAGCAGTTGCAGCAATAGCATCAACAACAGCAGCCGGTAACGGTTACAAAACATTTACTTACTGTTGAGTTTGTTTGTTTTGTTTTTGTTTTTTTTTTTTTATTTTCTTGTTTTTTTCTCCCCCGTTCGTATGCTTTGTGTGTGTGTATAAAAAGGTGGTAAAATGTCGGGTAGTCGGTATCAGTGTTATGTGATACGTGTTACGTATGTCTCTGCTCATATTTGTCACATTTGTTGCACACAAATACATGTGTGTGATACAATTTCGTTTGTTTTTGTTTTCAAACCAAATACAAACACATGCATAAACATGCCGTTCTTCGTATGTGAGTGAATAAATCATAAAGAAACATATGAAAACTATATGAAGGCATAAAATACACACACACACACACACACACATGTATATACCACATATGCATTTGCCTTTATATTTATTTATATTCGCACAAACAAAATACAAAAAAAAAAAGAGAACAAAACGAAGAAAAGAAAAAAAGATTTTCTATGCAAAAAAACTACATACTTTGTTAAATGCAAGTGAAAATGGAATGGATTTCAATTTATGTGTTACATTAACAAACGACAACGGCAACAGCAACAGCAATGGCAACAGTACAACAACAATAACAATAATAATAATATAAGCACCAACAACAGCTGCTACTGCATATACCATACATACCAAGCCAAGAAAAACAAAACATTCAACTAATGGGCGTTGAAAATAATGAAAAAAAAATTTTATGTTACCAAATGTATACATACAAACATATACATATGTATGTATGTATGTGAACAAATTCTGAACACAACAGCACTGAACTAAAGAGAACAATACCGTACACAGTAAAATCAGAACAGAGGCGGATTGAACAGAACACAGTACAGTATAGAATAGCATAGAGAGAGAGAGAGAGAGAAAGATCTTTATGTTTGTCTAACAACTAAACATGCATTGTACGTGTGTAATGCATACAAGCAACATTTTGTTTTTTTTTTACATTTTCTAATTCTATTTATTTCTACGATATGGTATCATATTTACATTTCTTTAAAAACAAAATTCAATGAATGAATACAATTGTTTCATCTATTCTTTCTTCTTCTTCTTCTGTTTTATGTTTCATTTTTTTTCTGTGCATTATTTTCGCATTTTGTGTTCGCAAATTCCGTTGTGTCACACACTGCTGTCTCATATGGCATATAATTTTGTAGGATCACAAACTGAAGCACATGGCAGAATTGCAACAATCAGTGGTCACCGATCAGGATACACGATTACAAATACAAGGACAAATATTGCAGTGGGAAGAAAATCTTGAACGTTTGCATTGTGAACAATTTCGTCTGCGCTGTTATATGGCATCCCTGCAGAGCGGCGAATTGCCAAATCCAAAGGTAAAGTTTTTTCTTTATCGTTTCTTAATTGAATAATTACACTATGCGACAAAATAAAAAAAAAAATTAAATACACCCGGCTAATGACATAGTGTTGGTTGTGGGTTTTTGTTGAGTAGATCTCAAAAATAGTTTTTTTATATTTCTCGAACCCTCCAAACTTGTTTTATTTGACAAAAACTGTTTTTTGAGACTTTACACATAAATTTCTGGATTATTCAAACATTTCTGACCCGATTTCCATAATTGAAATCTTGTTGGAAAGGGGAGATATGGACCTTTAAAACGGTATACATATATCTATTATTCGAGTTAATATGCTATGAAATTTGATGAGGTAAACTTGGAAAATTCGAATTTTTCTCATATATTTTCAAGTTTGCCCATTCATAGTAGCAAACTTTAAAAAAAAAATATAAGATAAGTGATAATATTCTTAAAGTCTGTTCCCTTGTGAAGAGATTGAGTCATCATTTGATCAAATCGGACAAAAATTACTGTAGTTATTATTTAAAGAGTCTAACAGTTTCAAAGATAATTTTTATATATGTCATCTCATCAAATGAAGTTTTAGTTCAAGAATTTTAAGAATTTTTGATGGATCTTGATTGTTTATCACAATTGTGTATCAATTTCATGTTTGTACGACTTCCAGAAGTCGGTGTTTTTTGCAAATAATATTATTTCTCTATTTTATTATTTCGCAAACAAAGAGCCAACTTCTGATTGTCACTCAAACGTGGTATTGATATGTTTTGCGATAAACAATCAAGATCCATCAAAAATTCTGAAAATTTTTGAACTAAAAGTTCATTTGAAAAAATATATACATATAAAAAAAATTTCACTCGACTGTTAGGCTCTTCCCTTTCCAACAAGATTTAAATTTTGAAAATCGGGTCAGAAATGTTTGAGTAATCCAGAAATTTATGCGTAAATTAAAAAAAAAAAAAAACAGTTTTTATCAAATAAAACAAGTTTGGAGGGTTCGAGAAATATAAAAAAGGTATTTTTGAGTTCTGCTCAACTAACTGAACAACGTGGACTATGTAGTTACTCGGGTGTATTTTCATTGTCGCACCGTGTTATTGGAAAATTAGAAAAATGGGAAAATATTTTATAATCTGTTGATTTATTTGTTTATCTTTCCAGTCACTCCTCACACATGTTTCTCGTCCTACAAAGAATACTCTTAACAAATTGGGCGTGTTTACGGTTTCCTCGTTTCATGCATTCATTTGTGCCCGTTCACCATCGTTACTTAACAATTTGCTGGCTGGTCGTGGCGCCACCAAACGGCGTCCGCCCATGTTGTCACGCTCAAATAGCGGTTCAAGCCGTCGCTCAATGCAGGTAAGTGAATAGAATAGAATTTAAAATACAAAGTTATTTTACTATTTATCAAAGACTTTGCGAAAAATTGAAATAAAAAAGCAATAAAAATCGTAATTTTGTAATAGCCTCCTGGGTAGGGTTGCCAGCCTGGCTGGACTTGGCTGGATTGTCCAGCTTTTTTGATGCTTGTCCAGTTTCAAGCTAAAATTTAATTTGTCCAGCTAAATAGAAAATTTTGTACACTGCAATAACTTGGGCAATCAAATTTTCATGTTATCTTTGTCAAATCATGTTAGCCAACACTGATTGTACATTTGTTATACAACTAAGTTATGATTTCCCTCTTCTATCATCACTGACAACATGTCTCAACACTTGAACAGCTGATGACATAATAAATATTATTGCGAGCGATAGTCAATTTCTTTACGTACAGCTTTTATTTTTTTGTACATGAAAATAATAAAAATAATTTGCAGAAAATCTTGAAATGGATATTGATGAAGAAGCTGGTCCATCAAAAAGACGACTCACAACTTTCTGTGATAGATGGAAAGAGTTTGCAAAATATGCTAATTGGATAAGAAATAAAGATAATTACACGGCAGAGTGTAAATTATGCCAAACAGACATTATAATCAAATATGAAGGCAGCCGCTCGCTTGATAAACACTTAAAAACAAAAAAAAAAAACATAATAAAATGGAGATGTCGCAGAAGTTGTCTCAAACTATTTCGAATTTTGTAGTCCCAACAGAGACAAAAATTGTATTTTTTTATGTCCAGCTTTTTTTGTTTTGTCCAGCTTTTTGCGAATCGGAATCTGGCAACCCTACTCCTGGGGTACATTTATTATTTCATTTTATTTTCCATAAAATTTCCATATAATCTGTTAATAAATATCGTATAATATACATATGGGCAATTTCGTGTCAAGTGACCCAATTTTTAAAATCTATGTCTTCCGATTTGGATGAAATTTGCACCAAGGTTAGTACTATTGGATAGTTGGCCAGACACAAATTTTCAGCTCTATCATTCAAGAACTGCCGGAGTTAGAGGGGGTCAATGTTGGACATTTTGGTCATACAGGGTTTTTTTAAAATGTGTGTAACTTTTCACCTATTGGTCCTAGCAAAAATTTTCCATATTAGATAGCTATTTCTTCAATCTTTCCAAAAATAATTTTTTTAATTTAAAAAAAAATTTTTTTTTTTTATTATTTTTATAAATTAATTTTTTTTTTAATTTTTTTTTTTAATTTTTTTTCAATTTGGACCCTTTTTTTTTTTTTTTTTTGCTTAAAAGAAAGCTTATAAAATTTCCTTTAAGGCCTTCATAATCGCTTAATGGGATGCGAGTGGGATATCTATCAAAAAAAATTATTTTTTAACTCAAGAAGAAGATTTTTCAATATTTGGCACATGTACCATTTTCATTTTCCCACATTTTTTTCGAAATGGAGTTTTTTTTATTTTTCCTCAAAAGAAAACTTAGACCATTTCCTTTAAGGTCTTTGAGGCACTTAGTAGCAAGAGGCATATCTATAAAAAAAATATTTTAACTCAAAACCAAAGTTTTTAAATTTTACCATATGCACTATATTTTTTTTTAATGGATGTTTTTTTTTTTTGCTCAAAGAAAGTTTAGTTCTTTTCCTTTAAGAGTTTTGTGGTCACTTAATGGGATGCGAGTGGAAAAACATCATCCTCTTCTGCATTTGGACTTTCTGGCCATCGATTCGAACAGACACCCAGTCTTTCATTCCTGGCATCATTCGACTCATATCATCTCGCTGATAAAATTGAGCTACTAGAGCTTCAGTTTCGCACGCTAAAGTTTGTACACGCTAAAGTGTGTATGTATAGTGATAAAAGCTTTGCAAGTTATCTAAAAAGTTTTCCAATAAAAATCTATCTTCAAGGCAAGGGATTTCAGACGGTCAAAGGTATACACCTTGATACGTTTTTAAACTTTTGCAAATTGATGATTGCAATTCTGATTCTTCGATGATTGCAATTTAAATAAAATAATACTTTTATTTCTGATCACACTTCAGGCAATAACACTGCGCGAAAGACTTTATTTACGATGCTTATTAAAAAAGATGTAACTTTTCGGTGTTAAATACCACTGTGCATAACACGCACTTTTTAATGCAACTCTCACAGATTGATATCCTTTCAATGACAGACTAGTTAGAACTGACTGGCAGCATCGCTCTATTTATACTCTTTTATTTTGTCTGTCAACTTCATCTATTGTTGTTGTCTCGTAAATTCATAAGTATTCCTTTGTGTGATTCTGAGAACCGCTCGCTGTGTGTATTTTGTTGTTATCAGATCGTCTGATAACAACATCCCTCTAAGAGGGATTAAGTATTTACTTCCAAACCAAATCTTTCTGTAATTCTCTAATAGCCCATTTACACTACAGCGAAATCTAGTAGATTAGATTTCAAATCTTGCTCACAATCTAGATCGTTTACACTGGATTTATTTGACAGTAGCAAGATTTCATTTTAATAACAAAACCAGCTGACTGAAATTTAAAAGAAAATAATATTTCCAAATTTAGTTTAATACCAAACAAAAATGAAAAATATAGGACATTTAGTATCGTTTTCATCAACACCAAATAAGATCCAATCAGAAATAATGTTGGTGCAAAAAAAAGTCAGCATTTGTAGAATATAAGATTTAAAAAATAATGCAAATGTATTACTACATACAATTGCTAAATAAAGGGTCCGCCAAATAACTTTTTTTTTTGAAAATGCTTTAAAAAAACTACTGAATATTTTCTCAAATTTCTTTTTTTATCCTTCCGGTTAATAATGGAAAATAATTTCATTCAAATGGCTGCCTCGGCTGGCCATGCAGTAGCCTACACGATCGGTCCAATTTTTAAGCACATTATCGATTGTGTGCAGCTGTATTTTACCAATGGCTTCAAGAATATTGTCCTTTAAAGCGCCAATTGTCTCTGGCTTGTCGGCGTAACACTTATCTTTGACGGCACCCCACAAATAATAGTCCAACGGAGTCAAATCGCAGCTCCGAGGTGGCCCAATTATGCCTCTGAACCAAAATCCGCACCAAACAGTGACTCGTTTTTGGGTGTGTCGGCTTTTCAATGTACATATGCGTGCTGGTTTTCTGTGCCCCAAATGCGACAATTTTGCATGTTTACTTACCCGCCAAGATCAAAATGAGCTTCATATGAAAAGATGATTTTTTTTGCCAAAATCGGCATCTTCTGTAAGTCGATCGCAGGCCCACTTAGCGAAGCGAAAACGCATAATCATTTATTTTCCATTATTAATCGGAAGGTTAATATTCAGTAGTTTTTTTTAAAGCATTTTCAAAAAAAAGTTATTTGGCGTACCCTTTAGCGGAATGGAATGGGTACATGTTTTTAAATTGAACTGTCATTTTTTTCCTGCGCAGCGTTGTATTTTTAAGTACTATTTGGCAAAACACATAGTTGCATTTCTATTTTTACTAGATTTTGAGTAGATTTTGCCGAAATCTACTAAATAAGTAGATTTTGTTTTGTATGGGAAATCTAATTAAAATCAACTAGATTTGGCTCGAAATCTCATAAGTACTAGATTTCGCTGTAGTGTAAATGGGGTATAAGATTTTTTAGACTTAGCATAAAACGCACTTTTTAACATATAATTCTTTCATCATTAAAGTTTATTAAAGTTTTTTATTATTGGTAAATCTGTTAAATTATTTTGCCTTACGACTCTGCGTCATCTGATCTAAAGTTCCTTTCTGTCTAGTCTATTGGCCATTTCACACTCTAGAAAATACAATTTGAGGATAACCAAGAGTACGTCTTTTTCAAATATTACCACACATTAACATCAGTAACTGTTTCGATCAATCTCTGCATTATCTTTATCTTCTATCCTAGATTATATTCATAAATTCAAGGCACAAATTGTTTATTTTATACCATTTGAAAGTGTCAATCCATAAGGATACAATTAGCAGATCAGCTTGTTAAGCAATTGCAACTGCAAAATATGCGGTATAAGCCCAAACATTAAAAATGTATATACCGCGGACCCCATAGTATTTTTCTAAAAGCTTTTAGTGCACTGAATCCGTATGAAAATTAAAACTTTAGCATTATCATATGGGTGTTGGGATTATAAGTTCCGTATGCTTAATATGTTTTAATAAGAAAGTCAATTCTTGATATTGATATCTGAAAAACATATGGGCAATTCACACGACTTTGTATCGTGTATGTTGTATTGAATACACTTGGTTGTTTGTGAACGCTCAATGCTATGCTGTATTGTGTATTTCTTATTCCAAATGTATTTTTTTTTGGCATTCAAACAATTTGATAACACGAAACCAACACAACTTTTGAAAAACATATGAAAACATATACACATTTTTTCATTCACACAATTTGATAGCACGAAACCAATACATCTTTTAAAAACATGTGAAAAAAATGTGTATAAGTGTATCGGATTTTTATATGAAAATTATCAACAACAAACATACACTGTTGTATAATCGTCCAACAATACACTCAATACAACGATACAATGGCTTGTGTGAATTGCCCAATAGTGTAATAGAGCTATCTTAATGTTGTACTCAGATGCAGTGTACTAAAAACCTTTAGAAAAATATAATCTGGTTTCTGGTTTAAGAATTTTGTCGTCCACTGTAATTAATCATATAATGGTAATTGAAAAAAATTATTTCAATGCTGAACCTCAATGAAAAAATGTTATTCCAATAAAAAAAAAATGGCTTCTCGGAAACTTCATAATTATTACATATTTGAGAAAAAATATCCTCGTTCTTACTTAGCCTTGGTTCAATACAGTACACTCAGTCCTTTTTTTACGCGATCTCCTTTTTCCGCGATTTCACTTTAACGCGTTTATTTTTGCAGCGCAAATTCCTTTTTTACGCGAATTTCTCACTTTAACGCGTTTATTTTTGCAGCGCAAATTCCTTTTTTACGCGAATTTCTCACTTTAACGCGATTGCTTTTTTTCGCTTTTGGCACAATTTCGTCGTCTCTGGCCCGGCGGTACACTCAAGTCGATTTTGGCCCTGAAGATGTTCATTTTCCATCACTGTTGTTTACATATTTTTGCGCGTAATAATTTTCGAATATATACATATAAGTCCCAACAAATTACTATTGATTATGATGAAAATTCTAGTGATATCAGTGCTGGTCATCAAAATAAGCGACTAAGAATAATTTCCACTACGGATAATGACAGTGATTAAACAGCATTCAACGGTTTTTTCAATAAATCTACCTATTTTCTTCTCTTTTATATGTATATGGTTTTTGTTTTGTATTTTTTATTTTGTTATGAATGAATAAATCATAAGTCTGAAATTTGAAACTTATTGTATTGTTTTTGAATATTTTTTTGCGCGTATATTTTGTTATACGCGATATTTTTTATATTCGGAACTAATTCGTCAGTTAATATTGTAAAACTAACCATTTTTACGCGATTAGAGGCAGAACCAATAATCGCGTAAAAAAAGGACTGAGTGTACAAAATTATTTCCCCTTAAATTGTATCCTATTGCGTATGCGTTATATTTTTGGAATATTACTCATACGTATTTTTTTTTTTTGTGCCAAACATTAAAAAACAAATTTTTTCTGGGAAATCATTTTATTTATTGAAAGAGATTTTATGAATTTCAGCCGTTTGTAGTTTTGTTTTTTTATATGTTGTTTGCAATTCTTTGTGATGTTGTCTCTACAGACTTTTTAACTTTATTGTTGTCATATAAATTTGTTTGTACTTTTTTTTTATTTTCAGTTAACAATTGAAAAGACTTTTATCGAATTCATTGCCTTTTTTTAATATTTTTTTTCAATAAATGCACACACATTTGTTGCACAACACCAACAATCACAATCAGATTGAATTGTTTTTTTGTTTCTTTTCGTCTGCGATATGATTTAAATATTTTATTATATTCGTTCATTCATTAATTTGTGCGGCTGTTTTTAAGTTTTCATTTGCAACATTTTATGTTGAAAGTTGAGAAAAGTTACAAACGATAGAGCTGAAAACAAAAAACCAAAAAAAAAAAAAGACAAACGTAATGAAATTCTGCCATTAAATAAATTTAACTGCGACAGCAGTACCAAAATAAAACCATAAAAACAAACAAAATGTTGCATGTTGTTGATTCAATTTGTTTGTAGTCTTTACAAAATTTTGAGGTTGTTGACTTGGAAAAAAATATCAAAAAAAAAAATCAACAAAAAACACAACTGCCACCACATATACATATATACATATGTACATATTTATATATGTTTATGTACGTATATGACAAATTCCAACAATAACAAATAACAGTTGCTGGTTAAAATTACAAACTGAAATGGCCACACCAAATATTTCATCAAAAGTCCTTTGAATTGAACAAAAAAAAAAAGCGAAAAAAGAAAAAAAAAACAAAATTTGTATGCTCGTGTCTGTATTTTACATAATTTATAAATTTTTATATGTACATATGTATGTTTATCAAGTGTTTTGTATGTAATTATCTATGTATGTGTGTATGTACGTGTAACCGACATATTTAATTTTGGTGGCAGCATTAATTATGCCACAAATATACACACACTCACTGGAATTCTTTTTGATTGTATAGACATTGAATAATAAAGGATACATGCAATATTAAAAAGAGAAAGAGAGACAAAAGGGAAATAGAAAAGCACAATAAATATTAAAATTTTACATTCATTTGATTTGTTTTTCCTTTTTTTTTAATATTTTTATTTAAAAATACGAGACATTAATTCAAGTATAATTTCAATATTAAAACCAATTCAATACGATATACTCTCTACGTTATCCCTTCTTCTTCTAAGTATTCCCTTCTTAAACTTAACTTTAATTAGATTGTCGGCTATAAAAATATAAAAAAAAAGTACTCGAATACTTTTTTAAAGTCGCCGTAGTCTAGTAGGTAGCAGTGTTGCCAACTCGTGGTGACTAAAAATGGCTAAAAAATGGCTGAAAAATGGCTTAACAATTTTAGTTAATAAAACACATATATTTAATTAAAAACAACAAAAACTATTAACTTTTTTATTTTTTACAACTATGTTGTAATAATGAAATCATTTTTATTACAATAAAATATTTGCAAAAAAAATTGAGTGTTTAAAGAAATAAATCATCTATAATATCTGGGTCATTATTGTTTTTATCATAAGACTCATTAGTACCAACTAGTTTTAAATAATTTTTCGGTACGTCGTATTCAAAACAGCATTTATCGATTCTTTTAAGTCGAAACCTGCAAAATAAATAAAATTTAATCAAAATGGAGATTGATTAGTTTTAGCACTCTTACCTGATAGACAAAATCGAAGTGACGGTCGATAGATGCATTTTATTTCTTAAATTAGTTTTCACCAGATTTATTTGACTAAAAACCCTGCTGCATTTGACCAGGGTAAAGAAAGTAGTTTGAGCACAAATTCCGAAATTTCGTGAAACTTTTTATTTCCGCCAGCATCTCTATGTTTAAATAAATAAAATTTGAATTTAAAATAATATTTATGAATTTAAATATGTTTACAAACATCTGTTTCAATTGATTTATGAAATCGACAACAAATTTAACACAATTTCGCCTAATTTCACGTTCTGTCTTCTTTTTCACGTTTCCGCTTTTTTTATTTCCTTTAGAAGTCGCCGTAGCCTAGTAGGTAGTGTGTTGGCTTATTAGACTGAAGGCCTGAGTTCGAATCCCAGGTCAGACATCAAAACGAAAATATGAAAATATTTCTTCGGCGACTTCCTCTCAGCAGATTTCTGGCAAAAACTCTGAGAGTAAATAAAATTGCCATGAAAAGCTTCTCAAAAAAACTGTCGTTCGGAGTCGACTTTAAACTGTAGGTGCCACCCACTCACGTATAAAATTAACACACACAACATAAGTGGTGTGAGAAGCTAGGTCGTAACTCTGACTGAAGAGTTGTAATGACCAATTATGTATGTATTAGATAAGTTTCAAATTCATAAACTAGGCTGCATGTGTATAAAATAAATTCGTCGAAATCTGAATATAAGACGTCTACACAGTCGTCACCAAACTACTTTTCATTTCACAAAATTTATAAGTAATAATTGTTCCTTTAATAGGCGAGTTGGATCATTTTCATGGCCTTGAAAAATTTGTTGACTAGTTGGACTTCATGTAAAATGGGTTTCAAAAATAACAAATATAAACGAATATTGTCGTCGTTGTACAATTCAGAAAAGATTTTAACCTTAAGATATTTTTATGTATCATTTTAGTAAAGTTGCTGTAAAAATATGTATATGGCTAAAAATGGCCAAAAGAAAATAAAAATGGCTAAAAAAAATGGCTAATGGCAAAATTTATTTTTTGATGGCTAAACATGATTGAAATGTGCTAAATTTAGCCATGAAATGGATAAATTGGCAACACTGGTAGGTAGTGTGTTAACTTATTAGATATGCGTCCGCTTAAACATCTCAAACTAAAACTCAAACTCAAACTTCCTTCAGTCAGTCTTCTGTCAAAAAAGCTGAAAAGTTTCTCAGAAATCTGTCGTTCGGTGTCAACTTTAATTAAACTGTAAGTCCCGCCACTTATGAATAAAATTAACACCAGAGATTAGCAATGAATCGTTTTTTCGTTTCGTTTCGTTTCTCATAAGCACTCATGAAATTTTGAATATACATAAGTGAGTCAACAATATTAAAATTTACCACTCTGATTCATTCATACTCTCTACAACGTTTATTTATAAGTACAGGTTGCAATGAGTATGCGTACAACATTGACATCAAACTCATACCATTCGAAATATGTTTCATTCATAAGCCTACACATTCAGATTCATAACTTTAAAAAACTACTTATAATACTTATAAATGATTCGAGTTACTCAAAATTTACTGTCTTAGTTATTGTTGCATTTACAAAAAAAAAAAAGAAAACAGATACATAAGCTAAAAGGACAGAGCAGCAAACAGAGAAAAATCCGCAACCTTCTAGTAAGTATTTTAGTGTTCTTACGCGAATTATACTTATTTTGTGATTCGTGTATATGTTGAGTTATGGAGAGTCGAAATCAACAAGATCATAAGTGTTGTTAAGTATGAATATGATGAGTACTTCAAACTTTGAATATGATAATGAAATAAGTATGAATGCGTATAAGTATCAGAAATTATGAGTATGATGCGATTCTACTCATCTTTTTGAATACTCATTGCTGATCTCTGATCGTAATCCTGAGTAAAAGGGTGGAAGACGCCGAAAGATCTAATTTTTTCATATTTATTTGGTTCGAGATGTCTGAGCTGGCATTTGAACTACGGAATCTCATCTTATAAGCCAACACACTACTAGACTTGCAAAGAGTTCTGCTCACGCCAAGTAGATTTGAGGCAATTAAAACTTTCATTGTAAAACTATAATAAGAGGAGATTTGGGTCAGGCATGCAAACTATCTAGACTTGAAGTTAGTAACACCTATTAAGGATGGAGACCGTATCGAAAGTACCATGTGGATTTAGAGATGCATTTCATGGAAGAAAAATGCATGTATGTATATTAGGTGCTGGGCAAGAAATATGTATATCTTGTTGAGGTTGTAAAGATTGTATCCTACATATATTGAGGGCAACACAATAGATTCTATGATTACAGTCATAGCTGCCAGATTTGACGATTTATCGTCATTTTGACGATTTTGTGCTCCAAAAATATCATATTGACGATATGACGATTTATGCCCTCATTTTGACGATTTTTGGAAATTAAAAACTTACATCATATTCTTTACTTTAGTACATTAAAAGCCTCCTTAAGCTTTGTATTTGCTTTGGAGTTGTTACTATTGAAAATTTTCCCTTAAAAGCCAAAAAATTTCAACTCCTAAA